>HG996556.1:5566871-6191871 GCA_905340355.1 Rhagonycha fulva | reverse complement strand
GGCACGAGAAGAATCTACGCGAAAAAGTATTAAATAATATGAGTTACTAAATAGTAACATATCTTTTATATATCAAGTTATTTATAATGAAAATATATAATCTATTACAATAATTATTGTTTCGCTGTTATTTCAGCTCATCGGATAGATATAATATAAAAACATATAAAATATAAAAAAAATCTAAATCTGAAAATAAATTATTAAGTAAAATTTTTCAAAAAATTTAAAAAACTTACATATGAAATAAATCCCTATTTGGAGTCTATCAGAAAATAAAATACAAATAAAAACCATAAAACAATTCAAATCTAAGCCTAAACCATGGAAAAGAATACATTTTGAAAAAAATTTTCAAGTCAAACTGACAGGTAAAAATAAAAAATAAGTACCTACTTTGACCACAAAAAATTATTGGCCTATTATATATTTTCATTATAAATAACTTGATATATAAAAGATATGTTACTATTTAGTAACTCATATTATATAATTTAACAAGTTAATATTCATAATACTCTGAAAAAGTATTAACCGTACGTTAACATTGCGTACGACTAAGTGAGTCATCAGCTGGACTCTTATGCATTACCGATGACGAAAAAAAAGTTATATCCACCCCCTTCTTAATAGCACCTTTTTAGAGTTGGAAGGCCCTAAGGGATATTGTTAGCTAATAAAGACAATGATTCATCATCTCTTAGTTAGGTTATGAGTTACTCAAATTATTAATTATTAATAATTATTATTTACATAAATTATTTTAAACAATATAGCTAGTTTATTGCATATATATATATATAGTACAAAAGTAAACAGTAGAACATTACCAACACCTGGTTGGTACATTACCAACAGGCATAACCTTTTTTAATTTTTCTAGTCAGCAACAAAATTTCAAAATCTTTGTTTTTTTTCGGTTTTTGTTTTAGATTACCCTGTATGAAATGTTTCAAAAAATAAAGTTGTATCAAGTGAGAAAATGCAAATACCTGCAAAATTTTCAAACGCGACAGTTTTCTTACACTCAAAACTCAATAAGTTTCATGCTAAATATTTCAATTCTTCAAAATGCTTTATTTAGGTTGTCGCCCACTTATACGTCGCCCAGTTTATACGTCGCCCAGTTTATCCGTCGCCCAGTTTACTCATCGCCCAGTTGTCCGTCGCCCGCTTCACAATCGCCCGGTTTACCCGGCGCCCAGTTTACCCATCGCCTAGTTGTCCGTCGCCCGGTTGACAGTCGCCCAGTTTACCAGTCGCCCAGCTATACGTCGCCCAGTTATACGTCGCCCAGTGGGATTCGCCCAGTTGTCGCGTACCGAAACTTTATTTCGCTGAATGATGTGAAAAAGACTACCCCAAATTCGGCATTAGTTAAGAACGGTTAAAAATTATTTGATTGTAATAACTTTTTTTAATAGCGTTGCAAATGTTTAGATGTAAAAAAGTTTTAAACAATAACAATATAATAGCAATAAAAAAACACTATAAAAATTTTCTTTTATAAGCAGTGGATGATTTGAATTTACTTTATCAATAAGTATTGTAGAAGTACCTACTAAATGTCGAAATTTTTACTGTTTTGCACTCTTACGTGCTTGTTTGCACTATGCTGGTCTAAATCCGAAAGACTTCCAGGTTTTCTATTATATAATATACTTATTCATTATTTTAATATTAATAAACCACTGTTCTGAAATTTTTAGATAAACCAGGGTATTGCCGAAATAAAGGTAAATACATAAAACAAGGCACAACCTTCACCGATTTAGCTACTTGTACTGAAACCACATGCCATAATCCTCCACGTGGTATATCAGGCCAAAAGTAAGACTAAATTAAGTTTTATTCAACTTATTTTACAAATATTCGCCACTTTCAGATGTGGTAAATTGCATTCATCACCTGGATGTTATATTCAAGATTATGATTATACTAAACCATTTCCTGATTGTTGTCCTGAAATACATTGTGATGGTCTCGATTATGCCTAACAATAATTTAGTAAATTTGTAAAAATTATATTCTTACTTTTTCAAAGCTGTGCACCGAAGAAGTGCTTTGGTTATTCACGTTACCAAAAATTATAATTTTAAAATATAAAATAAAATTTGATTTAGGTGCTTTTTATTGTCTTGCTTATTTTTAAGGATGGGTCAGTAGATGTACTGTGCAATTGCTAGATCAAACCCACTCCAAAAGTCACAAGTCTAAATTTTTCGGTCACAATAAGAATAAAATTGTTTTCACGATAGATAAAGCTGACGTCACAACCGTTTGAAGTAGAAGTACCGTCTACTTTTTTTTTTAAATTAATTGTAGTTTAATACTTAAATTATAAATTTGGCTAGGATATGTCGGCTAGTATTGCTTGATTTAATAAATTAAAAAGTAACAATGTGGAAAACTTTTTTAGTTTATATAGTAGCCGATCATCAATTTAATTACTTGCCAAATGTAACTCTATTTATATTATTACTTATAGGGGTTCCTGGGATCGGTTTGTTTATTTATTTCCAAACAAAAAAGTTTCCAAGTAGATATAATTTTTTTCCTTATAATGGAAAACATTAAAACTAATAAATTTTGTTTTATTAAAATTTAAAAAAATTAATTAAAAATTGTAACAGTTTATTAAAATACTAAAAATAAGTGAAATATTTATTAACAATCAACATCTCATAAAATTAAGGAAAAAATACACATCAATATACTATACATATTTTTATATCATTTTATTTTGTTCTTTACTAAAAATTTAAGAAAAAACTTAAGCAGGATAGAGTTTTGTAAAATCTTCTGATGATACCGTGCAATCCAGTGATGGAACAAAAAGTAAACACCTAAAACATAAAGTAATGAATTTGTGTCATTATGAATTACAAAGCATTTATTACCATAATTATTGTGACATTGCATTGGTAACTGAATCGTGACATGAAACCTGCAAACATTGCCCTAATGGTGCAGGAACTGTTGATCCTTCAGGAATTTTTAAACTACCATAAGTACAATAGCCCCCTTCTAGCTTATTTACTGTTCATTATTTATTAACGTAGATAACAAAATTATTACATTAATATGTCAATATTTATAAACAAAAACGTGAATTTTTATGATAAAACTTTCATAACTTACCATAAGCGAAGTGTTGAAGATCAGCAATTAATAAAGTTAGTAAAAAATGCTGTTAAAATTTTAGGCATGATTAATGTGATGGAAGAATTTTTAGATCACAAACTGAATAACATAACAAAAACAAAACATAAACAAAATATTATTACAAGTTTAGCCATTATCAACCATAAACAAAATGTCCCATCTACTTTATATTTTGTTTTAACTAATTTTATATTCCCAAGGTGAAACAATTACCTGATATTTACCTTTTAGTAAATTTATTCTTATAAAACCAGATTTTTGGATATAATGGACAGAGCGCAGTAGATTTACATTAATAAATTACTATATTAATATTGTGATAATAATGACTATTTATTTAATATATGTTAATTATTAAAATATACATGGGGCATTCCACACCAAATCGACCATTTTTGAACCCGACCCCTTTTGATTTTCCTGAAATTTTTACATATTATACTATCTCACCAAAAACAGTTCTGTGAATTTTTTCAAAATTTTTTATTTAACCTAAAAAGAGATACGAATTTTTAGAAAAACTGATGTTGTTTTTCTTCAAACGATCGTAACTATGTCAAAAATTGACTAATCGGAACGTTTTTTTTTGTTTTTGTTTGTCTTTAAACGTCCTTTTCAGGAAAAAATACAAAAAAAATATTCAAACTTGGATTCTACAAAATTTTTTATTTTTTCGGAGAAAATCATTGATTTTTCAAATTTCCACACTTTTGATTTTTGATTTTTTATTAAAAAAAAATCTGATTTACTCCGCGTATAACAACGCAAACCCCATAATGGGCCGACATTTCTTTCTATTTCTTTTGTTTAATTAAAAAATATTATTTGCGTAAAAATAAAACAAAATATTTTTTAATTAAACAAAAAAATAGAAAGAAATGTGGGCCCATCATGGGGTTTGCGTTGTTATACGAGAAATAATAAGAGTTTTTTTTTTAAATAAAAAAATCAAAAATCAAAAGTGGACAAATTTGAAAAATCAATGATTTTCTCCAAAAAAATAAAAAATTTTGTAGAATCTAAGTTTAAATATTTTTTTTGTATTTTTTCCTGAAAAGTACGTTTAAAGGCAAACAAAAACAAAAAAAAGAACGTTTTGATTAGTCAATTTTTGAAATAGTTACGATTGTTTGAAGAAAAAAAAACATCAGTTTTTGTGAAATTTTAACTTTGTAAAAAATTTTGAAAAAAAATTACACAACTGATTTTACGTATTATACTATCCCATCAAAAACAGTTCTGTAAATTTTTTCAAAATTGTTTACAAAGTTAAGAATTTTTAGAAAAACTGATGTTTTTTTCTTCAAACGATCGTAACTTTTACAAAAATTGACTAATCGAAACGTTACTTTTTTTGTTTTTATTTGTCTTTAAACGTACTTTTCAGGAAAAAATACAAAAAAAATATTCAAACTTGGATTCCACAAAAATTTTTATTTTTCGGAGAAAATCATTAATTTTTCAAATTTGTCCACTTTTGATTTTTGATTTTTTTTTTTCAAAAACAACTCTGATTTATTCCGCGTATAACAACGCAAACCCCATAATGGGCCGAAATTTTTTTCTATTTTTTTTGTTTAATTAAAAAATATTTTGTTTTATTTTTACCCAAATAATATTTTTCAATTAAACAAAAGAAATAGAAAGAAATGTCGGCCCATTATGGGGTTTGCGTTGTGATACGCGGAATAAATCAGAGTTTTTTGTTAAATAAAAAAATCAAAAATGTCGAAATTTGAAAAATCAATGATTTTTTCTGAAAAAATAAAAAAATTTGTAGAATCTAAGTTTGAATATTTTTTTTGTATTTTTTCCTGAAAAGTACGTTTAAAGACAAACAAAACCGAAAAAAAACGTTCCGGTTAGTCAATTTTTGAAATAGTTACGATCATTTGAAAAAAAAACAGCAGTTTTTCTAAAAATTCGTAACTTTTTTTGGGTTGAGTAAAATATTTTGAAAAAATTCACAGAACTGTTGTTGATGAGATAGTATAATATGTAAAAATTTCAGGAAAATCAAAAGGGGTCGGGTTCAAAAGTGGTCGATTTGGTGTGGAATGCCCCATATGCAGTTTATTCCTATATCTCCTTGAGTAGTAATCTTAAAAATGATCGTGTTAATAAAACGTTGTATGTATTTTTTTAAGTAATATAAGATTAATGAAAAGTTTAAAATTTGCAGAAAATTTAACCTTATGAACTCTACTGTTACGCAAGTAGGTCTTAAGGGTAGCAGGTGACCAGTGGTTCTTAAGGGAGGTGAAATTAATGGACACCAACAATCCAAAATAATTCCTGGAACCCTGATGAGATTAAAATCACGTTTATCATCACAAACTCGTTGTAGTTTTGTTGTAAAGAGGACTATAACAACAAAGGTGGAAGTAAGAATAAAATTTTCCCTTTTTACAAATTTTTTATTTACACTTATATAACTCACTAAATTATAACAATGTGATTAACAAACTTCCTTAGGACAACAGTCTGGATAAAATTTAGTATAATCGTAAGCTCCAACGGAGCAACCAGATCTTGGAAAAAATGGTGAACATCTGAAAAAAGTAAATATTGGTAAAATATTATGAAAAAACATTAATTTTATCTTACGTTAAGCCTGACACTGATGGAGGGCTTGCACTGTGACATGTGATTACACTGCAACTACCTAAAGCGGATGGAGAACTTGTGCCTTCTTTTATATAAATACTACCATAGCTACAATATCCAGGTTTATCTAAAAATTTAGATAGTAAAAGTCGTTTATCAATTAGAAATGAAGCAAAAGTAGGTACAATATAATAATAAACTAATAAATATAATAAAAACCTTCAAGTTCAATAGATTTGGACCAACATAATACAAACAAACACGTAACAGTACAAAGCAATAACAGTTTAGACATTTTAAAATTATTGTATTGATTACACAAACTGAGATAAAGTACTGCTGGAGAAGTGAATTTTCCAATTTATATAATTATTTTATCTTGACCTTATAATATTTTATATCACAAATTGTGCTTTTTTTAGCGTATTAAGATGTTACTTATCAATAATTTAAAATTAAACAAATTAAGAAGTAGAAGTGTAGTCCTTGTCATATCATGATGTATAAATGGCAAAACGACATAAAGCAAGTTATATCTATGATGTCCATGTTCTTTTTTAGAAAAAGGAGTAGATACAAGTAAAAATGTACTGACGCGCATAAATTATATTAAAATTATTATATTAAAATTATATATTTAGAACAAAAAATATAAAGTTATCATAATGTAAAATATACTGAAAGTATAATTTTATTCATCAGCGTTTTGGTTTTGAAATCCAATTCAATATTGAGAACGAGGCTAGTTCAATAAAAAAGCAAAAGACTGATGGATTTATTAGTACAACTTGAAGGAAAAAACAGAATTTTGTTTAGAAGGAGAAAAATTTTTCCTTTCATTTAGCAAATACGTTAAAAACAAAATTTTTTATAAAAATAATTGGTGAAAACTTATAATTTGGTCAAAATAAAGTGCCATCTTTCATAAAAATTTGAAATATTTTTCATTAACTTATAAAAATCTAAATACATAGTACAGCAAATTGTAATTTGTAGTTATTTGCTAGTATTCAATTATTATTGACAAGCTTTTGTTCATTTTAATAACAAAATTTATTGTGTAATATTTTGGGTGGTATATTTTGGTGCCTAATTAAAGCTTATCTTTTTTTGTGCAATGTTTTACATATTACATTATCATTATAATAACAATGTGTGTCATAATCATATTAATTTTTAAAAATTATAAAATGCGAAATCGTAATTAGGAAATGAAAAAAAAACGTAATCTAGATAAAACAAATTTAAACAGTTTAAGGGTGACTTGTATAGTCCAAGTTTAACCGGTAACTATGGTTTAAACTAGGATTTTGACTATTGTGATTGGTTAATCTACAGTTTAAAATTTTAAACTAGATCTATACAAGTCACCCTAAATGTAGATTTAGGATAGACTAATTTATTACAAGTACAAATTATGATGAGATCAGCTAGGTGAACGAGCCAAAGACCAGACTTTAGGCCAGAGGCTTGTTATGACTTCGGAAGGCAATCGTAAACTGCCAACATACCGTGAATATCGATCTTGGCGCTCATGCCCCCCCCCCCCCCGTACTTGACTACATTTATCGACGCCGGCCGTGCATTGAATCATGGTGATGACTTCCCACTAAGATTATTCTTTACCATCCATTCACCTATACTAACGTCTTTTTTTCCCCCGCCCCCCCCCGCTAGCGAACCGGCAACTCTCCTTTTTGTTACCAATTAGTGAATGTCTCTTTGTGGGAAATAACGGTAACATAGCATTCAAAAATCGTTGCATTTTTCTTGAGAAGGAAACTACAGCAACAAAGATCAAAATATGAATAAAATTGTTAGAATTTATTAAATTGTTTAATTGCACTAATTTTAGTTACAAATTTTTGTTAAACCTATTATATGTTTAACAAACTTCAACAGGACAACAATTGGGATATAATTTCGTTAAATCATAATCGCTAACGGAACATCCAGGTTTTGGAACAATTAGTGGACATCTGAAAAAAGTAAATATTTGTAAAATAAGTTGAAATAAAATTAATTTTATCTTACACTAAAAATGACACTAATCCACGGTTTGCATTCTGACATGTCATTATACTGCAACTACCTAAAGCGGTTGGAGAACTTGTGCCTTCTTTTATATAAATACTACCATGTCTACAATATTCAGGTTTTTCTAAAAATTTAGATAGTAAAAGTCGTTTATCAATCATACAAATGTAACAAAAGTACAATATAATAATAAACTAATAAATATAATAAAAACCTTCAAGTTCAATAGATTTAGACCAACATAATACAAATAAACACATAACAGTACAAAGCAATAACAGTTTAGACATTTTAAAATTATTTTATTGATTACACAAACTGAGATAAAGTACTGCTTGAAAAGTGAATTTTCCAATTTATATAATTATTTTATCTTGACCTTATAATATTTTATATCACAAATTGTGCTTTTTTTAGCGCATTAAGATGTTACTTATCAATAATTTAAAATTAAACAAATTAAGAAATAACATTGTAGTCCTTGTCATGTCATGATGAATTAATGGCTTAATGACATAAAGCAAGTTATATCTATGATGTCCATCTTCTTTTTTAGAATAAGGAGTAGATACAAGTAAAAATATACTGACGCGCATAAAAAGGATTAACAAAATTCCATTATTTTCCTATATACTAATTCTATATAATTGAGTACTACAGTACTCCAAATTTTAAATTTCCTAAAACGTTCCCTAAAAATTTTTTGTTGATCGAACTAAAATTGTGGAAGTTATACGACCGTAATGCTGCTAACTTTTGATAGAAATCCCAAACAAATACACTGATTTTTAAATACTTGCAAAAATTTGTATTTTACTTTTCAAGACAGATGAGATCCTGCAGCTACAATTAATATTTGCATTTGGGACGCAATTCTATAAAAACTTATAGGTCGTGCAGCAGATTTGATTAGTTTGCTTAAGGAATTCGTGGAAAAAAATTTAACTTTTGCGGATCAGAGAAGTATAGATTGCTTAATACAAGATTTAATTTTAATAAGACCTATGCAAAATAAAACCTCCATGTAATTTGGTGCTAAAACATGCTACAATGGAACAAAAATAATGAATACCTTCTTCAAGCACAAAAGAATCCACAAATACACATGGTCTGCTAGGGGACAAATCTCCACGATAGATTATATGTTAGCTAACGACAAAACTTCTGAGTGTGTAAGAGACACACGAGTCTACAGAAGCGCAGATATCGGAACCGACCACTACTTGTTATGCACCACAATAAGCATCAAAGCAAAATGGCTAAAAAAAGAAAAAAAATCTGACAACAAAGAACTATTCAAAATCTACCTACTCCAAGAAGAATCAATAAGAGACCTATATCAGCGAAGATTGGATGACCATAGTAAGATGATAAGACCAGCTACAGACATAGAAGAAGAATGGACTAACATCAAGACCATCATCAAAAAAGCTGCATCTGAAGCCCTTGGACGACGAACAAAAACTAAAAAAAAGGGAATGAAGATATGGAGCGAAGAACTTAAGGAAGCAATCAAACATAAAAAGGCAACATATCTTAAACTACTCTCGAATAAAACACAGGAAAATAAAGAAAAATATAATCAAAAAAATAGAGAAGTAAAGAGAATAGTTAGAGAATTAAAACAGAATAAATGGAATGAATTTATAAGTAGAATTGAAAACGACGTACACGGGAGACAGAATGTAGCTTACAAAATTATGAAACATTTAAACAGCAAAGAGAAAGACTCGGCATCCATAACAACTATAGACAACGATAAATGGCTCAAATACTATAAAGAACTATGGTATAACAAAGAAGAAAAACCAATAAAAATAGAGGAAGAATACGATGAGGTAGATAGAATAGAGCTGATAGAATTGCAAGAAGCACTAAACGAAGTCAAAAACCGTAAAGCAACGGGAACTGACGGAATAAATAGTGAAATGCTTAAATATAGTTCCGAAACTTTTAAACTAAGACTATTAACATTTATGAATCTATGTTGGAGAAAAATAAAAACACCCCAAGAGTGGAAAACAGCAAAAATAGTAGCGATCTTTAAGAAGGGTAATAGAGCGATGTGTGAAAATTACCGAGGAATCAGTCTGCTTAATACAACATACAAGATTTACTCAAGGATTATAAATAAAAGACTGAAAAACATTGCCGAAGAGACGATTTCAGAAGAGCAGACAGGATTTCGAAAAGGCAGATCATGTACCGACAACATATTCAGCATAAAACAAATAAAGGAAAAACATCGAGAATACAATCGAGAAACTCACATCGCATATGTAGATTTTATAAAAGCATTTGATCGAGTAATGAGATGTAAGTTGTGGGTTATATTGGAAAAAAGAGGTATACCACATCATATAATAGAGTCTATAAAGGAAATGTACCAAGATACCCAAATATGTATGGCAGATTATGAAGAGAAAACGGAAAGGATAAATACAGGGTTGAGACAAGGGTGCAGTTTGTCGCCGACACTTTTTAATCTTTACATGGACGATGCTATACGTAAATGGAAAAAACACATACATTGCTACACAACAAATCTAAACAAAAAAGATTTTGTGATAACCATACTCTTTGCGGATGACCAGGCCATAATAGCAAATAGCGAGAACTCTCTGCAGCACGCGCTTTTTAAACTGAGTGAAATCGTAGAGGAATACAATATGGCAATATCTATAAATAAAACAAAAGTGATGGCATTCATAGGACAAGAACAAATACGCTCAAAAATAGTATTGAAAGATCAGGCCATAGAGCAAGTAAAATCTTTTAACTTCTTAGGTTGCACAATGTCCATGTTTGAAGAGGCTGATATACCCAAAAAAATTGAGAAATTCAATTACATAAATGGCACAATAAGAAGAACATTTAAGAGCAAAGCCAATCAAGATACTGCATTAAAATTTTATAAGACAATATCGATACCAAGTATAACATACGCCAGCGAAACTTGGACGGTCACTAAAGAAAACGAAAAACGAATCCAGAGTGCTGAAATGAGATTTCTACGATCAGTGGCGGGATACCAAAGAATAGACCGAAAAAGAAATACCGACATAAGAAATGAATTAAACATCTGCAGTATTAACGAGAAGATAAAAGATTATAGAACTGCGTGGAAAAGACACCTAGACAGAATGGACCGGACTCGTTTGCCAAAACAAATGTTCCAATACAATCCGAAAGGAAAAAGAAGTGTGGGCCGCCCCAAAAAGAGATGGAGCGACCAATTGGAGTGACGTAACGGGCCACCGGCTTGAAACATGCAGATGATGATGATGATGATGATAATTTGGTTTGAGAATTCAAGATGTTCTAAAGTTTGCTCTTTTTAAAATTAAATTCATCTAATGAAGGACGATTAGAAAAACATTAAAAACATTATGACGATTTTGCATTGAAAACTTATATTAACGGGCTTCATACAACATGAAATTAATGATCAGATTACGTGCCCCCAATTCAATAAAACAAGCACTTGCTCATGTCACAAAAGAAGAAAATTTTATTTGGTAAAAATCAAAAATTGAATATTGCAAATAAATCTCAACCGCTCCAAAATTAAAATTACCAAGATGTGAAATTTAGTAAAGAGTAAATAGTTGACAATTTTAGGTTTAGTCAATAGATTTCATCAAATTGAAATGGATCCCAATAGTGTTCAAAAAAATGCAGTTTTAATAGAAAATTGACATTTTCAGTTTACACGAATCCGATTTAGATTAAAAAATTCTCTTTCCACATTCCAAAGTGTCATAAACAACATATTAAGGGGTCTTTGAATAGATGTTATAGTAATCTTCAGTACATCTCTTTAAAAACATATTCTTTGCATAAACCAAATATTTAATAGACACAGAATAGCAAACTTTAACATTTAACTTGACAAGTCAGAATTTTTAAGAAAAAAAAGTAATACTTTGAACATATTATAACACGCAGGGAAGTAAAACTAAATCATGACAAAATATCAGCAGTACAACATTTTACAATTCGAAAATCACAAATAGATATCAAATCATTTCTAAGCTACTATATAGACGCTTTATTAAAGATTTTGCAAAAATAATAATATTCAAGACCAATTTAAACAAGCAAAAAATTTGAAACGATGATTACTTATCTAGCTCTACAGGCCTAGAAGGCCCTTGGATTCATTCCCTGCTTGCCTAACCTGTCTTGTCAGCTGTCGTGTGTGCCGCAGCCGTATCAATGGTAATGACGTCGACACAAATATCAGGGATCACCACAGAGTGTAGATGCCCACCGGAAGGCCGAGCCAAGAAATTTTGAGCAATGCGCGATTTGAACCCTGAATTTCCTCTCTATATTCAACCATAGTCTTGAATAGACTAACAAAATTTTAAAGTTTTCAACAGCACAATCCTTTTTTAAAGGTGGCAGATGACCAATAGTTCTTAAGTAAGGTAAATTAATAGACATCAACAATTCAAAATAATTCCTAAAAACCTGATGACATTAAAATCACGTTTAACATCACAAACTCGTAGTACTTTCGTTGTAAAGAAAACTATAACAACAAAGGCAGAAGTAGGAATAAAATCTTCCCATTTTACAAATTCTTTATTTACACTTATATACTTAAGTCACTAAACTATAACAATGTGATTAACAAACTTCCTCAGGACAACAATCAGGATAAAATTTCGTGTAATCGTAATCTCCAACGGAGCAACCAGGTTTTGGAATAAATGCTGCACATCTGAAAGAGGTAACTATTAGTAAAATATTTTGAAAAAACATTAATTTAATCTTACGTTAAGCCTGACACTGATGCAGGGCTTGCACTCTCACATGTGATTATACTGCAACTACCTAAAGCGGATGGAGAACTTGTGCCTTCTTTTATATAAATACTACCATATCTACAATATCCAGGTTTTTCTAAAAATTTAAATAGTAAAAGTCGTTTAGAAATAATATATGTAACAAAAGTACTATATAATAAAATTACTTATCTAGCTCTACAGGCCTAGAAGGCCCTTGGATTCATTCCCTGCTTGCCTAACCTGTCTTGTCAGCTGTCGTGTGTGCCGCAGCCGTATCAATGGTAATGACGTCGACACAAATATCAGGGATCACCACAGAGTGTAGATGCCCACCGGAAGGCCGAGCCAAGAAATTTTGAGCAATGCGCGATTTGAACCCTGAATTTCCTCTCTATATTCAACCATAGTCTTGAATAGACTAACAAAATTTTAAAGTTTTCAACAGCACAATCCTTTTTTAAAGGTGGCAGATGACCAATAGTTCTTAAGTAAGGTAAATTAATAGACATCAACAATTCAAAATAATTCCTAAAAACCTGATGACATTAAAATCACGTTTAACATCACAAACTCGTAGTACTTTCGTTGTAAAGAAAACTATAACAACAAAGGCAGAAGTAGGAATAAAATCTTCCCATTTTACAAATTCTTTATTTACACTTATATACTTAAGTCACTAAACTATAACAATGTGATTAACAAACTTCCTCAGGACAACAATCAGGATAAAATTTCGTGTAATCGTAATCTCCAACGGAGCAACCAGGTTTTGGAATAAATGCTGCACATCTGAAAGAGGTAACTATTAGTAAAATATTTTGAAAAAACATTAATTTAATCTTACGTTAAGCCTGACACTGATGCAGGGCTTGCACTCTCACATGTGATTATACTGCAACTACCTAAAGCGGATGGAGAACTTGTGCCTTCTTTTATATAAATACTACCATATCTACAATATCCAGGTTTTTCTAAAAATTTAAATAGTAAAAGTCGTTTAGAAATAATATATGTAACAAAAGTACTATATAATAATAAACTAATAATTATAATAAAGACCTTCAAGTTCAATAGATTTAGACCAACATAAAACAATCAAGCACGTAGCAGTACAAAGCAATAATAATTTGGACATTTTTGAATTAGGTTATTGATAATACAAACTGAAATAATGAACTGCTTGAAAAGTGAATTTTCCAATTTATATAATTATTTTATCTTGACCTTTTAATATTTTATATTATAAAAGCAATTTTTATCAGTCGTGCTTTATTTTTTAGCTCACATAATTAAGTTGTTATTTATCAATAATTTAAAATGAAACAGATTAATAAATAACAGTAGTCTATATTTTATCATGTCATTATGCGTAAATGGCAAAATGACATTAAAACGAGTTATGCCTATAATGATTTTTTTTTGGAAAAAATAGTAGATACATGTTGTAAAAACATACTGAAGCGCATGAGTGGATTAATGAGATTCCGTTATTTTCTTATACTAAATGTTTACCTTGATACTACAGTACTACCAGCTATAGAAATCATACTACCACTACTTTAAAATTTATTTGACCCACCAAATTTTAAATTCTGGAAAGTTTTTATGTCGGTCTGACTAAAATTGTGAAAGTTATAGAACGGTAATGATGCTACAACGTACATGATAATTATACTAAAAGTCAAATTTGGAAAGTGTTCATCTTAAAACTACTTTTTCCAGCACGGTGCTCAAGATTGCAAGTTGCTTGGGCACATCAAAATCTAGTCCTAATCGTAGCTTTTTATTCTTCTACTATTACTTTTTATTACAAAACGAACTATCTCAGAAAGTTAATTCATTTAAATTTTTTCTTAGATGATCCACTATCGTGTGAGGCTGTGGACCGCAAAACTAGTCTATAAAATGACATTTCGCGTCGTAGCCTATGACTAATAAAGGAAAGCATATTTTCAATAATAAATTTTACCATTTTATTTATGAAATACTACCAAATACACAAAATTTCAAAGAAAAATATTTATAACTATTCTTTTAAAAAATCACGGAAAAACGCCTTGCAACTAGGGGTAACCCCTTAAGATAACGATTTGAAAATATTCTATCTTTTGATGGAAATCTCAAACCATTACATAGATTTATAAATGCTTGCAAAAATTTGTGCTTTTTTTCAAGCCAGATTAGATCCTGAAGCTACAATTAAGCTGCCAGCACACTTAGGCGACGCGACACCACATTACACCACACCACAGACAGAAGCCCACAGCACACACAAAAAGGTGCCGACCTTACCAAGCTGTCGCTTCGCCTGGTGTGGTGTGTTGTGGGCTTCTGTCTGTGGTGTGGTGTAGTGTCGCGTCGCCTAAGTGTGCGGGCAGCTTTAATATTTGAATTTTGGACACAATTTGATTGATTCTCGTACAGAATTAAGTTTGTGGCAGTTAACTAAAAATACTTTAATTTTAATTTTTGCGGATCAGAGATGTATAAATTGCTTAATACAAGATTTAATTTTAATGACACAATGCGAAATAAAACTTCTATACAATTTGATATGAGAATTCAAGATGTGCAATGTTTGTTGTTTTCAAAACTAAATTTATGTAATAAAGGACGATTAGATAAGCATATATTAAAATTAAACACTAACGATTTTGCATTTAAAACTTTTATTAATGGGATTCATCACCACAACATGCACTTAATGATCAGATGGTCTAGTCCGATTTTAATTGAATCCAAAAAATCCGATGCTTCAAGAAAACGCAAATATAAGGTAGTGATCGATTACAGAAAGTTCAATAAAAAAAACTATTGATGACAGATATCCTCTCCAGAATACCTTAGATAACCAGAACCTTAGATAAATTTAGAAAGAGACTTTACGACTTTAGATTTAGACGATAGATTTCATCAGATTGAAATAGCTCTCAATGGAATTCAAAAAACATTTTAAATTTAAACGAATACTATTTAGATTAAAAATTCTTTTTCCACATTCCAGAGGGTTATGAACAACATATTGAGAGGTATTCAAATGGATGAAATAGTAATCTTCAGTACATCTCTTCAAGAACATATTCTTTGCATAAAACAAATATTTAATAGACTCAGAAAAGCAAACTCTAAAATTCAACTTGACAAGTCAGAATTTTTAAGAAAAAAAGTGCAATACCTTGGACATTATTATAATACCCAGTGAAGTAAAACTCTATCCTAACAATATATCAGCAGTACAAAATTTTCTAATTCCAAAATTGCAAATAAAAATCAAATCATTTCTAGGCTTACTGAACTATTATAGATGCTTTATTAAAGATTTTGCAAAAATAACAAAACTCCTCACGTTTAAATAATATAATAATAATATAAAAATTTTTATTTACAGTATATTATTAATCACTGATTTACAATATCATTAACAAATATTAATGATAAGTTTTAGTCCATTATAATAATAAATAATTTTGTAATATTTTTGGGTAGTGGACTATGCAGTAATCAAATTTCCTTATCATTCTTGGTGCAGTATTTTGCAAAAGCTTTATAGTTATAATAATGATGTATGTTGTAATCATAATATTAACTATTATTAAAATTAACTAAATGAAGGAATAAGTTTGGAGTCATTAAAGTGTTGATGTTAAGGTATGTCAATATGACATGAAGCATTAACGACTTTTCTTGAAATATTTAAAAATTGCTTTAATTGAAATTTGTGATAGTAGGTACAAATTGTTATAAATCTCTTGGTGGTATTACCATAAAGGTACCATAAAATTGTAGTTACAAGAAAAGAAAATAAAGACTTTGGTAGTTTTTTATGTTTATTAAATAAGAATCATTATGTATAAAGTTTCTCAAAAATCAAATCACATATTATTTACTTTTAATTTATTTATACAGTTATTAGATATTAATGATCAAAGCAGGCTTTAGGACAACAATGAGGATAATATTTCTCGTAATCATAAACTCCGTTAGTGCATTCTGGTCCTTTTTGAAATAGTTCACATCTAAAAGTGGTAAATATTAATTGTAAACTAAGTTGAAAAGTAAATAATTTGATCTTACGTTATCTGAGAGAGATGGAGAGGTGAGCTAAGTCAACGGGCTAAGGACCGGACTCTAGGCTAGAAGCCCTAGGTTCGATCCCCAACTCGGCTACAAAATTTATCCAACTTTATTATGACCCTCTTCTCTCGGAAGGCAATGGCAAACCACCGAGAGTAATCTGCCAAGAAAGCCATTTAATAATAACATATTAAATTGGTCACGGCACTTCTGTCAAGAAGTAATACGAAGAAGAAGAAGAATATCTGTGAAATTGAGAGAGGGTTTACAGTATTACAGCGAACTTGACTACAGCTACCTAAAGGAGCTGGAACGCTTTCGCCTTCAATTATGAAGAGACCTTCATAACTGCAATAATTGTATCCAAAAGGTAGATCTAAAAATTTCAAAACGACAAAAACTATAAATTAGCATAAAGCCGATCTAAATGCAGGTACATTTAAGGGTTTACAAAAAGCATGAAATAATAATTCTGAACTTGAAAGAGAGGCGCAAATAGAAGTGGTAATGGAAGAAAATGCTATTTGAACTATTAATTGAAACATAAACATAAAAAAACAATAAAGGGAGACATAATGTAGTAAAAGGTGAGAAGTCCTAGCGTAGAGATCAATAGAAAATTGGCTCTAAAATCTGTAATTCCAAAAAATGTTATTTAGTAGGTCCTGCTTTAAAAATAAACAATCGATAAGGCAGATTTTAATAATAAAATATTAAATATAACAAGTGTAAAATAGAATAATAAAGAAATAAATACAATACCATGTTCAATAGCTTTAGAACAACATAATGTAAATAAACATGTAACAGAGCAAAACAAAAACGTCTTGGATATTTTAAAATTCATTTTATATAAATTTATTTATGATACAAACTGAAATGTTCTACTGCTTGAAAAGTAAATTTATAATAATTATAATTATTTTATTTTGACCTTATATTAAAAAACCTCTGTTATTATCATTTACGATAACTTATAGTTCAAGATTATAAGAATTGTTAAGATGGGGTGTATCATAAATTTATGTAAACATTTATATATAAATATTATATATTTAGAACAAAAAATATAAAGTTATCATAATGTAAAATATACTAATAGTATAATTTTATTCATCAACGTTTTCGGTTTTGAAATCCAATTCAATATTGAGAACAAGGCTGGTTTAATAAGAAAGCAAAAGTAAAAAGTAAAAAAGCAAAAAAGTAAAGTAAAGTAAAAAAGTAAATTGTGGTTTATGAACAATTTCAAATTATAAATTAAGATAAAAGGTTGAATCACATTTTTATAATCCATGTCATAATGTCATGTCAATTATTCTCGTATGCTGTGTCAAAACTAAATAAAGCGTGATCAACGTTGATTAACTCCATATTAAATAATCTTTAAAACTTTAATTAATACGAGTTATTACAAATGATTAGAAATCAAATAAATTATTTATTAAGCTTTTGGAAAACTAAACAATTCCTTCATCAGAATAATATTATACAAGTAAACAAGTAAACACGAATACAGTAACAAGTATTGTCATTTGAACGGTGAAACAGTAACGGTTATTAGACAAAATAAAAAATCTAAAACCGTGAGTTAGAGAAAACCTAAATTGTGTTTCGGCAAAGAAGGAAAACCTAACTCAAATACATAAAGAAACTTAGATATAAAACTTATAAATGTTGCTTGAGCCTTCAATGTCAGTTTGTTGGTTCACGGTGTTATTAGTTTTTTTGAAGCATATCATGTCGTGTCCAAGACAATTTTTGAAATTGGAAACTGATTTAATAATTTTAGTGTTTTTAAAGTCAGCAATATGTCTTTCTACACTGTTACACGAAAGTAGCAGTAATTCACATCACTAGTGTAGTCTGAAATGCCAATTTAATAAAAGTACCAGTGCTCACTTAGCTATTTTATATTCAGACGCGTTTATCTCAAAACTACATTTTTAAAGTCGTGCGTAAGATAACTCAAAAACTACTTAACCAATCATGATGAAATTTGGCAATTAGATAAAAATAATCACTTTTAGTTCAACATCATCCCAAAAATGGAAATGTTCATATTTTTCAAAATGAATTTGTTCAGTCTGGAGATAAACTATTAATTTAATATATTAACCAAATTTTTTTACTTTTTTGATTTTGAATAATCCCGTGACGAGTTGCAAATTATGTTTTTAGCGTCTACGAAAATCTACTACCAGTAGATTAATTGTCCTCGTTTTCTGAAGATATTATTCTAAAAATGTTCTTTAAATGTTGCTCTTTCATGTAGAAAACTTTCAAATATAATATATCTATTCAAAACTTAGAAAAAAAATTCAAAAAAATACTTTTTTCTCACCTTGCACGACCTCACCCAATACGAATAACAAAAAATAATTACAAAATTTTAAGAAATCTTGTTTATAATTTTGAAAAGCTTAGATGTGCATGTACTTAGCACCGCCACTTTTGAAAATCACAAAAATTTTAATTGTGCTGGATTGTGCCCGGTGTGTGCCGCGTTGTGCCGTATTTTTTTTTTTTTTTAATTTTTTTTTCCCGGATTTTATGGAGGTAGCCTATTTTGAGGGTGGCGGTTAGCACCGCCATTTTCGATAATCTTAAAAATTTTAATTGTGCTAAATTGTGCCCGTTGTGTGCCACAGTGTGCCGTAAATTTTAAAATTTTATTTTAATAAATAAATTTTTTTTGGACCAAAACGTGTTTTATCGATGGCCGTTAGCACCGCCACTTTTGATAATTCTAAAAATTTTAGTTGTGCTGAATTGTGCTCGTGGTGTGCTACTGTGTGCCGTAAATTTTAAAATTTTATTTTAATAAATAAAATTTTTTTGGGCCAAAACGTGTTTTATCAAAAGTCGTTAGCACCGCCATTTTCGATAATTCCAAAAATTTTAATTGTGCTAGATTGTGTCCGTTGTGTGCCATAGTGTGCCGTAAATTTTAAAATTTTATTTTCACAAATAAAATTTTTTGAGCAAAAAAATATTTTATCGATGTAAATTAACCCCGCCATTTTCGATAATTTAAAAATTTTAAATTGTGTTGGATTTTACTCAATGTATGCAGCTGTATGAAATAAACTATTGCCCCGGTTTTCATAAAAGTGAAAAATACTTAAAAGAGGTTTGCAAACCCTTTGTAAGGGATATAAGGCATTTTAAAAGCATTCGTAAGGCTTTTAAAGCTTTAGTAAACCTATTGTAAATATTAAGTTTTTATGAATACCGGGGTTAATATCTAAATTTTGTATAATAGATTTTCAGCACAGTTGAGATGAAAGACGATAAACATGTATAAGTAAACTACCTCCGATCCTTTTTTGAACCTTTTTATTTCAGGTAGATGAAAAAGGTAAAAGTTGTAGTAACTATAGTGAACATTTTTACATAAATTACGATTACAACACAATTAGCCGTTATTCGTCCACTCCTGAACATTAGGCCCCCCTTTTTAAACTTTCCCCAACTGGGGGGTTCTTTCTTTCCCATTACTTCTTCATCAGTTCTTGCCCATAACTTACCACGCTGGGCAGACGGCTTGGCGAGTAGTCCGCAGATCAATTTTGGACCTTTTAGATCACAGCACATATTCGATTATTACATTTAAAATAAACCAGCAGTCTGGCGTAAATCAAACACGGATAGACTAGAGAGTGGGAAACCGCGGTTCTAATCCTGGTTGCGTTGGATACGTGATGCGATTTAAAAAGTCCAAAATTGATCTGCGGACTACTCGCCAACCCATCTGCCTAGCGTGGTGAGTTATGGGCAAAACTCTCTCTCCCCCCACTTAGGGGGGAGACTAAAAAGGAGGCCTACATCCAACAGTGGAAAGAGAAAGATTGAAAAGACGAAAGAAAGACATTTAAAATGTATAAAATTTTATTTGGCAGTACCAAATAGTTACCAAACTTAATAGTTTGATTTCCATGGCCTGGTTTTAATCTGTAGCTGAGTAGCTTAGGCTACTAAGTTATTATTTAAATAGTTTTATACAGGGTTTAATTATTATTTTATTTTCATGGCTCCATGGGCGTCTGTGTAATTTATTTTTGAGGGGGCAAACTTGTGAATAGGTGGCTAATGTTGTTTGGTTCGGTTACGAAACAATTAAATTTGTTTTGATTATTTCATTTTGTTGAATATCACCATTGGGGGAAGGGGGGGAGCAAAGAGTCTGCTGCCTTCTCCCCCCGGCTCTTGCTGCTTAAATTTTTTTAAATATTTAATATTTCACCAGCCCAAGTTTTTAAAATTTTCTAAAACTTTTGGTTTTAAAATGATCTTATAGACGTCCATGAATATCACACTACATACAGGCCAAGGGCCTAATTACATGTAGATAAATTGTTTACCTAAATTACACAATTAAACGAATTTCAGAAAAAAAGAAGAAAACTACTTTTCCGAATAGGGTGTGAACAGCTTTTAATCGGTAGAATAAATGCCAATTTTGATTAATGCAAAGGGGGAAGGCCTCACATTTTTGTGGGATCTCCTCTGATTGTAGCCCTGGCTTTTATGTTAATGAAGAAAATTAATTAACCCAGAAGGACCACCGGATAAATCGATCGATTGGATTATTAAGTCATTTTCCAGGAATCATCCCTTTTATCGATGACTAGATTGTATCGATCCCCCCCTTCCCTCCTACCAACGGCGATAGATTATTTCAGTCAATAATACTTTAATTAATATTATTTTTATTATCTGCGATTGGTTGATATAAGATATGATTATCAATAATATGATTATTGCATACAGCTGCACGCATTGAGTAAAATGCAACACAATTTAAAATTTTTTAAATTATCGAAAATGGCGGCAGTACTGAATAGCGGGGTTAATTTACATCGATAAAATATTTTTTGGTCCAAAAAATTTTATTTGTGAAAATAAAATTTTAAAATTTACGGCACACTATGGCACACAACGGACACAATCTAGCACAATTAAAATTTTTGGAATTATCAAAAATGGCGGTGCTAACGACTTTTGATAAAACACGTTTTGGCCCAAAAAAATTTTATTTATTAAAATAAAATTTTAAAATTTACGGCACACAGTAGCACACCACGAGCACAATTCAGCACAACTAAAATTTTTAGAATTATCAAAAGTGGCGGTGCTAACGGCCATCGATAAAACACGTTTTGGTCCAAAAAAAATTTATTTATTAAAATAAAATTTTAAAATTTACGGCACACTGTGGCACACAACGGGCACAATTCAGCACAATTAAAATTTTTAAGATTATCGAAAATGGCGGTGCTAACCGCCACCCTCAAAATAGGCTACCTCCATAAAATTCGGGAAAAAAAATTAAAAAAAAAAAAAATACGGCACAACGCGGCACACACCGGGCACAATCCAGCACAATTAAAATTTTTGTGATTTTCAAAAGTGGCGGTGCTAAGTACATGCACATAAAGCTTAGTTAACGACTTATTGAAAAATTATATTGAAGAAAAATATTATATTGCCAATAATATATTTGATTTGATATGATTTTGACTAATGTTTAGTAGGGGAATGACTTGCAGGTTGCCACCCCTTAGCTTTTTTTATCATAACTCATCTTAAAATTAATATATTGTAAATAAAAAAATACTTTGGAAAGAGGAACTATAATGCCACAATCCTGAAGTAGAAATCATTTGAAATTTCAAAAAATAAAAGTTCTACAGGCAATTTTCTAAAGTACCTAAAATCGACACCTTGAAATTTAGGTTTGCAGGTTGCCACCCCCTGTAAAATTGCTGAAAATGTAGAAAAACGGAAAGAAAAACATCTGATTGTAAAAAGATATTGCATTTTCTTTGTTCTTAGTCATGTTTAAAAACAAAATTATAAAAAAATTTGGGTAAATTGGCATGAAATTGCCCGACGAGCAATGCATCATAATTCTTAATACCGCGGTCGCTTTTTCTAGATCTACGCGCTGCCATACTACAAATATTTCAAAATTGTAAGAAAAACAGTTTACTTTTGACTTAATAACAATTGTAATCATCAAAAAATCATGAAAGCTTGCATACAAGTTGAAATAAGCGAAAAAAAAAGGGGTGGCAACTTACAAGTCTTAAAGCATGGCAACCTGCATTCTGAAGCTATTTTACAATAATTCGTACAAAAAATTTCCAATTTGTTTTATTTTTGAAATTCTTTTGGAATGAATTAAATTGAATATAATACAACACAGTAAAAATATTTACTTTGAATTTTATATAAAAATGTTCAATTTATAATCACTAAACAAAAACACAATTTTAATTATTCACTTTTAAATTTACGCTTTTTCACACTTTCTTCAGTAGACACTGTAATATTGGATATTTTTGAACCAAAAATAGTTTAAAATTGACCACACCTCCTTTGTTGACGATTTCAGTCGAAATTTTTTGTGTGGCTCGCTTAGATGCCGTAATTCCCCTTACCCTGGCAACCTGCAAGCACTGGCAACTTGCAAACCTCTCCCCTATGTATTTTTAGTATGTTTATATTTATAAATGAGAGTATAAAAATTATACATTGGTTCTAATTATGATAGAAGTTCAAGGATGACAGGCAGGATATAATTTCGTATAATTGTATTCTCTAATAGATATTAAAAAAAACTTTTTTTATTTTAAAAATATTTAATTTATATCTAATAGTTTTCATGCTTTAAAAGGTTATAGAAATCTTTTAAAATTGTGACACCAATAATTCGAAATAATTCTTAGAAACCTGCAGATATTACAATTTATTAAATTGTCTATAAAAAACCAAAAAATTAAAATAATAAATTACAATCTCTTTTAGCATCCAAAGGTCGTTGCAGTCTTGTTGAGAAATAAAGCATAGCAACAAAGACGAAAATATGAATAAAATTTTCTCCATTTTTAAATTGTTTATTTACTCCAATTTTGATCACAAAATTATATTAAATTTATTATACATATAATCAACAAACTTCAGTAGGACAACAAGCGGGATAAAATTTGGTGTAATCGTGACTGCCAACGGAGCATCCAGGTCTTGGTATAAATGCAGCACATCTGTAATTAGTAAATATTTTTTGTAAAATAAGTTAAAATAATATTAATTTTGTCTTACGTTAAAGCTGAAATTGATGTAGGGTTTGCACTATGACACGTGATTATATTACAACTTCCTAAAGGGGATGGAGATTTTTCACCTTCTTTTATATAAATTCCTTCATAGCTACAATATCCATATTTATCTATAAAATTAAAACATTAGTTTTAATAATAATAATAATAAAAAAAGTAAGTGGGTATATTAAAGCAAAAATAAATTAATAAAATACCTTCAAGTATGATCGATTTAGACCAACATAATGCAAACAAGCACGTAACAAAGCAAAATAATAAAAGTTTGGACATTTTTTAATTTCTGTATGTTTATTAATAACACAAATTCAAATGATGCACTGCTTGAAAAATGAAATTTTCCAATTTATATATTTATTTTACTTTGACCTTTATTACAAGTTCAAAAACATTATTATCTCATTTTCCAAAACACTTTATCATTAATTATAAATTTATGGTTCACTGTGTAAAAACTGTTAAATTGTAGTTTATCAACAATTTCAAATTAAATAAATTAAGATATAAGATTGAATCACATTTGTATTCCATGTCATGTCAATTATTGTATGTCAAAACTAAATACTAAAAACTAAGTACTGGAATATCTAAATTTATTTAAAATGCACTTCACATAATCCTTGTCATGACCTAAAATAGTCGTGTGGAGAAATGTAAATAAAACTTCTATTTAAACTTAAAACCTCTAGAAATAAATAAAAGAACTTAGATATTTTTTATTAATTTATTTTAGAAAAAGAAACAGATATAATTTTTCATATTTTATTAAACTAAAAAAAATGTAATTTGAATTGATGCAAAATTAAATAAATAACAAATTTGTATTTTCAAATTGTATAGTGTGATACGAGTGATTGTGGTATCTCCTTCAATGTTTTAAAATTTAAACCATCACAGTACTTCAATTATAATACTTCAAGTTTTAAAAGTGATTTTAATAAAAGTGATCATTGGAGAAGCACAAAATGGAAGAAGAAAATAAAGAAAATCTTGTAAAGGTAGACCACACTGAAGAAATCATCAAAAACAATTTCAAAACTTGGATTTTAACTTGTGCACCAAGTTACGAGCTGATTGCCAAAAAATGGTATGATAATTTTATATTAAGTTCATTAAATCAAAAAATCATTTACCTGAAGTTAGTTTCAAAGTTTATTCAAATAAAGAGGAAGAATCTAAATGTTACTCGAGCAATATTTTTTATTAAGTTAAAGATGGCGTTCGCTCATGTTTCCCAATTACCGTACAACTCGAAACTTCTAAATACAATATCGCAAGTTACTTTAGAATGGACCGACAATAAAATATTTACTAAAGCACAAGTTAAAGAATTACAGGATTTGATGATTTCAAGAAATTCTAACGATTCCACCGAGGAATATTACGGTAGACTCTCTTTAAGAATTTTTACTCAAAAACGCTCGTTAGGATTGAGTCAATCTGTATCAGCAATTAACGTAGAAGAAATAACAATAACAAAAGATAATTACAAAATTTTAAGAAATCATGTCATAATTTTGAAAAGCTTACTTAACGACTTGTTGAAAAATTATACCGAAGAAAAATATTGGGCAATAAAAACGTTTTTTCAAGCAACGTTGCTAAATATCGATGATATTAACCGAGACAGTAATTTATCACTTGGCGTTAATCGAAATATATTGGCACTACGATACAAAATTATTAAAGATTCCGAATCTGGAAACAATACCTTTTAATTTTAATATCAACTGATTTTGACTTATGTTTAGTATTTTTCTAATCCTGTATAATCGATTTGTTATGGTTCCTTATTGGTAAACACCAATACTTTTTATGTATCAACTACTTATAAATAAATTTTAAAGTTTAATATTGTATTTTTTACTTTAATTTGGGATGGGCTTACCACTTTTACGATCTAAACGGATGTTAACAATTGTATATTTATATTACAGAGAAAGTTTAAACATTTTAGTCAACAATATTTAACTTATTTTTTAATACACGAATTTTTGAGTAAACTTCATCCCAATCTATGTAGACTCCAACTAAGAGACGGGAATTATTCTCAGCATCTTCATAACTTCTTCGGCCGTGCAGTAGTCTCATATTGTCAAATAGAAGAATTTGACCTGGAAAATAATAAAAGACGTAAATGAAATTTTTAACTCCATCTTTGCTTTTGTTCTCTTTTGACCGTTTTTGGTCTGTATAGTACAAAAAATTTCAATTGTGAAATTAATTATAAAAATGTGTTACCTGATTTAACTTTAAAATTTACTGCTGAATTGTAGCATTCATCCAGAAATATTTTTGATGCTTTATACCACTGGTTTACATTTTGAATGTCGGTAATAAAGTGAGAATTTCTTTTCAGAACATTGTGATTGATATCTGTTACGTTCCCGTTGGAATCTAAACTAAAAGATATTTTTGAGCAGAACCTCTCCATGGTTGGTAAAACTTCAACTTACCTTATTGTTGGTGCTTGGTTAATTTTGTGAAATTCCTTATTATTTTCTACACCTCTGTCACTCCAAAATATAGTCGTGTTGGTTAATATGTCAAACATTTCTTTATTTTCTTTTCTTAGTTTTTCAGCAACGTAGAATCCATCAGTAAAAAGATTCTGTCCACCTTCTTTGGCTTGTTGGACATAATGCAATACTGTTATCTACATGAAACAATTAAACTTTGCTTATTAACTGAAAGATAAGTTTGAAGATCTACCTACACCTGGTTTGTATTTATAAAATGGTAGATCTACATGTAACTGCAGGGCCGAAGGTAAATACGCCCCGTGAGTGGCATTTTTTTTGGATCTCACCTGGTAAGTTTCCCTAAAAAGTACCAAAAAGAAAAAATTATTCATCTTGCTAAATAATATTTATATTACCCATAATGGGTTGTTCTGGAATATCCAATTCTTTCTACAAGATTCTGAACTTCAGTTTCACTATCGGGAACCTTATCAAGCAAAGCAATTCCCGTTTTTGATAAAGAGGTTAAGTAATCGTACAAAACACGATCGCTGAAATTAAATCAATTAAAGCTTTAAAATAAAGAAACTTTGATCGGTTACTTTTTCATTATCTCGGAATACTCAAAAGTTTTCAAGGAAGCGGCAAAGTTTTCTTTGTTCCATAGCTGCTTGGAAAAATTTAAGTTTTTCTTTAAGTATTCTTCTTGATCTTCTTTTGCAAAACTACGTTCTCTTAACCATTCGTAGTTAAAAATTGAATGATGATTATCATCCCAAGTTATTTCTACGTTATCGCCATTTGTCTAAACCAAAAATAAGTTTTTGATTAAATTTGGTTAAAAATTTTTTAAAGGGAAAAACAATGGTGTATTATTTAATTTAAGGGTTAAACACGTGCATCAGCGGGTCCGGTAATGTTGCATTTCATCCGAGGAAGTGCTAACCATCACACACCAAGTATGAATATAAATTATATTAATTTCGATCTTGTTATAATAATTATTTTTTATTTTATTATTTTAAATATTGGTAGTGTACTAAATAAAAATAACAGCAAAAATATTTGTAAGTAAAATTTTTTTACATACAATACAATTATATAATATTTAATTATGAAAATAATAAACCATATGTTTAACCTTAACCTTGAGTTTTATATTTATTTACAAAACAATGTTTACTATAATACTTAAAATATTATATCAAAATTGATTAAAAACGATAAAGATTTCGTATATCGTTGCGATAAAAAGTTAGCCATATAAGAATTGTCTTTTAAAACTTACCATAACATTTTTAATTTTCACGTCAACATTAAATTTTTCCCAATCAATAATTCGAGATCTTATTTCGGCATTAAAACAATTTTTACATCTGCAATTATCTCGTAGCCATAGAAACGGAAATTGTTTAACATTTGAATCGGTTGAAATTTCCAAATTTTCATTTTCACTTGAAATTGTTGCCTTAATTCCAAATGATCTAAAAGACCTGAAGTTTAAATTAGCACGAAAATTAACTAATAATCTTGCAGCCATTTTCAACTATATTATAAAATAGAAGTTACTAAATAGCAAATTTTTGATTTAAAATATTGTTTACTCCGTGGACGTTGATAGTTTAATAAAGATAATGTTCAATTTACTTACTTACTAATTATACTTTTATATTTTAGATGATAAGAATGTATAAAATTTTCTATAGTAACAAATATAAAATTGTATATAAAAGGTGTCCCCGCAGTGACTGCGCAAATTTTATCCGATGAAATACTTAAATTTGTTTAATTCCAAATTCTTAAGGGAGCCCTGTAACATTTTTAATAATAGCTTAAAATGGCATAGCATCAAAAATATTAATATTAAGTGATAATTATTTTATAAATTTTTAAAGAGCAGAAAATTATCTTCAGATTAGATTACAATGTTTTATTGTCTAGAATCAATGGTTTTTGAGTTATTGATTAAATTAAGCATGTACTATCTCAAACCAAATTACATGAAAAACGGCATTCATTTTTTGCATAAAAGAAATTTACTGCAAATTTAAGCTAAAAAAATGATAAAATACAAACGTAATATTTAAAATCTTTTGCAATACAAAACTCAAACTTCAAAGTGAAGTATAATTAATTTTAAGATGAGTGTCCTTCAGTAGCTTAAACAATAAAACGCAAAGATTTTCGTAAAGATTATTCGATTATTTTTCACCCCAAACTACCCCTTAAGCATTAATTTGAGCAAGTACTCAAAATTGTGCATTTTAAATTTTGTCCATTTAGATGATCCAGATCCAAGTATTTAAAGTGGGCAGCTGTCTCAAAAGGTTAAATTTAACTACAAAAATTTAAACAAATTAAATATAATTGTTTTATTGTTTTGATCATTTAAACAATTTGAAATTATTTCTGAAAACAAAACAAAAGTTTGTATTTTATTCAAAATTTTCATCATAAACATAAACCTTCCATAATATTTATCCACAAAAAACATTTAACAGTTTATCAGGTTTTAACACATAAATATTTATCTATTCATATTTTTTACATCTACATTCAATAAATTACAATTTTTACAATTTTGTAAAATAAATAGGAAATATTTAAAATACAAAATTATTAAATTACTTTATAAATATACAAAAACTACAATTTTAACACAATAAAAAAAGTATTTATTCTACAAGAGTGGTTCAAAAAAACCGCATGCAGACTTAGTAGCCCAGTTGGTTATGCACGTAAGTACTTTTTCCTACCCTCCAAATTTTCATGAATGCTTCTAACCCAAATTATACATTTTTTGAACCACTCCTACATGTAAATATTCAATCTTAATTTATAAATCTATTCAAATCTTCAGTTTTTGAGAGTTAACAGTGATATTTTCATTTTGATTGTCGCCTTTACATTAGGCACACAAATTATTTATAATTTTGATTCAAATCGACAAATAAATTCGATCTAATTTTTTGTACTAAATTTAATAACACAATAATTAAAACCGATAAAAATGAAATAAGTATAGCAAAAAGTTTTGAAACGGATGAAGATTGTTCGGCAGGTACATTTATGCGAAGATATTTACAAGAGATGGTATAGTTCAGTACTTTTCAAACTGTGCCAGTTGAGAACCTGCCCAATTTATAAAAATTTTTGTCTGGCAAAGTTTGGTAAGCACTGGTACAGGAAATACATTCGCTGAAATTTCTAGTTTATAAGTTTTGGTTCCATTAACAAGGATGTGCGTACTTTTTTAAACAGTGACTACACTGAAAATAAAATTTTGCTGCGTAGCTTTCAAATGTTTAAATTTAGTATCAAATTAAAATTTTTAGTTAATTTAATGTTTACAGCTACAATCACTTTTGGCGTGCAAAAATAGACTATCAGTGGTTACCAAAATATTTTTTATCCCATAACCACTTACATCTAAAATCAAAGGCTAAACCTCAAAATAGAAATTATTGGAAATTTTCTATATTTTGAATGTGCAATGGAAGCTCAATAAAATTACTAATGTAACATTAATTATGATTGCTTATGTACAGTCGGACCCAGGCTAACTCTATCGGTACCTACGAATATATTAAGTATGAAAACAAACCGCTCAAATTTTATTTAAAAAAATGTCTTCATTTTAGTAATATTTTGCATGGGTAAATGAACATCCAGATATTGATGATTTTGTTACAAAAAGAGGGTAACTTTTCTTTAAACATTGGTAGTTTATTGCCACTTTTTGGTACTTTTATCACCTAGCAACTGGCCTAGAAATGCTTGATCAATTTTCAAGATGTATGTGGAGGTGCTTTATCTTGTTACAAAAGATCAATTTTCTTACAGAATTTTGGATGATTTCTGAATAATTTGCATCTTTGATTAAAATGACTCAAAAACTAAATCATTTTTAAGTTTTTACAGTGATCAGGTCATTTCTGGTTCTAAAATAAATTTAAAATTAATTTCTCTTCTTTCGGGTTTTTTGCTTACCCAAAGTTGAGATAATTTTAAATTCAAGTTATTGTTCCGAGAGCACCCAAAAGCTAGTTAACTATTTCACCGCGTTAGTACTTCAATTTCTGACATAAAAGTCACTGACACTCTTCTCCTGTTTTAAAGGAATTTATATTTCGGAAAAATTACTTCTTATCTCTTCTGTTCTACATTTACTGGATGTTCATTCTACTGCTAACAGTTGGTATATTTGCATTATTTTAGTATCTGCTTCTGAATACCGAAATAATTTTTGTTTCATACTTAACTTGCACCATTACTGTAGTTACTGTAATTAATAAAACAAACAATTTTTTCTAATACTGTTATGTACGTAAAGTAAGAACCAGACATTAACATGCACATTTTAGGAGCTATAAAGGAATGTGTTTGATCTTCAGCAAGAGCAAAACTAAAACTAATGCATCATCGTTAGTAAATTGTTGCCCATTGTAATTGACCAAAATACCCAGTAAATGTTTTTTTAGAATGAAACAAAGAATGCTTATAAATTAAGTATAGGCAGTAAAGTGTAAAAATTCTTGAGTTACATTCAGCACCAATTTTCTTAAATTAGTTTTTACAAAAATCTTCAACTCTTGCGTTAGTTTCTGGAGTATAGAAAATAGGAATTACATTGAATTGACATCAAACATTCATTCATTTGAAGAAAAACATGTAACACACATTAATTACGGTTAATGGCAGCATTGGTAACATTCCGAACTGAATTTGTGCAATTGCAAATTGCAGTAAACACTCGAGTCGCAAACGTACGAGCAGATGATCTTGCTCGATTGGACCAAGCTCCAATTCGTTTTGTTCCATCTGTAACAGTTTTAAAATTAATAATTTTTATAGGAAAAAAAAGGTAAAAAAATGAAAACGGTTAGGTCACGAGAAGCTCAACCGTGAGCGTCTGCGTGCAGTTTCCACCGCGTGAGCGGAAATGCACTGGATGCAACTAACGATTGCGGTTTTGACCCCTATCTAGTAGATAAAGTGATATTGTATTATCCCGAGTTGGTTTAAAATTAATTTGTTGATCTGAATTAAAAGCTTTCATCATCCAAATAAAGTAATTCTACGCTGAAACTTCTAAGCCGCTGCTTATTATTAGTAATAGCGGAAAGCAAGTAATTTAAATAAATGATCATCAAGGTGCTGTTAATTTTACTTAGTTATTTAATCACGACTTAACCACACAAAATAATTTATTAGTGACGTTATTAAAGCAACTTAAACTGGTTTTTAGCACTAACAAACGTAATTGCTTCAATTTAGCATAAATTAGATACTCCTTCATATTGTTTATGATTAAATTTAACCTTTGAAGTTATATTTATCGCTTCTCGTTAAAATCAGTGTATTAGATATTTTACTTAAATGCATCAAAGTTTCACTTACAGTAATTCAAACCCGAAAAAAGGAGAAATCGATTTAAAATAATCGCCACTTAAATCTAATAAAACACTGATTAATATTAAGGATTACTTACTTTGTAAATTGGGTGAGTCCTAAAAATAAAACGTGTAAAAGTAATGATTGTTGATAATAAGAAAAATACAAAAACTTACGAATTTTTTGTGTTTGGAGTTTTGTTTCGATTCGGCTTCCAGTTTAGCTTTCTCGAAGACCTCATTTAAAAAATCGTTAACATCTTGCATTTTTTCCGGATCATTTCGAAACTGAGTAATTTTTTGTTCCAAAGTCATATTATTTAAACTTAAATGTAAATCAGCCATTATTACAATTTGTTATTGCAAATTTTATTGCGTTTTCTTGATTATCATAAAAATAGTTCCTTTTATTTAAATTTAAATGAGAATGCTTAACGATACACTTTAAATTAAAATAACTAAGGAATAAACATTATTTTAATATCACATATTGTTGAAAACAGAGCAGTGATCGAAACCCAAGCAGGCGCGATCAAAACACAAACCAAACTCGCTCTTGCAGCGCACGCCTTGTCAAAATCCTAACAATTTGCCCCGGGACACCTAAAACCTTCCGCAGCCAGATACGATTTCCATTTTCAAGTTTTCTTCGTGATAACCTTTTCGATCATCGTTCTCCGCATGTTTCGTCTCTTTTTACTCGCTTTCGAGTCTACTTCGTTATTACGGCTACGCAAATTGCATTTCGGTGCAAGAAAATAATGCAAACAAACTGAAATTATGTATATGTTATTCCAAAATCAATAGGAAATTTATGCATGAACTAAAAATAGGGGCGAAAGAAGTTTAATAGAACGGAAAGTATTGATTAATAATTCATAATAATATACTAAACAAATTTATTTCGTTAAATATAATGTACAAAATATTGATTTACGTAGACAAACAATTAAAATAATAACCTTTTTTGTACAACTAAACGTTTAATAAATAAAAATCCAATATGAAAAGACACAGATAGAGAAGGTATTGATCGTTTAACACGTACCAGTGCGTTTTGAGCAACCCCTAAGCTACAGAGAGAGCTGCTTGTGTAGAAATTTACAAAATTAAATATTTTTAAAATTCAAATATCGCTAAATTACTATTAAATCTAATTATTGTTTACTTTGTAAAATTTTGCTTTTTTGAATTGAAGAGCTTCCTCTATTAACAGAACCCTTCATAAAAATAATCAAATAAATTAATAAGTCAGATGTAACTGCAGCTCAGAGCTAGTGCATTGACCGCTAAAAACTTTATTCTGATCTTTTCTCCTCAAAAAGCAATAAGTAATCACTGAGATTATTTCAATGAAAATCATCAGTTTCCAAATTAAGCGTATTATTCATCCAGTGGTTTGAAATCCTACGTAACTTAAAAACCCTTTGAACGCACATCACAGGAATTGAAAAGAGGGTCACAATTATTGATGCGTGAAAAATAGAAGAACTGCTTCAAGCATTAATAATATCTTTCAAAATCAATAATTTTCTTATTCGTTTTTTATGCGTTCATTACTTTTCTATCTTTTTTTGAAAACAGTTCAGTAATACAGATTTTAAAAATTTCTTAAAGAAAAAAAGATAGAAAATGGTCCAAAAAGCAAACATAAAATTTGTGAACCATTGCAAATTGCTTATTATAAAAAAAAACTAAAATTGCACATGAAAGTGAGCTTAGCAGCATTCAACAACATTTCATTAGTTGTAAGAATAAAGTTAGCTCCGCCCACCACGAATGAATAAGAGCGGAATTTGTAACGTTAAACACGACTGCAGTAGCTGTGCATGCAGTCACTAGCCCCTGCTTCGTCAAGCATATGAATTTAATTAAAGGTTTTATATTGATTTATTAACAATGGATCTTGAGATATTATGTTGTCAAAATTGACTCTACTCGTACGTCTCTTGCATTCCGCTTTGAGGGTTTTGCACTGTTTTAACTAACACTGTACTAATAAATAATATCTCTGCAGCCCATCTAAGTCGGCAAAGATGCTACTAAGGGAGTAGATCTCTCGTTTTTTGTCAAATTTAAGCAAAAAATACCCCTAAAAAAGTGAAATTTGCCCAATGATAACAGTACCATGGTGTAGGTACATATAGTTCTGACAGGGAAAGGTGACAGTGATGACGTAATGTAAATATGCATTCCACTACACATAAATATCCACACCTCTGTCTAATCCAATATCAAAGGGACACTAGACACAGTACCAAAACGATGGACTGTCGTTTATTTTTGGGTTCATACTAATAAATCAAAATTTCATAATCAGTAAAAATATTGTATACCAAATTTGAAAGACCTCAGTTGAATTTCTTGACCATTGCTAGGCACCATTTGTCAAGACTTGGGTTTCAACGACTGAAAAGCTTCCGTACGATTAAACTATCATGCAAAATCTTGTGTTTTGTTTTCATGTCAATGTCTAAAGATATTGGAATCTCTCGGTATGTCACATGCCAATTATATCGCTTAATCACGTACAGCATTAACATTATCGACAACAACAAAGTTTCTGGACAACCTGCACGAAATTCGTCACTGAGAGTGGTGCGATCACGCTAAAATTTTAAAAATCAGTTATAAATAGTACTCCTGGATGGTTCTTCATTTCCAAAAGCCAAAACAAGCCGATCGATGAGTTGTTTCGGCTTTAGACCACATTTAAAATTGTACAAAATCATGGCACAAAAATTTTCATTCAAAAGTTCCATTTTTGGCATAATCACTTTCTATAAAATGCTGTGTAAACAAAACTTGTTTACTAAAGTACAAACTTTCAACTGAGTTATATATTGAAGTGATACCGGCGAGATACCTTCAAAAAGTGCACCAGCAGCTCGTAACTAATGGGAACACACGTAATTCTCCCTAAGGGTACGTGAATTCAAGACAAAAATTGAAATCAAGTCGAAACCAAAAATAATTAAAAAAATTAATTTATTCTAAATTAATATTAAAAAAAAATTTTATCAAACAGACTCTTTAGCACTCACAGATTTAAGTTTTGAAAGTGTATAGTGTAATATGTTGTAGGCGTACAACAGCGCTATTATAAATGAATATCAAAACCATTGAAAAATAGCAAATAACGAATTTGTACCCACTACGGTGTATTCATGTAACATAACATTTTATAATAAAACAAATTTATTGAAAATCAAAATCAAAAAAAAATTAATCAAAAGATTAATCAAAAAAATTGTTTATCAAATATGTGAACTTTAAAGAAATTGTTATTCGGCGACACGAAACTTTAAAATACACTAACGTGAAATTTATCAAATGTTAAATAAAACGAATGGAGCTCATTTACCTTGTAAAATCCATACAACTAGAACTTGCTAATCGAAACGTATTGAACGTTGACCATTGACCAATTCGACTTCCAATACACTCTTGGAACCAGAATTACTCATAATCCAAACACAAAAATGGCAAACCAAAAATAAATCGCCGCTCAAACTTGGGATAAATTTTTCCAAATTCCAAAATTGTTGACCAACGAACTCTTGGTCAAAACTCTAATCCAAAATTCACTAAATTCTGGCCTTCATACGACCAAGACAACCTCATCAATTAATCACTCAATTCAACGTCTTTTTTGGCGGCCCAAAATCGACTCAAAAATGACTAAATGTCGACTCTCTCACAACCCTTAGTCGACTTGCTTCACAACCCTCGGTCGACTGACTCTCTTGAAAATTTTTCTTTTTTTTGTTAATTTTTGATAACGCCCGAACTTGCGTTTTGCGAATAACTTTATCGCGCGCTCACTTTTAAATTTTAAAATAGTTTACAATACAAAATTAATTAGAATATCAAAAATTTCAAATAAAAAATAAAGTTTCTTTGTTTGTGTTAAAAATTACAATTAAACTTTCATTTGTGTGTCTCTTTGATAAATTGTAATATAAAATAAGAAATGCAAGGAAAATAAAATTGTTAATTTCGACTTAATTTTGTTAAATTAAAAATTGGGAATAATGATTTTTTAAAGTCGTTTTACGACAATATGTAAAAAAAAGTCAAATTTTACGAATATAATGGTTAAAAAACATTGACACCATTGATACATTCCGGAAACTTTTCCAGCAACCCATGTATAAAAGTGAAGAAAGCTATGCAATAAAACGTTAAGCTGGAAGTTATGCACCCATTAACACAATACTATAAATAAAAACTGTATTTATTATATGACTAAAATTTGTGTTGTTAACTTTTTAATGCTGCTTAAAATTTTTTTAGGTCCTACCAAAGATGAAATACATAAAATTTCAAATCCAATTCAGCAGGAGTGGGTCATCTCATGCAGAGTAATGCTCTAGTTACCCAACTAAGGAAGAATAGGGCTGAAAATTTTTGGTTGGGTTTTGCTAATTTCTAAGATTAGTTTAAAAATTAATTTGTGGAACACCCAGAAGAATAAGAGCTTTCATGACCCACCTTTTAGGATGTGAACCGTTTTAACTTCTTTTTAGATTTTAGACTTTCATGTTGTATATTTGGTATTTTTATGAAACAAAATTTTGCTTTCTTTAACCTGCAATTTTTTTTAGAATTAAAATTTTTCTTCTACATTTATTTGGTTTTGAAATATTCATGTGCCATTTTTTTGTAGCCAATAGTTTTTCTTTACAAATTATTTTAGTCCTTATTCGTGTTAGGGTTTCTTCAAATTCTAAAATTTTATTGTGCTGTTCCACAAATTACTAGTTTTCTTTTTCTTTGTATTACTTCCAAATCCTATTTTTATTTAGTTCATGCTATAATGTTAATTTTTTGCTTGTTTTTGTTTATTTTTATAACTTATTTCTTGTCTTTGTTTGTTTTAAATTATTTTTTATTTTATTTAAAGTTTTTCTTATGATCATATTTTTGTGGTCATATTTTTAGTATAGTAGATTGGAATTGTCAAAAATCCGCGTGTTTAAGTTCAACTAACTTATTGTACGATCGTTATTCATTTTTAATTTAAAAAATTAAATTATTCATGTAACTTTACAAGCGCTTGCTTTGGATGATATTAAAATTTTTATACATAGACGTAGAATTAACACAAATTATGCATTTTAGGATAACTAGGGCAACTATGTAGAACACATTTTTGTTCAAAAGCGCTCTCTTAAATATTTTCTGAATAAAATAAAATTATATAAAAAATAATAAAATTTATAAGAATTAGTGGGTATACCTTTAACAACAATAGTAAAATAAAGTGGTAATTATTTAAATTGACATTTAATTCTTTGTTTTTTATTGCAATGTCACCATAACCATGGGTTCATGAATTACCCGAAGAAAATTTTTTGTCTCTTTTAAATTAATATTCATCCCCGATGAAACAAAGTAGAAATGTTTAATTGTAATGACTTTGCTGATATTTTTTGTAAAAATTTACACATTCTTTACTGGATCAACTGGAGAGCATTATAATTTCAACATAACTTCATACAGGATGCACTGATTGTATAAAAAAGTTCAAAAAATAAATAAGTCTTGTAATTCCTTTTATCTGCACCTTAACATCAATCGACAAACAAGCAAAAACAATTTTTGGGTTATTTATTGATTATTGATTTATTTATTTAGTTATGACAGGGCCGAATTAGACAAAATGATGTAATAATATATACATTTTTTTAATAAATGACTTGTCAACAAAATTTTATGTACTACGTGTAATTTTAATAATAATTATTAATTGTTAACCAATATTTAAGCATTGCGTTAGGTTCCTATCAAAATTTATATTTTAAAAATGTATGCTATAATCACCACCCATTAATTGAAAAAACCGTTTTTTAAGCAATTTAAAGTATGTATATTTCTGATGAAAAACAAATTTGTATAGAATATCGATTAGATTATTATAAATAAATCAGAGCTCAGAGCTGCCATTACACCTATGGTTAAAGTGATATACTTCATAACATAATAGTCGGTGTATCTAACTGAAAGTAAAACATGAAAAATAAAAATGATGACATTATATCAGCACTAAAACCAATATTCTATTTTACCAAAATTTTTGGATTAACCCCTTTTAGTTTACATAATCTTAATAATCAAGTAACTTCAGTTATCGATATACTTTGGTGTATAGTGCAATTTTTATGGAATTTCTATGTAATTTATATGCTTTATCAATTTGGATCCAAAGCTACCATTGTAATAGCCGTTTCGGATTTTCTAACTTTTACTTTTATTGTAGCTACCATTCAATTTTCAATTTTGATCTGTTACATTCGCAGAAATGATGTAAGTTTTAAAATATATTTGGTTTTTGTTGCATTTTTCTGTAATTTTAAAGTTTTAACTTAAAAATGAGGTTATAATTTTTGTAAATTATCTCTTTCCTTTTGAAATTGATGGCATAAAATCATCATTGTATGTAGTGCAAATAATAATGGTTCAATTTGAGATGAACGATCCAAGCGTTCTTGAAGGAATGAGTGGAGTTCCAATTTAAAAAGTTTTACCCTCATTAAAACATCGAATGTTGTAGCGTACAACGCTGGTCCTTTCAACTCCAGTTCCTTTGACCTAATTATCTTGAATCTTACCCTCATTAATTTTCTACTTTAATTTTTCACAATTTGTTCCAGATTTTAAAAATAATTGCTGATTTGTCAACAACTGATGTTTTTATTAAGACGTCCAATTTCACCAATTACAGCAAACATTTAAATTATAGAAAAAGAAAAATTTACTTTATAGCCATTATAACAGTAACTCTAATTTACATGTTACTTTTGGGGCATTTTGTTTTTACGGATTCTACCATATGGGGTTTTATTACACATACCAGTACCTTGTATACTGGGTTTTCTGCAATACAATTTTACGCATTGACAATACTAATAAAAGACCGATTTGTTGGATTAAATAATGAAATTAAACTTTTGTCCCAAGCACACGAAGAAAATTATTTGATGATTAATAATAATAGGAAAAAGTAAATAAAAATTTTAACAATTTAAAGTTGAGTGGATACCGGTCGCAAAAATCTGAATTACAACTTTAAAAAAGTCGGTGTCCGCTTGGCTTAAATAACAAATTGTAAGATCAAGTTATTGAATTAATTTTTATGGCAGATTTGATGTAATTCGAATGAAAAAAATCATTCCAAATGTTATAATTATTCACGAAACATTGTGCCAGCTCAGTAGGAAGCTCAACAAAATTTATTCGTTTCCGATTCTTTTAACTATAGTTCAATTATTTATGACTATGTTTAACTTGACTTTTAATATCGTAATTGCAATTACGTACTCAAGTTTACCTTACTTTGGTATTCCTTACATCGGCTTAATAATGTATTCTGCTGTACATGTTTTGGCTATAATCGTTGTATCTACTCAAACAGCAAACGAGGTAAGAATTTTGGATTCCAACAAAAAAAATTTAAACTATTTTTTTATAGGCTAACAAAACCAGAAGTTTAATTGATCCAATTATAACAAATGTTCCGTTTATTCAAAGCCGATTATTCAATTTAGAAGTGAGTACTTAAAATCTTAATCCTAGTACTAAGATTTAACCAAATTTGGGGTATTTATTTTTTAGTTTGCCTGTTTTTCTTTACAACTGCTACACAACAAAGTAAAATTTACAGCATGTGGATTATTCACTCTGAATTTAAAATTCATAGCCAGTGTAAGTACATTTTAAAATAGTTATCGTATCTACATATTTAATACTGTTTAATCAATTTTACAGATATTTGCTGCGATTATAACGTATGCAATTATATTGATACAGTTTGAATTTGCAATCACAAAAGAAAATTATGTAAATAATGTATTTCCTACACAGTAAAAAAAATTGTGTAAAATTACACCATAATATATTTTGTCTGTAAACTTACACAATGTTTTGCATTTTACCAAACAATTGTTTTGTAAAATTACAAGCTAGGCCATATAAATAATTATTATTAAACAAATGTAATTACACTTTTAATTGATTGGTTGATCTCATAAACTCATTTCACGGAACGGAGTTATCTAAAAATACCAAGCTTCTCCATCTACCATACTCCCCACCCGGATGGCACAGCTCAACACGTGATCATAGCTCGGCTCAACTTTTCCCTTTAGAAATCACCGAAAATAAGGAAAAAAATTTTTTGGAAATTTTAGAAACTCCTATTACGCAATTCGAAGTGAAGGAAGTGCTGAAAATAATACAATCAAACTTGAATCCTAATAAAGCTCTAGGCTACGACCTCATCAAGAAAAAAATATTTTTATTGTTTTGATATTGTTCTCTCAAACTGCAACTTTTATATTTTGGTGAAAAAGCAATGAAAAAATATTAAATCAAAAGAGAACATTCCATTTTTTGTAATTACACTTTATTATTGTCAAATATTTTATTATAAAGGATTGTTCTAATATTAAAGTTAACAGTGAATTTTTCTGCGAAAATGCGACGTATACAGGAAATGTAGTTGTTTGAGGGGGGTTTATAATATTTATATGCAATTATTAATTAACTTTTTATTTTCAAGTAACTTGTAAATATGTCAAGGCGCTAATCACTCCTTGAAATGGGTTTTATCATATAAATTACACTGTGAATAGAGAAAGGGGCCAATGTAAATTATTTATTCGATATATTTTTGCATATTAATAGAAATTTTGTATTAAGTTCGCATATTATTTTATTAATTGTGCAGTTGTTTCTCTAGCTAATACGTAAGTCGAAGTTATATTAATTAAGTATTTTTTTCTTAAAATTAGGTAAAATTTACTTAGTTTTTATGTAATATTTTATTTTCACAGAAACATGCGGAAACAAACCATTATTTTGTTTTTGGTTATTTTAAATTATTCTTATCAACAACAAAGAAATAATGCAAATCGGAAGAAGATTTCTAGTGGTCTTATTGAAAAAGAAAAATGTGGAGAAGGTGCCCAAAAGGGGACCCATATGTGTGTACCATACTTTAAATGCGATTCTAGGACTAAGACTATCATTCCAAATGAAGTTTATGACGAAATATTTATAAATATCAGGTAATTTAAAAAAATGATATTATTTTATTAATTTGATCCTTGGTTGTTTTTGTTTATATCACAGTAATTAAAATAAAGAAAATTTTTCAATTAAGTGTATTGTAGACATCACAACATTACCCTGAAAATTAATAAGGCAAGATAATTTTATTTTAATTTTTCTACGAAAAAAGCCAATATTGCTCGAAACAAAATGGTAAATTCAAAATTACTGACATTAATTCTATAAGATAGGCTATAAATATTTCGGATTTTAAGTAAAATTTGCAATCAGAATAGCTGTAATAAAATAAAAAGACTTCAAATCGACTTTTCACAAAGTAAAATTATTTTTTAATTGTAAATTTTGCTTTAACTTCCCTTTTGAAAAAATTACATTATTGTAAATATATCTTGAATTAGTTTCCATGTTGATGCAGAATTTTTTGAGTAATGTCAAATTTGAACGACTTCATACAAACAAATATTTAAACTAGGACCTTCTTTTGTTATCACCATAATCACACCACAACCAAATTTATTTAAAATCAAATTTTGAGGTTTTGTCCGCCCCATCGAGCACTGGGTTAAGAACGATAAATGATAATTCCTTCATGTAAAGTAGATTATTCATTACTTACTCGTTAATATCATATAACTAATTTTAAATTTTTGTTGTTGTTTAAGACGTCCAGACGATAAGTGCAAAAGTTTCTTAGATACTTGTTGTAAAATACCAAGTGATAGCGTCATTTCTAGCCAGAAGTTATGATTATTCCAAGGTTATAACATCATTCACAAAAAAATATATAATTAAATTATTATGTAAAATGTAGATAATTAATGTAAAATAATAGATAATAAATCTCTTAAATACTTGAGTTAAGAAAAACATTTTTTTATTACAAATATCTGTAAAGAGGAAATATACGGTAGTCACTAATGCAATCAAAGAGAAATTCTCCCCTTTTTGTGGTAAAATTTCTTTTTAATTTTTTTTATGTATTTGGGGCATTCCACACCAAATCGACCACTTTTGAACCCGACCCCTTTTGATTTTCCTAAAATTTTTACATATTATACTATCTCATCAACAACAGTATTGTGAATTATTTCAAAATTTTTTACTCAACCCAAAAAAAGTTACGAATTTTTAGTAAAACTGCTGTTTTTTTTTTAAACGATCGTAACTATTTCAAAAATTGACTAATCGGAACGTTTTTTTTTTGGTTTTGTTTGTCTTTAAACGTACTTTTCAGGAAAAAATACAAAAAAAATATTCAAACTTGAATTCTACAAAATTTTTCATTTTTTCGGAGAAAATCATTAATTTTTCAAATTTCGACACTTTTGATGTTTGATTTTTTTATTTCAAAAAAAACTCTGATTTATTCCGCGTATAACAACGCAAACCCCATAATGGGCCGACATTTCTTTCTATTTCTTTTGTTTAATTGAAAAATATAATTTGCGTAAAAATAAAACAAAATATTTTTAATTAAACAAAAAAAATAGAAAAAAATTTCGGTCCATTATGGGGTTTGCGTTGTTATACGCGGAATAAATTAAAGTTGTTTTTGAAATAAAAAAATCAAAAATCAAAAGTGGAAAAATTTGAAAAATTAATGATTTTCTCCGAAAAAATAAAAAAATTTTGTAGAATTTAAGTTTTAATATTTTTTTTGTATTTTATCCTGAAAAGTACGTTTAAAGACAAATAAAAACAAAAAAAAGAATGTTTTGATTAGCCAATTTTTGAAAAAGTTACGATTGTTTAAAGAAAAAAAACATCAGTTTTTCTAAAAATTCTTAACTTTGTAAACAATTTTGAAAAAATTTACAGAACTGTTTTTGATGGGATAGTATAATACGTAAAATCAGTTGTTTATTTTTTTTCAAAATTTTTTACAAAGTTAAAATTTCAGAAAAACTGATGTCTTTTTTTCTTTAAACAATCGTAACTATTTCAAAAATTGATTAATCAAAACGTTCTTTTTTTTGTTTTTGTTTGTCTTTAAACCTACTTTTCAGGAAAAAATACAAAAAAAATATTCAAACTTGGATTCTACAACATTTTTTATTTTTTTGGAGAAAATCATTGATTTTTCAAATTTGTCCACTTTTGATTTTTGATTTTTTTATTTCAAAAAAAAACTCTTATTTATTTCTCGTATAACAACGCAAACCCCATAATGGGCCCACATTTCTTTCTATTTTTTTTTGTTTAATTAAAAAATATTTTGTTTTATTTTTACGCAAATAATATTTTTTAATTAAACAAAAGAAATAGAACGAAATGTCGGCCCATTATGGGGTTTGCGTTGTTATACGCGGAATAAATCAGATTATTTTTTAAATAAAAAAATCAAAAATCAAAAGTGTCAAAATTTGAAAAATTAATGATTTTCTCCGAAAAAATAAAAAATTTTGTAGAATCCAAGTTTGAATATTTTTTTTGTATTTTTTCCTGAAAATTACGTTTAAAGACAAACAAAAACAAAAAAAAAACGTTCCGATTAGTCAATTTTTGACATAGTTACGATCGTTTGAAGAAAAACAACATCAGTTTTTCTAAAACTTCGTAACTCTTTTTGGGTTAAATAAAAAATTTTAAAAAAATTCACAGAACTGTATTTGGTGAGATAGTATAATATGTAAAAATTTCAGGAAAATCAAAAAGGGTCGGGTTCAAAAGTGGTCGATTTGGTGTGGAATGCCCCTTATTTTTTTTACTTTTTGTTTAATTAAATGATAAGAGGTTCAAAATAATAAAAATTTTAAGCCAAATCTTCAGCAAAATAAGTTCTTGAAATTTATGTATATAAGAAAATTGGACTAATCATCCTCCGAGGATAGGACGTTAACCGGTTTTTAAATTTAGAAATTTAAAAATTTTAGAAGTACAAGATGATACGAAAGAATTCAAAAACAAAGAAAAATACCAAAATGTTATGGAAAACTAAAAATGGTTCAAATTTTACCAAATAGATGAAAAATAATATAGAAATGCGGTGTACTTTGGCTATTTTTATGAGATTATCTTCGCCCACTCTTCAAAAAAACAATTTAAGTTTCTCATTATTTTCCAGATCAAATTCTTCTATTTTACTATATGAGATTACTGAATGGCCGAAGAAGTTATGAATATGCCGAAAATACAATTTTGTAATTTTCTTTTATTAGGTACTGTTATTTCTTCTACGTTAATTGCTCCACCACATTTGGTCAATTTTTATTTAAATTACGTTTAAGATCTGGAGTATTAAAAACTGAAAGTAGGTATTATGATGGTTAAATTTTGACACATTGAAGCAGATACCAGAATCAGTAGCATCACACTCTCCAAAATACAACTTTATTATTTATTTATTTATATAATTTTAAATAGTTGACAAATCACAATTTAACAGTTTTTACACAGTGAACCATAAATTTATAATTAATGATAAGGTGTTTTGGAAAATATTATTTGAGACAAAATAATAGATAATAGTGTTTTCGTCCTCATAATAAAGGTCAAGGTAAAATAAATATATATAAATAGGAAGAATTTCTTTTTAGAGCAGTATATCATTTAAGTTTGTGTTATTAGTAAACATACAAAAATTTTAAAATGTCCAAGCTTTTATTATTTTGCACTGTTACGTGCTTGTTTGCATTATGTTTGTCTAAATCAATCGCTGATCTTGAAGGTATTTTAGTATTGAATTTTTTTTAATATTTTTAATTCTTTTACTATTAGTTAATGATTTATATTATTTCATAAATTAACGTTTTAAAATTTTAGATAAACCTGGATATTGTAGCTATGAAGGAATTTATATAAAAGAAGGCGAAAGTTCTCCATCCCCTTTAGGTAGTTGCAATATAATCACATGTGAGACTGCAAGTCCTGTATCAATTTCAGCTTTAACGTAAGACAAAATTAATTTTATTTTTTAACTTATTTTACAAATATTTACCTTTTTCAGATGTCCACCATTTTTACCAGCACCTGGATGCACTATTGGAGATTACGATTACACGAAATTGTATCCTGCTTGTTGTCCTAGAGCAACTTGTTAATCATATATAAATTTATTACTAAAATAGGAGTAAATAAACAATTGTTAAATTGGGAAAATTTTATTCGTATTTCTTTTTTGCTATGTTTCACAACAACGCTACAACCAGATTCGGATGCTAAAAGAGATAGTAACCTCTTTAGGTTTCTAGAAATTATTTTGGATTATTTGTATCACACTTTTAAAACGGTGGCGCAATTTATGAAGTCAAAACAGACAAACGTTGCCTATACCTTGAAAAAAAGAAAAAGACAAATGTTTTCAAAAATTTTTAAATTTTTTTCATCTTCAAAAGTGTAACAAATTTTTACATTTGTTACGTAGTTCGTATTTATGTCACAATAATTTCTCGATCCAATCCTGTATTTTTATTTGCATTTAATACAAATAATTTGTTGCATTTATTTTTAATTGATATTACAGGCAGGCTTTGGCGTGCACATGTAATGTGCACCCATTTAGTGACCGTAGACGAACATTTTTGGGTATAGTTGACATTGTTGTAATGCCAAATTTGTGTGTGACCAATCGTCCAGTCGTCTTGGTATTTTTTGACTTCTGTATTACGACAATGAGGCAATCTCTTTTATACGCATAAGATACGCAGTTTGGTTAGCCAGTTTCAACACCACTTCTAATTTTCTGACAACAAAAGTTTAACGTTCAAAAGTCGTTTTTTCTTCGGATTATGGATTACTTTAAAGAATTTTCCATCTTCTAGATTAGATTCACTGCGGCCCGCGCTCGCCAGCTCATTACCTTTTTTTTTGGTAATGCGGCGGCCCACGGCCTGTGTGTAATACTTGATGTGGCCCTTGGTGGTAAACGGGTTTGACATGCCTGTTCTAGATGGTCCAGTTTTGCTTAGAGTCACCTACCATCATAGTGCTGGTTCAGCAACGTTCTATGTATCTACATCTTTAAGCAGTATTTGGTGTTTGCGAGTGCCAATCAGTTGTACCCTGTTGATTACTGACAAGGATTCCAGTATTTAATCAGCAAAGCTACACGTCCCATCTCAATTGGAAGGAAGTGCCTCTGTCACCTTTCACAGTTTGTAAACTTACAAGATATCGAGAAAGTAACTGTTGATTTTTTCCAATTTGTGTGATCGACGTGTTATCGTTTTGGCTTTTTGTTTCCATTTTTGAATAACTTTTAAAGGTTATTTGTTAGTGGAACTTGTTAATTTGTTCAAACCTTTTGATTGGAACATTGTATTTTCAATTATACTGTGTGTATATTTTAGTACAGTCATGATACATTGGAGGTATTGGAACTGTTACTACATCCCTCAAAATTTTGTTATTATTAAGAGCACTATATTATTTTTTGGCGTTATATTGGAGTTTTCCCCAAGCATTCCTTCTTTTTCAAAACAAAAAAACCAACCAACTTTGCTCATTTCTATCCCCGAAATTACAATGTTAAAGTATTTTATAAAAATTATAAATCAGTATAATCGAATTTATCATAGTTTTTTCAAGCGTTATTTATAAACAGGACCGCAATGAGCCTTTTCTTTATATTAAAAACATTCCGAATTAAGATGCTTCATTTACTATTATAACTTTTGTGAACATTTTTATTCTTTAAGGACACTAGGCAATCGAAAAATCGATTTTTTTTTATTTAATTTTCTGTAAGTACTATCCTTCCCGAACAAAATACCGTTTAGTTCATATGAAAATTCACAAAATTGTTGATTTTGTAAGCGAAAAGGTGGAGCGGTGCATGAACTGGATGTCAGTCTACCACTGGTAGCAGAGCGGAGACCGTTACTCGGACGACTGTAAAGTTACGATATGAGCTCTTTATTGTAATATATTGACATGAGCCGTGATAGATACAAAATTTGAAAATTTCCACAATTGAAAATTTAATTTAATGATTTCTTAAATTTGAATGTTTTTAACTTTTGCTCGGACGAATGGAATTATTTGCAGTCATTTGTTGCACTAATAGTTATGGTGCGCAGAAACATAATTTTATAGGTGGATTCTTTGTTCCGGAACCTGAAAGAGTTGGATTAATCAAAGATGAAAAAGCGTTTAATTTTAGAAAAGTAATTTTTTTTTATGTCTTGTTTTCTTACCTAATGTTAAATTAAAGTGTTGTACGGTGGTAGCAGACTGCAATAGTTGGTACGCCTTAGAACTAGAAGATAGTGTAATATTTTATTGTGTGGTAACTTCGAAATGTTAAATTTGGCAATGGATTCTTCAAACTTGGCGGGTGAGATTGACCAATAGGCATTCGACACGAGTTTCCAAATCTGAAGAGGACAGGAAGTGAAAAATTAGCAAGATGAATAAGAGGTTAGAGGGGACGATGAACGAGGATGGAGTCGTGAGCTCAACCACATCGTCGTAGATTTTCTGATGTTGGATAAATTAAATAATTTGCAAGTAGTTTTATAATAATGTTGACTAACTAAAAAGAGAATTGTGAGTGCAAGGATAATTTCATGTGATAGGATGATTGAAGAAACATCGAAAAGGCGACTTACCTGTCATGCTGTATAAGATGGTCGACCATTTTGTTAAGTTATGGATGTGAATTTTATATGGTTCAATTTTGGCTTCTTTGGAACATCTTGTTGGTAAATAGTATCTCAATTCTTTTATTATGAACGTTTTCAACAATTATTTTCAACAATTTCATTATAATGCAATGTAAGATTTTGAGGTTAAATAAGATACACGCTATGGAAAATTTGAATATTCGTGTGCAGTTGATAATTGGTTTATCTCACTTTACTAATTAAATTCACAGAAACTTTTATAATCACTATTCCATTTTGTTCGGTTGTAAAGAAGATTAATAAATGTGTTTAACTTTTCGATGTGTTGAATGCGCGTTAAGTAGTTGCTACCAATTTCGTATCAGTGGTTCCAAAACTACTATAAATTTAAACTATTTGATTCGGCGACAGACTTAAATTTAAATGAGAACAATTTATAATTTTTTTTTTGTACAAGTTTATTCCAGATTTATAAAATTTTATTGAACGCTATAATTGTCTTACAAGTTGTAGAAATTATTTGGAAATTAAATGTGTAAATTTGTAGGACAATTATGTGAAATATTTGATATTCCAACTGAGTTAAATGATATTAACGATAAGATTACGTTTCATTTGTGTAATTCCTTTAGATTTGAATACAAAATTCGTCTAAGTAAAGATTTGTTCATTCCCTGCATTTGTGTTTTATTTTAGTTGGGAAAATTTTCAAAGTTTTAATTGAACTCACTATCTGGGAGAGTCTTTCATTGTAAACTCCGACTATCGAGCTACGGACCTTTTTAGCGCTTGTTCTTCAGAACACGACAATATTATTATAATTAAATAGGATGTATTAAAATATATCAAATTTAATAATTTATTATATGAAATTTTTTGTAAAATTCAAATACTTCGATAAATGTAGAAAGAATCGTAGATATCTGCATGATTGCCTTTCCAGAGGGTTTAAGACCTAAATATCATGTTACATAGGGTTGTCCTAGGTCGTTAGAATAATGGTTTGGTCTTTACTTTAAAACAAAAATGAATATTAAAAGAAATCAGTTGTGAGTTGTTCACATTGAGATCAAAATCGTTGTCATATTTTAACTTTACTTCATTTTACTCGTGTTAATAATCAAAAAAAATAACAAAAATAAATTTTACAATAACGGTCTGATGCCGAAGCACTACTGCAAACATAATTCTATGCATCTGGATAGTTTTAAAAAAGGTAAATATGAGTAAAAGCACTTTTATCAATAAAAAAACTTTGAACGCGTTTTTCTCGACTTTTTATTTTCGTTTGGTTTTTACATGATTCCAAAAAAACGGAGGTCTCTGGTGACTTGAAAAAAATTGAAGACACGTAAAACATGTATAATTTGGGACTGAACCTCCGAAATAATCCATAAAAATTCGAGATTTTCCAAAAAAATTTGAAAAGTCGCGATTTTTACGTGCAATTATAAAAAAATCGCATTTTTATCGTAAAAATCGCGGTTTTTCGTCTACTACTTAAATAATTCCGATTCGATCGTTTTAATTTTAGGTTCAGTCCCAAACTACGTATCTTAGGAAACTAAAAACCATTTGTAGAGTCGAAAAAAATTAGTTCCACGAACGACAGCATGTAAAAATGGAAAATAAACACGTATATACGTCGCAGACTGTGCCGCCATTTTGTATGTTCCTAAGGGCTCTATAGTATAATTTTTATTATCATTTATATATCAATAAACATTGGTTAAAATTACATTTGTGTATCTGCTTTCTTTCTATGTTAAAATTAATAAAAACAAGAGCGCGGATTTTGCGAATAACGATTGCCTAGTACCCTTAAGGGCAAAGAAAAATAATTTGATTTTCTGTTTATTGCAATTTAACCTACACATTTATCATCAATAAATATCGAAAATATCTTCAAATCATTTTCTATCTACTGCAAATCTGAACTGTGTCACTATAACAGTATAGGTTGCGATTCCACTCACCAACTGCCAAATAAATATAGATGTTCAATAGATTTATTTCATATTGCTTTTACTTTACAACAACTTACTTTATAAATTAGAGTATTGTCGATAGTGAAGAATCCGCATGCATGAAATTTTACTTTATGATGCATCGTCTGCAGGGAAATACTCATGACCTGCAACTTAGTATATCTTAGTACATGTGGTGCTTCAATAATAAATATAATACAAACTTACCTCTAAATTAATTCGTTCTCTTCGTAACGTAATTCTTCGTAGCTCTAGAAACGGTAATAATTTTCTACAATTTATTGTAAATTAAAATTTAAAAAAAATTTATGGTAAAACTACATATTATAATTATTTATAAATTATATTATTTATTATTTTATTTTTACTTATATTAAAAGACGGTATAGAATAGCTAGTAGCTAGGTCAAGATTTGGATCACGTGTAGCTATTACCAAGTATTAAACTTTAAACTTCCCCTTAAGAGTAGTAAAGGGTTAAATACGACAATATACAGCTTTTTAATTTTAGGCAACTGCATCACAAGTGGTTGATTAAATCCGTGTTTATGAGTATAAGTTGATGCACAGTTTTTTCAATTTTTTTTGTTTTCTACCTTTCAAACAATAATATTGACCGTTTGTGGGCCACAAGAAACAAAAATGTTTTTATATTTTCACTTACAGATAGGGAAAAGCTGTTTTAGCATATATGGTTGTTCTATTACTTAGCCACCTAAAACGTTCTTTGAGAAGGAGTGTAAAAGTACAAAATAATATTAAAACTTCAAAATATCGAGTTATTAATAAATTAAAAAATTAATTAAAAGATTTATTTAGCTTTCAAACGATTATTTCGTTCGTCATCAGAATAATATACAGATATTATGTAAACAAGTCATGGAAACAAAGAACAAGTATTGTCATTTGAACGGTAACTAGATAAAATCTAGGACCGTGAGTTAGGAAAAACCTAAATTGTGTTCCGGCAAAGAAGGAAAACCTAACTCCAATACGTAAAAAACTTAAAGGAGTAATTGGCTGTAAATGTTGCTTAAGCCATCAATATCAGTTTGCCGGTTCATTGTGTTGTTGGTCTTCTTTATACAAATCATTTCATGTACCAGCCGATCTTTATAATTGGGAACAGACTTGATGATTTTAATGTTTTTGAAGTCCGCAGTATGTCCATCTACTAAGATATGTTTGGCGATGGCCGTTGATTCTGGCTTATTACATCTGATGGTTGAGATGTGACCACCTATTCTTTTCTTCAACCATTGGTTGGTTTGTCCGATGTACACCAAGTTACAATTTGTACAGTCCACTTGATATATAAGGCCAGATTTTTTCTCAAAAGGGATCGGATCTTTAAGTTTGGTATATAAGAGACCAATGTTGTTAGGAGACTTAAAGGTGGTTTCAATATTGTGTTCTTTAAGACTTCTTTTGATTTGTTCACTTAACCCACTAACAAACGGAATCACCGAATAGTTGTTATGAATTTCTCTTCTTGCAATATGCCCATTGTATAATCTGTTAACACGGTCTTTGATTAATTTAACTACAAGTGGATAGGGATAGTTGTTGCTTATCAAAGTTCGCTTTGCGATATTCAGAGTATCCTTTCTGAAATCGCCATGCGTTAATTTAAGTGCTCTGTCGATAAGTCCAATTGCTGTCCCAATTTTATGGCTCTTATGGTGGTAGGAATTATAATTCAGATATCTACCCGACCAAGTAGGTTTCTGCGTCCACATGTATTTAATAGTATTTCCTTGATGAATCAATTTGACATCTAAAAAGGTTATGGCATTATTTATTTCTTTCTCTATAGTAAATTGCAATCTTTGATGGAATTTGTTAAAATGTTCGACGATAAAGTCTTCTTTGTCGATAGGGATTGCGGTAATGATGTCGTCCACGTATCGTTTGAAAAACGGAAGTTGGAAAGGGAGAAACGAAATCCAATAATATTTACATAATATCTGTATATTATTCTGATGACGAACGAAATAATCGTTTGAAAGCTAAATAAATCTTTTAATTAATTTTTTAATTTATTAATAACTCGATATTTTGAAGTTTTAATATTATCTAATATCAACGAGTTAATAATTTATATATTTAAAAGTACAAAATTGTATTTCCATAAAAATTGAACAAAATGAAAAGATATAAGATCCAATTGATAGGACTCCGTGTGTGGTGTAATCATTATAAAAGTAAATCACTGCAATATAATAAAAAGCTAAGGATATCCAAGTAAGCAACGTAACAAATATTAGACAGATTTTCAGTCTTTGGTAACTAGATGTAATTTTCTTTCCATCAATTATTTTCATTTGAAATACTTTTTTATCAAAATCATGAAAATCATTTATAATTTCTATAACCTATAAAAAATTTACTGTTAGACAAAACGTTTATGCTTGTTCTTTAATTTTACATTTTTATAACTAACATTAGTTTTCAATATTGCACTAATTACACTTACAAATCCTATCGCCGAAGTTAAGAATTCTACAGTAGCAAGTATAATAGGTTCATGTGAATTAGGACACGCAATGAAAAAGTAAGTGTAATATGTTTGAAAAACTAATAATACAATACACCATATGCAATTCACATACGAAAATTTTTGATATTTGTTTTCCTCTAATTGAAACGAAACTAGACCAGTAATTTTTGTTACATAAAAAAATGGTTTCAATGCTACAAAAATATTTTTTGGTGAAGGCATCTTTAAAACGTCTGGTTTTGTCGAAAAATATGTTCGAATTGAACTGTACTTTGACATAATGTGTTTGTTGATATTTATTTGGATTTATGAATTATTATATCAACATACAAATTATTATCAAATTGACGATAGCAGTTCATTAATTTCTTTGGCATAAAGTATCTATATAGTATATTATTTATATATTATATATTTTCATTATAGATAGGTACGTAATAATAATTTAAAATGTTGTTATTAAATTGTAGTTAGTTGAATTTGACGTAATATTATAATAATGTTTATTTAATATTATTTTTATTCAAAATCATGAAAGTATTTTAATATTTAAATATTGTATTGACATTACAAAGTATGTGGTGAGATTGTAATTAATTGATAAAAAAAAATTACTAAATCTTGAACTCGTTTTGAAAATAAAAATGGAGTTTTATTATGTCCTATTCTAGCTCTAGAGGCCTAGAAGGCCTTTGGCTTCATTCATGACACAAACATCAAGGATCACCACACAGTGTGGATGCCCACCGGAAAGCCGAGCCAAGAAATTCTGTGCAATCCGCGATTCGAACCCAGAATTTCCGCTCTATACTCAATCAGCGATCACATCACTCTCTGCTGTGGCTATTCTGCTTTATAAGTGTCATAAAAACATAACATACTGGAGGAAAAGGAGAAACGTACCGTCCAGTTATATTTATGATACTACACAATGAATAAATTACTAGATAAAATAATTACTTAAAAGTATAGGTACAAGTTATCAAAAAATAAAATCTATATAACATTATATAAACTATGACAATTGTTTTGCTCTTATTTAAGCTCCTCAGATAGTTGCAATATAAAAGTATGAGAAGCTCAAATAAGGAAAAATCATTTTTCATAGTTTATACGTAGGTTGCTGGAAAAGTTTCCGGAAACTATATGATAAAACACATATAAAATTTGGTAAATAATTTTATTGCTTTTAAAAGTATTCGCCTTTGAGATTAATTCACTTTTGCATACGTCGAAACCAATCTGAAAAGCATTTTTTCCACTCTTAAGCTGATACCTCAAAAACCAGCGTTTTAAATGTTTTAACAGCTGCTTCTGATGACAAAAAATGCTCACCACTCATTTTATTTTTGATATTTAGGAACAAAAAGAAATCATTAGGTGACAAATCAGGTCAATTTGAGCAAAGGGTCATTAAATCAACATTTTTATTGAAGAAGAAGTCAACCGTTGACGCGCTGTGTGAGAGCTTGCATTGTCATGATGCAGAATAATTAGCCGATTTTTATTGATTTTTCTTATTTTTTCGGCAAACAAATTGTAATATACCAATTAGCGTTCGCGGTTTTTCGATCTTCTAAAACTATGGTTGCCACATGTCCAGTAATACTAAAGAAACAAGCGATCATTTACTTTGCAGGACTACGTGAACGGACAACTTTTGTTAGTTTAGGCTCAGTTTAAAATACCTAAACACTGTACGGTTGCTTATTTTAGGGTTCATATAAATAAATCCAAGTTTTATCACCAGTAACGATATTGTAGACCAAATTTGAAAGACCTCGGTTGAATTTCTTGAGCATTTCTCGACGCCATTTGACACGACACTGCTTTTGAGCTGCTCTCAAATTGTGTGGGATCCAACGACAGCAGAGCTTCCATACTTGTAAATGATCTTGAAAAATCGTGTGTATTGTTTTCATGTCAATGCCCAAGCATGCTTGAATCTCTCGATATGTCACATTCCGATCTCGCTCAATTATTTCACGTACAGCATCAACATTAGTGGCAACAACAGAAGTTGCTGGATGACCTACACAAAATTCATCACTGAGAGTGGTGCGTCTAAGTTGGAATTTGGAAAACCAGGTATAAACAGTAGTCTTGGATGGTGTTTCATATCCAAAAGCCAAAACAAGCCATTCGATGGATTGTTTTGGCTTTAGACCACATCTACAGTAGTAACAAATCATGGCACGAAAATTTTTACACAAAAATTCCATTTTCTCTTACAATTTTTTTCTTTAAAATGCTGTGTAAACTAAACTGGTTTACTTAAGTACGAATCGTCAACTGAAATACAAGTTAAAAAGGTCAAATTTTATGAATATGCCAGTTAAAAAAAGGTGACGCCACTGAAACTACTAGATTTAGGAAACTTTTCCAGCAACCCACGTATAATTTCATTAATTGATTTTATTTTCCGATAACTTGTATACTTTTAAGGTAATTACATTATTTAGTAAATCATTCTGTAATATATTTTTTTAACTGTTGTTTAAACAGTTTTTACAATATTATATACTATTTGATAAGGAAAAATTACAAACACGAGCAATTTTGATGCCACTATAAAGAACGTGTATTTTTCTTACGGGGAAAAATAGTCAACCATCTATGATTTTCCTTCACAATCGCAAAATTAAAATTCTTTTTTGAACTTGTATAATCTAATGTTATACCTAGGTAATACGTAAGTACTAGTGGATGTGACGTGGTCAATTAATATTTGATGCATGAAAAATAATAAGTGGAAAGAAAAGCGATATTTGATTATAATAATATTTCTATAAAAGATCATGAAAACTAAATATAATTGCACAGTCTGCCAAAATAATTTTGCTATACACGCTAATACTGTAGGTACTAAAATAAAAAAAAAATTTGTATCACATGGAAGAAAAAGCGTATTTTCTTTATTTTCAAATTCCATCTTGGAAAGTGGAGGTCCAAAGAAGGTTCTCTCCAGTTCATCAATGGACATGAATAAATAAACTAAAGTTAGTCGACTAGTTCTTTAAATTTTTAAGAAACTTTGAAGTTGGAAAAGTGGGCAAAGGCGGTAAGGAGATGAGAAATAAAATTTTGTCAAAGTCTAAATCGACTATTTTTTGTGTAATTTTAATGTATTGTCTGGTAATCAATGGACGATAAATGGACCTGTACAAGGACATATTCATTCACATCAATTGAAGTGATTTTCTAAATAATTAAAGTTTTTAACCTTTTTTAAATTGTGTAACCATAATCTTTTAACAATTACATTATTTTAACCCTCGATTGTAACTCATCAACACTGAAATGATTTTGTAAGTATCTCAGATTACTTTTTTGTCCATTGATTAGTAGGCAAAATATTATGAAAAAAATGAAATAAAAAGTTTATTGATTGATAAAAATGTCTTTTTCTACCTTTGCAACTTTGAAGCTTTTTGAAAATGTAGAGAACCAATCGACTGACTGAAATTTATTTTACAGAAAGTAATACCATTTTTTACAGCTTTTATTTTAAAAAATTAGAAAGGATGGAAGGATTTATAAAATGCGACCCCCTAAATAGCCAAAATATAACGAACAGAACCTTTTTTTACTAAAAAATCTTTTTTTTTGAAAAGCAATTTTAGTGTTTTAATTTGTATTTTTTTTATATAACATAATTTCCTAATTAATTATAACGATTACCCAAACATTCAAAAGCGTAAGAAATAAAAACTAACAAAATTGTTTGAATTATTAAAAATCTATTAGCAATTATTTTTATTACCTATTCGTCCATGACATTGTAGAAATTTGCGCGTGTCTGTTAAAAGGTAATTGACTGTCGAATCTGTATTTTACTCCTTCGCGGGTAGTTTAAAAAAAAATTTTAAATTAACATTGTTTCGTTTTCATTGTGCTTTTTTAACTTGCTAATTTTTAAATTTAAATGTTGTTTAATTTATAATTTTCAACGCAATATTTGATTTAAGTTTGTGAAAAAGGCAGTGTTATGGCGGAGTGTGATAATACATTGGATTTAATTTTAATCCAATTGGGGCGATACGGAAAATATCAGTGTTTCCTTATTGCTCTTTTTTCTCTAGCAATAGGAATACATGCTTCAGCTCGCATTTCTTTTGTGTTTTCTGCAAAAGATCTAACTTATAGGTGAGGGAATGCAACACAATTTTGGATAACTCACAATTCGTTTTTAATTTGGCTTCCCAATTTTTTATTTTGCAGATGTTTAATTCCGGAATGCGATACATCATCCACTAATTTTAATCCACCATGGTTACAAAATGCAGTTCCATTTTCTGATAAAGATCCAGTGCTATGTGAACGATATGGTAATTTAAATGTCACTAACACAACATGCAGTTCAAACAAATTTGATCCAAACATCAGAGAAGAATGCACAAAGTTTATATATAAAACAAGGGAAAAATCAATTGTGAATGATGTAAGTTAATCGAACTGTTCACAGTCATTTTTGGTATGAAAACTGCTGTTTTTTTCTCATTGCAACTGTAATAATTTGCTTTTCATCTTTTCTGAACTTTGCATTTTAGTTTAATAATTTACACTGCAATGAGAACCTCTGGAAACTGACTCTGGTTGGCACCCTAAACAGCATAGGGCAATGTATTGGATTGCCCGTTTCAGGATACATTTCAGACAAGTTAGTTTTATGTAGAATTAGTTAATCACTTGATGTTATATTGAAACAAAGATGTGGTATCTCTGCGGCTATTTAATTTATTTCTAATTAAATGTAAGATGGATCATGAATGTTTGATGAGGTGTGCAGTGCAAATGGAGAATATGAGAGTGTTGTTACCAAAACTAAAAATTTTAAAATATGCAGTGTAATGCGTACCCTTCTGCTGATCATCCAAATAAATATTTGGACAGTGGGCAAAAATGAATAGGTACCTGAGGGTGTTTGGCATCCAAAAAAGGAAGAAAAAGTGAAGTGTGAAAGATTTTGATTAAGTCCTTTAGCGTGTGGCGGATGTGGTTGGTCGGCCATCAGCCTCAATCTGAGCCGTTAGTACTTAATACGTATTATTTAATCTATGTAGTTCTATTATGAATTAGTTATGAATCAAGATAGAATTTTTCAGATACGGTCGTAAGAAACTTTTAATATGGGGGATGACGCTGTGTGGTATAACAGGAATAATAAAATCATATGCTACGTCTTACCTTTATTTCGTTATACTGGAATTCTTGGATGCAGCACTTGGTGCTGGTGCATACAGTTGCGCATTTATTTTAGGTAACTAAATAGATCAAATCCTTCCTACAATAATATTCAAATTTTAGGCGTGGAGCTCGTAGGACCCAAGGAAAGAGTCCTTGCTGGTACTCTAATTTGTTGTACGTACGCCCTTGGTTCAATTTTTACTGGTGGCGTTGCATGGGCCTACCTTTCATGGAGACCATTTATTTTAACAGTATACTCACTAAATTTACTACTACCTTTGTATCACTGGCTCACTCCTGAATCCCTACGATGGCTGTTGGCCAATAATAAGATTGAAGAAACTAAAGAAATTATTATAAAAGCAGCTAAAATTAACGGAAAAATAATTCCTCAAAACAGTCTAGAAAAATTATGCAGTTACAATGAAAACAATGACACATCTGTAAAATACTCTATCAAAGAATATTTTGCAGAATTCACTCTTTTAATGCGGTTTATGAACTGCTGTTTTTGCTGGATAACATGCATGTTCTTATTTTATGGTTTTACGATAAGTTCGGTCAGTTTGGTAGGGAACAGTTACTTAGATTTCATTTTTACTGAAAGTATTGAAATTCCTGCTTATTTTGTGACGTGGTTGTTGATTGACCGACTTGGAAGACGAATTGTTTTAAATTACTCGTTTTTGCTCACGACTGTGGCATGCATTGCCTTCATTTTTGTACCATCGGGTAAGTCAAATTCTAATGGTTAATTATTATGGATTGTATCATTAACATCTTTTAGATCTGCATTGGTTAAAGTTAACATTGAATTTACTTGGAAAGCTTTGGGCTACCACGGCTACTTTTACGTGCTATATATTATCTAGCGAAATATTCCCAACTCATTTACGAAACACGTTAATAGCAGCAAGCTCAATGTTTGGCCGAATTGGGGCAATGGTTGCTCCCCAAATGCCTTTATTGGTAAGTAGATGATCTAATGTAAAAAAAAAGTTTAATTGGTCCTTATGATTTATTACACAGGAACAAGTTTGGAAACCGTTACCATTAATGCTTTTTGCTGGTATGTCGTTGGTAGCATCATTTCTCTGCTTATTGTTTCCCGAAACCACGAATATAAAGTTACCTGATACAGTTAAAGAGGCGGAAGCTACCGGAAAAATCGTTTCTGAATCGAAATTTTGATTATATATTATTTTGAAAGTAGTTAAATAAAATATTTATGGGAAATAAAGAAAATTTGTATTGCACTGAATAATTGTAATGACAATTAGGAAAACAAAATATTTAAAATTAAAAACAAATGTGCTTTGAATTATTGGTTTTATTGAAAAATCTTCCTTGGTCATTTTTGGACCATTTCAATTGGAGTGATTCTATTGGGAAGGGATGAGTTTGAGAGATTACTTCGATGGTTTGCTTTTGCCTGCCAAAGCGAGGTGGTCCGGAAAACTTAATCCAAATGGGCCATTTTTAATTTATTTAAGCATACTTTTAATAAATTATTGATACCCTCCCCCCATCTAACCAAGTTGGGAGATCTCGTTTCGAACAATATACGTACACAAATTTCTAACAACAAAAATTATTCATTATTATTACCATAAATCATTACAAATATTAATGTAATTTATTTATTAGGTGAAATATTTACCATACAACTGTTAAAATAGTAATTTAAATTTTTTCTTGCTAATGTAATTTTAGTTACTACAATTATTACATTACAATCACTATTTGTCCATGTTAAATCAATAACTATTGTATCAGCTATATTTGTATTAGTTCATACAAAGTAACCAAAACAAGAAAAGTTAAATTTAGTTATGCTTCTGGACCAAGAAAACGATTTCTTGTCGATTTTACGTCCAATGTTTTATTTGACAAAAATTACTGGCCTAATTCCGTTTACACTGAACAAAAATGGTCGCCAAGCTTTATCACCTTTTAGTCTCGTTTGGAGTGCTTTTACGATACTTTTTAAAATTTACAGCTTTTCTCAAATTACTGTTGAATTTCATTCTGAAGCAAACATAGTTTTTAAAATTGTTAATCAATCAACTTCAATTATTTCTACAACAAGTGCTTGTTATATTATTATAACTAACTACATATATTATAAAAAAGTAAAATAATTCTTTCAATTTTATGTGACTTTTAAAATAATTTTTTAGATACTGGAGGTCATTTACGATATTTCCAATTTTGACAAAATTTTAGTACAATTAAAATGGAACAACATTGATATAGCAAAATTTTATAAGAGAGATAAATTGGTTTTGGTTGTTATTACAGTATTGGTATGGCTAGTATTACTGGGGATTTTTCCAGTATCATATTATTTATTTTACCAATTATCACCTACAGATGCAATAATACGCTCTTTATTCTATGTTTCCAATTTTTCTACACTAACTTTTGAAATAATGAAATTTTGTGTTTTTCTATTGCTTATAAAAGAGCGTTTCGCATGGCTTAGTGAGATCGCAAAAACTCTTGGTCAGTCTAAGTCGAGCGTACAGTCAGCTTTAATTTTTCAGTTAGTATGATGATCACGACTGCAAAATAATTGAAAAACGTTGTAAAGAACAAATAATATATTATTTTTAGCAAAGAAATTGAAGCGAAACGGAGACTGTTCATCCTACATCAGCTTGGAAAGTTGCACTTTATTTTATGCAGTATTGGCAAAAAGATTATTAAAATATATTGCAGTACAATTCTAATAATTATTTTATTTACATTTATAATCGTACTTACCATTTTTATTCATTATATAAAATTTAACTATATTTCGCAATATGTATCTATGATACTAGTAACTACAAGTTTGTACTGCTTATTTTATTTAATTGCCGTACTTTTCATTTTGGTTCAAGTTTCCTCTACTACTAAAAATGAAGTTAAACGGTTCAATGGGATATTTATAACTGTATTTTTAATTTTATTAATTTTAGGCTAAAAAGTTGGCAGTTTTTATAAAAGAAATTATAAATCCTATTGATTTTATATCTGATAATGGCTTTGCTGATTTAGAAGTAAGTATATATTGCTGTATTCTATGTAGGCAGATTGAAAAGTATCGCTTTTCTTCAAACGTCAGTAAAACACGACATTTTATTACTTTAAACATTTTATCACGCCATTTCAACGTTTAGTGCTACTTTTACTAAAATTACTTTTACTATTAAGGATGGTGGTGATAGTAGAATTAAAATAAAATGTTTTGTATATCAGAAATTATATTTTTTTACATTAATTTAATATATTGTCATAAAATAATCTGGCCCAAAAACTGCCGAACTTATCTATGCATAACCCAGCTCGCTCAATCGAACATTAACAATCGCCCAAGTAATCATTTGCACCGCCTTATCTTGCGGCCTTGCACTTTTTCAAAACTACACCAATTCCAATTTCAATAAAATTCTGTTATTGAAAATTTTCTAATGCTCTTCTCTTTTAAATTAACTCTTCTTTTCTAAAATAGAAGTAAAAAGTAACACAAAAAGTTTCTGCTTTAATTAATATTTAATTATTCTTCTAAATTTACATAATCTCTCAAACCACTCAAAACGCGACCTTACAGCTCCGTGGATCGCTTGCGAGTCCCTTCCAAAATTTTCCCACCTTGGCTATTACACCAGAGGCGTCACAAAATTAAATTTTCAAAAATTAAAATTACAAAAATTGTCATCAACTAATAAATTTTTTCTACAGTTTTCTACAGTTTTATAAATATAGATATAAGCCAGTATTAGAAGAGTTCGAGTATAAATTTTACAATATATGGAGGAATTTTCAGCCTTGAAATTTTAGTAGATTTTTTTTTGTTGTATATCATAATTATTTTAAAATGCAGCAAACTTCTACTTTCTTTGTCTCACGTTATATACATGTACTTTTAGTATACAAAACTATAAAACCTAAACTATAAAACAGTATAAACTCAGAATCCTCTATTATATTTTTTATCAACTTTTAAAATGATATTTTCTATTGCAGGTATTATGTTTTTCACTACAAATTTGGCATCATAACGTGCATGTAACTGCACTTGAACTATTTCCTGTAGACAAAAGTCTTCTGTGTAAGGTATAACTATGCAATAACGTCCTTTCAAAGTTTCTTAGACTTATGTCTAAAATAGTCTATTAGAATATAAGTTTTATAAGATAAGTTTAGTTATTCGCATTTCTAACTTTAATTATTATTTTTATAATATAAAATTAGTACCAAGGTATAAATTAGTATTAAATAAACACAGAAAAAAAAGGTGTACTTAAAAGTAGAACAATTTGTGCCTAGATTGTCTACAAGTACAAATTGAGTAAAAATTAGGTACAATTGTACTTAATTTTAGTCAAATTCAGTCATCTTTAGCGCAATTGTACTATTTTATAGCACAAATTGTGCTAAATTTTTACACAATTTGTACTTGTAGACAATCTAGGCACAAATTGTTCTACTTTTAAGTACACATTTTTTTCTGTGAATCGTAACCACTATAATATTGTTTCAGATATTTGGAGCGATTCTCTCTTATGCCATCATAATTTTACAATTTGATATAGCAATTACCAAAGGATTAATACTTAAATAATAAAAATTACCTTACTTCTTCATTACTAACATAAATTATTTCTTTGTTAAAGTTACAAAATGTACTTTCTGCAGAATTTGTAAACAAATGTAAAATTAACTTTTCAATTACACTACTCAACAAAAAAATGATTTTTTCTTGTCCTAGAGTTTATTTTATGATTTTTCTATTCATCATGCTCCAAAAGAAAGGAAAAATATCCATATCCCCTCTAAAGTTTGCTTTTGTAGTTTTAATACTAATAATACCAATGATGCAAATTTTTGAGTTTTTATAGAACAGTAACTAATTTTGGTATATTTAAACACACCGAAAATAAAAGAAAGGGATTTTTACATTCATACGGTACCTCCAGATGGCGCTTAAGTCGCAAACAACCCTAAAGTGTTTTGTACAGATCTCAAAAAGGTGCAAATATCATCGAAAAAGTATAAACATGATGTTGGTGCATTTTGTTATATATGTGGCAAATTTATTAAAGTACGAGATATAAAATGTAATTGAACAACAGTGAGGAGCTCTGTGAAGCCCATGAAACATACTTTGACTGCCCTATTTGAAATTTAGATAAGCCATGTGGAGCCCACATGTAAAGAATTTTCAAAATTTCTTACTAATGCAAAAAAAAAGTTGGCTTACTTTCAAAGTAGTAGTCTTTGGATTTTTAGGAAATAACAAAGCCAAAAATTACCAAGAATTAGTTAAAAATATTTTAAGAAATTTCAAGGCTATGGATTTTAGGCATGGACCTCTTAAAATAAGAGGTCAGTGGTTGAAGGATGTCTCTGAAAGTGCGTATGCTACAGGCTCATTTAGATAAATTTAAGAACAAGATGGGAGCCAGAGGGCTTGGATAGGGGGGGGGGCCTTCAGAAAAATTAAGGATTATTATATAAAAAGCTAAAATTACTGAAAAAAAGTATTTTTTGTATTTTCTTTTTTAATCAATAGAATTGCCCCTTCTTGAAAAAGTTGCTGAATCCGCCCCTGCATGGGAGTGTATTCAAAAGATTTAGAAGAACAAAGAGAACGTTTTCATCAAAACGTTATGAACTTCAAACGCCGTTATCAAAGCCAACATGATGAAAATATGCTGAAAGAATATATTTGAGGTTTAATAAAAGAAACTACTCATTAATATAAAAGAAAGAGTAACAGGGTCCACTTTTAAAATTTTTTTTATTATTTTGTAAGGTAATTTAATAGTTACATCTAATAAAAGTAATATACAAATAAATTTAATTTGGTTTAAAAAATAAAGAAAATTAAAATCATACATTTTTTAAGATATCTTCCAAACGTTCTCCTGGCTACAAAAGCAAACTTTTTTTTGAAATATAAATTTTTTTTGGATGACTGTCAATAAACCTATCGTAATTCATGCTTTAATTGGAAAGGCAAAATTTTTGTTGACTTGTGATCAATAATTTATTAATATCATCAAACATTAGGTAGGTCTAAATATTAATATAACTTATTAGGCAAAACATTTACCATACAGCTATTGTCAAAATAGTATTTTCAAGTTTTTCTTGCTAATGTAGTTTTAGTTACTACAATTATTACAGTCACTATTGGTCAATGTTAAATCAATAACTATTGTATTAACCTTATTTGTGTTTCTCCAACCTCATACAAAGTAACCAAAATAAGAAAAGTTAAATTTAGCTATCTATACTTATGGGCCAACCAAAAGATATTTTTTCGGTTTTACGTCCAATGTTTTATTTAATAAAAATTACGGGTTTAATTCCGTTTACACTAAATAAAAATGGTTGCCAAGCTTTATCACCTTTTGGTGTTGTTTCGAGTGCTTTGATGATATGTTTTGGAATCTATGGTTTTTCTCAAATAATGATTGTTGCATTTCACTCAGAAGCAAACATAATTTTTACAGTAGTCAATCGATCATCTGCAGTTATTGCTATATTAAATGTTTGCTATAGTATTGTATCTAACTACATATATTACAAAAAGGTAAAATCATTCTTTTAATTTTATGTGATTTTTGTAATAAATTTTGTAGGTACTGGAGATCATTTACGATACCTATCTCCAATTTTGACAAAATTTTAATACAATTAAAATGTAACAACATTGATATGGCAAAATCTTATAAGAGGAATAGGTTGGTTTTGGTTGTTATTACAGTATTGGTATGGTTAATATTACTGGGGCATTTTCAAGTATTATATAATATATTTTATGAATTATCGCCTATAGTTGCATTAATACGCTCTGCATTTTATGCTTATATTTATTCTATACAGTCTTTCGAAATAATAAAATTTAGTGTTTTCTTATTGCTTATAAAACAGCGTTTCGTATGGCTAAGTAAAATCGCAAAAACTCTTCGGCAGTCTAACTCGAACGTAGTGTCGACGTTAATTTTTCGGTTAGTATGATCACGACTGCCAAAAAATAGGAAGTCCTTCTAAAAAGCAAATATATAATATTTTTAGCAAAGAAATGGAAGCGGAAAAGAGACTGTTCACCTTATATCAGCTTGGAAAACTGCACTTTATTTTGTGCACCATTAGTAAAAAGGTTATCAAAATATATTGCAATACCATTGTAATAATTATTTTATCCATATAGTTATGTTCAATGCTCCCTAGGAAGGATCAACTTCATCGGATGATGCGACTCTTCTTTCAATATAATCATCATTTCTAGAATAAGCTGTTTACTTGCAATATTAATTAAGTTTAAGTTAGTCTTCATGTTAGTTTTAAACTAGTGAGGTCTCGAGCCAAGATTTTGTACAAGTTATTTAAAAATAAATAATTTTTAAAAACAGTCTTTTTGGCTCAATAAACATAATTGGCGCTGCAAAGAGGATTTCCGAAACGGCACTATCGAAGTACCGGAAATTTTTAAATCCTTATTTGGAAATTCAAACCTAAAAATTTGGTGCAAGATCCACTTTGGTCAACTACTGAGCTACTTCAACTTCCGAGGGTACTCAACTGTAAAACCAAGGAAACTACACCGACAATTCGCTAGGCATAACGACGGGATGCTATTAGCCACATTAGTTTTGTAAGTACACCTTAATTTTCCTTAAAAATTTTATTGAAAATTCCTATCGCTTTTATAATTTTAATTTACGTGTTAATAATATTACATGAGTGTTACTCGCGATAGATCGCCTTTAAGTAGAATAAATAACGATTCAGATAGTTCAGAAGACACTACACATAATTTTAATTAAGTAGTAAATCAAATAATAAATCAATCAATCATGTCTAATACAAATTTCACCGAAATAAATTTAGCTAAAGAAATGATTCCTAAATACGAAGGAGGAAGTAAAAATTTATCGTACTTTATTATACAATGTGAAAAATTTATTTGCACTTATAGAAATTCCACAGTAGGTCAAGAAAATTGTACGTTAAACAAACTTTTATTTGAACTTTGTTGTTCGAAATTAACTGACGCTGCTAGAGATACGTTAGTCGTTTCTAATTGCAAAACTTGGGATCAAGTAAAAACTACATTACTGAATAGATTTGGAGATCCGCGGAACGAAACCTTATTATTAAATGATTTAACCACTTGTTATCAAAGTAATAACGAAAATTATGATGCGTACTTTGAAAAAATTAAAGGTAAATTGCAACAATTATTAGAGCACATTTCAATAAGGGAATCTGATTTAAATTTAGCCCAATATAAAATTATAGCTCACACACAAACCGCGTTAAATACTTTTAAGGCCGGTTTATTAGAACCTTATCGTTCCCATATTGCAGATCAAACAGTAAATTCAATTGAAGAATGCTTATTGCAATTACGAAATTATGATAACTATCGACAACAAGTAAATTTCTTAAATTTTATGAGAAACAAATTCGGAAAACAAAATGTTAATACACCCATTAAAAAACCACAACAATTTCAACCATCATTTAATGCGCAAACTAAGAGGGTTGGTAATTCTAATTTTTATCCAAATTTCAACTCGAATTTCAATCCAAACTTAAATCAAAATTTTAATCAAAATTTAAATAATTTCTCACGAAACTACAATCAAAATTTTAATTCAAAATTTAATAATCAACATTCGCGTGGTTTTCCTCAAAATAAACCTAGACAAAATAGTTCGCAAATAGTAGGAAACAATTCTCGTCAGGAACCTACCCCAATGTCGATTTCAACCAGAAATACTTTTAGACGAACACAAAACAGACCGAATAACCATTTCCAAAGTCGCGGTCCGTGTAACTTTATTTCAGAAGAACTTAATAACGTTCAAAACACCAATGAGGAGTACGATGGTAATTATTTCGAATTTCAACAACCCGAAAATTATGAAACAGAAGAAGAAGCTACAAATTTCCCCCCGAACTTTGATCAAACCGAAAATTTTGAAATTCACGAGGATCATGAAAATTTTCGTATACATGCCTCGGAAAATCAATAGATTTAAATTCAATAATCATTAAACCTAAATTACCATTTATTTCAATTCCAAGCTTAAATCTCAAAATTTTAATAGATAGTGGTGCCTCGAATTCAATTATGAATCCGAAAACCGCACACAAATACTTTAAAAATTTCATTTTTGAAAAACATTTTTCAGTAAAAGGTTTTAATAAAATAGAATCCAATAATGAAAATGTTTCTTATCCTATTTTATCTGAATTTGGTATACATAAAAAACTTGACTTTCGCGTAATTAAATGGCACGACAAGTTTGATGCATTAATAGGTAGCGAAGATTTTGAGAAATTAGGCGCAAAAATAAATTATGAAACCTACGTTTTAGAAATAAAAGATTTGAAAATTCCATTCTTCATGGAACTAAATTCGAAAAATTTCGTACCCTGTAGTCAGTTAGCAAAAACACACGCAACCATTCCGGTCAACATAGATAATGGACAAGTTATAATACCCGAACTAATCGTTAATAATTATTGTATCCCCGAATCTATAGCGATTGCAAAAAACGGATTTTGTACAATCCCTATAGAAGAAGATCGAGAAATTCAAATTAATTTCTTACGACCAATCGAGGTAGACCCAATAATTAATATTGAAATGAATCAAACCCCAAATTTAAATTTTGTAGATTTAAATATCTCAAACGTCATTCGTACACAACATTTAAATTCAGAAGAAAAACAAAACATTTTAGGTTTATGCCAAAAATACAAAGATATTTTTTATAACGAAAATTGCGACTTGAGTTTCAGCAAATGCTGTAAAGCACAAAATTAGAACGACAGATGATGAACCAGTTTACCGAAAATCGTTTAGATATCCCCACCATCTAAAATCGGAAATTCAAAATCAAATTCGAAAATTACTAGACAATAAAATTATTCGTCCAAGTATATCCCCCTTTAGTTCACCCGTATGGATCGTTCCGAAAAAGATCGATGCAAGCGGAAAAAAGAAATGGAGATTAGTTATAGATTATCGAAAATTAAATGATAAGACCGTAGAGGACAAATACCCTCTCCCGAGGATAGAGGAAATTCTCGATAATTTAGGAAAATGTACGTACTTTTCGACTCTTGATTTGGCACAAGGTTTCCATCAAATTGAATTACACCCTGATTCTATAAAAAAAACCGCATTTACGGTAGACAACGGGCACTGGGAATATGTTAGGATGCCCTTTGGGTTAAAAAATGCTCCCTCCACATTTCAACGTGTTATGGACAATGTTTTACGGGAATATCTTTATAAATTTTGTTTTGTTTATATAGACGACGTTGTAATTTTTTCTAAATCTCTCCATGAACATTTAATTCATCTAAATAAAATTTTTGACAAATTCAGAGAATTTAATCTAAAAGTTCAATTAGATAAATCGGAATTTTTGTGCAAGGAAGTAGCGTTTCTTGGTCACATTATTACTCCAAATGGTATTAAACCCAATCCTGAAAAGATAAAAGCTATTCAAGCATACCCCCTTCCTAAATCGGTTAAGGAAATTAGAGCGTTTTTAGGACTAATAGGATATTATCAAAGATTCATTCAAAATTTTGCTAAAGTTGTTCAACCCTTCACTACATGTCTTAAGAAAGGCGCAAAAATTGACCAAAACAACGGTGACTATTTACAAGCATTTCATAACTGCAAGGAGTTGATAATGAACGCCCCTATATTAACGTATCCCGATTTTAATTAGACTTTTCGTATTACCACGGACTCGTCCAATTTCGCTATAGGTGGAGTTTTGTCCCAAAATAACAAACCAATTGCCTTTTATTCAAGGACGCTAAATAGCGCCGAAAGAAATTACTCAACGATAGAACGGGAATTACTAAGCATCGTTGAAAACACAAAACATTTTAGGACTTACATTTTCGGAAAACAATTTATAATTGAAACGGATCACAAGCCGCTCGTGTGGTTATTTTCTTTAAAAGATCCGAACTCGAGGTTAGTGAAATGGAGACTGAGGTTAGAAGAATTTGACTACAAAATTCAATACAAGAAAGGTAAAGAAAATTCGGTAGCAGACGCTCTATCACGAATAGAAATAAACGCCAACGAGACAACGGACGATGACATGCTGGACCTTTTGTCAATGATCCCAAATGTTGAGGATGAACCTGATTTAACAGCTGAAGATCTTGACGAATTATTAGTAGACGGAATTCGCCATAATGAACCGGAAAATACACAACACACAGCACACGAAGACCCTGTTTTTACAATGTCCATTACGGATAAACCAATTAATCAATTCAATTATCGTATTATTTTAAAGTTAGGAGATCAATTTAACGTGAAATTAGAGAGACCATTTTCAAAACATAATTATATTGTTACAATTAGGAGAGGAAACGAAATACAAAATCTATCAGAAGCTTTGAAGGAAATTATAAACCCAACAAACATGTACTGTATTTACTTTCAAGATGAACTTTTGGAATCAAAATTCTTAACCTTAACAAAACATTTATTTGACAATAAAGTAAAAATTATCAAAAGCAATATCGCTGCTAAAGATTTAGTCAAACCAGATGATCAGTATAACGTAGTTCACGAATATCACTCTAGTAATCATAACGGAATTTTGGAAACTTATATTAATTTAAAATCACGATACTATTGGCCCGACATGAAATCAAAAATCAATCAAGTAATAAACGATTGCGAAACATGTATGTTAAGTAAATACGACAGAAATCCATATAAAGTAAAATTTTCAGGACCCCTACTTGCCAAACGACCTTTTGACATAATTCATATAGATACTTTTAGTTTTGAAGGAAATAAATTTTTAACGATAATTGACCTTTTTTCACGTTACACTCAAGCTTATTTTATTATTGATGGGTCAGGAATATCCATGCTAAATAAATTACGGCATTATTGTTCTCATCACTCATATCCAAGAAAAATAGTTTGTGATGAAGGAAAGGAGTTCAAAAACAAAATTTTTGAAGAATTTTGTTCCTTATTTAAAATTGAGTTACATTTTACAACTAATTACAATAGCTCTTCAAATTCTCCCGTAGAAAGAGTACACTCGACCATTCTAGAAAAATTACGTACTCTTAAAATTCAAAACGAATCGGAAAACCCACAAAATTTAATGATATCAGCTATTTTGATTTATAACCAGTCAATTCATTCTGCTACAGGCCACACCCCCTTTACATTACTTTATGGACCTTTTGAAAATTTAAACGCTCACGCAATCGACATGGACAAAACGGTTTACGAAATTTATAACGAAAAACGTAAAAACGAGATTTTACCTTTTTACGAGCAACTTTATCAAAAACAGCTTAGAAACGGAACTCGGAATTTAGAAAACCGAAATAAAAACAAAGAAACCGATATCGAATTTAATGAACCAACTGCGTACTTTAAAAAACAACAAATTAGAAAAACGGACCCATGTTATGAGAAAGTTAACGTTACATCGGTTGACAAAAATAAAATTCAAGGAATTCGAGAAAAATCGAAAAGACCAGCAAACACTAATCTTAGGAAAGTTCGCCGTATTAAAAAGAGTTTTCCATTACAAAACCATGGGACTGATCAATCGGATCCAGGGCCTTCAAATAGAAAAGATCAGCACTAGTGGCTATTTCCCTGAAGATCTAGGTTCAACGAAGTTCCTAAATCATTACCACAAATTTTATTTTTATTTTAACATAACCGACTTAGATGTAAGTTATCACCTATTATTAAATAATGTAATTACTTTAGAAACAAAAATTATAAACCCCTTTCTAGAAAAGTATTAGGCACATTAAAAGATAATTGTAAGTCCATCGAAAATCAGTTGCAGAAATTTAAACACCGTAATAAACGTGGTCTCGCTGACATTTTAGGATCCGCGATTAAATTCATCACCGGAAATCCAGATAATAATGATCTGATCGAAATTAATAAAAATTTAGATTCATTGTATAAAAATCAAAATAATATAATTAAACAAATTAATCGGTACACCACTTTCGCTAATCATATTACAGCAAGATATTCAAAAGATCTTCAAATCATTCGGAATGACCTCAACTCATCTCTATCTGCGATAGTTGACGTAAACAATCTTCTGTACAACCTACTGGTAGTTGAATATTACAATTTCATAAGTTTAAAATTATTAAACGCTCTCCGGAGTATTGAAAGAACCGTATCATTAGCTTTTTCTGAAATAACTAATTTGGAAATCATTTCTGACTCTGAATTACATGAAATTGTTAATCATTTAAAATTAATTTATAAAAGAACAGAACTACTTGAATTGGATACCTTACACGCTTTCAAAATTTTAGAATTTTCAAAATTTCAAATCGTTTCAACAAAAGATATTATTACATGTATTTTAAAAATACCTATCCTCGATTTCTCACCATTCCAATATACCAGAATTTATCCAATTCCTGACAAACAAAACAATGTGCTGATACCACTAGGCAAATATCATCTACAAGGTACAAGAAGAGAGATCTGGACCGACGAAAAGTGCAAAGTGATTGAAAATCAAACTGTGTGTTTCGAAAAACCGTGAATTAGTGAGTGTTCATTTACAGATTTCAAAAACTGCACGATTGCAATGGCTAATAACAATTACAAACTTTTCACACAACTCCAAAATGGAAAAATTTTAGTTTCATGTAAAATTCGCTTTCATCTTGCTGAAGAATGCAAAAATAATGTTTATAATTATGAAATTATTGACAATGTCTTGGTTTCATCAAAAGATGTTTTTATTCATTGTTGCTTATAGTAAATCTGTTCTAATTTTTCAACCTCGTTACTACTAATTTTTTCTCAATTAAGTCTAAAATGTAAAATAAATTTTTGCTGTTTAAGATTGATAACAATACACATACTCAAAATTTAAGTACAGTAGTAATATTCAAATTTTTTATTGATGAAATTTCACTTGATTATGATTTTTTGTGATTTCTTTTAATTTATTTCAGTCGAGATATCTGCTACTACTTTTGATCTTTCTTTTTAATTACCAAAACTGAATAGATGAAAGTATCTACTAGTGAGGCTGTTAGACCGAACAACAGCAACGGTTAATTTTGAGTTTTTTGTCAAAATTTTTAAAAGCAAAAACAATAGGTAACAAATATTTTAAACAATATTATTTGAAATAGGTGATCTATAAATATGACTTTATTTGTTTTTATTACAATATAAATTAGACTGATAATTTATTTATAACTTAAATAAAAAACTGAAAATATCTACCTATTCAAATTATAATTAATATTATGCAATGCTTTTTTTAACATTTCATTTCTGAACTACTGCATATATTTTATTTAACCTCCGTAATAAATATTGTGGATATAAATAGTATTAACTTTGTGATGTCACTGAGACATTACAGTGCTTCTCAAACACTAAAATATACCTACCCTTATTTAATTTTTCACAAATTTATCAAAGAACTTCTTGAATTAAAACTATTTGTTATTAAAAAAAGCCTTTCTTGATCATTTTACTCTAATGAAGGTTTAGTGATCACTCAATTTTAAAAGATTCTTTTGAGAAGAGAAGGGTTGGGCAGATAACTTCGATGATTTATCATTCCCTGTCGAGAAAAAGCTGTCCGAAAAAAAATTGCTATACCAGGGTTCGAACCAGGTTCGTTATCAACCTGCGCAAAGTTTTGTTTCTCAAAGCTAGTTAAAATAGTAGGTACAAATAATACTTAATATTAAAGGGGCTAATAAGATAACCAAGCTGTAACGGTAAATCTGTAACATTTTGATCTACACTGCAATATTCTACATTATATATCTGGATTTGATTTAACATAATTAATTATATTAAAAGTTGTACTATACCTAAAAGGAATTTCCAGTATTGAAACGAGTTTTCTGATAAACAAGTCAAAAAATCATGAAGGCTAGCTACAAAACTTATTTATTCTGCAGAATTAACCAAATTATAACGAATCGTTCAGTTAGTTCGCACATATTTTTATTACTTAACTTTGTTTCTGCTACAAATAATGTAAGTCAAGATCATTTATAAAAATTATCATTTAAGCTAAATTAAACGTATTATCGTAACATTTTTGATTCTTGTAGAATGAAGACACAAATATTCATTTTGGTTTTGGTTATGATCAGCTATTCGTATGGAAATGACTTGGAAGAAGCGATAGATAATATTTTTTCCACCTCAAGCAGTCACGAGTCGAAGGTGACTACTGAGGGTAGTACGCAAAATAAAGTAAAATGTGGAGAAGGTTCCGATAAAGGAGTGCATCAGTGTTTGGCATACTATCTATGCGAGTCTACTACATCTGCATCCGGTGGATTAGTAGATGTGCGGTATGTTTTCAATTACACTATTTTATTAATCTAATTACATAGCCAATTAAATTTTACTTGCCATGTTACATCAGTTTCGTGGCTGGTAATAAGTGACTGATTAATTTGTAGTTGTAATATTTCATTTTTGCATTTTCTAATTGTTTGTGTTATATTTTGATTATTTTCTTTGTTCATTATTTTAGTTTTGATGAAGATAGTTGTGAAAATTACTTGGACGTTTGCTGTGAAATACCACAACCTGTAAATAACTAATGATGTGTAGGTACTTTGCCTTCAGAAGCTAAAAGTTTTTTGATAATCCTTCAATGGAGAAGATGCGCGTCATCCATCTATCGCCAGCAGAAAAAATAAAAGTGGTAATATTTTGGAGTTTATACTTAATTTGTATCTTGTTTTATCTTGTATTTTATCTCAATAATAAATTGCTTTTCTTAGAAGTTTACATTAATTTTGTTTTTAATAGTCTAATTACATTTTAAAGTTGTGTAACAAAATTTCCTATGGCTGGAAGTAAAAATGTAAATTATTTATTATCAAACACAGATTCCTGAAGTGCAACATTCCCTTATTATGGCAACTCACCGTAAACCACATCTCAATGACAGTTTTGGTTTACAACTCCTGGTTATGGTTTACTTCTCACAAAAGAAATTCATTTAAACATTCAGCAATACTCTGAGTAAGAGTGCAGTTTTTCGACGTTTAAACGTTAGAAAAATCTTAAGGCACTGGAAAATATAATGACCTCAAGATTTTGATAAAATAGTTCTACTTCTACTTTTTGCTTTATGATTTTAATGTTACAATAATATGCTAAACATAAACCAAAATTATTGAATATCCCATTCTGGTGATTCTTTTTTAATATTCGCTTATAATTCCTTAATTTCTCAATCAAAACCAAACTTTTGTCGTTTGAAAAAGTAACAAAACCAACGGATTTTGAATATCAAAGTAAATACACAGTTAAAGAAGTAGTAGATGTTTTAATTAATCTCCAAATAAAATTTATTTTTAGGTACTGTTTACATTTTAGTTAAAATTGGGTGTGAGTTTATTGAATTCTTCATTTAACAGTAAAAATTGTAAGAGACACTTGAAAATGTTTTCCAATTTTAAAAAAATCCTATTACTTTCACTTTTAATTTTTGATTTCCATAATTGTGTGGTTTTAGAATCCCAAATAGGTAAGAAAGAATAGTAACAAAATATTTTTCAAATTAATTTCGATTTCTTATTTTTAGATTCTGCCAAACCGGTGGAAATTCAACATGCAACATGCAAAATTGTAACCAAAGATATCCAAGCAACAGCTAACGCAACTATAAGTTACCAATTAAAAAATGTTTGCAGCACAAGTACGTACCAATTGCATTTGTTCAGTACAGGATAATTACACTATTTTTATAGACGAAATAAATGCTTTGCTTGAGAAACTTGAAAAAAAGTTGTTGACCGAAATTTTGGCGATTAAGGAAATCCTTTTGGAAAACAAGTACGAAAATTATTATCAATCAAAATCGCTAAAATTGGACGACAAACGGCAGAAACAGGTGGAACAAATCGTGGTTAAAAATAATTCGCAACTTTCTGAAGATGTAACTGAAAGTAATGCCATCGTAAGGGATATGGAAGCAGCGAAGTACAACATGACTTTTCAAAACAGCGAATTTGAAAGGCATTTTTTGTATTACTGGAAGATTTACAATATTGAAAGTATACTGAGTTTGCATGAAAATTACATTGACAGTTCTAAATTTGTTATACTGGGTAATCAAAATAATTTTTTACAGTTCTTGATGTGAAAATATTTGCATTTTAGGTTCCACCTTGTACATAAGATTTCATTACCACCATTTAGGAAACAAGTACATAGCATTGCAATTAAAATCAAGCAATTATTACGTCATGAAACATCGCTTTGTTATTCTTAACCAAAATAATGAGAAAAAGGATCTTTCCTCTCAAATTTTAGGGGATAGCATTTCACTCTACAGAATTTCGTATCAAAAAATTGAAAATGGTGATTTTACAACTGACGGTAGTCTTATGATCAAATTAATTATATTTTTGTAATATTTAAGATGTTGTTTTGGATTTGATTGTAAAAGTTTAAATTGTAGTCAAACTTTCGTAAATGTATCGTATGAAGATATGAACAGAAAGATATTAGGCCGCCTGCCTCTGGTTGCAGCTGCTGAAAATTTTTTCATGTTAACAGTGGTAACAGCACCGAAATAAAGCTGGTAATCTAAAAGATATTCAAATGCACTGATTGGTGCAGGCTGCTAAGCACAGAAAACCTGCTTTCTTTCTGTTCCTACTTTAATACTTTGTTAATAGTATATCAAATTGTAGTATATTTATACCTTTTGATTTTTTTGACTCTCTAGGCCCCCAAATATTAAGCGGACTACAGTACATATTCACTAATATTGCAAATGGTCATCCAGTAGGGAGTAGCGTATTTGATGGATTTGACATCTTTAAGATGACCAACAGATATATTTATATTTTTTTGCAATATTTTACTATTTATATTTTTGAAAATGTAGTTTTCCAATTTCACTATCGGTAATAATGCACCTCTTTTTTTTTAGTTTTAGAAACAATTAAAATTTATTATAATTCTTCAATATATTCAATAATTTAATTAAAATAAAATGGAAAAGATCATTTAAATTTAATATTGTCCAGGTCTTCTAAATGATCTCGCATTATAATTAACACATCCAGTGCCCCTGATAGCTTCGGTAATATTTGCAACCCATACTCGAAAATTTGTTTGATCATAATTTAGATTTCCATATAAAAATACTGGCATGGTAGTTGTCATAACAATAACTTCATCTTCGCTTATTTTAAGATCAGAAGGATAAATCATTTTATTATCATCTCTTTGAATTACATAGAAGTTCTGTGCTCTAGCACCGTGGCGGGTGTTCCAGCATCCTACTGCATTTTGGTTTACCAGAGATAAAAACATTATACCAGTTCTTGTGTCTAAATCTGAGGTCGATGTTTGACTATTGGGTCCTCGATTAACTTCAATCTGCAAGTTGACATGAAGATTATAAATATTTTATTTCAAAATTAGTTTAGATTTGAGAATTACATTTTCACCTGAGAAAAGTCGCGTTTATTATTTAATTATGGAGATTATGGATTCAAATTTGATAAGTAGGTACTGACGTAAAAGTATTAGTGCGGTTAGTAATATATTAATATGCTGAGCCTTTTGGACAAAATAGCAGTAGCGCCTTTTTATTTTGACTACTTCTGAAATTTGGACTCTTTTGACTTCTCCCCTCTCTTTGGGACGTCAAAAAACAAAATAGCAGCAGGAAACTTTGTTACTTTAGGGCCACCAGTGCCCACATAATTTGGATAAAGGAAATAGGTCAAATTAGACAAATATTACTATTTCCAAAAAAGTATTATCTACTTTGGTTATTTTTGCCCGTACTTCAGTCTGTTTCTGCTTTCTCTCTCTCTCTATTAATACATTATTTTGTAACACTATTTACAATTCTAATATTGGCATTTAGTAAAAATAAAATTCAATTACCTTAAAATCATTTCTGTGATAAGATCTTGTAGATAATTGCTCATTTCTTAAAATTTGCGATGACACACTGTACATATGAATGCCTGCCATTGAATGAAAATAAACAGTTCTGTATCCGTCAGGTTTTAAATCCGACAGTGCTAAACTGAAAACTCCATCGTTCCATTGAAAATCCAATCCACCGATATGGAAATCTCCAACTTGAGATTCTAAGTAGAAATAGTTATGTGACACTCTCCAAGAATTACTTGCTTTCAAACTGTAAACTATTACTCCGTATCCTCCCAAATCCGGCAAATAAGCATATGCATCTTCGCAAGTATTCGCAGTTACATCTACCACTATAGCGGCTAAACTTGTAGTGGGACGTAAATCAGTTGACTTCAGTACATATTTCGTAATTACTCGATCAGTAAATAAATCGATTATCACTATCGAGGGTGGCTGAACTTGAGTAAAGTTACCTAAAATCAAAATTAAATTAAATAATATTAGATTGTTGTTTTGTATCAAATGAATAATTTATTATGTTTGAATATAATTTAAGTGGATTTAAATGAGCCTTACCTGCCCTCTGTAGGGCAGACGTGGAGCGGGAAAGCAGAGGGTAGTTGTTTAAATCAGCACACTTTTGATAATAATTGTTAGCCAAAATTATTGTTTATCATCTCTTTTAGTGCAGTATAACTGATAACTAATCGTTCAACAATATTGCAAAATAAATTTTTAATTAAATGTAAGGTCAAAATAACATAATTATAAAAAATATTAAATTTATTTTGCTCAATTATGTAATAAGTTATAAGAAATTCCGTTGATTATTTTAGTTGCAAATTTTAACAAAACAATTTTTTGGACATTACACCTAGAACTTATTTTGCTTTGATTAGTTTCCAGGATTAAAAGATTAAAAATTATGTAAACAGAAGACATAACTTTTTTGTAGTTTGTGTTCTTCTCTAGGTTCTCTTCTTCAAACTCTTTTTATTTTGACCTTTTATAAATATAATTTTTATCTAACCTGGATATTCAAGAAGTCCAGTATCTACAATCCACAAACGATTGCAAGGATCCACAGCTAAACGGTAAGCTGATACGAGATGTACGTCATGATTATTTGAAACTGACAAACGGGGAAGTTGATTTGTTTCCAAATTGGGATATGGAATTAAAGGTACATTATGTTTTTGAGTACTATTATACGAAATGTAATTTAACGTAGATGGAACGCCTAATCGCCGTCGAGGTACGGTCACAAATAATTTATTCTGCCATCGATGTACTCCCATCGGGATGTTGTTTTCTAAAATACAAAATAATTTATTTAAAAAATAGCTAAAAATTAAAAACGTTTAAAAAATAAGACAAGTGAAAAGCAATGTGGATTATAATTTGATAAGCATATTCTTAAATATATAATGCATAATAATAAAATTATACAAAATCCAATTATTTAATAAAACTTGCATTATTATTATCAATAAATAATAATTAGAAAATAAAACTTACTGAATATGTAATCATTTTCATTCAGTTCTGGAATGTTATAACTTATTCTACTCCACGTAAACTCTTCCCTGAAACTACCACATAAAGCACTCGAAATACATAGCAAAAATACAAAAAAACTATTCATCTTGGATATCTACTTAAACAACTTTGCAAGAAAATTAAACTAAAATTATTTTTTTCGTACTATTTATATGAAAAGCAAGGTCAATAAAGATAGATGGAAATTCCAATTTGGTACATGCACATGCATGTACTCTCACTCACTCTCTAAGCATTGAAATAAATGGAATTATCTGTTTCTTTTTCAGTTTTTGCTTTATATTTTAGAATAAAATGCAAGAGATAAAGTGTACGTAAAAAAATTACTAATTGAAATCCAATACAAATCTTCTGTCAATTAAAATGCATTAGCCTTATCAGTAGTGTGATATAATCGCTGGTTGAGTTAAAGATCGAAAATTCTGGATTCAAATCCAGGACTTGACTAAATCACCAGCCTTCCGGTGACAATTAACAAGCTGTGGTAAAATCTGAGGTAACACAACAAGCCCAATTTAGAGGACTAAGTGAGTGCAAGTTTAACTTGCCCCTCACAATAAAGTCATTTGCCTTATTTACTTATATTATTTTATTCTTGGAGATTTACTACGTCGGTATGAAATTAAATTTTTGTTTGTCATTGGTAAGTATGCTGAAAAACGTTATTTTCTGTGAATTCTGTGACAATTTTTTTGCTAAAGTTTTATTTCATCCAACTTAGAAGTTGTGCAGCAGATTTGATTGGTTTACGTATGGAATTAATTAAGGAGGGCTAAATTTAACTTTTTGCAACGTTAACATTATGACGATTTTGCATTAAGAACTTTTATCAGCAGATTTCAGTATAACATACGAGTAATGATTAGATTATTACTAAGGTCAAAACCAACACTTAAATATTTCATAAAATTTTGACCCCGATAAATAATCAAAATTCAAAAACTATTATTTTTTTTAAATTGTTATTGTTATGAAAAACTGGAAACTGAAGAAATCCTAACTAAAAACAAAATTAATATGTAAATAAAAATTTAAAAAAAGATTTGATTCGAACATTGTAACGTACAATACAAAAAAATCGGAAAGTTATGTTTAAAATATCGCAATATATTTTATTACGATAATTTAAAAAAAAACGATGCTTCTGGGAAACACAAATGGCATAAGGTGATTAAATATGAAAAACCTATTGACGACGAAAATCCTCCAAGGATTGTAGATAAGTTAGGAAAAAACCAATACTTTAAAACTTTAGATTCATCTAATGGATTTTATATCAGATCAAAATGGATTATGATATTGAAAAACTGCTTTTTAGACAAAAAATTACCTTTTTGGTCACACAAATGTCACAAACTAAACCTTTCCAAGATCCATAAACAATATATTATTAAGAGTAATTCAAAATAAAATCTTTGTAGTTTACTTCTAGTAGTTTTCATCAGCACATCTTGTTAAAAACATATTTAAGATCAGGAGAAGCATATTTAAAAATTCAATTAGATAAATAAGAACTTATAAGAAAATAAGTGCGATATCTTGGATAAAATGCCTGGCAAAATACATCATCCCAGAAACGTAAAAATGTTCATTTTATTATTCACCAACTTGACAATACCCGCAGTTCCCTAAATTATTCGTATTGACAACCGATGCTAGTAGCTATGCGATTGGAGTGGTTTTATCTTAAAAAAACGTTTCAAACGTTACGTATGTATCGAGAACAGTAAATAAAAGCGAGACAAAATACTCAAAAAGAATTGGAATGGTTAGTCATATGTTTCTGAAATACGGAGGAAAATTCATTATTTATTGTGATAGTAGGCCTTTCGTAGGTAGATAACTACTGAGAAAAGAATATTTCGACTGTTCCTTTACTTTTTATCATTAAAACTTTATAATATTGAGGTCTTATAAAATTTTAAAGCGGAAATTAGGTAATCAATCACTTCCTTCATTATTCATTTTAATGAATATCAAATTATTACTCAATACTTAATTAGTCAATCGACAAATCAAAGCATATTATTCTAATTTGGACGGTTTCTAATACATACATATACTCGTATTTGTCATTATGCGACATGCCTACACAGAAAAAAATGTGTCCTTAAAAGTAGAACAATTTGTGCCTAGATTGTCTACAGGTACAAATTGTGTAAAAATTTAGCACAATTTGTGCTATAAAATAGTACAATTGCGCTAAAGATGGCTGAATTTGACAAAAATTAAGTACAATTGTACCTAATTTTCACCCAATTTGTACTTATAGACAATCTAGGCACAAATTGTTCTACTTTTAAGTACACCTTTTTTTCTGTGTAATGATGAAAATATTGCCAAAACATTAAAGCCGATATTTTATTTTACAAAATTGTTTGGATTAACTCCTTTTAATAACAGAGATGATAATAGGATAGTTGTAATATTAAATTTGTTCTGATGTTCTCTACTTCTATTTGAATTTACTACTAGAGGATAAATTAAAACTTGCAGTTTGTGGTTTATTTATATTAAATAAAACTGTAATTATTAAGGTAAATTTCGTACTCTTTACTCTTCAAAAATTAAAAATAAATTTTTATAGATGTTTTCTGCTATTGCAAAGTATACATTAATTTTATTGGTGTTAGAACTTGAAGTCAAATCTGGAATATTATAGAAAATTATTATTACTAAAATGCTATAAAGTAGCACTTCAGCCTAGTTTGTAGGATGCAAAAGTTGCATTTATGCCCTAAGTCGAAAAAGTAAAGCTAACCTTAGCAACGAGCGGAACAGTAATTTTTTGTTGTTTTACTAATTAATCCAAATAATAAAATATTAATTAAATTTAAAAATGTAATTTATGAAACATTTCTATAATATTATGTACATAGGTATAATTAAGATTTGTACCTAGGTACTTCTATATAATTATATAATAATTAGTAATATAATTATTAATAAAGTATTTATGATTATTCGACACCATTTATTCTAAAATTAAGGTGTTATTTTATTTTTTATTGTCTGGTAATTGGGTTAAAAAATAACGTAAAATATGTTTATACGGTAAACAATTTTTTTGTGCACATAATAAAATTGTGCAACAAACCCGTCGAAAAGAATTCTCCAGTATTGTTCCTTTACTTTTATACCGTCAAAACGTTAAATTCACGTTAAATTTTAGAAATTTATTAATTTTCCGAAATCTAGTTTTTGGGCCTGGGTGTTATAAGTTTGCAACATGGCAATAACAATTTAGAAAATAAATATTGGGCATAATTTTTTTTGTTTGCTTCATTCCTGAATAAAATATTGAGGTCTTTCAAAATATTTAATAGTAAATTATGTAACTAAACAATACTTTTTTTCATTGGCCATTTAGAAGATACAATTTATTACTAAATATTTTATTTTAATCAATAAATCGACGGAAAACGATAAAACCGATGATTTCTTTATATTTTCAATGTACAATATGGATAAATATGAAAATATCGCTACAACATTAAAGCCAATTTTCTATTTTACAAAATGTTTTGGATTAACTCCTTTTAATAGCAGCGATTATAATAATAAAGCTGTTGTATTAAATTTGGTATGGTGTTCTCTGCTTTTATTTTGGAATATTTTTGTACCATGCAAATGTATTCAATTTATAACTCGAGAAGGCATTGTAATGCAAATATCGGATTTTTTAACTTTAGGTATGATATGCATTACTACAACATCTTCAATTCTGAATAATTACTTCAAGAGAGACAAAGTAAGTTCAATATACAGAAATAATTTAAAAATCGTTTTAATATAAATATTTTCAGATAGTAAATCTAATTACAGACTTATCAAAACTTGACAATTTGATCAAATATTTCAACTTCAATAATTATAGCACTTTCTTAAACTACAGAAAAAGAAAAATTTGTTTTCTGGCAGTCATAACGGCGATTCTTATATTCGTATTAATTTTGTCAAATTTTCTTGCTGGTACCATCGATCAGATAAATTATATGTACCATTTTACTTTTCTGTGTTCTAATTTTGTTGTGATGCAGTTCTGTGCTATTCTTTTACTTATCAAGGATCGGTTTGCACTTTTAAATAATGAACTTGCCTATCTAACACGAACTTGCTTCTTAAAAGTTGATTTACCAATGTGAGTATCTTCATGTATTGAAGGGTAAGCAAAACTAGCCTAAAACAACATAGCCGGGTAAAACGACATAACGGTCGTTCCAACTCATTCAAAAAGCTACTTTCTTTTTATGAAATTTTAACATTTTTATGAAAAAGATTTTTGTTTGGAGTCCTAAGAAAGCATTTCTCAAAAGTAATGAATTTAATTACTTTGTTAACTTAAGTACTTTAATATCGAAAAAAAACAAATTTTCTCTAAATTGTTCACTTTTTTTGAACAAACAATATTTTTAACAGACAAAGATTATTTTTGGGCCGGTTTTTTACTTAGTATTAAGAGTAATATTTAAAATAAATTGTAGTTGCTTTAGCATAAACGGCGATATGAAATCTATTAAAATAAAAAATATTATAATGCTTCATGGAAAATTAAGTTCCTGCAGTAAATGCCTAAATGAAATTTATTCTCCGTCGATCCTGTTGCTTATAGCTTCTCAACTTGTTTCTAATTTTAATATACTATTTGATATTTTAATTAGAATTATATACGATCATGATCTACATTTTGTTTACATTGTGAATATAGCTTATTATTTTACATGCTTTTTTGTATTAATTACTATTTCTGCTCGTACATCAAAGGAGGTAAAAAAATTCACAGAAAATATTACCAAAAATATTATTATGATGCTTTTAGGCTTACAAAGTTAGATATTTGTTAGATCTTCTGCCATTAGGTCAAACGCGGTTATTTAATGTGACGGTAAGGACATATACATTATAATTTACCTTAACGATAATTTAATGCATTGTTCATTTTTTAATTTCAAAAAAAATTCGTGCAAATAAATAAACCTATGATGTTTTCTTTAAAAAAAAACTTTGAGTGGCTCTCCTGCAAAGTTACGAAGTTACTGTAATGTCGCCTAAGACTTTTTGCCTCTCTACCACCGATATATACTAAAAAATGTTTAAAAAACTACAGTACTAAGCAAATATAAAATTTTATTCTACATATTTTAGGTTACCAATTTTTATTTACATTTATTAGAGGATAAATTAGAATTTACAGCTTGTGGTTTATTTATATTAAATGAAACTTTGATTTTCAATGTAAGTTTTCTACTATTTTCTTATTCAACATTAAAAGTAAAATTTATTTTGTAGATGTTTTCAGCTATTGCAAAGTATTCAATAATTTTGTTAGGATTTGAACTTGAAGTCAAATCTGGAATATTATAGACCATTTGGAATTTGGAATAAAATGATACACTACAAGTACTTGTAAAATAACAAAATTCAAAATTGTTCTCATTTTCTAAGTTAAAAATCTTTCTCTGATTTTAAGAACAGAACTCCAAACACAAAATTTAAAATTGATTTAGATGGATTGAATTGGTGGGGTTTCGGTTAAGTTTTTCATAAGTGTTAGAATCATCAAATATTACGCACATTTTGTTATGATATTAATACTTGCACATAAATAGTGGTACTTTTATCTGCCCTTGACATCAACAAATCAGGATTATCTTTAAGAAAATTCTTTAAAGATCAAAACTGGAAGGACTAAAAGATCATTATTTACAAGTTGCGTATCACGCAAATTAAATATGTACTAACCTACCATTAAAAATTTATTGTATAGCTTAAGATTTATTTATGATTAACCTATGCGATGCTACAAACGTTGGAGTAATTAAAATAAATACCTAATATTAAATGTACGCTCGTAAAACTGCAAAGTTCAGGATTATTGATGAAACTTGTATTTCCGACTTTCCAACCACGATTTTAAAATTGTAAAATTTTTAAGGTTAAGTAATTTTAGTCTAGTAAAGGTTTATTTCTTTGAAAAACAGAAACTGAATGTCAAAAGTATGATTTTATTATATTTTCAAAATCTAATCATTTCCAAAATCAAGATCTGAGCTTTTAATATTCTGGATTTGCAACTTGCCAGTAAAAATTTTAGAAAAAAAAAATTATTGTACGATATTTTTTATAAGTATTTACCTCATTGTTTATTAAAATATTGAGGTTTTGTAAAGCGTAGATTAGGTAACTAATCAACTCGTTATTTATTTATCATAATGAATAGCAATTTATTACTCAATTTTTTTTCAATCGATCAATAATTCGAAGCTTATTATTTTATTTCTCACCGTTGCTTTTATATTTTTTATCGTACAACATGTATACAAACGAAAATATTGTTATAACTTTAAATCCTATATTTTATTTTACAAAATTCTTTGGGTTAACTCCTTTTAATCACAAAGATGACAATTGGAAAGTAATTACATTAAATTTGGTTTGGTGTTCTCTAGTTCTATTTTGGAATATGCTTGTACCATACCAAGTTATGAAATATTCAATTCAAGAAGGCATTATACAAGCAATATCGGACATTGTGGTTTTTATTTTAATGTGCATTACTGTAACATTTTCAATTCTGAGGAATTGCTTTGTGAGACACAAAGTTAGTTTACCTTGCACAATTATTTTATTTAAATTTAGTAAGTAATTTCTAATTTTCAGATATTAAAACTAATTACAGATTTATCCAAATTTGATAATTTGATGAAAGAATTCAACTTCCACAATTATAGCAAGTTCTTAAATTACAGAAAAAGGAAATTGTTTTTTCTGGCAGTCGTAACGACAACAATTATATTTGTATTAATTTTGTCATATTTTCTTTATGTGGACGTTGATCAGATAAATTATATGTGCCATTTTTCTCTTCTGTGTTCCCATTTTGTTGTGATCCAGTTTTGTTCCATAATGTTACTCATCAAGGATCGATTTGCACTTTTAAATAATGAAATTGCTTATCTAAATCAAAATTGCTTCTTAACGGTTGATTTACCAATGTAAGTATCTTTATACAGAAGAGTAGGGAAAGCTGACCTAAAATTACATACTTTGAAAAAAAACTTGCCATATTACCGAGATAATATCGGCGTCTTTTGGATGCCAGTCATTTGGACGTGGTTAGTTGGACTGGAAGTCATTGAAACACAAGGACATTTGGACAATATTTTACTTCAAAACTTTCATGAAACCCACGAAACTCGACAAATGTCTTTGTGTACAAATGTCCTCGCGTTCAAATGACTTTTTCCCGTTTTCTCCTTATCATGTTCACCTTAAAATTAAACACTTTATGAAAGAATAAAATGACATACAAGTTATATATTGACATGACCCGTGGTAATTGCCCATTTGAGATTTCCACAAATAAAAGTTTAATTTGATATTTTCTTGAATTTGAGTAATTTTAATTTTTACTTGGACGAATTGCGGTTGATTTGCGATCAGTTGTTGTACCGATGGTTGGGTACGCCGGAAACGAGATTTTTACAGGTGGAGTATTGTTCCGAAACCTGAAAGAAGTTAAATTAATCAGATATGATTACGTTTTATTTAATTAAATTTTTTTTTGTATTGTTAATTTGTTTACCTTTTTAAAACAAAGTGAGTGCGTACAAAGAGATCTGTAATTTCGTGTTTTGTGCAAATAGAACTAGATGATGTTGGAAGCGATTTAAATTTGAATTAAATTGGTAACACTTAATTTTTTTTCGAAAATTTTTTTAATTTGGCTGGCTGTAATGACCAATCGGCATGAGACACGATTTTCAAAAACCTGGAAAGGACAGGAAGTGAAAAATTTGTGTGCGAGAGGGGATTGCTGACTGAGACTCCAGAGAGTAAAGTTGAAAATCGAGGATAAAATTTCTCGAAAAGTTATAAAATGTTACAATTTTGAAAATAAATTGTGAATTAAAATTACAAGTATGATTAGTGAAGTGTCAGCGTAATGAGTATTATAATTTCTGGAAGATTGGGTTATGGAATTTGAAATTTTGGATAATTTACCTGATAAACTGGAATGATGGCGGTTCGTTGTATGAAATCTCATCACGATTTATTTTCTCATAATGGCATTATTTGGAGTCATCAGAGGGTAATTAGAATTTGAATTCTTTTATTTTGCGTTATTTCGACATTATTTTTATCTGGAATATGAAAATTATGAATTTGAAAAATTCGAGGTTATGCACGAGACACACTTTTTCAAACCTGGAAACTTTGTTTATTACAAATTAAGTTCACTATTGCACCAATTTTAAAGCACTGTTACAACTATTTAATTATTGGATTAATTCGTTCGTTGTTGTAAATAACTTTATTTCGATGAATATGATCAACTCGTGTAGTGTGCGTCATTGCGAACTTCTGTTGCTACCGATGGCTGCGTTCAGTTGTGAATTACGCGTTCAATTACAGGTCGGCGCGAATATTGAAATCAAACAATTTTAATTTATTATGTGCACAATTATTTTATTTTCAGCTTGTACAATGGTTACAACGTACGATTTATTTACAAGTTATAGTAATAAGTTTGAGATAGTAAATGTGTGAACTTGTGGATAGATCACGTCAATATCTGGTTTATTCTATTGTTGAATTTGATTTAATGACAAAAATTTCGTTTTTGCTTGTAATCAAGACTTTAATTATTACCAACATTCGTCTAAGTAAATTTTTGTTAATACCCTGCATAAATTTGTTTTATTTAATTGTGGAAATTTTGAAATTTTTATTGAACTCGCTGTCTGGGAGAGCCTCCTATTGCAAACTACAACAAATTGGGCACGGACTTTAAAGAGTTGTTCGTCAGAACACGACAATATTTTGCTATTTAGCCTTTGCTCTTTGTTTACTGATTCCGTTTTATGAACTTAACGGCTGAACTTCATCAAAAATTTAAAATTGATAGACCACAAAAAAAATTTTGATTTTCTTTTTCACTGAATGTATGTTATATTCTGTACGGTTCAAAAAGTCTCCTTTATTCAACCCCCGTAAATTTTAAAAAACCCAGAACCTGGATATAAAGTTTGGAGACTGAAAATCTCTTAAAAATTTTTAATTTTGTTGTATTTTTTTTATAAAAATTTATATAGGTAGGTACATAAAACAATGTTTTTTGAACATTGTTCGGCCTGATTTGTTCAGAATACAATTTTAGGTCAGCTTCCGCTATGACATTACAAGACGTATTTGAAAATAATTTTTAACTCTTTTAGCATAAGCGGCGATATGAAAACAACAAAAATAGAAAATATTGTAATGCTTTATGGCAAACTAAGTTCTCTCAGTAAACAACTAAATAAAATTTATTCTCCGTCAATCCTTTTGCTTATAACTCTTCAAATTCCTGCTAATTTTAACTTAATCTTTTATATTTTAGATACAATTATATACAAACATAAAGTACCTTATCTTTATATTATAAATATAACTTATTACTTTACATGTTTTTTCGTATTAGTTGTTATTTCTGCACTTACGTCGAGAGAGGTAAGAAAATTCACCAAAACTAACACCAATAATGTTATAATTTTTTAGGCTTACAAAATCAGAAATTTTTTGGGGCCATTTATTTTAAGTCAAAAGCGGTTGTTGAATATGACGGTAAGTGCATACATATTTCACTAATAATTTACCATTAGGATTCGTCCACACCACAGTGCTTTCTTCCTCAAGGTATTTGACGGTCAAAATATTCACTATGGTCTCTTATCAAAGTCATGGACGCTTTTCTTAATATTATTACAACAAATATTAAAGCGTGAATATTGTTAAATTTCTGGTTTCCTTTTGAACGGTATTTTGTATAGCGACGGATTACGTCAAGCAGCCGTGAAAAAAGTACGGCGTGTATAGTAGCGATGCTAGTAGATGTAAAATCAGAGAAAGTTATTAAAAAGCCCAATTATATTACCATTCAGAAAAGAAGTTTATATACTTACAAATTAATTTCTTTTAAAAAATAAAAATTCTCGCGATCCACGATTGAACCATTAATGTGTTATATCTAAATATATTAATATATTATTACAATTTTTATCTATTTTAGGTTACCAACTTTTATTTGCTATTATTAAAAGATAAATTACAATTTACAGCTTGTGGTTTATTTATAATAAATGAAACTTTGATTCTTACCGTAAGTTTTTTTACTGATTTTTTATTCAGGATTGCAAACAAAATCTGTTCTTTTCAGATTTTTTCTGCTATTGCAAAGTATACAATAATTTGGTTGGGGTTTGAATTTGTAATCAAATCTGTAATTGTAGACAAAACCATATAATCTGCTTCGAGTTTTTTTTATACCTTTGTAAGTAGTATAATACAACATTTTTACTAGTAAAGCACGTAATAATAAAATTAAAAAATTTAAAACGTTTTTTGAGAATATCTCCTTTCCTACTAATTTTACGGTGAAAATGGTAGTTCATCAAATTAATTTCCTTTCTTACACTCAGTACAAAAACCATCCAATTTGTTATCTTATCATCCTATTGGTATACTTTGAAAAATTAAATAAAATTTACAACCGTTTAAATTTGTTGTATTTTAATAATAGGTTTTTTCGACGCACAAAATCGATTTACTAAAATGGATCAATTCATTTTACTGCCAAAATTAAGCTGTTTTTTTAACATTATAATAAAAAAAATGTTTATGATTGTCTGACTACTAGGTTTTGAACTACTACGTCTAATTTATTCATTTAGCGATTCGATACGAAGCCCAATGCTGGAACTGCATAAGTAAGGACGGGTTGGATGACGATATAAATGATGATATAAATCCTGACTTTATCCTTAGCTGAAAGTTACTGTTTCTGCCAATCAGGAATATAAAGAGAACTCTTTAAGCCTCTAGTTTAACCGGTACAATTATCGATAAGTTTATACCAAGAAAGTCTGGGGTAAAATGTTACACCGAGGTATCTGAAAATTTTTTTCAAGGAATCGCTCTATCAAATATCTCTAGTCGGTCAGTCTACTCTAGTTTTTTTCTATTTGCTTGTTATTTGAGCTTGCTATTTGCTAGTTATTTGAGGTGCTACTTCCTCGCAATTTTTAAGCGCTATTTGCTAGCAATTTGCTTGTTATTCAGCTTGCTATTTGCTAGCAATTTTGTTGTCAGCAATTGAAAATTGGTAGGTAAAAATGCTACTTGCAATGTTCAGCTGTTTCATCATCTTCTAAAATAAAATACAAAGCTACTAAAATAGAAATCAAAATAGTGCCTAAATATAATTTGTAGTGATGAATTACAATATTATTTTTCACTTCCAACATTTTCCTTAAAATCGCATTAACTTTGTTTAATTTAATATGCCTAATCGATGTTTCCATTAAACACCTTAAAAATTTATTACCACACAACATATCAATTTAATTCTCAATATTTTTTCAAACGATCAATAATAATAATCGACGTATATTATTTTAATTCTCACAGTTGCTTCTGTTTTTCGTTATACGACACGATGTATAAACAAGAAAATATCGAGATAACATTAAATCCTATATTTTTTTTCACAAAATTGTTTGAATTAACTCCTTTTAATAACAAAGATGATAATTGGACATTAAATTTTGTTTGGTCTTCTCTGTTTCTATTTTGGAATATTTTTGTACTATACGAAGGTATGAAATATGCAATTCGACAAGGCATTGTATTAAGAATATCGGAATCTTTAGTTCTTATTTTAGTGTGCATTACTGTAATATCTTCAATTTTAAGAAATTACTTCGAGAGAGACAAAGTTAGTTTATCTTGCACAAACATTTTGAAAAAAGTTTTATAAGTATTTTTTTATTTTCAGATATAATAACCTTTTAACTAGTGAAACACGTAATTTAAAAATAAAAAATAGCTTATATTTTAATGTTTTATTTGTTTACTATCAAATTTCGCTACTACACCCACAAATCAATTGATTATTTGAAAATATCAGCTAAATATTGGCACTTTTTAACCTAGTGTACAAGGTGAAAAGATTGCTTTTACGCCCTAGGTCGGAAAACTGAAACTATCTTTAACGATGTGCTGAAAATATAAAAAATTACGTCATATTGCATGTATTATGTCATAACTTATAATATAACATGTATGTACTATTTATATGTAATTACCATTTGTACGTATAAAAAAGAAATATATTTCATAGAAAATTTCAAGAATTAGGTGTGATATTAGTATGTGTCGTAAAATATAGAATTAAACAAACTTAACCAAACGTTAAAAATTTTGAATTTTTAACCGTAAGAAAAGAAACAACATACAATAAATTTTATAAAAAACACTTTAAAAAACATTTGAAACTTTAGTGACAAGGTAGAACTAGATAAAATATTAGAAAAATGACTAAAAATTTTGAAAAAAGGGGGGGAGTGATGAAAAGCAAAACGTGATATTTAAAAATTGAAAAATATACTAAAAATATTACAGAATAGTAATACGATATAGCGCTATTTCAAGGTAATTGCCTATCTTAAGTGGTATGTAACTAGAAAAAAGGAAAAAAAAAAGCATCAAAATGACTAAAAAAAACTTAAAAAATAAACTATAAAAAAACTATATTTTATCAAATTTATTTCTCGAAGTTATGTTGGTACGGTGTAACACTGCTTTGAAAAACCCTGTCTGTGACAGTTATTCTGAAATTTTTATAGTAACCTTTTATTTCATCTTGAACTCACGTGCAAGAAAGTCTAGCTTAATTTTTTATTTCTTTGGTAAGCATTTTTACAGTTTTTTTTATAGTTTTTTTTTATAGTTTATTTTTTAAGTTTTTTTTAGTCATTTTGATGCTTTTTTTCCCTCTTTTCTAGTTACATACGACTGAAGATAGGCAATTACCTTGAAATAGCGCTATATCGTATTACTCGAGTTATTACTATTCTGTAATATTTTTAGTATATTTTTCAATTTTTAAATACCACGTTTTGCTATTCATCACTCTTCCCCCCTTTTTTCAAAATTTTTAGTCATTTTTCTAATATTTTATCTAGTTCTACCTTGTCACTAAAGTTTCAAATGTTTTTTAAAGTGTTTTTTATAAAATTTCTTGTATGTTGTTTCTTTTCTTACGGTTAAAAATTCAAAATTTTTAACGTTTGGTTAAGTTTGTTTAATATATTTCATAGTTATCCTTATGAAACAGTGAAATTTTTTCAAAATTATTTTTGTGCTGCTTTATTAACTAAAATATTTGGACAGCTCTCTGCAAAACGAGACAAATCTGCAAATAAAAATTGAGTTATTCAAGCATATCAAGGATTAAAAAGTGGATTTAGATGTAATAATAATAAATAATAATCCGTAGCACTATAACCCGTTGTGGGTCTTGGCTGCCTCTGCAATTTGCCTCCACTTCTGGCGGTTTTGTGAGGACTCCTTCCATAATATGTTCATGTCTACCTCTAGCATCCTAAGATCTCCGTTGATGCCGTCTTGCCATCTCAGTCGTGGTGTTCTAAATAGTCTCTTTTCTTGTGGTGCTTCGACCCATATTATTCTAGTCAGTCGTTCTTTATCAATTTTAACTAAATGACCTGCTAATCGCAAAACAAAAATCTAATAATTAAATCTTCCTCTTATGTTAAATAAACCAGCCGTGGAAGACTTGAACTCATCTTATTAACACAATTTATAATTCAATAATATCGGCACTCAAAATTGTTGACCACAAATAAAAAAAACTGCTTGATTGAAGCACTCTCGGGGTACTGAAAAGTTCAGCTCACCAACCTTTACAACAAAAAATCCCTACATTTATTTTATAACGCATCCATTAGAATATTTGCATTAAATAAAAATGCAGGATCGGATTGAGAAATATCGTAAAATGAATGGAAAAGTAGAACCAGGTAACAAATGCAAAAATTTGTTACAGTCTCCACTTCATTACACACCTAATTACACCATTTTTCTGCACTTTCACTACGAGTCCATACCAACTCAATCTCATTGTTTTGATATGCTTCACTTTGTCCTTTCTTGCAGTTTAATTTCTATTTCTTCATTTATTCGTTTGTTCATATTTAATATTTCCCTCTGTAGCCTTCATTCCTCTCATTTCTGCTTTGCTGTTAATTTTCTAATTTTTTATTTTTTTTTTATAACATTTTCTATAGTTTCCATGGGTTTCTTCTATGTTCTTCATCGCACCTTCCATCCATTTTTGCTTCTTACATTTGCACATTTTAACTATTTCTCTTCTCCTTTTTTGTATCCCTTTTTATCCTCTGCACTTTAAAAGCTCATCAATTTCAATTTTCGTCAAATCACCCGTTTTTTATCCATTTTTACAATTTTCTTTAGCTACTCCATATGAATACAATTTACGTAATACGAAATTAATAAGTAATAACCCTTGACAAAGCTTCACTCTTTAACAGATAAAAAATTTTATAAAAAGAATGTGAAATAAAAACTAAACTAAAACAAATATACAATTTTGTTTTATTTTAGGTTACCAATTTTTAGGTTAGGTTACAAAATTCGTATACTTCACGCAAATAAAATATGTACCTACCTACTAACGTATCATTAAAAATTTATTGTATAGCTTAAGATTTATTCATGTTTAACCTATGCAATTCTACAAACGTTATAGAGTAATCAAAACAAATAATATTAAATGTACGCTCGTAAAATTGCAAAGTATAGGATTATTGGTGAAACTTGTATTTCCGACTTTCCAACCACAATTTTAAAATTGTAAAATTTGAATGTCAAACGTATGCATTTATTATATTTTTAAAATCTAATCATTTCCAAAACAAGATCTGAGCCTTTAATATCCTGATTTGCTACCGGCCAGTAAATATTTTAGAAAAAAATTATTATTGAACGATATTTTTTATAAGTACTTACCTCATTGTTTACTAAAATATTGAGGTTTCGTAAAGCGTAGAATAGGTAACTAATCAACTTTTTATTGATTTATCTTAATGAATAGCAATTTATTACTCAATTTTTTTTCAATCGATCAATAATTCGAAGCATATTATTTTAGTTTTCACGGTTGCTTCTATATTTTTATCGTATAACATGTACACAGACGAAAATATTGCTATAACATTAAATCCTATATTTTATTTTACAAAATTCTTCGGATTAACTCCTTTTAATCACAAAGATGACAATTGGAAAGTAATTACATTAAATTTGGTTTGGAGTTTTATGATTCTATTTTGGAATATTCTTGTACCATACAAAAGTATGAAATATTCAATTCAAGAAGGCATTATACAAGCAATAACGGACATTATGGTTTCAATTTTAATGTGCATTACTGTAACATCTTCAATTATGAGAAATTACTTCCAGAAAGACAAAGTTAGTTTAACTTGCACAAATATTTCATTTATATTTAGTAAGTAATTTCTATTTTTTAGATATTAAAACTAATTACAGATTTATCCAAATTTGATAATTTGATAAAAGAATTCAACTTCCACAATTATAACAAGTTCTTAAATTACAGAAAAAGGAAAATGTTTTTTCTGGCAGTCGTAATAACAACAATTATATTTGTTTCAATTTTGTCATATTTTCTTTATATTGACGTTGATCAGATAATTTATATGTATCATTTTACTTACCTGTGTTCTAATTTTGTTGCGATGCAGTTTTGTTCCATAATGTTACTTATCAAGGATCGATTTGCACTTTTAAATAATGAAATTGCTTATCTAAATCGAAATTGCTTCATAACGGTTGATTTAGCAATGTAAGTATCTTCATACGGAAGAGTAGGGAAAGCTGACCTAAAATGACATACTTTGGAAAACGAAATAGCTGCCGCTTTAACAAGAATTGCCGCAATTTGCAGGTAAACTTGCCATATTACCGGGATATATGATATTTGGCCACCGTCTTTTTGACGCCAGTTATTTGGACGTGGTTAGTTGGACTTGAAGTCATTTAGACACAAGGACATTTGGACGATATTTTACTTCAAAACTTTCATAAAACCCTCAAAACTCGACAAATGTCTTTGTGTTCAAATTAATGTCCATGCGTTCAAATGACTTGTTCCCATTTTCTCCTTATATTGTTCACCTTAAAATGACACACTTTATGAAGGAATAAAATGACATACAAGTTATATATTTTGCTATTTAGCTGTTGCTCTTTGTTTATTGATTCCGTTTTATGAACTTAACGGCTGAACTTGATCACAAAATTTAAAATTGATAGACCACAAAAAAAATTTTGATTTTCTTTTTCACTGAATGTATGTTATATTCTGTACGGTTCACAAAATCTCCTTTATTCAACCCCCGTAAATTTTAAAAAACCCAGAACCTGGATATAAAGTTTGGAGACTAAAAATCTCTTAAAAGTTTTTAATTTTGTTGTATTTTTTTTATAAAAATTTATATATGTAGGTACATAAAACAATGTTTTTTTAACATTGTTCGGCCTGATTTGTTCAAAATACTTTAATTTTAGGTCAGCTTCCGCTATGACATTACAAGACGTATTTGAAAATAATTTTTAACTCTTTTAGCATAAGCGGCAATATGAAAACAACAAAAATAGAAAATATTGTAATGCTTCATGGCAAACTAAGTTCTCTCAGTAAACAACTAAATAAAATTTATTCTCCGTCAATCCTTTTGTTTATAACTCTTCAAATTCCTGCTAATTTTAACTTATTCCTTTATATTTTAGTTCAAATTATATACGAACATAAACTACCTTTTCTTTATATTATAAATATAACTTATTACTTTACATGTTTCTTCGTATTGGTTGCTATTTCTGCACTTACGTCGAGAGAAGTAAGAAAATACACCAAAACTAACGCCAATAATGTTATAATTTTTTAGGCTTACAAAATCAGAAATTATTTAGAGCCACTTATTTTAGGTCAAACGCGGTTGTTGAATATGACGGTAAGTACATACATATTTCACTAATAATTTACCATAAGGGTTCGTCCAAACGACAGTGCTTCTTTCCTCAAGGTATTTGACGGTCAAAATGAACGCTATTCTCAATATTTATCACAACAAATATTATAGAGTGTATACGTATTACTAAATTTCTGGGTTTTTTTTTATTGGTATTTCGTATACCACAGTATCCGCAGCACGACGAATCACGTCAAATAACCGTGAAAAAAATACGGTGTGTAAATCAGAGAGAGTTATTAAGTCATCATAATGGTAATCACATTACTATCCAGAAAATAAATTTACGTATCTATAAGGGGTATTCACATTGGGTCGTGTATTGGTGTTATATTTATACACAGTTGTAATATCCTAGCAACGTATTGTAACACACAATTTCAGTTGGCGTTACTAGGATAAATACAACGGTGTAAAAATACAAGGGTATATAATATACACGTCAGTGTGAATACCCCTAATGTATCTAGATAATATATTAATATACAATTTTTATCTATTTTAGGTTACAAACTTTTATTCGCTATTATTAAAAGATAAATTACAATTTACAGCTTGTGGTTTATTTATAATAAATGAAACTTTAATTCTTACCGTAAGTTTTTTTAACTGATTTTTCATCCAAGATTACAAATAAAATCTTTTTTTTAGATTTTTTCTGCTATTGCAAAGTATACAATAATATTTTTGGGGTTTGAATTTGCAATCAAATCTGTAATTGTACACAAAACCATATACTAATCTGCTTCAAGTCTTTTTTTACCTTTGTAAGTATATAATACAACATTAATTTTAATTAGTTTTTGACAATATCTCCTTTTTTATCTCCATTTTGCAATATCCAATATATACAGGGTGGCACTTTGAACTCGAAACACACGGGATTATGGCTAGCAGAATTTTTTTTTTTAAAATGCAAAAACACGTCAATTTTATCATCGAAGGGGACAACTTTTGCAACCAATGTCACTCTCGTATTGTTTCATCCCTTCGCGTTGTGATGACAGCCCTTAAAATGTTAATAGGGATAATATGGCAAGTAACACCTCATTTGAAAGGTCTTGCTTCCCTGAATTCAGTGATATAATTTTTTTAAAGTTTTATCAATTATTCAACAACAAAATTGAAGCTGCAAAAATGCGAAATAAATTCGATATTTCAAGACATTTAAGAATAAAAAAAGGAAAAACGCTTGGTCAGGTTGATTTTAATTTTAGGATGTGGCTATTTATACATACAGTATGTATACGAAATTGGCTATTTATACATACAGTATGTAATATGCAATTGGCTAGTTAAACATACAGTTACCGTTAAAATATAGATTTAATTTTAAAATTTTAATTTTCATTAAACAGAATTATTAGTAATTATTCAGTTTAAATTTTTAAAATGAAATTATAAACCACGTGTTAAAACTTTTTTTCTTATGTCATACGGCCTTTAAACTGATAATATTTAAATATATAAATTATTAACTCGTTGATATTAGATAATATAAAACTTCGAAATATCGAGTTATTATTAAATAACTAATATATAACTATTATATACTGTCGTGTTCTGACGAACAACTCTTTAAATCCCGCAGCTGTAAAAGTCGGAGTTTTGCATTTACGAGACTCTCCCTCAGTTAGTAGGTTCCAAAAATTATTCGCAAACTATCCACAATCAATAAAACAAAATACTCAGGGATAAAATTATAATTTAATTTGACGATAATAGTATTCATAATTAAATTGATAAATAAATTGAGACGAAATCTTTGTTAAATTCATCGACACAGTCGATTATTCCAAAAATCATGAAGAATTATCCTACAAATTTACACATTTAAATTGTAAAATCATTGTCTCCAATTTGTAAGATAATTAACGTTTTATTATAACCTAAGCAAATATCTGTAATAAAATAAAGTACAAAAATGAAAAATTTTTACTTTTCAAATATTGGCGCCTTTTAATTGTACGAAAGAATTGGTAAACGTGTTGTACCCGTTGGTGATATAACAGTTACTACCGAATACGCAAAAACTACACGATAAAGTTAAACACATTAATTTAAATTTTGCAGTTAAATAACAAGAACCAATTATTAAAATTATTCCACTGGTGTGTTTAATTAATTAAGTGTAAAAGTTCGGTCATAAACGCGACTTGAAATACAAATTTAACAACACCAAGTGTAGTTAACCTCAAAATTTTACGAAGCGTTGTGACAAAATATCGAAGACAATCGTTGATATAGCGTAAATAAACAATTTAAAAATTATTTACCAAGACGATGGCTTGAATAATTGATGATTGATTCTCGAATTCCTTGCATCTACGATTTGACAAAATGGTGGGCTTCATGTTATCAGTAAGTAAAATTTTCCAAATCTTCAAAATTTCATAATGAATTTCATAATGCTCTTCTTTCGTAGCACTCCCAATCAAACAAATCTCCAGTTGCTCATAATCATCGCTAAATTAATTACCAATTTGTAATTTTTACACATTCGAAGATTACACTTTGAAGCCGTTGAGTTGCAGACTTCACGCTTACACCTCTCTAGAGCAACTGACCTTTTATCTTGTTTCCTGTAAAACTTTCCTTCGGAAAAATCGTGTCACACTCTGGTTGGTTGATTTTCCAGCGAAGTTTGAATTTTCTGATGCCAAATTCTACATTTTGAAGTCACTAAGTTTTAAGATTTATAGCGAACTACACTTTTAGTTTTTAAAAAAACACATCAATGATCGCATCTACCTTTGCACCAACTCATTTCAAAAGTAAGTAAACAATTTTATGAACAAACAAAAAAATAAAATCAATTAACTAAATTATAACGTTTTTCCATTTTTGAAATGTTTAACTTTTAGGCTATCTGGACAAATTTCCAAACCTAAAATTCCGTCTCGGCATGTACTCATTGGCACACAATAATTGAAAACAACTGGTTACTACTATTCGTCCAATTAAATCAAAGAAAATTTCATAAACGAAAACTTTAACAAAATGAAAATTTAATTGTGGATAATTTTAGAATTTTTAATTAATACAATTCATGTCAATACATAATATTTGTATATTATTCTGATGACGAACGAAATAATCGTTTGAAAGCTAAATAAATCTTTTAATCAATTTTTAATTTAATAATAACTCGATATTTCGAAGTTTTATATTATCTAAACTGATAATAGTTATAATAAACGTTATAATACAACAAAATGTAAAAAAAAATATTTAAAATTTTTGTATTTTAGCAACTAACCCAATTTTGCGTTTACAATTTGTATAATCTTAAGAGCACAACTTCCAGGTATAAAATCTTCTAAGTTCTAACAATAAACAGGGTTGTAAAAAAACATGTTTTTTTTAAATAAAACAAAACAAACGTTTTTTTTATGTTTAAAACAGTTTTTTATGTTTAAAACGGTTTTTTATTACCTTAGAAAAAAAACATGTTTTAAACAGAAAAACATGTTTAAAACAATGTTTAAAACTAAAAAAAAATTTGTTCTCTTATCTATCTTTAGCTTTATACACCTACCGAGTAAGCATGCAAAAACTGCCCCTGAAGATTTTTAAAAATCCGTTTGATTTTTAATCGAAAAAAAACATTTTTCTGAAAATTTCAGCTTTCCTACTCAAAGATTTAATAATAAGAAAAAAAGTGTTTTTTTTTGTTTTTATTTTATTGTAATTGTTTTAAAGAATATTTTTTAATGAAACTTTTTGGTAAAGAAAAGTTTCTTTTTTACGTTTTTCTTTTATTTTAAAAAAATAAAAAAGTTTTGGTCGCTTTATTTAAATACATATAGTATGTTCCTTAAATATGTTAATCACGAATTTTTTACAGAAAACTTTCCGTTTATTCTTCTGTACATGGTAAAATTTTGAACATTATCTGTTCGGTGGAACATAATCATAAAAATAAAATGTATTAGTATGAGGGTATCTATAAATTACGTGAAGCGTTTAGGGGAGGGGTCGAGCCGAATCTCATCCAATCTCACGTGGGGCGATAGATTTTTTCTCGCAAAAAACTGTAAAATTGCGAGTAACTTGTGTTAAATTAATTGCGATTGTCTTAACTAGTCAAATAATGGTTTTTAAGCAAATTATGTTTTTTTTTAATAAATTCAATGAATTTACACTAAAAATTTCCATTTAAAAAAATCTCAAATAAGATTAGGGGGACGTGGGAGGGGGTCCAGCCAAATCTCACAAAATCTTACTGCGGGGGGGGGGGGGGAGAAACCGCCAAACACGCTTCACATAGTTTATGGACCACCCTATGTAGTTGTATCAGTGACTACTTAGAATGGTAAAGCGTGTAGGACTTAAAGGGACGGTGGTTCGAACCTCTGTAGCTAAATTTTTTTATTTTTCATAAATTTTGAATAAATTATTATTAATAATCTTTAAAAAAAAAATTAAAAATCTAAAAAAAACATGTTTTAAACTTACACAAAATTAAACACCTGTTTTAAACGCATTTAAAACATGTTTAAAACAAATTGATGTTTTAAATGAATTTTGTTTTAAACATGTTTAAAACACCTTGTTTAAAACAAAATGTTTTAAACATTACAACCCTGACAATAAATAGCTGTAGTACCCAGCAAAAGTGCACAACAAATACAAAATACAGTACACTCGCGTTAGTGTGAACAACAAAAATTAACCTAAATAATATTAAAAAAAATTGTTAAATAATACAACCTTAAAGTATTTTTTGTTCTTTATAATAAAGGTTGCATAATCGTAATAAAGAACAAAAAACACTCAAAGTTGTTGAAAACCAAATTCTCACCCCGGTCTATATGGTATTATTAGAAGGATTTCTCGGGTTGAGCGGGGATGTATGAGGATGAGGATGGAATTTTAGGATATTCCGAAACGTCGACTGACACAATATAGTGTTTTATTTACATCCCCGCTCAACCCGAAAAATCCTTTTAATAATACTCAAAGTTGTATTATTCAACGATTTTTTTAAATATTATTCAGGTTACTTTTTGTTGTTCACACTAACGCGAGTCTCCTGTACATTTGTATTTTGAATTAAAAGTAGAAAAAAAACATACGATAACTTTGAATTTTTTGGTTCAAATTAAAGTGCAGTCGCATGCATTATTGTTTTTTATTTTTAATTTAAAATAAAAAATTCCGTAATATTTTGCATTTTGTACTTCAAATATGAAATCAAGTGTGAACAAAATGTAATTAAAATACATTTATATTTAAAATACATTTATATTTTAATTTTTTCATATTTTAAGTACAAAATACAAAATATTTTAGAATTTTTTAATTTAAATTCAAAATGTGAGATGCAATGTACGAGTATGAGAGTGTGCACTTTATTTTGAATTTCAAACAAAATTTTCAAAGTTATCGTGTGTTTTCTTACTACTTTTAATTCAAAATACAAATTTATTTTGCCCACCTCTGACTTTAATTATTTATAATTGAGTAGTTATCACCAAAATATTAATTGCAATAATAACGCATACCTACAGTCAGTATGTATAAATAGCCAATAATTGGGTATACATACTGATGTATGTATAAATAGCCACATCCTTAATTTTAAGAGGGCTATTTTTACTGTTATTCATAAACATTGACAGTTCAACCCTTAAGGTAAAACGCAAACCACTCTTAGAATTTTGAATGAAAAAATGGGTCTATTTTTTATCAGAAAAGTGAAATGCGTTTTTGAAACTTTAGCTTTGATACTTACAGAAATTTATGAAATGATGAAAGAATTGTCTCAATTCCTGATTGCATTCAAGACTATAAGGGTGGTTCACCCTTCACTTCAAGGGTTGAACTGTCAATGTTTATAAATAACACTATAGCAGTAAAAGTAAAGTAAATGTCGCTGCCCCCCCCCCCCAAATCAAATTTTTGGGTAAAATTTGTGTTAAACGTTTGAGCATCGTTTGAGCATCAATGAGCTTCCAATATTTTCGTTTGAGCCTCAACCGTCGCGGAGTTATTCTCGAAAACTTTTGGGGGGGGCTGTAGACATGCTCGCCCCCCCAAGTGGAATTTTGGGGTAAAAATGGTGTCAAACGTTTGAGTATCGTTTGAGCATCAATGAGCTTCCAAATTTTTCGTTTGAGCCTCAACGGTCGCAAAGTTATTCGCGAAATTCTTGGGGGGGGGGGCTGCAGACATGCTTTTTCTATTTTCGTTATTATTTAGAATTTTCTTGTGAAATTGATGTCTATCGATAGAGATTCGTTTGAGCTTGAATGAGCTTCTATTCCCATCGTATTAATTTCATTTTCTGCAAAGTTACGAGCATTTCAAATTTCGAGTACTCCGGGCAAGTACCGTAAAACATTTTCTATTTTAATTCTATTTTACCGGATTAAAATTTTTGATCCGATTAAGAAAACTTAATCCTGCTTAATTGTCATCATCATTTTGATGGAATAATACGGAAGGTGTAATTTTAGAAAAGAATATGTTGAATAGAAATGATATATTTTAATTTTATTGAAATATTTAAAATTTTTAAAAATAATATAAACCAAAAAGGTCAAACTGACATTTTACTCTAAAAAAACTTTTAAGGCCCGCAATTAAGGGCTACTTTTAATATTCTGAAAGTTTATGAATGTACTAGACAAATCAAATTTTCTAGAAAAATTTTTTTTAAACGTTTGAACATCAATGAGTTTCCAATATTTTCGTCTTCAGGGAGTAATTTGCAAAACTTTGAAGTGGGGGGGGGGGGGGGGTTGTTAACAAGTTTATCTTTATCTGAAATTGGTGTCAAACGTTTGAGTATAGTTGGTGGGAGACCCAAGTGTTCCAAATTTTTTAGTTTGAGTCTTAACAGACTTATTTCCGAAATATTTGGGGGGGAGAATACTAACGCTTTCAAGTGAAATTTTGGGGTGAATTTGGTGTTAAACGATCGAGTATCGTTTGTGCGATACTATGATGTTCATACTTTTGACATCAATTTTATTGCAAGTTTTAAAAATTATATTAAAAGGAACATAAACTAAAAAAGTCAAAATGACATTTTACTCTAAAAGAATTTTTAAGACTCGAAATCTAGCGCAACTTTCCATATTCTAAAAGTTATTAAATTAATATGTAAAAATCGAATTTTTTAGAATAATTTGAGTCATACGTTTGAGAATCAATATGTTTCTAATATTGTCGCTTAAGCTTTAACCGTCACGGAGTAACTTACAATAACTTTGATGGAGGGGGGGCATATTTTCCGTAAAATTTTTTATTTATATGTAATAAAACGTTTGGTATAGTTTAAGCCTCAATGGGCTTTCAAATTTTTTGTTTGAGCTTCAAGCTTTGACACCAATTTCACGAAATTAATTCTATTTTAAGATGGGATAAAGATAAACTTGTTAACAACCTCTCCCACCTGCTTCAAAGCTTTTGCAAATTACTCCCTGAAGGTTGAGGCTCAAACGAAAATATTAGAAACTCATTGATGTTCAAACGTTTAACAAAAAATTTTCTAGAAAATTTGATTTGTCTAGTACATTTATAAGCTTTCAGAATATTGAAAGTTGCGCTTGATTGTGAGCCTTAAAAGTTTTTTTGAGTAAAATGTCAGTTTAGCCTTTTTCGTTTATATTCTTTTTAAAATTTATTTTAAATCTTTCAATAAAATTATAATATATCATTTCTATTCAACATATTCTTTTCTAAAATTACACCTTCCGTATTATTCCATCAAAATGATGATGGCAATTAAGCAGGATTAAGTGTTTTTAATCGGATCAAAAATTTTAATCCGGTAAAATAGAATTAAAATAGAAAATGTTTTACGGTACTTGCCCGGAGTACTCGAAATTTGAAATGCTCGTAACTTTGCAGAAAATGTAATTATAATGATGGGAATGGAAGCTCATTCAAGCTCAAACGAATCTCTATCGATAGACATCAATTTCGCAAGAAAATTCTAAATAATAACGAAAATAGAAAAAGCATGTCTGCAGCCCCCCCCCCAAGAATTTCGCGAATAACTTTGCGACCGTTGAAGCTTAAACGAAAAATTTGGAAGCTCATTGATGCTCAAACGATACTCAAACGTTTGACACCATTTTTACCCCAAAATTCCACTTGGGGGGGCGAGCATGTCTACAGCCCCCCCCAAAAGTTTTCGCAAATAACTCCGCGACGGTTGAGTCTCAAACGAAAATATTGGAAGCTCATTGATGTTCAAACGATGCTCAAACGTTTGACGCAAATTTTACCCAAAAATTCGATTTGGGGGGGGCCAGCGACATTTACCTGTAAAAGTAGACCCATTAAAATTTAAATCAATCTGTCCAAGCGTTTTTCCCTTTTTTATTCTTAAATGTCCTGAAATATCGGATTTATTTCGCACTTTTGCAGCTTCAATTTTTTTGTTGAATAATTGATAAAACTTTAAAAAAATTATAGCACTGAATTCGGGAAAGCAAGACCTTTCAAATAAGGTGTTACTTTCCATATCATCCCTATTAAAATTTTAGGGGTTGTCATCGCAACGCGAATGGATGAAACAATACGGGAGTGACATTAGTCGCAAAAGTTGTCCCCCTCCATGATAAAATTGACGTGTTTTTGCATTTCTTAAAAACAATTCTGCTGGTCACAATCCCGTGTTTCATTTTCAAAGGGCCACTCTGTATTTTTAAAATCTAATCATTTTCAAAATCAAAATCAACTTTTAATATTTTGGATTTGCTACCGGCCAGTAAATATTTTAGAAAAAAAATAGTTATTGTACGATATTTTTTATAAGTATTTACCTCATTGTTTATTAAAATATTGAGGTTTCGTAAAGCGTAGAATAGGTAACTAATCAACTTTTTATTGATTTATCTTAATGAATAGCAATTTATTACTCAAGATTTTTTTCAATCGATCAATAATTGGAAATATATTATTTTAGTTTTCACGGTTGCTTCTATATTTTTCATTATACAACATGTATACAGACGAAAATATTGCTATAACATTAAATCCTATATTTTATTTTACAAAATTCTTTGGATTAACTCCTTTTAATCACAGAAATGACAATTGGAAATTAATTACATTAAATTATTCTTTATACGAGAATATTCTCGTATCATACAAAAGTATGACATATGCATTTCAAGAAGGCATTGTAGGAGCAATATCAGACATTATAGTTTCAATTTTAATGTGCATTACTGTAACATCTTCAATTATGAGAAATTACTTCCAGAAAGACAAAGTTAGTTTAACTTGCACAAATATTTTATTTATATTTAGTAAGTAATTTCTAATTTTCAGATATTAAAACTAATAACAGATTTATCCAAATTTATCCAAATTTGATAATTTGATAAAAGAATTCAACTTCCACATTTATAACAAGTTCTTAAATTACAGAAAAAGGAAAATGTTTTTTCTGGCAGTCGTAATGACAACAATTATATTTGTATTAATTTTGTCATATTTTCTTTATATTGACGTTGATCTGATAAATTATATGTATCATTTTACTTTTCTGTGTTCCCATTTTGTTGAGATGCAGTTTTGTTTCATAATGTTACTTATCAAGGATCGATTTGCTCTTTTAAATAACGAAATTGCCTATCTAAATAAAAATTGCTTCTTAACAGTTGATTTACCAATGTAAGTATATTCACATGGAAGAGTGGGGAACGCTGGCCTAAAATGACATACCTTTGAAAACTACAAAATACAAAATTTATTTAAAATATAAAAATTAGAAATAGTAATGCCCCAAAAAATATATAATTTTATGAACATTGCTTGGCCTGATTTGTTCAGAATGCTACTATAATTTTAGGTCAGCTAGCGATTTATAACGAGTCTTTATTATTTAAAAATTTTAACTCTTTTAGCATAAGCGGCGATATGAAAACAACAAAAATTAAAAACATTGTAATGCTTCACGGAAAACTAAGTTCCTTCAGTAAACAACTAAATAAAATTTATTCTCCATCAATCCTTTTGCTTTTAACTCTTTTAATTACTGCCAATTTAAACTTATTCTTTTATATATTAGTTAAAATTATATACGAAAATAAACTACTTTTTCTTTATATTATAAATATAACTTATTACTTTACATGTTTTTTTGTATTGGTTGCCATTTCTGCACTTACTTCGAGAGAGGTAAGAAAATTCCCCAAAACTAACACCAATAATGTTATAATTTTGTAGGCTTACAAAATCAGAAATTTTTTGGGGCCACTTATTTTAGATCCAACCCGGTTGTTGAATATGACGGTAAGTACATATTTTACTAATAATAATTTACCATAAGGGACTAGGGTTCGTCCACACAACAGTGCTTCTTTTCTCAAGGTATTTGACGGTTAAAATATTCACTATGGACTCTTATCAAAGTCATGGACGTTATTCTCAATATTACTACAACAAATATTAAAGCGTGAATATTGTTAAATCTCTAGTTTCTTTTTGAACGGTATTTCGTATAACACAACAACTGCATCGCGACGGATTACGTCAAGTAACCGTGAAAAAAGTACGGCGTGTATAGTAGCGATGCTAGTAGATGTGAAATCAGAAAGAATTATTAAATCATAATGATAGTAATTATATTACCATCCAGATTGAATCATAATCATAGATCTGAATGTATTAAGGGGGAACAACACTGTGACGAACTGAAAAATGATGTTTTTTCCGATTTTTTTTTGTACACTAGATTATTTATTTGGGATTTGAAAAAAAGGTATGTTATTAAGCATACATTGAACTTATTTTGAGTAAATTTTTATATAAAAAAATTACAAATTGCCATGGTTATTGAGGTATAAAAGTGCCTTGGTAGAAAAAATGTGGTCCAACGACACTTTCTCTAACTTGACAATAGTTAGTCTAAAAAGTAAAAATAAAACAGTTTTATAATCTATACAAATGTAATTCTCGTTGCACGTAACCGTTTTTTGAAAAAAAAATTTTTCACCAAATGGCAAATGTTCAAACATAAAAGTTTAATTTTAGCTAAGTTTTTACTTATATTTGGTAGCTTAAAACACTAAATTTTAAGATATAAAAAAACGGCTACGTGCAACGATAGCTACTGTAATTACGGATATTTTGGTATTTTAAAATTAAAAATTGGACAATCATAGCTAGAGTTACAGTGCGTGCCAAGTCGAAAAATGTAGTTACGAAAAAAACGTGATTGAAAGTTTTAATATACGTATATCGTAGGTAGTCCGCTCTTATGATAGAGGATGTAACTTCGTCAATTTTCAATATTTTAATTTGAAATTTTTTTTACATGCTCTTGAATATGTTTAATTTGACAACATGCAAAATAAAAAAACTTAATTTTTCTTATGCTTACAGTGTTGTCCCCCCTTAATATACAATTTTTATCCATTTTAGGTTACCAACTTTTATTTGCTATTACTAGAAGATAAATTAGAATTTACAGCTTGTGGTTTATTTATAATAAATGAAAGTTTGATTCTTACCGTAAGTTTTTTTACTGATTTTTTATCCAAGGTTACAAATAAAATCTGTTCTTTTTAGATTTTTTCTGCTATTGCAAAAGATACAATAATATTTTTAGGGTTTGAATTTGCAATCAAACCTATAATTGTACACAAAACCATGTAATCTGCTTCAAGTTTTTTTACCTTTGTAACAACATTTTAATTAGTTTTTTGACAATATCTTCATTCCGACTCATTTTACGATGAAAATAGTTATATAATAAATTAAAGTAAAGGAAATTCTTTGTAATTTATGTCGTAACCATTTTTTTGTAAATAATTTCACAATCAGCTGTGTTGCAGTAGAATAATTATATCTTTTTAAAACGTAAAACATGGCAAATGTTTATACCATTTTAAAAACTAAACTAAATAAACAATTTTTTAAAATAACTTTCCAGGTTAGGTATATTATTTTTACAGTGTAAAGAGTGAAAGTAAGCAATAAAAATAAAATTCCTGAGTCAGGCAAAAACTTTTTTTTTGTTCTAAAAGTATGACACTATTAGGTTGATTTTAACTTTTAATCAAAAGCTGGTTTTCCTCTTCGACAGAAGACAGTCCGAGGTCAAGGCAAACAGGAGAATCCTAGCCTAAAAGAAGAAGAAGAATCAATAGCTGGGCTATTGAGGGTTACGTATCCAAAATTAAAATCTTAATGTGTCGATTTTCACAAAATCCCTAAAAGTACCAATATCTCGAAAAACTAACAATTTTTTACTAAGGTCATATTTTGATATTCTGGTCAGTCATAAGCAGGCCTATCAGCCTTCCAAGGGATGACGTTCAGTTCTGAAGCACTGGCGCGTTCTATGGAGACTCCAAACCCACTCCAAATAATTAACTACTGACGACTATCTGAAAAAATGACTTTTATTTGGTTTTTATATTTCTAGTTTCCCAATGGAGAAATTCGTTCGTGCACCGGCATTTAACAAGAGCATTCTAGAAAGCTTTTTTGACTATTAAGCGCCTGGCTATTATCGTAGTACAAAAACCATCCAATTTGTTATCATCCTATTGGTTTACTTTGAAAAATTAAATAAAGTTAACAACCGTTTAAATTTCTTGTATTTTAACATTAGCTTTTTTTGACTCACAAAATCTGTTTACTAAAATAGATTAATTTATTTTACTGCCAAAACTACGCTCCTTATAACATTATAATAAAAAAGTTTATGATTATCTGACTCGTAAATTTATTTATTTGATAATTTGATGCAAAGCCAGATGCAAGAACTGCAAAAGTAAGGACGGGTCGGATGATTGACTTATTAATCCTGACTTTATCCTTGGACTGAAAGTCACTATTTTTTCTAGTCGAGGGTGCTAAGGAGCTCTTTAAGCCTCTAGTTTGAGCGTTACAGTTATTAAATATTATTTTTAAACACCAAACCACTACTTCACAATTAAAACTTTTGGTTACTCAAAATTTATCTGTACGAGAGTAACAAATTTGAAGATTAACTTATAATACTGAATTTAATTATAATTTTATTAACCAATTTATTGGTCTTTATTTTGACAAGTTTTTGCCACAGTTTTACTTGTTTGCAAGTTTTATATTAATAAACCCGCTCTCGATTTTTACGGAGACAAAGTCGTAAATTCTGAAAAAGAAATTTATTTCGGATAATAATAAATAAGATAACAATAATACATAAGAAGAAAAAAATTGTATTTGAATTATCGCGAACAAAAAAGAGCACTGCTGCTAATGCTGCAGCTTACTGTAGAGTTGCTGTTGGAGATGCTCAGCGAAACTAAACCATCCAGATAATAAAAGTATTGAAATTCGGAAAATCTCCGACAATCGAAAGATGTGTCATCGTAAACAAAGACACAATGAAGAGGTATCAGGGCGTATTATATTGTCCTGACTGCAGGACAAGTTACCCACTCAAACTTTGCGGATGGATTAATTAATGATGATAATGCTTTCAAAGTATTACAAGGAGTACAAAACTCGTGTCATCATTGGCACCAAGAAAGTCTTAAAGTATGGTAAATGATCAGCCAATTTAATTTACCTCATCTCTTTATCACGATTAGTGCCGCTGAGCTTAAATTTTCATTGTAGTGACTTGCACTCGGTACTTTGAGCATCGCGAGTCTGCTATTTTCAAGGCTTGGAAAAATCCGCACGGCTCATTTTGAAACAGACTCGGCACTCCTTTTTTTACAGATAGGTAAATTCCACTTTGTGGAAAAATATTGAAACAAAAACGCTAAACCGTCGGGCTTTAAATTTCCTTCGGTGCAACAATCAATTGATTGTGCCCTTAAAACATAAATAACTCGTAATACACCTAATCAATACTAACACTATAATCATCTTGCTAACCACATATCAATTATTTTACTTTATATTTTTCCAGTCGATCAATAAATCACCACATGTTGCTGAATTCTCATTGTTCCTTCTATATTTTTTATTATACGACATGCATAACGACGGAAGTATTGCTATAACATTAAAGCCAATTTTCTATTTCACAAAATTTTTTGGATTAACTCCTTTTAATAGCGGAGATGATAACAGGAAAGCTGATGCATTAAATTTGATTTGGTGTTCTCTACTTCTGTTTTGGAATATTTTTGTACCATACAAATGGATTAAATACGGAACCCAAGAAGGTACTGTAGTAAAATTATCGGACTTTTTAGTTACTATTTTACTTTGCATTACTGTAACATCTTCAATTCTGAGAAATTACTTCGAGAAAGACAAAGTAACTTCTACATGAACAAATACTTTAGAAATAGTTTAATTGCCTATTTTTTATTTTTAGATATTAAACCTAATCGCAGAATTATCTAAATTTGATAATTTGATAAAAGACTTCCAATTCCACAATTGTAGCATATTCTTAAATTATAGAAAAAGAAAAATTTCTTTTCTGGCAGTTATTACGGCAATTCTAATAGTCACATTAGTTTTATCATATTTTCTTTATATTGACGTTAGTGAGATAAATTATATTTATCATTTTACCACTCTGAGTTCCAATTTAGTTGTGTTGCAGTTTTGTGCTATAACTTTACTTATCAAGGATCGATTTGCACTCTTGAATAATGAAATTGCTTATCTAACTCAAAATTGCTTCTTAATGGTTGATTTATCTATGTGAGTATTTGTATATCAAAATGAAAGAAAAACTGGCCTAAAATAACATAATAGCATCATCAAGACATAAAAAATAATATAGCAAATATTTCCGTTATGTATAAAATGATATACATATTTGAGCTTTTGCATATATTTACACTCTTCGTCAGAAACAAGATTTAGCATGTTATTTCAGATCAGTTTTCGTTGACATTATCAGTCGTATTATAAATTCATATTTACCTTTTTTAGAACAAACGACCATATGAATTCTATAAAAATAAAAAATATTGTAATGCTTCATGGAAAATTAATTTTGCTGAGTAAACATCTAAATAAAATGTATTCACCGTCAATCTTTTTGCTTACAGCTTTTCAGTTTGCTGCTAATTTTAATTTAATTTTTTATACTTTTCTTAAAATTATCTATGAGCATGATCTACCTACTGTTTACATTGTGAATATAGCTTACAATTTTACATGGTTTTTCGTATTAATTACTATTTCTGCTGTCACATCAAAGGAGGTAAGAAAATTTACAAAAACTATCACCAAAACTATTATATGATATTTTTAGGCGTACAAAATTAAAAGTTTGTTGGATCCATTTCTTTTAAGTCAAACACGATTAATAAATTTAACGGTAAATACATTTTTGGCAATAATTTACTTCCTAGATAATTAACATTTCAATTCATACATATAATACAACGGCACGTCCCTGGACGTCTTTCAGAAACTTCTTTTAAAATTTTTGTGGGTTTTTGTCTCTTCCACGACCCTTCTCCATTGTTGGTTAATCAGTACTTTTTTATTCCATTTTCTGATCCCCATTAATCTTAGATCATTGTAGAATTTTTTTCCCATCTTATTCTTGGTCTTCCATTTAGGCTCTGTACTCATTTTTCTGCACTTTCACTACGAGTTCAAATCAATTCAATCTCATTATTTTGATATGCTTTACCTTGTCCTTTCTTGCAATTCAATTTCTATTTCTACATTTCTTCATATTTAATATTTCCCTCTTTAGTCTTCATTCCTCTCATTTCTGCTTTGTTATTGATTCTCTGATTTTTTATTTTTTTATAACATTTTCTAGGATTTCCATGGGCTTCTTCTGTTCTTCAACGCACCTTCCATCCATTTTTGTTTCTTACATTTGCACATTTTAACTGTTTATTTTCTCTTCTTTTTGTATCATCCCTCTTTTTGCTCTACTTTTTAGAAGCTCATCCACATCAATCTGTGTCAAATCACCCGTTTTCAAAGTTTTTATCCATTTTTCCAATTGTTTCTGTAGCTACTTTCAGTATGGAACTCTTACTACATGAATACAATTCATATTATGCATAATTGATGACCCTCGGCAGAGCTTCGCTCTTTAACAGATAAAAATTCTCATTAATAAATGTGGAAAAAACTATACTAAATCAAATAATTATACAATTTTGGTTTATTTTAGGTTACCAACTTTTATTTACAATTATTACAGAATAAATTAAAATTTACAGCTTGTGGTTTATTTATATTAAATGAAACTTTAATTTTTGACGTGAGTTTTTTATCGTTTTCTCTTCCAAGATTAAAAATAAAATTTATTTTTATAGATCTTTTCTGCTACTGCAAAGTATGCAATTATTTTGTTGGGGATTGAACTTGCACTAAAATCTGGAATTATAGACAAAAACCAATAATCTGCCTCTAAATAGTCTGTTGTATGCTTTTTAGACAAATTGTCAGTAGTAAGTAGTAATAAAGGTCAATAAATAAATTTGAAATATAAAACTTTTTACTAGTGATAGGTATACATAATAATAAAATTTAAGAATTGAAACCATTAGCTTAAAGCTTTTAATATATAGCCAATTTTTATTGGGTTATATTGCATAACATTTTATTAAATTATTTTTGCTCAGTCGTCGATACAAGAGGTAGAGGACAAATATGAACTTTAAATGTCTTTGTGTATTCACAATCAAATTAATTGGTGGAAAATTGTTATTTTGCTTCCAAATATCGATAAGTGAGTTGTTAAATTGTAAAAATTTTCAACAGTACAAAAAAATAATATTTTGATTATTAAAAATGTTTCCAATATAACAAAGTGTTTATCTGAAGTAATAAGAGTATATTTTCTTAGATTGGCAAAAATTCTAACACCCTGTATAACAAACAATACGTTAGCCCTATAAATAACTGCTAAACTCTACACCAAAATTGCTCAATTTATTTGAATTATTCGTCAATTTACTCCCTACTTCCTTTGTGATCATTAATATTCAAAATATAATTTAGTCTCGAAAAGAACGCAATTCAGAAGTGAAAATTTTTTCAAAATGTTAGTTTTAGCATTTTTAGCTATAATTTTAATTATTGCAATATATGGATTACTGGCGCACAAATTTAGTTATTGGAAAAATCGAGGAGTAGCCAGTCCGCCTGTATCCTTCATGTTTGGAAATTTACAAAAAAGTTTTACTATGGAGAGATCTATAGGCCAAATTGCTGCCGATATTTACAAGTACGGCTCGGATTTTTTATATTTTTGAAAATCTGTAAGTTTTAAAATTTTAGCGAATATCCAAACGAGTTGTATGTTGGATACTATAAAATTCGAACCCCCGGACTTGTACTCAGAGATTTGAACATAATTAAATCCGTGCTAATAAAAAATTTTCAAAGTTTTCACGATAACGACCTAGTGGTGGATATCAATACCGATCCTGTAGGTGGTAGAAATACGTTTGTCCTGAAAGGAAACCATTGGAAAACTGTTAAAAATCTAATCACGCCTTGTTTTACACCAAAAAAGGTAAATTTTACTTCAAATTCGGCTTCCTTTTTTTACATGAATTTCTTCAGCTAAAAGAAATGTACCCCTTAATTGAAGACTCGGTAGATAAACTGATACGATTCGTTGAGGCAAAACCAGATAGCACTGGTCCAGATGGATTCGAAACCATGGAATTGATGGCCAAGTACGCCACAGAAGTTGTAGCAAGTTGCGCTTTCGGCTTGGAAGGAAAATCGTTCGAAGAGCCGAATCCAAAATTTAGACAAATGGGCGAGAAATTATTTACTCCTTCCGTATCAGTGATTATAAAAATTGTGATTATCACATTATTTCCTTCGCTTGTAAAGATTTTAAAAATTAGGTAAGTACTAAAGATTTTTTTAAGTGGCTTGCTCAAAAAATATAAATTTAAAAAACGATTTAGATTTGTTCCTCCAGACGTGGAAGAATATTTCAGAAATATTGTGAATGAGACTTTAAAATATCGAAAGGAGAATAATATTGTTCGTAACGATTTCTTGGATACTATGCTGGAATTGAAGACAAAGACGATAGATTATAACTTCACAGATGATGACGTTCTTGCACACACTTTGGGTTTCTTCATTGATGGATTTTCAACAAGTTCGTCTGTGTTGGCTCATATGTTGTATGAAATTGCAGCAAACAGCGATGTTCAAGAAAATTTATTAACAGAAATTAATGAAACCTTAGAGAAATGCAAAGGAAAAATCGAGTACGAGGTTTTGAACGAAATGCCATATTTGGATAAAGTATATAATGGTAAAAAAATTGTGTTTTGCAAATGAATGATTATAATAAAATGATTGCAGAATCACTACGTATGCATGCACCTGGTTTGGCAATAATTCGTATGGTTACTGAACCAACCACTCTTCCAAATCCGAAAGGAGACGGTCCAAATATTCAGTTGGAAGTAGGAACTTCAGTTTTAATACCAACTCTTGGAATTCACTATGACCCACAATATTTTCCCGATCCTGAGCGATTTGATCCAGAGCGATTTAATGATAATTTGAAGGAATTTAGTAACAAATGCGCCTTTTTACCTTTTGGAGAAGGACCTCGAGCTTGTCATGGTAAGAGTTCCGATCGGTTAAAGAAAATTTTAATTTCCTTTGTATTTTTAGGTAAAAGATTTGGAACAATGCAAGTGAAATTGGCTGTTGTGCATATTATTAAAACTTTTGAAGTAAAAGTTAACAAAAAAACGACAGTTCCATTGGAAATAGATCCGCAACATTTGGTTCTATATCCAAAAGGTGGAATTTGGTTGAATTACTACCAACGACAAACCTAAACTTTTTGTGGTAAATAAAACATCAATTTTTTAATAAAATTTATAAAAATATCTGATGATAGCTGCAAAGATAAACCAATCATGAAAATATGATTGATTTTTATTATGTTATATTAACTAGATAATTTTTAAACTTTGTTTTATTATTATAAATTAAACATTTACTTTATAAATTTTTATTTTAAAAATGTACCCAAAAAATATTTTTTGAACAAATAAATATGTATTTCAAATTTGGATTTTTAATTTTTCCTTTTTTATATTTCAGTGGCGGCCATTATTAAATAATAATCAAAATTAACTGCTTAAAAAAATATATAATTAACGGTCATTTAAAATTAGTACTTTTTGTGTTGTAAACATACATAAATTTAATTCCCATTCACGTCGCTAATATGAAAATTTAAAATAATTGTTTCCTACTTATGCACTCCGTAAATAATACGATTATTTATTACAACTATTATGTTCTAATTATTTACTTTTATAAGAATTGTTATAAATTATTGTCTCTACTAATGACATTATGACATCACATACTTTTATAAAATCAAATCTAATACCTTAAAATGATTAGTTCGTGTTAGTAGAGGGGCTATGCGGAAACTAACCTAGCTTTATAACTTTATGAACAAACGAACAAATTAAAACATAATAAATAAAAATATTATATTTAAAATTAATATAAATTTGTTTTAAATTCTTATCTGTCAATATCTCCAAACACAATATCAATGCTTGCTGAAATATAAAATAAAATCAAAAATGTAAATTGCATTATAAAACTTTAGTTACCTATAATTACTGGAAGATCACCTAACAAACTTTCGCTATCAATAAGATATCTCATACCAGCCAGGTGAGGAAAACCTGGAGCACGTAATTTGCATCGATATGGTTTTGATGTACCATCGGACACCAAATAAACCCCAAATTCCCCTACGATACAGAAACATCAGATTTGTTCAATTCAAAAATTTTCCGTTTCCTAACCTTTGGGATGTTCAGTTCCAACATAAGTTTCACCAGGTGGTACGCAGAAACCTTCAGAAAATAGCTTAAAATGGTGTATAACCGATTCCATCGATTGCTAATATTAAAATTAACATTTAAATATAAAAGAAGATTAGTTTTTAATATCTTACCTTCATTTCCAACCTAGACGGTGGTGTAATTTTCATATCATCGGTTTTAATTTCACCTGTTGGCATATCATTGATGCACTGATAAATAATCCGTATGGATTCCCTCATTTCTTGTACCTTGCATAAATATCTTCAGGAAACTAAATACAATGTTATTCGTTAAATGGAACCCTTGTTTTACCTGCAATAGCAATCTCCGTTTTTCCCAATTGGAACGTCAAACTTCATTAGATCGTAAACTTCGTACGGTTGGGTTTTTCTAAGGTCCCATTTAATACCACAGGAACGTAACATAACTCCACTGGGTACAAAAAATAATTATATTAAAATTCGACTAAGATTGCCTGAAGTGTTGATTTACCTAAAACCAAGGGCAATTGCATCTTCAGCACTTACAGCCCCAATTCCTATATTTCGTTCCTTCCACATTCTATTATTTGTAACTACATCTTCAATCTCATCAATTCGTTCGTTGAATTGTCCAATGTACTGATAAATATCGTCCAATAAACCAATGGGCAAATCCTCGCTAACTCCTCCAGGTCTAAAGTAAGAGGCATGTAAACGTGCACCACAAACTCTTTCATATATTTCCATCATTTTTTCACGTTCTTCGAACCCCCAAAATATTGGAGTAATGGCACCGGCATCTAATATTTGCGATGGAACCCCTAATATATGACTCAGCAGTCTAGTTATTTCTGCAAACAGAGTCCTAATGTACTTTGCTCTACAAGGAACTTCGATATTTAATAACTTCTCGATTGCTAAACAATATGCATGCTCGTTGGACATTGTCGAAACGTAATCGAGCCGATCTAAATATGGCAACCCTTGCACGTAAGTCTTATATTCCATTAATTTTTCCGTTCCACGATGTAGCAAACCTATATGAGGATCTAAACTTCGAACCAGCTCTCCTTCAAGCTCAACAAACATCCGTAGAACTCCATGAGCAGCAGGATGAGCTGGTCCAAAATTAATTACTGTATTAACAAATTTCATTTCTTCGGGAGGGACATTCCCACAATATGGTATATCTTTATACCAGCGTGTCTCCTCAGTTGGAAACATTACAGGACCATCATACTGCTGAAGGTACACTTCATCCGGATACCATCTACCTGCATTTCTCTGGTTACTTATTCTATTAGGTAAAATCCTTCGTAAAATATTTGTAAATCTAAACATTTTGTAAAATATTTTTTTGACAAAAGCAAAAAATATTAAATCACTTGATCAAAAAAATTTTATTTTGTATGAAATTACAACTATTACAAGTCAAATCGATGATAAAATTTGAATTCTAAAAATAAAAAATATTATTTCTCGGTTAGTTTTACAAATGCACTCCATGGTATGGTCCATAACTGAATTTCGCCTTTATCGTTACCTACTGCAACAGTTGTACATCTACAAAAGATAAATTTTATACTGGCGTCCAAGAATAACTTAAATTTACCTTTGCTTATTGACTTCCAGTTGCAAAAGAGCTGTCGGAACAACTTTTTCACTTGTAATGTTAGAGATTGGCTTGTTATTGATTAAGTCAAATATTTCTATTGTCCCTTTATCCCCGCACCCTGTAATCAGTTTTTCTTGGTAGGGAACCCAAGAGGCTTGATTTAATTGTTGTTCCAAAAATATTACCCTAGCTGGAGCGTCCTAAAACTTATTGCTGCATTTGATTTGCCACATTATTTTCCAAATTTTTACTTGTCCGATTACGTAAATCCTAATTTCTCCATCGTTTGCGCTTGTCATAAACAAGTCTCGACGGTTTGGAGAACATCGAATGGTTTGGATTTCGCCTTCGTGTGGTTCGTAGTATTTGAACACGGGATCGCTAACCGGTACTTCAGGAGTGCTACCTTTCAGTTGATTAACACCTAACATGGAACATTGGACCACCAGGCCGCCTTCGACGCCTACAATAAACAGGTCTGGGACATATGTAGAAAAATCGAAACTGAGTATTCCTCGTACAACTTTTTTCGATAATTCTTCGGAGGTACTTGAAGACCGTACCTTTGCTAATACAGGTGATTTTATTTTATACCTTTGTTTAACTGATAATGAGGCAGAAGTTAAGCTAAAGTTCCACAAGTTGAGATAACCGTCAATGCTTGAAGTAGCCAATAGGAGCGATTTGTAAGTGTTGATGTCGTACATCCAAATCATTTGGGTTAAAGTTTCATCGTGACCGTTAACTTTGGCCACTATTCCATCACCTTCTTCATGCTGAATGTTCCATATTGTGATTTCGCCTGAATGTGTACCTATAGCAATTATTGATGGAACGGATGGATGAAATCTAAGAATAGTAACGCACGCCGAGACTGTTAAATTTTTATTGGGGACATCTGGCAGCTTGTCGTTTCTAAAAAAACATGGGTTAGAAACTTTCGAAAACGGAAAAAAGTCCTACCTATTGAAGGTGTAAACGCTGACTTGACCAGAATGATGGCACCATGATTTGTGTAAGTGATTGCACGATACTGCTAAGCTGTTTCCAGTTGAATTCCACGAAAGTGCGTTTACACGTAGTGCCTGAAAAAGAAAAAAAAATTACTTATGTTGTAATTATAACTAAATAATCAGTTTAATTAAAATCGTAAATTTTAATGTTGGGTCCTGCGAATAAAATTGTTTTACAACACTGTTATTGAGAATAAAGTAAAGTAAAGTTGAGAGTAAAGTAAAGTACATTTTAAGTAAATATTTCATGGTAGGTACCTATATTTTCAAAGTAAAAAGTTTAAAACAATTAAAAAACAACATCAACAGTTCCACGTAATGTTTTGGCCCCAATTTATATAATATGAATCAAGTCCAATAGACCAAATAAAAGGAAATACAATAATGATGATATTTGAAGTACTTAAACTATAAGTGGAATTAACTGAGAGTAACCGTCAGTTTCAAATGTATTAACACAGAGCATTGATGAAATATAATTTCAGACTGTAAAATGTTTATATTCCTAATATTAGCAGGAGTGGTAATCGGGTGTACTTATTTTGCACTATCTCGCTATTACGACTATTGGAAAAGCCGAAACGTTCCACATTTGCCGGTTTCGATCTTATTTGGAAATTTCGGAAGCTGCCTTATCTTGAAAAAATCATTTGGACAACTTTATGACGAGATTTACAGGTTACATCTAATCATATTGAAAATATGAAAACCCTTAATTTTTATATTAAATTTTTAGCAATTATCCAAATTTACCGTACGCTGGTTATTACCAAATAAGACAACCAGGTCTCGTTTTACGAGATCCCAAACTGATCGGAGATATTTTAATAAAAAATTTCAACAATTTTCACGATAATGAAATGGGCATCAATGAGGAAGATGATCCTTTTACTACTAGAAATCCATTTTTTGCTCTTGGAGACAGATGGAAACTTCACAGGAATCGCTTGGCACCTGGATTGACAGCAAAACAGGTCAGTCATCTTTTGATAGATACAATCTACAAGAATACTCATCATAAAAATATTGAGGCAGCCTTCCAATTTAGAATTAAATAGGTACATACAAATAGTGTAACGTGCGAATTTCGCCTTAGCAGGGTCCCCCTAATTTAAGTATGAAAATAGGATACAAAATTTTGAAGCACCCTATATTCTTTTATTTACATTCTATTGTTTATAAATTTAGTAATTTTACTTTGCAACTAAACAAAGAGAATATAGGGACTGCGAAAATTTTTGTAGGAAAAGATTAGGATATCGAGAGATAGCAGGTGATTTTGGTAGAAAGAATTGCAGTTAGCGACGATCCAAAAAGAAAAGTGCGAATTAGGCGGTCGATATCGATTTTAATTAGTTGAATTCAGTTAATAATTCATTACCGGTTGTTCGGATTTCGAATTTCGTATCGATTTTTATTCACAAAGGAACGGTCAAGAACGTAACAGGACGTTCCTCGTAATATTCCACCTGCTGTGGGTTTCAAGCCAATCAATTCGAGGCTGCTATTTTGGATTCGAGCAAGCAACAATTTTCATCCATCCGATACATCCGATCCGATACATTACATCCTAATACCCTTGTTGGTTTATCTGGTTTTTTTATCATTCATTTTTTTATCATCATTTTATCAAGACGACACCACAACCTTCTCGTCAAAATTTTCATCAGACCTACAACCGACAGTTAAGCTCCATTTTGTCATTTCCTATCGGAATCAAGATATCAGTTTGGTTGCGTTCAGTAGAAGTACAGTTGACAAGAGGCGCTACGTTCTGAAGGGGTGAGCGTTTATTTTTCTATATTCCCTATTATTTGGTTTTTTTTGCGAAGCGAAACAAAGTGCTTCGAAAGAGTGCCACGTAGTTGTGCACCTAAGTACGCGGGCGATTATTCGGCGAGGAAGACAAGAAGATTATTTACCTTCCTAAAATTTATTTTCTGTTTGCAAAAAATCGGAACCAAAGTTCCGATTGTAAAATCTTATACGCCGAATCAGATCTGACGCGGTATTTTATCTTGACAGCTGCGTCTGAAAATTTACTGTGGAGTACCTTTTTGAATTGCTTTGACCACATTATTTTTTTTGTATATTTCATTTTATTAAAGCCATCTACTTGTACTCTGGGGTTTTATTTCTATTACTTTCGTGCTTTCAGGCTTTACTGACATCTGGCGAGCGGCGATAAGCACGTGGCGCCTTAGTTTTTTGTGTAATTTTTTTGATAGGGTCGAGGATCTTCTCGGCTTGCAACCCCCCCCCCCATAAGTGCAGGACATGTCCTCTGTTGAGCTAAGCCGTAGTGCCGCTTGAGAGGCCCAAGAGTGTGTAACATATATCTTTATATGTTTAAATAAATAATACACCTTTATGTAACTTTATTTATTTACTTTAATAAGGTCTTACTAGTACAATGTCTCAGACGTGACTGACTGTTGCTAACAATGCAACTTGAGCTTATTGCTTCAACATATATGAGTCACATTATGTTACATGCCCCTTTAAAAAATAAGATTATTTTTAAATTAATTGAATAACTGAATTAATAACAAAATCAAATTTAACAAAATCAAATTGAACAAATTAACATTAAGTAGAACAAACTAATTAACTTACAATATTAGTAATACAAAATGACCTAGTCATAAAATATTAATTAAGCATAACAATATTTAGTGTTTCACATAATCACTTAAATATGCGGGTTTAGTAATTACCCTTTTCGGTCTTGAATTTAAGTCTTTGTTATTTTCCACACTTTTGTTTAACTTATCACTTATCGAATTATTTTTATTTTGCTCTGCTCTTACACAATCACTGTTTTCCGCGTTACCGGCACTATTATTTACATTATCATCATCGGTGTTTTGTTCAATCACTTCCGGTTTATTTTTGTCTAAAACTTCACTATTAGGCGATTTAGCGTCCTCTGTTTTTGCACTTGAATTATTGTTTTCCACTTTATCACTTATTATGCGTGGTCTCAGGTGAACTCGATTTCTTCGTAATGGAGTTCCACTGCTGGTGATAACCTCGTAAGATTCTGGTTCGTCGCACTTACGCGTCACTTTTGCTGGCGTCCAATTTCTCACAGAAGTTTGTACCATTACGTCCTGTTGTTCTTGTAAATCTGACAGTTCATGTGCTATTTTGTCGTGATATTGCTTTTGTTTTGATTGGTTTGTCTTCATTGTGTTGTACGATTTGCTACACTCATATTTGGGTGTCAATGCGCTTTTAGTAATCATCAAATCTGATCTCAATTTTCTCCCCATTAATAATTCCGCTGGTGAAGGTAAATTATTTTTAGGCGTAGCATTATAATTAAGGATTGCCAATGATAAACTGTTACCGGATTCAATTGCTTTAACAAATAAATTCTTAACAGTTTGTACCGCGCGTTCAATTAAACCATTTGATCTTGCATACGTTGGGCTTGACGTAGAGTGTTTTATACCATGTTCATTCAAAAATGAGTTGAAATCTAGAGAATTAAAGGGTGGACCATTGTCTGACATTATTTCTTGTGGTATTCCTAGATAAGCAAACGTATCTTCTATTATTTTAATTGTTGACTGCGAGTTTTTTGATTTTATTTTCCTAACTATTATAAATTTTGAAAAATAGTCAATAATTATTAAATAATCGTTTCCTTTGATATGTGCGAAATCCATACCAATTTTGCTCCAAGGTAAATCTGGCACTTCATGAACTTTTAGTGGTTGTTTTGTATTGGACCTTGAATGTCTTTGACATATTTGGCATTTTAATACATACTCTTCAATGTCCTTTAACATTCCAGGCCAAAACCATATTGTCTTCGCTCTATTTTGACATGAAGTTACCCCTTGATGCGAATTATGTAAATTTTTTAAAATTCTCATAATTTCGTTTTTGGGTATTACAATTCTATTACCTTTTAATAGAACGTTGTCGGCAAAATGTAATTCTTCTTTTATTTCCCAAAACTTTTTTACCTCATTACATTTTATAGCTTTTTTATGTTCCGGCCAGCCGTTGTTTATATAATTTATTATTTCTTGAGTTACAGGGTCACTTTGTGTCGACTTCCTGAATTCCGATAACCTTTCTGGTGTTGTACAAACAATTGAACTTACTGACACAGTTTTGCCTTCTAAATATTTTGTATCGATTGATCGTTTAATATTTGGATCTCTCGATAAGGTGTCTGCAATGTATAATTCTTTCCCTGGGACATATTCGAGCGTATAATTGTACCTCATCAGCTTCAATACCATTCTTTGTAGTCGAGGTGTTAGTGCCTCCATAGGCTTGTTTACTATGCTTAGTAAAGGTTTATGGTCAGTTTGTACCAACACTTCCCTACCATAAGTATACACATGAAATCTTACTAAACCGTGTAGAATGGCTAGCAATTCTTTTTCAATTTGTGCGTATGCCTGTTGAGTTTTGTTTAACGCTGTCGAACTGTACCCCACTGGCTGTTTTTCTTGCATAACAACTGCTCCAAGTCCGTGGCTGCTAGAATCAACCGATAAGCATAGTTGTTTATTTGGGTCATAAAATTTCAGAACAGGAGCTGTACTAATTGCTTCTTTTAATTTTTTAAAACAATTCTCTTCATTCTCTCCCCAAATGAATTCTACCTTATCGCTTAGCAAGTGTCTTATCGTGCTTGTGTTTTGTGACAAATTTGGCACAAATTTGGCTAAATAGTTAATCATACCTAAAATTCTTTGTAGGTCTTTCTTGTTTTTTGGACTGCTTAAAGCATTAATGGCATCTATTTTCGAATTTTCGATTGAAATACCGTCTTTATTCAACTTATGCCCCAAAAATTTTATTTCTGTTTTACACAGTTGCATCTTTGCCTTCCTGAATTTAACATTGTATTTTCTAGCTCTTTCTAAAGCTTCCCTTAGTCGTATGTTGTGTTGTTCTATTGTTTTGCCCCAAATCAAAACATCATCAATGTATGGAATTACCCCTTCTAACCCCTCAAAGATATGATTTATGATTTTTTGATATACCTCAGGTGCACTACTTATACCATACGGCATTGTTTTATATCGATACCTACCAAAAGGTGTTGCTATCGTGCATAAATTAGAGCTTGACTCATCAATGGGAACTTGTAGAAATGCTGTGGTTGCATCTAAAACCGTAAAAAACTCGGCTTCGTTTAATTCTGCGATTACACTATCGACAGTCGGTAAAGAGTAATGTTCTCTTTTAATATTTTTGTTTAAAGGTCTCGGATCCATGCAAATTCTGATCGACCCGTTAGGCTTGGTCACGATTACTATTGGATGCACCCAATCTGTAGGTTCATTTACTACTTCGAGTACTTGGTTTTTAACCATTGCGTCCAATTCTGCTTTTAATTTCTTTTTTAAAGCGATCGGTACCCTCCTAGCAGGTGAGATTGTTGCTATTGAATCATTTTTTAACGTGATATGGTACGGCGCAATTTTTATTTTTGACGCCTTGTCTGCAAACACTTCTGGAAATTCGTTAATGATTTCCGTTGCGGTCTTGTATTTTATTACATGAATGCGACTTTTCGGCAACAAATCTAAACGTGTTGCGTCACTCAAGCCAATTATAGACTCGACGTTTTTTCCTTTTGCTACAAAGAACTGCAAAGTTTGATTGTTTCCATTTAAACTACAATTCAACGAACATTTGCCTAAAGTATCAATTTTATGACCAGTATATGACGTTAATTTTGATTTTGTAGTCGCTAAAGCATTTTTATGAGGTAACAAATCGTAAACACTTTTATGGATTATATTGACCTCGCTTCCTGTGTCAATTTTAAAAGTTAAAATTTTACCACTTACTTGTATCTCTTCTTTCCAAGCTACCCCATGAATCTTCTTTTTGATGGCTAACAAATCGTAATTGCTTTCTTCGTCGGATTCTTCCGTATCTTCGTGTTGCTCTTCTACCATTTTCACACCTTTCTTGCTTTTACTGCATACTGTTGCAAAGTGGTTTTTCCCCTTGCATTTCAGGCAGTGTTTTCCTTCTGCCGGGCACTTATTTGCACTAGCGTGACTTAGTCCACACTTTCGGCACTTAAGGTAATTTGTCCCGTCACTATTTGACTTTTTATTAACAAATTTAAGTTTCTTTTTCACGACACTTACTTCTTTGTTCGTACTTGTTCCTGCGATTTCCAGTAGCTGCTTCTTACTTTCTTCGCTTGAACGACAGTGATTTAATGCTTTATCTAACTTTAGATCTGCATCTCTTAATAACCGTTCTTGTACATTTTTGTCGGCTATACCCAACACTAGTCTGTCGCGAATTAAATTTTCTAATTGGTTTCCAAAATCGCACGGAGCTGCTAATTTTTTTAGCTCGGTAACATACTTATCTTACTTATCACATTATGATCACATTAGTCACATTATGTTACAGAGTGCAGGTAAGATCGTGGGTTTTTTTTTGTAAGTGAAATTTTGTGAGCCGCATTTTAATTTAACGTCACAATAGAGGTCAATAATATAAATTCAAATTAGCTAAATGAGTGACCGCGGTTTTAGTATTATCTACGTTTTATTGCAGAACTGGCTTCTTCAGATCCATATTTATAACCTCAAACATGATATGCTTCCGTAATTATACATTGGAGCCTGTACGTAAATCTGTACTGCATGTCAATCCATTACTAATTGATTTTTTACATAAAATAAAAACATTTCCAGATTGAAAATATGTTCCCAACATTTGTGCAAAAAAGTGACGATTTAGTAAAGTATCTGATCAATAAAGAACACTTATGCGTCAATGGAAAGGAATTGGCGTTAAAGTATACGTGCGAATGTATAGCTGCCTGTGCATTTGGGATAGAAGCGCACGCGTTTGAAGATTCAAACTCAAAATTTCAAGCCATGGGGAAAGCCGTGACATCCCCTACGTTTCTCAACGGCGTGCGCTTTTTTCTCATTTTTATTTTTCCTCAATTGGCCACAGTTATGAAAATAAAGTAAGCATGGATAAATAGCATTCCAAAATTTCTTACCTTCCAATTTTAGATTTATAGTTGATGAAGTTGGGAATTACTTCAAAAATATTCTAAACCAGACCATAAAGTATCGAAAAGAAAATAAAATTATACGAAATGACTTTCTAGATATCATGATAAACTTTAAAGAAAAATTAAACAGTTCTGAATTTAGTGAGGTGGATATCACAGGATATTCCCTTTCGATTTATTTGGATGGATTTGAAACCAGTGGAATTACCATCCATTTTGCTTTTTATGACCTAGGTAATAACCTAAACGTTCAAAATCAGTTGAGGGATTACCTAAAAGAATTTCTTTCTGAGAATCCGGAAGGTATAACCTACAAAACTTTACAGGAGATGAAATTTTTGGACCAAATTATTTCAGGTAATTTTTGCTGAGGTAATTTTTTATCCTGTAAAAGATTTTGATTTGTTTTATTTCAGAAACCTTACGATTGCATCCTCCAGCGCTTTACATGACGAGGTTATGTACAAAAACATGCGGTTTTCCGTCCCTCGATAACCCAGAAAAAGAAATGATCATCGAACCTGGTACAAGAATTACAGTTCCCATAAACAGTTTACATTTTGACGAAAAATATTTTCCAAACCCTAAAAAATTTGACCCAGAACGTTTTTCGGAAGAAAATAAGGATTTCATACAGAAATTCACTTATTTGCCATTTGGAAGTGGTCCTCGAATGTGTATTGGTGAGTAATTCCAAATAAAAGTTCAATAAACATGATTGATTAGGTACTAACTTTTTAGGTCAAAAACTTGGAATGTTGCAAGTAAAAATGGCGATTATAAAAGTAATATTAAATTTTGAGATTCGTATAAACTGCAAGACAAAAACTCCTATAGAACTAGACCCTACGTATCCGTTAAATGCTGCAAAGGGTGGCATTTGGTTGGACTTTCATCCACTAAATAAAAATCAATAACAAAAAGTATAATTATCCAAAATGTTTTTTAAACATACCATATCCTTTTCTCGAGATTTATTGACAACATTGAGGGTTTGCAATAATTTTGCATCCGCTATCAAATCCGACTGTTCAAACGAATATCCACCATAAAAAGCTTTTGAATTTACAGATTCATTTAGTTCCTTGTTCACATTAGGATAGACTTTGGTCAGCCAATCCGCCAACTTTTGCATGTCTGCATCGGAAACTTCAGTTTTGACTTCCTGTTCATCGGTTTGTGTCTAAAAACTAAAGTTTTATTTCTAATTCTTACCTATTGAGGTATTAAACTTTTACTTGTATTTCACTTGTTGTTGCGGTACTAGTGGAAACTTCGAAGGGGGAATGTTCATTCGTTTGAGATGTATTTTCGTTGTACACCCTACGAGAAAAAATAAATTATTTAAATCTTAAGTATTTTAACAATTATTTGTAAATGAAACCTTTTAACCTTCCATTTCGAATCAAAACCAACACACTCGTTGTCTTTTACAGAGAACATATTTATAAACTTTGCAACTCGAATTTACTAATTGTTGTCATTGGTACAATACCATGGCAACCAATAAAATGTAAGCAAAACAAAAAATGTGCTCCCATACTACAACGAAGTCGATATTGCAGATTTGCTGATACTAATAAAAATAGGTAATTATTATTTAAAAATACATAGTGAAAAGTCGATTGTGATTCAAAAAATTGAATAATTAACCCTGCTGTTCTGTTCACAGAACTATGCAGCTGCAGCGTTCGGGTCGATATGACCCAATTAATTATTTTTAAGGATTTTAATTAAAAACATCTTTATATTTTAATAAGAAAATAAAACATCAATAAAAGATTGTGGCTAAAAATTTCATCTACAAAAATATTAGAAAAATTTGTAATTTTAAATAAAAATCTTTTTTAACATTTTTTATTGTAATTTTACTAGTGAATTTGTCCAGTAACAGGAGCATATAAGAGAAATAAATTCTGCTCGGAATTTGAACACTAAGATCATTTGCTCATCTGCAAATTCTTGAAACAGGTGAACAGTTTCTACCGTAGTACCGTATGAAGTTCTGTAGTATTTGATCCTGAACAGCGCCAGCGGTAGAGTCCTCGCATTGCGAGAGCTAGCCAAAAAGTTAATACTAATCAAAATTATTGGACTGTCAATATAATTATTCAAAACTTTGTAAAGGAAGTTTAATTCTTATAATCTTCTTGTGCAAAGGTTAATGATACCAAAATATTTTAGGATATTATCATAGTTTACACTATGATATTATAAAACTTCCGATTTATAATATAAATACTTAACAAACTTTTTTGTATCTTTTCTCTTAATTCTACTCACATAGGTATTTATTATAGAATCGGTTCCATATATAACAGCACTTTTTAGCCTTCTATATGAAGTACAGCAAAAAGCCTAAAAGCTCTAGTCCCGTGTCTGTCCGTTCGCATGTTTCAAATTTAAGCATAACAATCTAAAATTTTATCCTTTATTTAAAATTTGTGATTTAAGAAAAAAACACAAATGTTCGAGTTCTACAAACTCCATTAATGACACCTTCAGCATGAAATGAATTAATAAACTAGAAAGGTAACTGCATACAGGAGACTTAGAACTGCGGTCATCCAAGTTCCACAGGTTTAATTGTCGCGTGGGTTTTTGATTGGATTAAAGATCGATCGTTGTTATTTGATCGACCTGAAATTGACTGTGGTCGTCGTGGACTTTAAGTGGAACGCACCAGAAGTCTCTTATAATAATCAAATACTAATACTCAAATGAATTAACTTTATTGCTCACCACAAGATAATATTCATATACAAAACTGGGTCATAAGTTTACAAAATAAACTAAAATGGTCACAACTATTTACACGAGTATAACCATAGTATAGAGAATATAAAAGTAATGATAATTCCAGTCGATGCCTTTGTTCTTTGTGTTTCAGAAAATTGAAATTTTATTCATAGTTCATCTGGAGTATCCTAGAGGGCTGTGGGAAATTAATTTAAAAATCAAATTCAAATTATTGAAATGCGACATTAATTTTAATACTTACTGCAAAATGAACTGCGTCAGGCGAATTTTATCATCAAAATACATAAGAATCCGTCGAAAAAGCGATGGTTTTCTAATATTTAATTTTTGGGGTGAAAAAAAATCTATCGTTTTAGTAAAACCCAACCAAAATTTTCAAGTCGTTTTAAACATTCTGCATGACGCATTTGGGTGCGTAGAATCCAAAAATCCCATTTGCAGCTGGCGGAATCGACAGGAAATCGCTCGAAAACCACGATAAAGCTAAAAAAATTAAAAATTGATTAAAACAAAATATACAAGAGAATGTGAATATTCTTATTATTTTCACTCTTTAATGACGATAACTAATTCTAAAATAATATTTACTAAAATTCACTCATACATTTGTCGTTTGTGAATTCTAACTTATAATTTTGACGTTTGCGAACAGCTAATTAGAAATATTTATTGGTATTTTTCACTTTTCTCAACTTTTTGTTGATCTCAAAAATTTTATTAATATTATAATTATTGTTTATTTAAACAAAAATTAAAAATAATTGGTAAAATATCTGCGTAGCAAAATTAGCAGACCAATAGACAACAGAAGTAAAAAATTAATGAAAACAAAACACACCAAATTTAAGAAACGTATCTTTATTAGAAAAAAACTAAATTTTCAAAAAAAAAATTCATGAAATTCATAATCAAGGAAAATCATCAATAGTGCTTTTCTTAGGGTAGTTTTGCAACATGACAATGTATTTTAAATATGTTATATAAAAACAATTAAAAAAAGAGAAAAATAATTCACGGGAAAATCAGTGCACGGCGGAAAAAAGAAAATTTTGTCAAGATCTTCTTTTAGTTTTTGTCCAACTTTGATTCGAATCGACATTTTCGTTAAAATTTATCCATATTAGATGTGCGAGAAAGTGCGCGCTGGAGAATGCGCAAGAGCGATTCGTGGTCACAAAATCAGACAAATGAAACTACTTATTCTATTAGTATTATACTATGGTTAAGCTATTAGTAGAACCACAGATTAGATACAGTAATCTGTGGTAGAACTAACTAATGAATAACATAGTGTCAGTAACAAGGGTGAACTGAGCAAATGTAGTACTAACAAAGAGTAGCAAATAAAAAAAATGTTCGTATTCCTGGGTTTAACATCACTGGTAATCTGGTGTGCTTATCTTGCATTGTCGCGGTATTACAATTACTGGAAAAATCGAAATGTTCCACATTTGCCAGTTTCCACTTTGTTTGGAAATTTTGGAAGCTGCCTAATCTTGAAAAAAACGTTTGTGCAAGTTTATGACGAGATTTACAAGTAACCACACATTTGATTGAAAATATAAGAACTGTAATTCTAAATTCAACTTTTTAGAAGTTACCAAAACTTACCGTATGTTGGTTATTACAACATGAGAGAACCAGGTCTCATCATCAGAGACCCCGATTTGATTGAAGAAGTTTTGGTTAAAAAATTTAACTACTTTCACGATAACGAAGTTGGTATCAAAAATGAAGCAGATGATCTATTGGGTTCTAGAAATCCGTCTCTTGCTGTTGGACACAGATGGAAACTTCATAGAAACCGACTAGCACCTGCATTGGCCCCAAAACAGGTAAGTACTGTTCATTGATATTTTTCAAAAAAAAAAAAACAAGAATAAATTTCAAGATTGAAAATATGTTCCCAATAATTGCAAAAATAAGTGATAATTTGGTCAAGTATCTAAAAGGTAACGAAAAGTTATGTGTAAATGGAAAGGACATGGCATTAAAATATACAAGCGATTGTATAGCTACTTGTACGTTTGGATTAGAAGCGCATTCTTTTAAAAATTCAAACTCAAAATTTCAAGAAATGGGAAAATCTCTACTTTCTCCTTCGATTCTCCACGCCATTCGTTATTTTTTAATTTTGGTTGTACCAAAATTAGCCAAGATTATAAAAGTAAAGTAAGTGTAATAAATAATAATGATAATTTACAACTCAAAAATTTTTCATTTTAGATTTATAGTTGACGAAGTAGGAAACTATTTCAAAAGTATTATAACTCAAACCATGAAGTATCGAAAAGAAAATAAAATAATACGAAATGATTTTATCGAATTAATGACTAAGTTGAAAGAAAAACTAAACAGCTCTGAATTTACGGATGATGATATCACAGGATACAGCCTTGCGATTTATGCGGATGGATTTGAAACAAGCGGAATTACCATCCATTTTGTTTTATACGACCTAGGTGTCAACATCCATATCCAAAATCACTTAAGGGACCACCTAAAAAATTTTCTTTCTGAAAAATCGGAAGGTTTAACTTTCAAAACTTTACAAGAGATGAAGTTTTTAGACCAAGTCATTTCGGGTAAGTAATTTTTGATAGTTTTTCTTGAAAACAAATGTGACTTGTTTTATTTCAGAAACTTTACGACTACATCCTCCAGTGCTTTTCTTGCCAAGGGTATGTACAAAAGAATGCGGTTTCCCATCCCTCGATAAGTCCCAAGAGGAAATGATCATCGAACCTGGTACAAGAATTACAGTTCCCATAAACAGTTTACATTTTGACGAAAAATATTTTGCAAACCCTGAAAAATTTGACCCAGAACGATTTTCCGAAGAAAATGAAGATTTTATACGTAAATTCGCGTATTTGCCATTTGGAGGCGGTCCTAGAATGTGCATCGGTATGTAATTCTGAACTTCATTTCAACTAAAGTGATTTTTAACTTTTTAGGTCAAAAACTTGGCATGCTGCAAGTTAAAATGGCGATTATAAAAATTATAATAAATTTCGAGGTTCGTGTCAACTGCAAGACGATAACCCCACTAGAGGTAGATCCCTTATATCCATTTAATTCAGCAAAGGGTGGAATTTGGTTAGACTTTTATCCAATAGATAAAAATCAGTAAAAGAAATATATTCAAATTGTGTGGAGTTGAACCAAAGAAACAAAAAAAAGCAGAGCTAATGTGCAGAAACGAATATCGGTCGATCCGTTTACACGACGGCACTGGTACGTTCGCTCTCCACCTCTAGCTGCACAGAAATTTAGCTTTGTCTTTTTTTCTTTCTTTGTACCAAAACTTTGTCACTGATCATGCGATATTCATCCGATATTCAAGCAAATATCTATCACAAAAAAGTTTGTGATTGTGTTGTTTCATAAGACCTTCAAATGTAAAGTTTATTATTAGTTAATAAAGTACTTATATGTATATTATTACCAATTTATGTATGTACGTAAGCAGAAAGTTAAAAATTAAGCACAGACTGATTTATTGATAGCAAACGTGAGTGAAGCAATTGTAGCAGGCATATTTCCCCTACATATTTAAATTATTAATCCGACCGCTTACTCACTTACCACAAATTTATTTTTTTGAAAAATAACACAGTTTAACAAATAACTCCAGCTCTGATAGGTTTGAAAACAGAAATGTTTAAGTTATTTGTTGTTTTTTAAATAAATTTGTAGTTAGCAGGCAGTGAGCGGTCGGTAACATAAATCTCATTAATCCATTTATGCGCGTCAGGGTTCGGCAGATAATAAAAAATATCCAAACAAGTTTTTAAAAGTTTTACTAGCTTTGAGGCTTAAATAACGGAAATAAAAGTAATAAAACTGATAAACATTTGAAGCCAATTCGCTGATGTGCAATTAATTGAATTAATTCGTGAATATGAATTTCTATACGAAAATCATCCAAAATATTTAATTAATTTTTTAAACATTAAATTATTTGCATCTTTATTATCATCCCCCAACTCTCGGTTTCTTCTCATTTTTAGAAGTGAAGCGGGTTTAACCCCTCATCTTTCTACAAAATTTTTTATAATTTTACAAAAAGAATTGAAATTGATCGATTTGTTCTTGAATTATTATAAAAAGTATTTTTCGTTATTTCAGGTTATAAATGACCCCTTTATGTATCTGTTTTGAGCCCTATAAAAGGGGTCTTTTCTCAAAAGGTCACCTCAAGGGGGACCAACCCGACTATAAAACTAAGTTTTATAAGGTCCTAGGACCTATAAAACTTAACTTTACTTGACTAACAACTTGCGATCTTCACGCCATCTACCGATAGTTATATCAGAGCAAACAAATCGTGAATTTTGTGGGATATTATCCCCAAAATAACGAAATTACGACACCTTTAGTTAAAAAATTGGCAATTAAATTAAGTGTTACTTTATATTTATTTACAAAATCATAGATTTAGATAAAATCCGACAAAATTCGAGATTTTATTGCAATAATTGCATAACGTGGCCCATCCGTCCGTTATTTCAACATGCTGTCCGTCAGACCAAATTGTCCGTCGTTCGGAAATTTCAAAAGAAAATCAACCTTTTTCGCTCCAAAGAGACAAACATTGATCAACGACTTGCAAGCTTCACGCCATCTATCGATTGTTATTTTAGAGCTATTATATAAAATCGCGAATTTTGTAGGATATTTTTCCTGAAATAACGAAAAATTGTTCATATCACTCGGGCGATAAGGGTTTTCATCCTTCGGTCGATTATTCATTCGCCGCTGCGCGGCTCGTTTCATAAACTTTCGCCCGGCGGATGAAAAGATCCCCTTTATCGCCCTTGTGATATAAACTACTATTAATAATTTATTATTCTAGTAAAAAAAAAAAAAGTTCATCATTTGAGTTTCCCACCTTTGAACACGATTGGAATCGATTCTTTGTAACCAATTTTAATATTTTGAGATAATTTTGTTTCAATTTGCAGTTTTCCTTTGGTGCTTTTTTACCATAACTTTTTTAGGAAAAAAGAGTACAAGCAGGTACAAGTACAAAAGTACCGACGTACATTATTGAATTTACGAGATTCTTTTCCTGCAAGCAAAATTAACTTTTCTTCACCCCTTTCTCCATTTCAGTTTTTCCCCGAAAATTTTTTGTGTCCTATTTCTAATTTACCACGATTCCCTCGCCTACATTTGCTCCGAGCAACATACGTCAACAATTTTTGAAATTTTATTTATTGAATTTCCCTATAAAATTTACAGAATTTTCAAATCTATTAATAGTACCTATAATAATAATCATCCACATTTCTATTGTAGCAATTTTGATATGTGATGAGCACAAAGGACCAAAGCTTAACGTTTTGCTAATGGTTCCGTTCGGATGAATGGCACCTACGCCAGAGGATGTTTTAATTCTGATTTTAAATTAATAATGCATTTTAAAGTTTTGGTTTAAATTTAATAATATTAATAAAGCGTAATAGAACCAATAAGAGGAAATGCAATAATGATGGTATTTACATGTAGTTAAGCTATTAGTAAAAATAACTGAAGGGTAACACTTACTTAGTAACAAGCGTGAACTGAACAAATGTACTAACAAAGAGCAGCCGATAAAAAAATTTAAATGTTCGTATTCCTGGGTTTAACAGCACTGGTAATCTGGTGTGCTTATTTTGCATTGTCGCGGTATTACAATTACTGGAAAAACCGAAATGTTCCACATTTGCCAGTTTCCACTTTGTTTGGAAATTTTGGAAGCTGCCTAATCTTGAAAAAAACGTTTGGGCAAGTTTATGACGAGATTTACAAGTAAAGACACATCTGATTGCAAATATAAGAACTGTAATTCTAAATTCAACTTTTTAGAAGTTACCCAAATTTACCGTATGTTGGTTATTACCACATGAGGGAACCAGGTCTCCTCTTAAGAGACCCCGGTTTGATTGAAGAAGTTTTGGTAAAAAAATTTAACTATTTTCACGATAACGACATCGGTATCAAAGATGAAACGGATGATATATTGGGTTCTAGAAATCCGTCTCTTGCAGTTGGAGACAGATGGAAATTTCATAGAAATCGACTAGCACCTGCGTTGACCCCAAAACAGGTAAGTTCTGTGTATTGATATTTCTCAAAAAAAAAAAAAAGATTATTTTTCAAGATTGAAAATATGTTCCCGACGTTTGCTAAAATAAGCGATGATTTGGTCAAGTATCTAAAAGATAACGAGAAGTTATGTGTAAACGGAAAGGACTTAGCGTTAAAATATACAAGCAATTGTATAGCTACTTGTGCGTTTGGATTAGAAGCGCATTCTTTTAAAGATTCAAACTCAAAATTTCAAGAAATGGGAAAATCTCTACTCTCCCCTTCGCTTTTTCACGCTATTCGTTTTCTTGTAATTATGGTTATACCAAAATTAGCTCGTATTATGAAAGTGAAGTAAGTAATGATCATAATTTGTAAGTCAAAAATCGTTCATTTTCGATTTTAGATTTATAGTTGAAGAAGTGGGAAATTATTTCAGAAGTATTATATCCCAAACCATAAAGTATCGAAAAGAAAATAAAATAATACGAAATGATTTTATCGATTTAATGATTAACTTTCAAGAAAAACTAAACAGTTCTGAATTTACGGATGATGATATCACGGGATACAGCCTTGCGATTTATGCGGATGGATTTGAAACAAGCGGAATTACCATCCATTTTGTTTTATACGACCTAGGTGTCAACATCCATGTCCAAAAACAATTAAGAGACTACCTAAAAAAATTTCTTTCAGAAAAATCGGAAGGTTTAACTTTCAAAACTTTACACGAAATGAAGTTTTTGGACCAAGTCGTTTCGGGTAAGTAATTTTTGCGAGTTTTCCTTGGAAGCAATTGTGACTTGCTTTATTTCAGAAACTTTACGACTACATCCTCCAGGGTTTTTCTCGTCAAGGGTATGTACAAAAGAATGCAGTTTCCCGTCCCTCGATAAGTCCGGAAAAGAAATGATCATCGAACCTGGCATAAGAGTTACAGTTCCTATAATCAGTTTACATTTTGACGAAAAATATTTTGCAAACCCTGAAAAATATGACCCAGAACGATTTTCCAAAGAAAATGAAGATTTAATACACAAATTCACGTATCTGCCATTTGGAAGCGGTCCTCGAATGTGCATCGGTATGTAGTTCTGAACTAAATTTCAAATAAATTGATTTTTAACTTTTTAGGTCAAAAACTTGGGATGCTGCAAGTTAAAATGGCGATTATAAAAATTATAATGAATTTTGAGGTTCGTGTCAACTGCAAGACGATAACCCCACTGGAAGTCGACACTTTATATCCATTAAATGCTGCAAAGGGTGGAATTTGGTTGGACTTTTATCCAATAGATGAAAATCACTAATAACAAAAAATATATTGAAATTGTGTCAAGTTGAGTCCAAAAAATAAAAAAGGACGGAGCTAATGTGCAGAAACGAAAATCCGTCCGGTCCATTTACACGACGGCACTGGCACCTTCTCCCTCCACTTCTACTGCGCAGAAATTTGGCTTTGTTATTTTTTCTTTCTTTGGATCAACTTCGTCACTCTTTAACATAACAAACTTTTTTCTTGAGAGTTGGACAATATTGAGGATTTGAAATAATTTTGCATCCGCATCGTATCTGGCTATTCAAGCAAATATCTATCACAAAAAATTTTTGAATTTAAAAACTCGTTTAGTATCTTATATGGCATCATAAACACGCACATGCACTGATGGCATCTTTCTCAAAATCAGGAAACTAATTTTATTTTATGTTTTAGAAAATTTTTAAATGTATGGTTTATTATTAATTAATAAAGAATATATTACCAATTTATGTTCCCAAGTAGAAAATTAAAAATTGAGTACACATTTATTTATTAATAGCAAACGTAAGGGGAGCCATTGAAGGCATATTTCCCCTACTTATTTACATAAATAATTAATCCAATCGCTCATTTTCTTACCATATATTTTTTTAATAACACAGTTTAACAAATAACTTAAGGTCCTAGATCAATAGGAATAGATAATAATATTCTTCAACAAATTCAACGTATTTTGCACGTCAGCTTGCTAACGTAAATATGACGTCAGTAAATGACGTCGCTGACCCGCGACATTATGCCCAATTATTAACGTATTTTAGACGTCATGACATGACCAAAATAAATGTAATAAATACGTCAGCTTGCTACCTGGGTAGAAAAGATACAAAAATGTGGCTTTCACTAAGTTCAAGAATTTTTATTTTACTTTGTCACTATCTAATTTTTACTTTACCATACCGAATGGGAAAGTTATGTAATCGAAAAAAAAATTTTTCAGATTTTCACGGATTTACAGTCCTTGAGGTCAAACGAGTTGAAAGAGACCCAACATCAAGAAATGTCTGTGTGTCTGTATGTCACTTAAATTTGTGTGCGCTCTAGCGCCCAAACTAATAGGAATTTCTCAACTAAATTTTATATTTTTTTATTGAAACTTAGATTTGATTAGATTTTGGTTAAAATCGGTCCACGGAAACGTGAGATTGGGAGTAAATTAGTGACACGCATTAACGAGATGTCATTTTTCTTTTAATTTTTATTTTTTTTGTAATGTAATGATTATGGGTATACTGTGCAACTTTTTTTTGTATCTAGTAATATTTAAGAATTATTCACTGTTACCACTTTTTGTGAATACACTGTATAGTGACAAAGTAAAATAAAAATTCTTGGACTTAGTGAAAGTCACATTTTTGTATCTTTTCTATGGATTGTGCATGAACTTACAAATTAAATTCATACTTTAATTGGAAATTGTGGCTAAACTAATTTTTTTACAGCTTCTTTTTTTTAGTAAAAGTCACTTCAAATACGTTATTATATAAGGATATTACTAGAAAATCAGCTTTTTCATCAAAAAGTACTAATTTTTTAATCCCTACTGAACAGCCTTAAGTTTGAAAACGTAAAAGCTTAGGTTATTTATTATTATTATTTTTTATTAAAATAAATTTGTGGCCAAATTCAATCTATACGTTTAAAATGTTGTTCAACTTTGCTCTTTTTTTAAATAAATTTGTGATTAGTGAGTAAGCGGAAGTTAGCGAAAATCTCGTTAATCCATTTATGCGCAACAATAAAGGCAGATACCGTAAAAGACCCAAAAAGATTTCTAAAAATTTTACTACAGTTGAGTCTCAAATATCGGAAGTGAAAGCAATAAAACTGATTCTCAAACATTTGAAATCAATTCGATTAGAGGAAGAGGAAAGCAAATTTATACAATAAATTTAAAATGTTAGCTTTTTATTTTAAATTCTATCCTTTAGAATCTTTCTCATTAATTAATTGTAACAATACTTTGGTAAGTCTCTTAATAAATAAATCAATATCAGTTTTTTTCAGTCCTAATGATGCAGCGGCTGTTAAGTAAGGTTCAGAAAAATTATCTAAGTGGCAACCCCAGCCTACAAAAAAATTATAAGTGCTTACAATTTTGTAGTTTCATTACAATTTTATTTTTTACCTTGAAAATTGTAACCTTCAATTGTTTTCTCCTCCACGGTTGTAACGACGCGTGTTCCGGATACGTTACGCCAAAAAAGCATGGAACCCACTTTAGTTAATTGCTCTTTTGGAATGCTAGTCAAAGTTAAACCTAAAATCAGCAAAATAACAAAAATAATATTTTTTTTTATTTAAAAATTAACCGATCGAAACAGGATTGAGAGGAGAATGTAAAACCTTCTCTTTAAATGTGGTCGCAACTGCTTCCAATTGTTGACGTAAATAATCAAACATTTCTATTCTTTCATCTACTAACTTTTTGTAACCAATTTTTCCCAGGCTTAAAATTGTTATAAAGGAGTCGATTAGGGGAGATGACGATGCTCTACCTAAATATATTTGAAAATTACGTTAAACCCTTCGGTTTTTCTTCAACTTGCCTGGATATAATTTTGCCACGTTTTGTAATGTAGTTTTATCAAAACTTGCAATTATTGCACCGCCTACCGGAACCATCAAATTTTTATCGGTGCTTTGAACGAATATGTCAACTCTTCCTTTACTGTAACGATAAATTTGTAAGTCTCGAGAATAAGAAAAAAAGTTAAGTTGGTACTTAAAGCCTCGCTGAATTTTCTTCATTAAAAGTTCGCTTTGTAAACCATATGCATTATTAATTACGTGGGGCACATTATGAGCCTTACAGAGCTTTGCAATTGTTTCTATATCATCGCTTATCCTGGGTGCGAAACACGAAGTGGTCGAAAGAACACACAAAATGTTGTCGCTTCCTAATTCTTTGATTTTACCTTCTAATAATTCTATGTTTGAACGACATTCGTTACCGACTTGTAAAGTATTCAAAATAATCGGAATAAAACCTTAAAAAAACAAACTTATAGTTACGATGCAGGATGTTCTGCTTTAAATACCGGGGGGGGAGGGAGTAAAACAATAAGAATTTTGTTTAATATTTTTAAAAATCTGTAAATATAAATAGTAATTTTGAACTTGTTAATACTGATTTAATTGTTAATTAGATTCCCATATAAAACCACTTTTGAGCCGAGTACTCTGATGAGTGAAAGTTATTAATTAATTACCTGCAGTTAAAATACTCTTGAAGCAAGATTTTTGGTCAATACGGGACCAAATTACATATTTAGCTTGAGGACGATTAGCCCGCAAAGATAACAAACTTAAAACTACCGCCATGCCCGTAGCAACGGGAACCAACAAACATTCCACTGAAGACTGAATACCTAACAAGAAAAATTGCAAAAAACTTAATAATTACTAAAATGCAACTCACCAACCCATCAGTCTCATCAGATCCTGTAGCAAAATGTTGGTCAAATTATACATTAAGCTCGATCCGGCTGCTTTCGGCTGAGGTTCACTTAAATCACCTGACCTACCAACACCGTGAGCAAACCTGTAATGTCTTTTTGCCACCAATTCTAAAATAATAAACCGTAATTATTATTATTACAAACTTCCTACACACTAACCCGAAGCAAATCTTCCCTCACGTTCACCGACTCCACAGTTAGCCGGAAAATTATTACTGTCCATCGCCGACAGTTGCAGCAATATCATTTCAATGGTAAGATCGTCGAAACCATCATCAGGTACTTTTTTCTAAAACAAATTCTAAATCTTCAAAAATCCTCCCCATTTTCAAGTTACTCTTACGTGATGCAGTAGTTGCTTAACAAGATTTTCCCGACTTTTAGACACTTCACTCGCCTGTCTTGCATAACTTTCAGGAATAAACTTTTCCGCCAACTTCCAACACTCTGCGTTCATATTCAAATTTAAAACAGGTGCCAGATTTCGTACCCACCAATAGCGTGTAAATAAACAAGTGAAAAGTCACCGACGAAGATACTCCGCAAGAAATGGGGCAAACAACCAAATCGAGCTCCGAATTTATCTGCATACACTGCGGAACACAAATAAAAGAATTGTGTAAAAAATACAGTTCCACGGTTTTGAAATTAGTTAACTGTGTGAGTTAATTTTTATGCGATTTGTTTTGACGTGTAACCTCGCGGTTATGTAAATCAAGCGCCAAATTTAAAACCGACTTTTGTTTCAGGATATTTGTGAAAATGTGGCCGATAAGTACGTGGAATATGATCCTATTATAGTTATAATCGACTTAATTTTGTTGCGGAAGGAAGCATACAGGCACATTCTGTACAACACAGAATTTAAGGTAAAATTTACCAGTGGCGTATCACACGACAGTTTTTCAGGTGCTTGTTTTAGAGCCATTGGAAACTCGCTGTAATGTTACAAATGATGGAAATTTATTCAGAATGGACTTCAATTTCACCCAAAATTAAAAGCGATCTCGATCAGCCGATTTATACGGCGGACGTTCAATTGTACTTGTTGAGCATGAGAATATTTTTCAGTAAGTGTTTTTTTCTAATTTGATTTGAAGTACCGAGTTAATATTTCAGGAACAATGGGTTCCATGTTAACGATTTTTCTTTTGACGACTCTATATAATTTGGTGTTCAAAGACCCACGTTCTAAAATTTCTTTAAAAATTGTATGGAAGGCTATAATGTTGTCAAATTTTGGGTGGTTCTTGCTCCTTCCGTCTTTGATTTGGGACAATTCGGCACAAGAATCTCACCTCACATTTGTATCACTCTATACGACGCTCTCACAACTCCTGGCTTATACCGTAGTTTGTAATTGTATTAAGATTTGGTCTGTGATTGTAATAATTTTGTCTTATCACTCTAAAGTTCTTTCCAACGAGGTGTTTGACGCTTTAGCAAATTTTTGTACTGATCTTATATTTTAAGCAGTACCGGATTTGATACGCGTCACCAAGCGGCTGATTTTTGAACTGTTAGTTTTGTAAATTTGGTATAATGTACAATAGAATTTCGATAATCCAGGTGAATTAAAACAAAGCCGATTCGAAATTTTCAGATTTTTTAAACGTTTTTCGTTTCTAAAGGCTGTAAAACATTTAACTTATTTTACCAAGGATCCAATTATCAAAATTCTACTGTATTTATAAAAATAGCTTTGTAAATTTATGGTTACACCAATACTGAACAAGAAAAGATGTTTTACCGTTCTTTTAATATAATGTTATTGATTTTAAATTGTTATTATACAGTGTGTTCACGAAAAGTGGTAACAGTGAATAATTCTTAAATATAATTACTAGATACAAAAAAAAGTTTAAATAGTTTTTTATTCAACTCTAAATTTTCTATTGGAAACTGTCAAAGTATATTTTTTTATACTTCAAATTCAACCGGAAGTAAACATAAAATTTTTTTTTCAAATGGCAACATGTCTTTTTTTAAACAGTTTTGTAATCTGCAATTTTTTCTCTATAAATACATATAAAATTTTCATAAGGTTATATAAGGAAAAATTGGAGAAAACACAAGATTTAAACAAACACTAATAATTTATTAATTAAGTATGTAGAGTGCTATGAAAAACAAAACACCATTATTATGATATGATACCATTAGACTCTTTCTATGGAGTCATTTAAAAATGGTAGTTTAGGCAAATCTATCTTTAAATTTAAAAAATTTAAAAACCAAAATTAATTTAGCATCTATCAATTATCACCAAATCGCCAGAACTTCTGCGAAAATTAGAATCATATCTTGAACAAAACGGTGGCAATTTTGAAAAATTTATCAGATAAATGAAATGTTGTGTTTTCGGTGTCATGATGTTTTGTTTTTCATGGCACTCTACATACCTATGTGTAAATAATCAGTTAATTATTATTGTTTGTTTAAATCTTGTGTTTTCTCGAATTTTTCTTATGTAAGCTTATGAAAATTTTATATGTATTTATAGAGAAAAAATTGCAGATTACAAAAATGTTAAAAAAATACATGTTGCCATTTGAAAAAAAATTTTATGTTTACTTCCGGTTGATTTTGAAGTATAAAAAAATATACTTTGACAGTTTCCAATAGAAAATTTGGAGTTGAATAAAAAACTATTTAAACTTTTTTTTGTATCTAGTAATATTTAAGAATTATTCACTGTTACCACTTTTCGTGAACACACTGTATATTTGCTTGACCAGTATTATACCTTTGACGCACTAAAAATTAATGATCATTAACTTTTTTTAAATCAATGATAGTGTCACAAATATTTTATTAGCTAGTACTTTGTTTGTTGGATGTATTCACTGGGGGGTTGTACAATATTTAATAAAAATATTACTTTATATTAATGAGGGACTTAAAGATCCTTAATGATCATTAACTCGGAAGTGTGTTGAAGCTATTACAAGAGTCATACAATGACTAATACAGGTACCTGCGTGTTCTTGCCGTGCGCGGTGACCCGTACCGTGGGATGAAAGGATCCTGGTGGCTGAGTCAGCCCGGGGGCAGCAGTAGTTCTCCTGGGTCTGGCAACACTCCACTTTGGCCTGGATTTCCATTCAAACGGGAGGTCCGGACTAGTCCATCCTGATCAATCGGCTGCGCTGTTTCGTCAGAGGTTCAGCAGGACGAGTGTCTAGGAAAGGGAGGCATGTAAGTGCCAAACCTCTCCGGATGCTATATCTCTTGGGTAACCCTGGCGTCGACTTGTCGACGTCCCCAACGTTGCGGACTCCATGGCGGGTGGGGAGCTCTGGGAGACGAACCATTTTCCTTCGCATGGAAACCAATAAAACAATAAACAAATCAGCTGATTCGTCAGCTAAAACCACTGCAACGGGTGCGTCTGCTAAAGATACCCCGTCTGTAGGAACCCCAGATCCCCTCGCAGGGCAGCGCAGAAGGCGCGTCTGCGGGGCGGAAATGAGACGCCGTAGGAAGACGCGTGCAGAGGAGCTGGCGAAAGACAGCACTCATACGCAAAGCGCACCTACGCGTAAAACCACAACTGTTCATGAACAGGCGAGGCTTCAGAAGCCGCCAGTTCATAAACAGAAAAACAAAGTAGCTTCAAATGAAGCTACAAAGAAAAGGATGCGCTCCAACGACTCGCAGCCTTCACCCCGGAGCAATCAGGGGAAGAGGGTGAATCGCTCAAAGTCGCAACCATCAAAACCCTCCAACCTAGCGGGTTCTGTTGCCTACAGGGAGGCTGCTACCAAGCACCTCCGTGTAGCTGTGATAGACCGCTCGAACCCCTTGGGAAAACTCACCGAGTCCCAAGCGAAGTTGGTGGAAAACAAACTCATCGCTGCTCTCGATGAATACATCGAGACATACTCAGATGAGATACAAGCACCCACTTTTGGGAGCCTGCGACATGCAGGACAGATCCTTCGGATCACCTGTAAGGACCAGAGCTCTCTGGAGTGGCTAACTAAAACTATTGCAAACCTACCAGAATTATGGGAGGGAGCAAAGTTTGATGTAGTCCAGGCAGATAATCTGCCTAGACTTACTAAGGCAACCCTTTGGGTCCCGGGAGAACCGGAGCCCACTGAGGCTGTCATAAAGCGCCTGGCTGCCCAAAATAAATGGGTAAAGCCAAAAGAATGGTGCATCTTCGCCGACAACGTCAAAGAGGAGCCGCAAGGCAGACTCATTGTTTTCGGAGTCGGGAGAGAAGACGATGCTGCCATAAAGCAAAAAGGGGGGAGGCTGAACTATAGGTTCACCACCCTTAGCATCAGGTTGACAAGGATCGAGGACGAACCTACAACCAACGTCACAGAGCCCACAGCCACTACGGTCACTCCAATGGAGACAGGCGCAAGCCTGGGTGAGGCTGGAAGCTCCAACCAATAAGCTCAACAAGGTAGGCTAATGGCCTCCTTGAAAGAGCTTAACACTATACAAATTAACCTGCAGCACTGTCGAGGGGCTGTTGCAACTTTATGTCGCCACCTCGACCGCTGCACGGATACAATAGCTCTTATACAAGAGCCATGGTTAGTAAAATCCCAAGTAAGGGGTCTTACAAGACTAAATGGTACCATTTTTACAGGTAGCACAAGTAAAATCAGGACGTGTATATACATACCTGACAACATACAGGCCAACCTTCTACCGCAGCTCAGTGACGGGGACCTTACAGTGGTCCGACTCAGCTGTGACTTTGGGAATGGCCAACAGAACGTAATCATGGCGTCACTGTACCTCCCAATAGATTCACCTGAACTACCACCTTCTCGGAGGATGGTGGACCTCGTGGACTATTGTGAGCAAAGGAAAGAGCACCTCATAATTGGCTGCGACTCCAACTCCCACCATGTTGCATGGGGAAGCGGGGACTGCAACAACCGAGGTAAGTCTCTATCAGACTACTTAATAAGTACTAATCTAGAAATTCTTAACCGTGGGAACGACCCTACTTTCTATGTGTCACCCACACGCAACTCGGTAATAGACATTACCCTTGCGTCATTAAGCATTTCAAATAAAATATATGACTGGCATGTGTCAAAAGAAATGACAATGTCGGATCATAAATGGATTTGTTTCAAATTTGAAACTAAAAAAGTGGAACCCAGACAATACAGGAATCCGAGAAGGGTTGACAGGACGGCCTTTTTAGACCACCTATCCTCTTCCCTGGAGGCCAATACGTCAGGGAAAAACTTCACAAAAGAACTCTTAACAACCACTGAGGAAATCGAAATGTATACTAATGCACTTCAGAATTCCCTCACAAAAGCTTATGAGCTGTCCTGTCCACTTCAGACGGCTGGACTACGGAGTCATGCAACACCTTGGTGGTGCAAAGAACTCGACCAGCTGAGAAGGGTGACTAGAAAGCTCTACAACAAGGCGCAAGTCTCTAAAAGTGACGCCGACTGGACAGCATTTAAAATGCGACAGTCGGAGTACAAGAGACTGATACGCCAAAAACAACGAGAATCATGGAGAATCTTCTGTAGTGGTGTTGAATCAACTACCGCTGCAGCAAGACTAAAAAAGATCTTGTCAAAAGATCCACACCGGCAGCCAGGCAGCCTTCGCCGAGAGGACGGCTCTTACACAGAGACCCTCTCGGAGGCTGCTGAAATCCTGCTAAAAACACACTTTCCTGATAGCAAAACTGTCTTGGACTTTGACTGGTCCGCACCTACGGGCCAGCCGCCGACTGAGGCAGATTGGGAAACTGCAAATAAAGTCGTGAATGCGGCTAAAATAACATGGGCAATCAAGTCTTTCAGCCCCTTCAAATCGCCTGGGCTTGACGGGGTATTTCCAGCCCTACTACAGTGGGGCTTGGAATTAGTGCTCAGTCACCTGGTGCGAGTGTTTCGGGCATGCATTGCGCACGGATACACACCGAAGGAATGGCGGAAAGCAAAAGTTGTCTTTATACCTAAGCCAGGTAGAAGTGACTACTCCCTTGCTAAATCTTTTAGACCAATTAGCCTCACATCGTTTTTCCTGAAAACGTTGGAGAGACTATGCGATAGAGAGATCCGTGACACGGTTCTGATCCACAGACCGTTACATGCGAATCAACATGCATACATCCCAGGGAGATCGACCGAATCGGCACTTCACAAGGTAGTGGAGCGCATAGAGTGGTCGTTGGATAATTGTGAATCCACCCTGGGCGTGTTTATTGATATCGAAGGAGCTTTTGATAAAGCTACCATCGAAAGTATGAGTGTAGCACTACAACTTCATGGGGTTCCCGTGATCATTGCAAAATGGATTCTTTTTGTACTGACTTGGAGAGCCGTGGAGATCAGTATTGGAGACACAAAGATTAAAGGATTTGTGACAAGAGGCTGCCCTCAGGGGGGAGTTCTCTCCCCACTACTGTGGAACATGGTAGTGAACAGCCTACTCAAACTCCTAAATGATATGGGCTATTATACCCTAGGCTACGCAGATGACATCGTCATACTGCTTACAGGAAAATATGAGAATATCCTCTGCATGCTAATGCAGGACGCTCTCAAGATTTTAGCACAATGGTGTAAAGAACACTCTCTCTCGGTAAATCCGACAAAGACAGAGCTTGTACTATTCACCAAAAAAAGAAAGCTGCCGGACATGATTATGCCCAGCTTAACAGGTACTCCTCTAAAACTAGCCGATGAAGTCAAGTATCTGGGAATAATACTTGACAAAAAGCTGAACTGGGGAAAACATTTACAGATGAAACTCGAAAAAGCTAAGCTGGCTTTCTGGCAATGTCGAGGAACAATGGGACGGTCATGGGGCTTGTCTCCTAAGATCACCCTCTGGCTCTACACCGCCGTTGTCAGACCCATGCTATGCTACGGTGCCCTTGTATGGTGGCCCAGAACCAAACAAGTAACAACAGCACCCTCCTTACACCAAATACAGAGAATAGTCTGTCTGGCTGTAACTGGGGCAATGCAAACAACACCGACTGCGGCTCTTGAGACTCTCCTCTGCCTCCCACCACTTGATCTTCATGTGCAGGAGATGGCGGTTAGGGGGGCGCTTAGGCTACGTAGTTGGAAAATATGGGACAATAGGTATGGAACTACGGCACATATGCGGATTTTGGAGGATTATTCCAGAGGAATACCTCTACTGCACTTGGAGCCAGATAGAATCCAACCTAAATATATATTTGACAGGAAGTACGACGTTCTGTTAAATACTGATAGAGCACCTAACTATGACATACGTCTATATTCGGATGGCTCCAAAAACGATGCTGGATCAGGTGCAGGAATATATTCTGCAGAACTTGACCTAAGCATAAGCATAGCGCTGGGCACATATGCATCCGTATTTCAAACGGAACTTATGGGCATACTACGATGCGCAAAAATAGTTCAGGATAGACATATCCAGAACCAACATATTCATATTATTTCAGACAGCAGGGCGGCACTCGTGGCACTTCGGAACCACAAAGTCACCTCTGGTCTGGTGCTTGATTGCATTCAGACACTGAATAATATATCTAACCAAAATGTTCTTTCCCTTTGCTGGGTTAAGGGACATCAAGGTGATGAGGGCAACACAAGAGCTGATGAACTTGCAAGACGCGGTTCCAATAGTCTTCCCTGCGGCCCGGAGCCGATGATCACGCCTTCAGTTAAAGCTCTAGATGCACTCTTAAAACAACATACCCTACAACTGCACACCCGCAGATGGGTACAAATAACAACATGTCGTCAAGCAAGGGCTGCAATAACCGCACCCTCTTGGAAACATGCTAGATACTATCTGAAACTGTCCAGAGTCAATCTGCGGATAATTGCAGGGATTCTAACTGGACACTACAGACTAAACAAACATCTTCACATGATGGGATATGCAGAAGACCCAATATGTCGTGGATGCAATGAAGAGGAGGAAACAGCCGAACATGTACTCTGTTACTGTCCGGCGTTAACTTCAACGAGAGGATCTGTGTTGGGGGACTTCTGGCCTGACATGGCCAGAATCAGGGACACTCCACCTGCCAGGATCCTAGAGTTCATCCTAAAACTGGATTGGCTCAATGGGGAATGACAGGACTGGGGTGTAACTGAAACCGGAGGTAGTACAATGGGCCCGATTGGTGGCCTAAGTGCGCGCGAGCTTGTCTTGCCCTCCAGAACAAATCCAGAATCCAGAATCCAGAATCCAGAGTCATACAAAAAAAACTGCTCGACAGCATTCACTCAACATTTGCAGTCTTTAATTAATTGAAATGGAATTAATAATACGAATTGGATGTCCTATAATCTTGTAAGGTGTAAACCAACAGTTTCTCAAATTACCACAGTGCGCTAATATCAAAAATCAAGTTTTGCACGAAGCCAATAGTAAAACTGGCCTTATGAACATAACTACTACTAAAACACAAAAAAACGACTAGTGGTGCTTATATTTTTTATAAAAACGCTTACCTTAATTTTTAAGATATTTTGTAATGATATTTATTCTACAAGCCAAAGCTTTTATTATCATCTTTGTCAGTAGTGAAATTGTATTAATTACTTTAATTTATGAATAAAAGTACCTGGGCGACCGATCTCTGATCATAACTATTTTTATTTACACGAAAAAGACGTAAGGTGCATTAAATCTACTGATAAATCTGAATTACAATTGACGATTTCTAAATATCATTGACGAATTTGAATTATTATAATTGACGATTTCTGAATTACTGGTGGTAAAGGGATATAAGAAAAATTTTCATTGCTTACTTATTTGGCCTACTTCCGCTAGAAATTCGAAAATATTGATAAACTTCATTTCCATAATTTTTCAAAAATTTGACATTTGAAATGGATAACGGAAAATCATCGTTTAAAAATGGTATTTGGCAATGGGATGAAGTGAATAACGAATTATTATTTGTTAGGTAAGCTTCCCTATTTAAAGCAAAATCTTGGCTAAATTGAACATTTTAGTCGGGACAGTCCAAGAGCGCCTTCGCTTACAGTTGTAACGGCAGTTCAAAAACCACAAGCTGCCCCAAACGAAATAAAATTCCGGGAAACGGTCGACAACTTAGAACAAGTAATTTGGAAATACTTATATCAAATCGTCAATTTTTAACTGTACTATCTTTAGATTCGGTTTAGAAGGCATCGTCAAAGGAGGTGTAAACCAAAAGAACCAAATGTGATAACAATTCAAGATGTAAAAGACGTGGCACTTTTTCTTGCCAGTATTAAAGATATCAGTACGGAATTTATTAAATACTTTCACATTCCAACAATGGATAGGTTTTTGCGCGCTTTAATCGTCTACTTTCAAAGTTACATTCAGGTAAAGTTTTCTTTAACAGATGAAAATTTAAATACTCGACATTAATTTAAAAAATGTTAAATATTTAAACATCCTTCAGTAGGTTTGGGAAAACTTGCTCCTACGAAGAGAAGAACAGAAACGAAAATTATCTCAAGCGTCGGCAGCTCTGGCCGAAAACAGAATTCGAGACGATTTATCAGACCTTCGTGAAATGGTAGCACGTGAATACTGTACGATCTTGTATGGTGGTGCAGATGCTAAAAAATTCCATCACATGAATAACAAAAATAATGATTCGCTCTCCGATAAGGACAGGAGATTATTTGAAACTTTAATTTGTATGTCGGTTCGTGTTGTATGGATCGCATTACAAAGGAAAAATTTAAGTTTAATAGGTGAGCAGATTTGTCTCCGTGTATCATACGGAAATTTCCCAACGAGTTTTGATGTTAATTTAAGTCATTGTAATATTATAAAGTCGTTTCTCAGAATTAGAACTGAATCGATTATTAAGGACCGACGTGTTCAACATTATAATGCATCGTGGATTGCGTGGTGGTGCAGATTTATACAAAACACCCGGCGAAGAAAGAATTTTAACAGGGCTCTCCAACACTGAAGAACGTAAACTGTTGCACAGATCACCAATAACTAAAGAACTCATATTAGGTAATCACGACCACAGAATGTTAATCATAGGTACAAGAGATTACACACCGTGCGTATAGAAAACCTTCTCAACAAATTTGTACAACTGAAAATTTTTAGGAAAGACGAACGACTGCAATATCTTGAAATTGCATTTTCTGCACCCGAAGAAATCCTTCTCGAGATGGGTGTTACAGTGGGCCTGCTTGGTATTCCTAGAGACGAGTACGACGCAATATTAATGGTTAAAGAGCGATCGAGAAAACGAAAATATTCCACTGTCGAGCGTGTACTTCCAGAATTCAAACTTCCTCCAAAATCTGTGCCAAGGTGAGGTAAAAGTGATACAGAGGTGCATGTCCACCCCCCATTCGAATTTTGACTCCAAAATAATCTAAATCGTTTGTGCAAACATTATTTTCGTTTGTACCCAAATAGTTTTTGAGAAATTTCAAAATTTCGCTGGGGGGGAGGGGCTGGAAACATGCTAGCCCCCCCCCCCATGTCGAATTTTGACTCAAAAATAGTCTAAATCGTTTGTGCCTGTTTGTCAGTTTTGTGCAAATCTCAAAAACTATTTGGGTACAAACGAAAATGAGACTTGCACAAACAAGTACAAACCAAACACAGACGTTCTAGACTATTTTTGTATCAGGAATTGGAAATTTTAAAGAAATTTTGTTTTAACACGTGTTACCTAGAATCTCGAAAATCTCAAAAACTATTTGGGTACAAACGAAAATAAAACTTGCACAAACAAATTAAGAACGTTCTAGATTATTTTGAATCCAAAATTCGAAATTTTAAAAAGCAAGTCTCCAGCCCCCCAGCGAAATTTTGAAATTTCTCGAAAACTATTTGGGGACAAACGAAAATAATGTTTGCACAAACAGGTACAAACGATGCACAAACTATTTAGACTATTTTGGAGTCAAAATTCGAATTGGGGGGAGGGGGCTGGGGACATGCACCTCATACAGTCACCTTTTACAAACTTCTTCTTATAGTGACACAGTAATGATAAAAGGAATGTCTAAAGACGCACCATTGTATAAAGAAACAAAGCAAAAACTCCGCTCGAGAATACATCAATGCAAAATGTGGCAGAAAGTGGTTGAAAAAGCATCAGAAGGAAGAGAACTGTCAATTTTAGACCTATCGGTATCCCAATCACACGCTTTACTTTTGAGTTCAAAGAGTTCAATTTCAATATTGGTTAGACGCGATACACAATAAAAAATTGTTTACGAGTTAATTTTATTGTTTAAATATGTTAACAAATCATTGTGAGAAAGAAACATCTGGGCGTTTTCTTCCAAATCGTTCAACTCATAAAGTGGTGACTCTTGAGTTGCTCCTTTTCCTATTACTATTATGTAAGGGTAGCCGACCCTTTTAGCTTCCAACATTCTACGGCCAATTGTCATGTTGCTCCTATCATCAACTACAATGTTTCCTTCAAGTTTTGGTATCAATTCAAGTCGATTGTTTAAATTTTCGTAGGAAACTGTGCAGTTTTTCTCTTCGTTACTTCCTTTCTAAAAATATTTCACGAAGAAAATTATACAGTGTGTTCACGAAAAGTGGTAACAGTGAATAATTCTTAAATATTACTAGATACAAAAAAAAGTTTAAATAGTTTTTTATTCAACTCCAAATTCTCTATTGGAAACTGCCAAAGTATTTTTTTTTTCGTTATTTCAGGTTATAAATGACCCCTTTATGTATCTTTTTTGAGACCTATAAAAGGGGTCTTTTCTCAAAAGGTCACCTCAAGGGGGACCAACCCGGCCATAAAACTAACTTTTATAATGTCCTAGGACCTATAAAACTTAACTTTATAAGGTCCTAGGACTTATAAAAACAGTCCTTGTTGGGGTATCTGCCCGAACGGATGAACCCGTTCGGGTGAACTCCTGTTTTTCGCTTATGTTGTCAATAACTTGAGTGACAACTTGCGATCTTCACGCCATCTATTGATAGTTATCTCAGAGCAAAAAAATCGTGAATTTTGTGGGATATTATCCCCAAAATGACGGAATTACGACACCTTTAGTTAAAAAATTGGCAATTAAATTAAGTGTTACTTTATATTTATTTACAAAATCATAGATTTAGATAATATCCGACAAAATTCGAGATTTTTCTTGCAATAATTGCAAAAAAATTAAATTAAGTGTTACTTTATATTTATTTACAAAATCATAGATTTAGATAAAATCCGACAAAATTCGAGATTTTTTTGCAATAATTGCATAACGTGACCATCCGTCCGCAATACGACGGACCGTCCGTTATTTCAACATGCTGTCCGTCAGACCAAATTGTCCGTCATTCGGAAATTTCAAAAGAAAATCATCCTTTTTCGCTCCAAAGAGACAAACATATATAAATGACTTGTAAGCTTCACGCCATCTATCGATTGTTATTTTAGAGGTATTATATAAAATCGCGAATTTTGTAGGATATTTTTCCTGAAATAACGAAAAATTGTTCATATCACTCGGGCGATAAGGGTTTTCATCCTTCGGTCGATTATTCACTCGCCGCTGCGCGGCTCGTCTCATAAACTTTCGCCCGGCGGATGAAAAGACCCCCTTTATCGCCCTTGTGATATAAACTACTATTATACTTCAAATTCAACCGGAAGTAAGCATAAATTTTTTTTTCAAATAGCAACATGTCTTTTTTTTAACATTTTGACAATCTGCAATTTTTTCTCCATAAATACCTATAAAATTTTCATAAGGTTACATAAGAAAATATTCGAGAAAATGTAAGATTTAAACAAGCAATAATAATTTACTAATTATTTACACATAGGTATGTAGAGTGCCATGAAAAACAAAACATCACGACACCGAAAACACAACATTTCATTTATCTGATAAATTTTTCAAAATTGCCACCGTTTTGTTCAAGATATGATTCTAATTTTCGCAGAAGTTCTGGCGATTTGGTGATAATTGATAGATGCTAAATTAATTTTGGTTTTTAAATTTAAAGATAGATTTGCTTAAACTACAATTTTTAAATGACTCCATATAAAGAGTCTAATGGTGTCATATCATAATAATGATGTTTTGTTTTTCATAGCACTCTACATACGTAATTAATAAATTATTATTGTTTGTTTAAATCTTGTATTTTCTCGACATTTTTCTTATGTAACCTTATAAAAATTTTATATGTATTTATAGAGAAAAAATTGCAGATTACAAAACTGTTTAAAAAAAGACATGTTGCTATTTGAAAAAAAAAATTTATGTTTACTTCCGGTTGAATTTGAAGTATAAAAAAATATAATTTGACAGTTTCCAATAGAAAATTTGGAGTTGAATAAAAAACTATTTAAACTTTTTTTTGTATCTAATAATATTTAAGAATTATTCACTGTTACCACTTTTCGTGAACACACTGTATAAAAAATGGATTTTTTTGCATCTTTTTGAGATATACATATTTAAGAATATGTGAAAAAATTACCTTAGGTATAATAATGGCAACAGTGTAGGGAGCCAAAACTTTAGGCCATCTAATTTCATTTTCATTAGATAGAACTTCAATTCCAGCTGCTAAAATTCGTGACAAACCAAGTCCATAGCTTCCCATTTGTAAATTTACACTCTTCTGATTTTCTGCCAAATATTTGGCCCCAAGGGGTTTTGAATATTTTTCACCTAACAAAAACGTATGTCCAACCTAAACAAACTAAAAATTAGGAACTGTGCAAAATTTAACACTGCCAATTTTACCTCAATTCCAGGAACAACCTTAAAATGATCACTGGAACCACAATTAGCACATTTTTGGTCCCCTGCAAGTTTGACGTTTGCCGAATAATTGCAACTTGAACAAAATAATATTTGGTCTTCACCAATTTCAGCGTTATAATGATACTCGTGCGATAACGATCCACCCATTGCACCACTTTCACCCAAAACTTTTACAAATTTAACCCCAATTTGAGTAAAAATTTTGTCATAACAGTCACAAATTTCTTCATAAGTTTTAAGAGCACTTTCAGAGCTTACATCAAAACTGTAAAGATCTTTCATGATAAATTGTCGACCACGAATTAAACCAAACCGTGGCTTCATTTCATCTCGATATTTGCTCGTAATTTGATACAATTTTAGTGGAAATTGTTTGTAAGAAACTGGAAATATGGATGCCAGCAAATCGCTTGCACATTCCTCGTGAGTCTTGGGTACAAAAAGTTTGAGAGTAAAACATTAATTTTAAATGGTAAATTTTAAAATAAAAATTTAATTACCTACAGGGCTTAAAATGTACTGGCTCCCATGTCGGTCTTTTAGAGTAAACAATTCTGAACCAATTTCTTCCAAACGACCTAAGAACAAAAAACACCGGTGAGCACTTCTGAGGCAACCGAAACTGCTGAATTTGCTGGTTACCAGTATGAAATTTTATAAGAAAAAACTTTTAATAAATAACTAGAAATATTAAACTTTACCGGTAGTTTTCCACAGCTTGGCATTAGTAAGGGTAGGAAGCATTACTTTTTGGGCCCCAATTTTAAACAATTCCTCGTCAACCAAACGAGTTAACTTGTTCAGCGCTCTCACACCGATCGGCAAAAAGTGAAAACATCCTGGATTTGCTTGTCTAATAACACCCAACTCTAACATCAGCTAAAAGAATCAAAAAGTTGAACAAAATAACTTAAAAAACTTCAATATTACCCTTTGACTTTTTGAGGTTACTTCAAGATTTGCTTGAGAATTCTTCTGAACCACATTGATGGGTTGAAAAATTTTCGAAAGTCGGTGTATAACATTGGGAGAAGCGATTTTTTGAATCACAGAACTTTGCTAAAAGAAAAATAATGAGAAAAGTGTGATAAAATTAACAATTTTGTAATATAAATACCGGCCTCATTGTTATTCAAACTTTCGTAAGAAATTTTTGTTAGAGTTGGTAGAATTGAGCTAAATTTACTGTAGCAGTGCCGTAGCACGCGGGATAATCAACGTAAAATAGACGTATTGGTATTTTACTTTTCTATTCCATTAATTGACCCTTCTAGATTTATTAACGTGGAATCTTTAATTCATAAATTGAAAATTGTATTAGTTTTTCTTTGTGAATTAATCAGAAATATTTAGTCATTTGTGTAACGTCACTGGTTAAAGGTAAATATCAACCTGCAGCAACCTTTAAATTAAAGGGAGTGAATTTGTGGTCATATGATTTTCGTTGTGCTAATTCTTTCGACAAGGTTTCCTTAAAAATGGGTTTTGCTGTTATTCCGTTCATAGTTTTTACTGTTCTGTGGGGTGGTGTTGGAATTGCGTTACCTTTTGTCGTACCAAAAGGACCAAACAGAGGGTAAGTGGAATAAAATTTGAAAAACTGGATTCACTAATTTTTTTGAGTTTTCAGTATCATCCAGGTTATTTTAATGTTAACAGCGGCCACTTGCTGGTTATTGTAAGTATGGCAAAATATAGATAAGATAATGTAATTTTGATGTTTCGCTCTCTTTAGCTGGTTGTGTTGTTACATGGCACAAATGAATCCTTTAATCGGACCCAAACTAAATAAGCACACCATTTTAGTAATGGCTCGAGAATGGGTAAGTGAGAAATTGTGAAACTATTGAGAGGTGTCCTAATTTTGCTTCGTTTTAGGGTAACCCAATCGCTAGTGGTTAAACAAATTTTAACATTCCGTTTCTTAGCGTAGGTAAAATCGGAACTGGAGGAGTCGAATATTATAGTTTAATGTGTAAATATTTTATTTGTAAAATTAAATCTACCTCCTTGGTTGGTATGTGTAATATATAATTTATCATAATCTTCAAGTTGTAAAATGCACCTTTATTTTAAATTCAAAAATTAAAGTTGTTATCGAGAAAATTTCATTTGTGCCGACCTACCATTTATCCTAAAATATTAACTAAAAATATAATTTAATAAATAAATTAATCCAGGCTGCAAAAATACATAAATAATAAAAATGCCAATTGCTTAAAGTAATACAAATCACTACTAACATTTCAACATTTTATTCTGTTACAATGTTTCATCATTGATTAGAGAAATTGGTAGTAGAACGACAGTGGCCTTTCCAGCCATTTGGCTTGGGGGGGGGGAATTTACCTATATTAATGTAAATTTCAACATAGATTGATCTTTACTTGTTGAAAAATAAAGGGTTAAATCATAATTCTTAGGAGGGGTAATTACCCCCCCCCCCACTCCTGAAACCGCCAGTGTAGAACGATAACCCTAACCAAAAGATTGATGTAAAAAAACTCAATGGAACTAGTATCGAATTTTACGCAATTTTCGACCTTATTGACGCATTCTAAGTCCGTTTACTTTTATCTAGGCTGCAGTAGTTTAAAGTGAACATCTAGCAAATATCACGGTTTAGGGGTTCTTTTGACTTAAATTTGCAGATTTAGGTTATTTTTTGGCCCTGGGGTACATTTTTTAATGCGTGAACTGCCTCAGAAATCCCGGTAAATTAATTCCGTGCATTATCACGGATCATAATTGCAATTTTCAATGATCTGCAATTCTTTTTTTATAACTACTTTTTGGACCGTTTATTATCATACTGACCGTTTATTTAGAACCTGTGTTTCAACAAAGTTGATCAACAAAAGATTGACCCAATCAATCTTTATCGTTCAAGTTATGAATCGTCTGTCAAGTTGAAAGCAAACTTGATACGTGTGAACGTCAATTTCGATTTGCTAACTTTCGTGCATGTGTATTTTGTTTTTGACGCCATTTACAACCGAATTAAATTGAAACTGTGCTATAAATTGAACAGTATTTATTGAAACGTGTGAACAAAAACTCGTTCAACTTTGGTTGATCAACTAAAATCAGTCAACTAAACTTGAAACGTGACAACGCGCCTTTAAGGCTGAGATTTTCAAACTTTTTTTATTAAAAAATCAAGTTTACTGCACACTATTAACTGAAATGTGCTGAAATCTAGTAAACTTGGTTAAACAAATTTTGTAATGTCTAATGTGTTTTTGTTAAACGAGTTTTTATATTTTTACATTTTTTAAACCAGATTATTTTTTTAAAATGAAATTAATAACTTTTCTGCAAAATATAAAATCAAGAAGTGCATTGAAGCAGTGCTGGACAACCATACATCGCACATTTCAAACAAGTCCAGTCGCTCACGGTAGTTGTCATTTGGAGCATTCACCAAATGCAAAATTAAGTAAATCGTTGCTGGACAGATATTTATGTTTACCCATACCCGATTGTAAATGCCAAGCAAAATATATTTGGATTGATGGAACCGGAGAAAATGTCCGATCGAAGACTCGCACTTTAGATTTTGTACCATCTACTTACCAAGAATGTCCCAATTGGAGTTACGATGGTAGTTCCACGTACCAAGCAAGCGGTGCTCATTCCGATACTTATTTGTGTCCTTGCGCGTTATATGACGATCCTATTAGAAGAGGTAACAACAAATTAATTTTATGTGAAACGTACGGTGCTGATCACAAACCTACGAAATCGAATAAAAGATCGAGTTGTGTAGAAGCAGTCAATGAAGTTTGCGATTGTGACCCTTGGTTTGGTTACGAACAAGAATATCAGTTCATGGATATGGATCAACGATTATACGGTTGGCCTATCATGATGGGCGAACCAGCACCAGCAGGTCCATATTATTGTGGAGTAGGTGCCGATAAAGCTTACTGTCGTGAAATAGTGGAAGCCCACTATCGTGCTTGTTTATATTGTGGAGTCATGATATTCGGAACGAATGCTGAAGTCACACTATCCCAATGGGAATATCAAATTGGTACCGGAATGGGAATAAAAGTAGCCGACGATATGTGGATGGCACGCTTCCTCATGGCCAGAATAGCAGAGGAATATGGGGTTTGTATTTCATACGATCCCAAATTAGTACCACATTGGAATGGAGCTGGATGTCACACAAATTTCTCGACTAGAGAAATGCGCGAAGATGGGGGACTGAAAGCTATAGAAAAAGCGATTGAAAAACTTTCAAAACGACATAAACAACACTTGGAAAAATATGATCCAAAGGGCGGTAAAGATAATGTTAGAAGATTGAGTGGACATCACGAAACGTCTGCAATCGATAAATTTTCATCTGGAGTTGGCACACGTGCCACAAGTGTTCGCATTCCAAGACCAGTGGCTGAAGCAAACAAGGGTTACTTGGAAGATCGACGACCGGCATCTAATGTCGATCCCTACTCAGTTATGGACATGTTGATTAGAACGTGTCTTCTTGATGAAAAATAAACTGAAATTTCTTGTATATTTAAAAAAATAGATATTTTTTTTTTCATTAATAAAGATGAAAAATTAGGTGTACCATACAGTTTTATTGAAATTACTATGTGGTTTTTGATCAAAAAACCGAAGACGAGATTTGGGGTGTGTGAAATCCGCCACTCGAGTGGCGGATTTCCGAACAGGCGCATGCAACCTCACAAATCAAGGTCTCAAAATTCATCTTTTTTTACAGTGCATACCAGAATAAAAACCGTGCACGTAAAATGTACAATGTAGGATAGTGAAAATATTTAAAGAGAGGCTTCAAAATTGAATTGCGCTTGGGGTCTCTCAAGTGGTAAATCCGCCACTGGATTATACAATGTGGTTTCATGTCAAGTAGGGGACGCTTGAACCAGATATTTGCATTGAAACTTTGATCTGAAGAAAGTGCAAAATTAGGGGAATAGAATGTTATGGAATATGGTGCAACTAAAAATAGCAGCGCCACCTGGTGAACCTGGTACAAACTATATCCCCCCGCACCGATGATGAAACAACCTTCTTCGCCGTGAGTCGTTCATCTATACTATCTTTTATCTGTGGGTTTAACATTGAACAAGATGTAACAAGAGATCCTTGTAAAAATGTGGATCATTTTCGACAATGTAAAATGCTGATATATGCAGATAATATGAATTCGCGTTTTACATTAACAAAACGCTACCACGTGGTATAATTTCAAACTCGTTTGTAACGTATAGTAAGTACCAACATAACCAAACATTTTGTTTAGATTAACATAACGCCATCACACGGAATAATTGGAACTGCTGCAAGACGTAATGTTGTTATCATGGACTTAAAAAGATAGGACCCGCAACTCCCTACCTGAAAGCTTAAAATTTGCGAGCTCTTAACCGTATGGGTTCATCACTTCTACCGCTAGGATCGCTGAATTCCTGTTCCAGAAATACGATTTAAATTCAAATTGAAAATTATTAATTAAACCAATCTATATAATAAAATAATACCGGTCATTGGGCAAAATTGTTAGAAAAACGGTTCGCATTTTACGTACGTCCGACCGATTTTTGCCGGAGTGGTCGCAAAATGGCGATCTCGTCGGGACGCACACCGTGGTGCAAAAAAAAATTTAGAGGGGAAACTCTGGAGGCGGCGGGAGGCGAAAATGTGACATTTTTTCCGGATTTTTACTTTCCGAACGAGATATCCGAATCCGCCCAACGGATTTTCACCGGACTCGTCTCGATCGACGCGGGAGGTTTCCGGATCGTGCACAACCACATCGGCTTAGCTTAGAAGTTACCGGGGGCGGCGTGGCGAGACCGCAAAGTGGACCTACTTTTTCGACATAATTTGTTAGAAATGTGCTTCGACGACGAGGGGCGGCGAACGAAAATGACGGGGCGGCACGTCAAAATGTTCGCAGTTAAAAGTTCTATCCAACCGTGCCGAAAAAATCGACCCAAGTCTTCGGGGGCGGCAACGGCGAGCGAAAAACTTTTCGCGCGCAAAGAGTCGAAAAATTGAAAAATTGCAACGACAAGCAATTCCTGGGGGAGAACGCCAGAAGAACCCACCGTACCGATTTCGACGGGACAAGCGGCAATCGACGCCGGAGGTATTCCCATCGTGCACAACCGAAACGGCATCCTCCGCATACGTCCGGGGCACCCGTGGCGAAGCCTCAAAGTCGAAGAACTTTTTTCGCAAAAAGTGTTAGAAAACGTCCTCGGGAGCGCGAGCCGACCGTCGAATTTTTACCCGCGACACCGGAAAATATCCGCCAGAAATTTCTCTATTCGACGACGTCAAAAAATTTAAAATTGCTCCACGGGTGCGGCGCTGGCGGCACGAAACGTCTCTCGCCGCGAAGACGCTCTCGACGACGATTTTTAGCTTCGAGACGATTCTTGGGACAGAACGCGGGAAGAACCCACCGTACCGATTTCGATGCGAGACGTCGCAATCGACGCGGGAGGTATTCCCATCGTGCACAACCGAAACGGCAACGTCGGGAAACGTCCGGGGCCTCCCCGGCGGCGCCTTAAAGTCCAAGAACTTTTTGAAGAAAAATTATGCAAAGACGGCCGTTAAACGGGAACCAAAGGTCGGAAGATTACGGGAAAAGCGTTAAAATGTCGGCTAGGAAAAACTTTATCCAAAACCGGCAAAAAATTTGGGGTAACGGGTCGGGGGCGGCGGAGGCGGCTCGAAAACCTCCCCGGCGCGGCAACTCCGTAGCGGCCAAACCGCAAAAACGTTATCGGCGCGACCGGTGCCGATCGACGACCAAAGGTTCCTACTATCGCGGCGATTACGTGGAGAACCTTAAAAATAACGTAGAGAGCCGCTCCAAGAGCACAAAGACGAAGAATTTTTAATAAAGTCGAAATTTTGTCGAAATTTGGTCGAAATTTTTCGAAATCTTTAAATTTTATTTTCGATTCGGTTAAATCGCATAATTTTAAGTATCAATAGATGAAGCGACGAATTCGTCCGCCGCATATTTGATGTGGTAGAAAGTAAAAGACTTTTTCAAAAAATGTTAAATTTTGGAAAATCAAAAATTTTTTTTTTCAAGTACCTCTGTCTCGTGTATATAAATCGAAAATGCGTAATAAATTTTTTTCGAAAAACCCCTCCTTTACGTTCAAAATTGACATTTAATGGTGACTATTATTTTGCACGAAATCAGCTAGGATTTCGATTCGAAATTTTCAAGACTATCTGATTTTATAAATTGTGACGTTATTTTGCGGTTTAGGAAAAATTTGCACATGTGCAATATCGAAAAGCGTTAAAAGCTCTATAGGAATCTGCTTTTAATTTTTCAAATTTTTGTTTACCAAAGTCGTGGCGCGAAGATTTAGTCAAAATTTGTAAAAAATCTTTGACGGCCCGTAGCGCCCTTATTTATCGGCCGATCTTAAATTTTCAAAATGAAACGGATGCGTCTCGTCGAGCTCTATAAAAACTTTCTTATGGTCGACTTTCGTATCTCCATCGGGAAAGACGTAAAACGCAATTTAAATTTTTTATTTTTTTTTCAAAGGGGGTAGCCTTGAAAAATTTGGGAAATTTTTTTTTTCTATTTTATTTGCTCATTACCTCCGCATTGCAATTATAAATCGAAAACCTCGAATAAATTTTATTCGAAAAATGATTCCTTCACTGTTAGAATTATTAGTTTTCCGATATAATATCGCAGTTGTGCACATAAAATGCTCCAATTTTGATTGAGACGGCTTTGGTTTTTGGTATCTAGATAATTTTGATAATTTATGGGAATATTCATACAGTGTAAAGGGCCCGCAGGTCAAACTACGTTTTCTGACAAAAATGTGCAAAGTCCGTATGGTGAGCTATATGCTACAAGAAATAAAAGTATATGGCCGCAGACACGGTCACGTTCAAAGATATTACAAGTGCGAGGCCGAAGGCCGAGTTATGTTTATAAAGAAATAATTAGTGCGAGGCCGAAGGCCTCGCTATGTTTGTAGAGAAATAACAAGTGCGAGGCCGAAGGCCTCGCCATGATTAATAAATCAATAAGTGCAAGGCCGAAGGCCTTGCTATGTTTGCAGAGAAATAACTAGTGCGAGGCCGAAGGCCTCGCCATGATTAATAACTCAATAAGTGCGAGGCCGAAGGCCTCGCTATGTTTTAAGTGAAATAACTGGTGCCAGGCCAAAGGCCGAGGTATGTGCATGCAGCGTGGGAAAGCAAACAATTGCCATTTTCCCCGAATTTTTACTTTCTGGATGACATTTTCTAATCCGCTCAATGGATTTTCACCGCATTTTTCTCAATCGACGCTGGAAGAGTCCGGATCGTGCATAAACACAACAGTGTTTTTTTTTGCGGCGTGGCAAAGCCGTAAAGTAGAAGTGCCTTTCTCACATAAAATGTTATAAATGTCTTTCGACAACAGGAGGTGGCGATGGATCATGACGGATTTGGCACCCGCTTCTATCCGAAAAATTCTAACCAAAACCGCCAAAAAATTTGAGGTGAGACTTCGGGGGCGGCGGAGACTGTGAAAAAACCTTCCCGGCGCGGCAACGCCGTTGCGGCCCACACAAGTAAACGTTATCGTTCCCACCGATGCCGATCGACGGCCAAAGGTACCTACTACTGCTGACGTTAGGCAATAAAGCTTAAAAATTACGTGGGGTGGCACGCCGAGAGCTCCAAAACAAATAATTTTGAAAATGCTGCAATTTTGACAAAATTCTGTTCAGAGGAAGGAAAATTTTTGGAAAACTTTAAATTGTGTGGTGGAATCGGTTAAATTGCGCGATCGTAAGTTGAAATGAAAAGGACGACCTATTCGATCGGCGCATGTTGGATGTGGTAAAAGGCAAAAGACTTTTTTGAGAAATGTTAAATTATTGAAAATTAAATTTTTTTTTTGCAAAATGTTTCCGCCTCGTGTATGTAAATCGAAAATGTCTATAAACATTTTCCCGAAAACGCCTCCCTTTACGTCCAAAATCGACATTTTATGTTTGTTATGATATTCCAAAAAATCGGCTAGGATTTTGATTCGAAATTTCCCGGATCACATGATCGTGTAAATTGTGACGTTATTTAGCGGTTTAGCAAAAATTTACAAATATACAAAATCGAAAACCATTAAATACTCTATACGAATCTCACTTTAATTTTTCAAATTTTTTCTCAGCCATGTCGTGGCGCGACGATTTACTCAAAAATTGTAAAAAATCTTTGACGGCCCGTAGCGCCCTTATTTATCGGCCGATCTTAAATTTTCTAAAGCGAAACGGATGCGTCTCGTCGAGCTCTATAAAAACTCTTTTATGGTAAACTTTCGTATCTCCATCGGGAAAGACGTTAAACGCAATTTAAACTTTTTATTTTTTTCTCAAAGGGGGTAGCCTTGAAAAATTTGTAAAAAATTTTTTTTTGATTTTATTTGCTCAATACCTCCGCATTGCAAATATAAATCGAAAACGTCGAATAAAATTTTTTCGAAAAACGATTCCTTCACTGTTAAAATTATTAATTTTCCGAGATAATATCGCAGTTATGCAAATAAAATGCTTCAATTTTGATTGAGACGGCTTTGGTTCTCGGTATCTAGATAATACTGAAAATATGAAGCACGTAATGTCTGTAGAGAAATAACTAGTGCAAGGCCGAAGGCTTCGCTATGTTTAAAGTGAAATAACTGGTGCCAGGCCAAAGACCGAGCTAAGTGCTTGCAGCGTGGGAAAGCAAAAAATTGCCATTTCCCCCGAATTTTTACTTTCTGGATGAGATTTTCCAATCCGCTCAATGAATTTTCACCGCATTTTTCTCAATCGATGCTGGAAGAGTCCGGATCGTGCATAAGCACGACAGCGTCGCTTAGATTTGCCCGGGAGCGGCGTGGCAAAGGCGTAAAGTGGAAGTGCCTTTCTCGCATAATTTGTTATGAATGTCTTTCAATAACAGGAGGTGGCGATAGATTATGACTGGTTTGATACCCGTTTCTATCCGAAAAATTCTATCCAAAGGTTCCTGCTACAGCTCACGTTAGGTAATAAAGCTTAAAAATTACGTGGGGTGGCACGCCGATAGCTCAAAAACGAATAATTTTGAAAATTTTGCAATTTTGAAGAAATTCTGTTCAAAAAAGAGAAAATTTTTGGAAAACTTAAAATTTTATCGTGGAATCGGTTGAATTGCGCGATGGTTAGTAGAAATGACAAAAATGACCAATTCGATCGGCACATGTTGGATGTGGTAAAAGGCAAAAGACTTTTTTGAGAAATGTTAAATTAAGGTAAATTAAATTTTTTTTTGCAAAATGTTTCCGCCTCGTGTATGTAAATCGAAAATGTCTATAAACATTTTTCCGAAAACGTCTCGCTTTACGTCCAAAATCGACATTTTATGTTAGTTATTATTTTCCTAAAAATCGGCTAGAATTTTGATTCGAAATTTCCCGTATCACAAGATCGTGTAAATTGTGACGTTATTTAGCGGTTTAGCAAAAATTTTCAAATATACAAAATCGAAAACCATTAAAAACTTTATACGAATTTGCTTTTAATTTTTCAAATATTTTCTCCGCCTTGTCGTGGCGCGACGATTTACTCGAAAATTGTAAAAAATATTTTACGGCCCGTAGCGCCCTTATTTATCGGCCGATCTTAAATTTTCAAAATGAAACGGATGCGTCTCGTCGAGCTCTATAAACACTGTGATATAGTCGACTTTCGTATCTTCGTCGGGAAAGACGTGAAACGCAATTTAAATTTTTTATTTTGTCCTGTAAAGAGGGTAGCCTCGAAAAAATTTGAAAAAAAAATTTCTTATTTTGTTTGCTCAATACCTTCGTATTGTAAATATAAATCGAAAACCTCGAATAAAATTTGTTCTAAAAAGGATTCTTTCACTGTTAAAATTATATATTTTCCGAGATAATTTCATAATGCACATAAACTGCTACCATTTTGAATGGGACGGCTTTGGTTCTCGGTATCTAGATAATGTTGAAAATATATGGCTTTTAATTGGCAATTATTTTACTCAAAAACAGCTAGGATAAAATTTAAAGTTGGTAACCGTGAGAAAAGATGACTAATCATCTGTCAGATGTATGAGCTGTCAGTTTCTTAGGTTAGATCAAATATATATAGAGTGCGGAGTAAGTCAAATTTAGTGAGTTAGGGTTGAGGGGTACATTGGACCACTACTTATTTTTATATCAACTTAATAAAATAAAATGTGTAGTGTAATGTTAATAATTTATCTCGAATTCAACGTAAAGTTTTTTGAAAGTGTTGCTGATGAGTTACTGCATTATTCGAATCTGTTTTGGCTTGCTAAATTTAACTGGACATAATATCTTCTTCGTGTATTTTAGTTTGACGTTTTTATGTTTTATAAATTTTACCAAAAATCAAATATCTAAATTATATAATTAAATAGGTATATTTAAACAAACAAAACATAATTAATTTAAGAAATAATTATATTAGGTGATGGTAAGCAAAAGCCTTTGGCATTCGTTCAATCCCTCGGTATTGTAAATGTGAACAGGAGCTTTTGATTACAATTTTTTAAAAAAAGGCCCTTATCTCGATCAACATTCATGTTTATACGAATATTGTTAATGTTTTCTTCAATTAATTATTTTGATTTGAAAGGTTATATCATTCTGTAAATTATTCGATTAGTTGATCGTAACTATTGTGCAGAGCATGATTAATTCAAATAATGATTAATTTAAATTTTCTGTAAATTATTACTTTATTTAGAAGATTTTCAAAAATGTGATACTGGATAAGTGCGAAAGTTATAAAAAACTGTACCGAATCTGCTTTTGCTTTTCAAATTTTATTAAAATAAATTTCATAGTTTTCTAAACTACAAAGCCAAAATAAATATCTTTTTGAGTCATAATAACTAACTTTCTAAACTAATGTTAGTAACTCATTTTGAGTCGGCGCCAAACAATCAAGCAAGATCATTAAATTAGTTAAAAAAATTAACAAATATTTTACAATAACATTCCAATTTACACACTCACTGACGCCGACTAAAATTACTTGCTAACATTAGTTTAGGAAGTTGGTTATTAAGACTCAACAGGTTAATTACTTTTTGCTTTTTAGTTTCCTTTTTCGTCCGTTTAATATTTATATAATTGAATTGTGGAAATTATTCCAATTTTATTAGGCTCCCCAGTTATTATGCAATTCCTTGTATAGTTGTTGTCATGAAAGATGAAGCTTCGTCATAAACGGCATTTGTATGAAATAAGACGAAAATTGTAAGTCAAATAAGTGTTTGATATAATAAATTTAAATCATAATAATTATTATAATCATTAAAATATTCACAACAATACTTAGTTCTAAAAAGAACTAACAAATTTTAACAAGTTTATAGCAACACAAAACTTCCAATTAACGTAATATAACAGGCCCGTACCCAGGATTTAATTTCGGGGGGGGCACTTAGTAAAAAGTAAAATTTTTAATGGTTTTTCTTTCGAGAATTTTCATTATTATAAACAAATTTTCATTTACTTTAAAAAAAATTTTTTTTTTGAACATTTCGGGGGGGGCACGTGCCCCCAGGTGCCCCCCCCCCTGGGTACGGGCCTGTAATATAAAATAATTAATTTCAACTAAATGGAAATATAACTTAAAAACCAAAGTAACTTGTCAAAATTATAGCATCAGTTAATATGAAAAACTACTTTCATTAAAATTATTATGCAAGCTATGAAATATTGCATCTATCTTTTTCTATCTCATACGTTGCATATCATAACATAATTTTCGACGTATAAGATTTCTAAAATCAGACACTTAAGAATTATTTATGTTAGTGTGTCTTTGTTGCACTTATGACTACAATTAATTTGAAAAAAAAAAAGATTGTCGGTTCTTAATTCAGATGGTTGTGACGTAAGCTTCATCTTTCAAAATTACAACTGTATGTTTGCTTTAGTGGTTTGTAGTCAAAGAAAGGTAAAATTTAAAGTTGGTAACCGTGAGAAAAATTGAATGTTAGGTTTATGTCGCTGTCAAAATTTTACATTAATTAATTTTTACTTTTTAGTATAAGAAATCTTTATATAGGGTGCGGCTAAAGTGAAAAAGAGTGTGTTAAGATGTTATGAGGTATATTAAGGTAGTTTTTTTTTTATTTTTTTATATTTTTTATTACTTTTTTAATTTGCTTCATAAACATTTTTTCTTACTCGCTTAAACTTTTGCAAAATTGCAAAAACATCAACAGAAGGTTTCAAAAGGTAAACTTTTCACTTTTTAAAATGTTAAATTATTAACTCGTTGATATTAAATAATATTAAAACTTTAATAAATCGAGTTATTTAAAAAATTAAAAATCAATAAAATCAAAAAATTCAAAAATTATTGAATAACCAAAAAATTAAGGTAACAGTAAGCAAGAGGCTTTGGCATTCGTTCGGCACCATAAATAAAATGACTTCGAAGAAAGTTACCTATGCAGTTTATAGATTTTATATTGTTGATGTTGTCACAAACAAAATTTAAGTTGAGAAATGTAAGTTTGTAAATTATGAATTATACATGAGGTTGACCTGAAAGTACCTAAGCTTACAAAGTAACCAGGTAAAACAAGTGCAGTTCCGAAATGAAGAAATATAAAAATAACTCAAAGTCGTAGGTAGAAAGATTGTTTGCCACTAAAATTAAGTTAATCAACCATGAGATCTGAGTAAAAAGCCAAAAACGATTACGTAAAAGGCATTTTATTTTCAAGTTTAAATGAAATGCTGCAACTACTGTAAACGTTCATGAAGAAAGCGTAAGAGGTCACCAGCTAATCATTGCATTGACAATGTCACATGTAGAAAAGATTAATATTTAATATTAAAATAAACCTAGTAAAAACAACAGTTGGCAATTATTCATCATCATTTCCTTCATGGATTAGGTTGTTGAAATGTAAGTTTGTAAATTATGAATTATACATGAGGTTGACCTGAAAGTACCTAAGCTTTTCCCATCTTTTCCTCAATCGTCCTACATCTCTGCGTCCTTAAAGTTGGTATCTATAGATCCGTAGAGGGACTCTGTAGTTTTCCATTTTCTGGAGATGTTCTTTCCATTTTGTTCGGTTTCTCACTATTTTATTATTCAAGTTAAAGATTTGTAAGTCATCTCTTATTATGATCATTTTTTATGTCATCCGTTCTTTGGGTATTTTATACTGCTCTAACGAACTGCTGTGTTAAAATACACCCTCAAACATGCACATTTTTACAACCATGTTTAACCTCTTTCCGTAAATTTTACGAATCAAGTTCTCTACTCGGTTTAGGTTATATTATGATGATTCAATCTTCAGAGCTTAAAAAAATGTTATATTTGCTATGGTCTGAAACTGTTTACAACTGCACGGTTTTACCACGACACCATCCAAAATACCATTTATTTGGAATTCTAGGTGCCGAATACGGTTCATTCTATTATGTTTTTTTAATTTTTTTATTTTCCGTGACCCTAGAAGTACGTTAACAAAATGGTAAATTAAACTGCAGATTTCCTATTAAATAATAATTAAATTATGTTTAAATGATTACAATTTTATTTGGTGGCCCAATAATTATGCGACTCACTGTATGTTGTCTGTAGTTTGTATTCTAGGAGAAATAAAATTTAAAGTTGGTAGCCGTGAGAAAAGGTGAATGTCACATATGTCAAATATATCATCTGTCAGATTTATATCGCTGTCAGATTTTTAGGTTAAATCGTTATATAGAGTGCGGCGTAAGTGAAATACAGTGAGTTAGAGGGTTAAGGGGTACATTGGACGACGTATTTTTATATCAACAATAAAATAAAATGTGTAGTGTAATAATTTTAATAATTCATTTTGAATTCAACGTAGAGTTTTTTCAAAATTCTGCTGATTAGTTACTTCGTTATTCGAATTTGTTTTGGATAACTAGACATATATGTTCTTCGCCACAGCAGTGGAGTGAAATATTTGCAATATTTTCAGTTATCGCCTTAGCCTTATTAAATTTTTCTATCCGATAATATTTTGTTGGGACAATTAAAATCATCAGTAAAAGTTCCATCTTCAATAATAATATAATCATCGATGTCTATATTTACATCATTTGTATCCATGATTAGTGCATTTTCAACTGAAATAATATATCTTGCATGAAATCAAGTTTTTAAAAATATATCCAAATTATTATATTTTCATATCATAAGAATATGACGACTGGTGTAAATGTTACGGGAAAATTACGTATACCGGTAAAAGTACACATTTTCCGGTAAATGTGCACTTATACCGGCGCTTATGGTAAATGTGAGATTTGCCAATAGAATTAGGGAAATGTGTACATATACCAAGCGATGATGAGAAAAGTACATATATTAAGAATTGAAAACAATTTAGTGTATTAAAGCAGGAGCGGCGGGTTTTGAATTTTCCGTGGGATGTATTATGGGGATTTTAATAATAATAATACAAATTTTAAGTAAACTGAAAAGCTGCAAAAATTGTATTTACTTCCTTTTACACATTTTTTTTATATACCTATAACTCCAACTTCAATCTGATCAAATCTTAGTTTTTAATAACATGTTTTTCAGTACATGTTCACATGTGCACATTTCCCTGTAATTGTAAGGATAACACTGTATTTTAAATTATTCAACTCACTTTTACCAACTCCCGTGGAACATGTACACATTTACTATACTATATATATATACTAAAAGAATTTCAAAATAAACACGAATGCATTTTCTTCAGAAAACGGTAAACAAGAGGCTTTGGCATTCGTTTGGCACCATAAATAAAATGACCCCGAAGGAAGTTACCTCTGCAGTTTATAGATTTCATATTGTTAATATTATATTTCTTAATCTTGTTAATATTATATTGTTATATTTCATATTGTCACATAAATTATGAATCATACATAAAGTTGACCTGAAAGTACTTAAACTTACAAAGTAACCAGGTAAAACAAGTGCAGCTCCAGAATAAAAAAATATAAAAATGACACTAAGTCGTAAGTAGAAAGTAAATAGCCACTAAAAAAATTATCTATGAGATCTGAGTAAAAAGCCAAACACAATTATGTAAAAGGCATTTTATTTTCGAGTCTAAATGAGATGCTGCAACTACAGTAAATATTTATGAAGAAAGCGTAAGAGGACACTAGCTAATCATTGCATTGACAATGTCATGATTGACGGCTGTTCTCTTGCAACCACTTATTTATTTAGAATTTTCTGACTTTATTTTTGAAAATAACGAGTTAAAACTTTTACAGTACGTTTGAAATGTTATTTACAATATTATGTCGAAGCGCTTTTGTCGCGAATAAAAAAATCGCAAAACAAAAATTTTTTAATGCAATTTTTAAAAAAATTATGCTTCGACATAATATTAAAAATTACGTTTTAGATATACTGTAAAAATTTGAACGCGTTATTTTCAAAAATAAAGTTAAAAAATTGTAAATAAAATTAACGCTAAAATGCGCGTATCTCTTGCATTCGCGATTTTTTTTACACATTACTTTATTTTTTATTGTACGTTTTTGGTCAGCTACTGTTATTGTACACCAAATAGTCCATTTTCTTTTTAAAATCGAATTTTCATTTTAAGTGAGAACACAGCCTTAAGATAAACCGAATAAAAACAACAGTTGGCATTATTAAATTACTAAATTATCAACCCAAAGACAACCAAACTTCAGTATAGCTCAAATTACTGATAGCAATTTGGTTTAAATCATTGTATTCCTAGTTAACTATAATTTTTTGCTTAATTTATTCTCCATTTTAACAGAAAATGATTAAGTTATTAGCACCATATTAAACAGACAGGGGATTAGTACCCATATTTTATAGTTCACATAAATCAATATCGATTTCACCACAGCGCAGCGTGTGAATGCCCTCTGGAAGGCCGAGCTAAGAAATTCTGTATAGTCCGCAATTTGAACCCAGAATTTCTGCTCTGTACTCAATCAGCGATTACATCACTCCACGGCTATAGCTAATTTTCTAATACTAAGACTAATAAAAATAAGGAGGGAGTACACTGCTTGCATACAATAATATGCAATTCAATTCCTGTGTTAAAATGCAAGTTGGCAAGATTTTCTCTATAAAGCTTACTCTAAATGGAGCCGCGCAGAAGAGACCCATGGACGAAAAAATTATTGGTTTAGTTTCAATAGTACACAAATGGCCTCTTTTCAGACACTTTCTAATAATGATTGCTACTTTTCACAATCATAGTATAACTATTATAAATTCTACACCGAGTGCAATTCAGTTCCTGCGGTGAAAGACAAAACAGTGGGTTTTTCTTTATAAAATATACCCCAAATGGAGCCGCGAAGCGGCGACTTGTAGAAGTCCTGTAGAAGCATGCCGCGAAGCGGCATGTCAAGCTTAGTGGAGCCGCGAAGCGGCGACTTATTTTGAGCCGCGTAGCGGCCCGCCGCGAAGCGGCTAGAAGCCGCGATAGCGGCTTGCCGCCGGCAGGCCAAGCGCTGGTTGAGATCCGTAGGATCTCCCAGCGCTTGTATATGAAAATAAAATATTAAAGATTGAAAATATATTATGTATTAAAAACAGTAATGCATTTTTCATACATGTACGTGCACTTTTATTCAAACTACAAAGAATTAAGTTTGGTAAAGAAATTTGACAGCTGTCAACAACGCGCATGCTTGGAATAGTGATAAAAATTAAAAGAAATTTTTTTAAAATAATTGATATTATATAATTTCTTTTTAAATAGTACGTATTTTATTATTTTAAAAAACTTTATATGTGTGAAAAAGTAAGTTTTGTAATGAAAATAAAATATTCTAATGAATATTTCGGAACAGGAATTCAGCGATCCTAGCGGTAGAAGTGATGAACCCATACGGTTAAGAGCTCGCCATTTTGTATCTTAGTTGCTGGTCCTATCTTTCTAAGTCCATGGTTGTTATTGACGGTGGCGCCACCAACGGTAATGTAAAACGCAAATTATTGGCAAAAATGAAAGTGATTTAATGGATCTTCAAACGTTCTTTACATGGACTCTTTCTAAGTCCATGGTTCTTTAGTTAGAATAGTGGCCAGGCCCGTAGCCAGGGGGAGGGGGGCACTTGCCCCCCCTCCAAAATGTTCAGAAAAAATTTTATTTGAAAGTTAAAGAAAATTTGTTTATAATATATAAAAATTCTCGGAAGGGGAACCACCAAAAATTTTATTTTTTACAAGTGCCCTCCCCAAAATTAAATCCTAGCTACGGGCCTGATTGGCACAACTGAAAAAAAATACTTTTCAAAAAAAACATTAAAATTGTTTAGAAATTGATTGTTTTTTGCACATTTAACAAATAAAAATTTTGTTTTGAATTGCGTCACAATTCTTGCAAATGTTTCCAAAACTGAAAAATAGTTTTAAATATGGACGAATCAAGAAGCAAATGTTAGTTTAATAAGTAAATGAAAAACTGTTGGAAAAACATGTTTTTTATTACTAAATAAATAAATAGTTTAGAATGTTTGAGGTACATGGATTCCTTAAAAACAAATTCATTGGCTACAATGCATACTTTTCAACCTTAAGTTATTTCTAGTACAACATAAACTTCAAGTCAGCAAAACAGTCAAACGAGTTTTTGGTTCATAATAAGTTTAGTAATAATAAAACAAAAACAACTGAAAACTTAAGATAAAAACTAAAAATCAGGTAACTACATTAATTTCGAACTTCCTTGGGAATCATCCAACATCAGAAATGGGAGCAACCTCAAGGTTCTATAGTAAGTTCTATTGAACACAACATCAGTCTTAAGTTAATTTTTATTAAAAGTTTTCAATTAACATCACAAATTATAATCACTTTCACTAAAATCGTTTTAGGAACATATTTTACTTATGTATTAAATAATAACATCTATTACTAAGAATTCAAACTTAAAAACATTAATTTATTCAAAAAAAATAGGAACACAAATAAAGAAAGCTTCTATTGAAATAAAATTAAAAACTAGATACACTAAATTTACTGAAAATTCTATTAAAAAACAGAATTAATAGTACCTAATGTGCGTAAGACGGTGGGGGGGGGGGGGCGAAAATCCTCAGTACCTGTCCGTTATTGATACCCCCAAGCAATACTTCATAAAAAAAATCATGTTTTATTACTGTACGACACGTGCATCTCCAATATTGCTTTAATCCCATCCTAAAAAGCTTGGTATGCCACTTTTTTTTTATTCCAAGATTTAAGAGTCAAAAACTCGGGTGTTGATTAAAAATCATTTAATCAATAATTCTGTAGAAATGTGGAAAAACGGCAGTTACTCCACGTTCATTGTAGCATCAACCCCTGCCTTGTTTCTAGCAGTTTTGCTTTTGAAAACCTAGCCACTGAAAGAGCAATAATTTCCTCAAACGTTATCAGAATTTAATTTTTCCGTGCACCACATTCATTAAAAAAATATATATAAATATTTACTATAAAATCCTCTCCTTGTTAATTTCGCCTAATAACATGTAAAATTTATTATAAATTTTTCAAAATTTCTTTATTTGACAGTGAACAATTCAAAAATGATCTTTGAAAAAACTGATTTTAAATGAATTTTCTGGCCACTTTTAAAACAAACGCAGAAAAATTAAAATCTGATAACTTTTTGGAAGTTACAGAAATTTTTAGAATGTGGTACTTTTAATTTAAGAGGTGAAGATACTTCATCCAGAGAAATCCATCTGTATCGTTGTAATTATTGTACATTTTTAAATCAGGCATTCGAATCCATGATTTACAAAAAACCAGAAAAAATAGTTATATATTACAGATCAACAAAATATATAAAAATAAGCACAATTTATGAATTACAAGTGAATATAATTTAATTCAAGGCGGTTATTTTTTAATCGTTTTCGTATTGATACAAAATGTATTCAAAAAAACCAAATAAATATAACACAAATAGTAGGTATATAAAAATAAAAGTAAATATAAGAATAACAACATTCAAAGAATATTGCACAAAAAGCCGGTCTATTCTGAATTTTTTAACTTTTAAAATATAAAAATGAATTTATAAGTCAGAAGAGATAAAAGTTTAAAATATCAAGCGTGGCCATAAAAATTTTCATAACTTTTAATAATTGGAAAAACGCTTGAGGCCTGGGTAAATCGACTATTATTTATGAAACACGCATCAAATTTACAATAAATATACTGAAATGATCTGTATAATTGAAGGACCTGCTTGATGGCATTAAACACCTTCTTTTCCTGTCTACACAAATATTCATATTTATTTTCTGCCTCGTTAAATTGACTATCTGACCAGCAATATTGAGATGACACATATTGGCATCGCATGGCATGCTTTTCAGCCGATAGAACTTTTAGCACCTCCTCATACGGTGCCGTGCAATTTATATTGATTGAATCGTTCCCTACATCAAAAGAATTATAATTAAAAATACCGTGAAACAAAAATCGTTTCGAGAGATCATTATGAGGATTAGAAATCCTCATTTCTGGCCAGTAATTCAAGATAAACGAAATTATGTAATCAGGACTTGATTGATTTCTAAACCTTAACGGCTGCAATGGTATAATTCTATTTCTTGTGTATCTTCCTCTTTTTTCCTTTCTTAATTTTGAATGAAATCTTATTGGAGATATAATTTTCTTTTGGACATTTTGAGGGCCCTTAAACTTTTTTTTTGCAGACCCAACGCTTGGTTCGAGTGGTCTTTTCTTGTTGTCATTAATTTCTGAACAAACTGGTACAGTAGGCGGATTATGATCGCTTATAATCGAAGGAGGAGGAAGTAAATTTGGTGCAACTGATGAGTCACAAAGTGGTTGCTGTACAGTAGGCGGATTATGATCGCTTACTATCGAAGGAGGAGGAAGTAAATTTGTTGTAATAAGTGGTGTACTTGGTGATGCAGCAATAACATTGTTAGCTAAAGTAAATTTAAACTCATTTGATCTTGGTAGTTGTTGGTTATCCACGTTTCCTGCACGAACAGATTCAGGGGGCGCAGAAGGTCCCTTTTCTTTTTGGTTCAAGTCATTTGAGTGTAATTTGTTATTTTGTTTATCTGAAAAAGATTGCATTGTTTCAACCCTTTTAGCATTTAAAACCAGTGCTTACCATTTACAGCTGAAAACGGAATAGTCGTTTCTGGTTTCCTGTTGATAATGATACTAATACTATGTACGTTCTGCTGAAATACAACCTTAATCAGTGAATTGCACGTCCCAAGAATTAAATAGTCAACGTGAGTTTATGCACAACGCCAACGTGGACACCACAAGATGAAACAACGAACATAGACGTGTTGATATCAAAACTTTGTACCCTTATTGACTGGGAAAGATAGAATATAAAAATGTTCTCATTTTGCACTGTACGATTTTTTAGTTGATAAAATTTTGCCTGTATAATTTCGCCATGAAAGACTTCACAACGTTATGCATAAACCCATCTTAACAAAGTATTGCAGTAACCTCAACTTACTCAATTCGTTTTCAAATCTTTGCATCTAGAAGCATTCAAATGCCAAACAACTTCTACAAATACAACACAATATCATTGATATTGGATACTTTTAAATAGTTTAGTTTCTTTCTTAGAGAAGCAAAATTTTTGTGCTACAACTCGGAAAAATTGCAAAAAGTAGACAGGTTTATTATTAACCCATTGTTTCTTAACTTTTTTGTGTCGCGACCCCCTAGGCCTAAAGAGCTAAAATAAAGAACAAAAAGCTCGCGACCCCCTCCGAAATAATAATGACCATGTTTCTTTTGTTTAGTCCTTAAAAAGCCAATAAAATGGTATATTTATCCTTCGCGACCCCATTGCAGGCAATATATTCAAAAAAGATGGAACCCCTGTTATGTTATTTATGTATGTTAATTTTTCTAAGTGGAGAGGTTACACTAGTCAAAGTTTACTTGTAGCAACATCAAATAATTTCAAGGATTCCGGTCTCGAGCTTAGGTTAGAGTTAGTTTATGTTATTTATTAAAAGAAGCACTTTCTATTGTTTTTGAACCCTAGACCTATTACGGGTGGACGGTGCTTAGCTTATACTACTTCTTGGTTTGCAATGGCAATCCACTATTTTTTTTCTACTTCATATTAACCGCTACATCCATCATAATTTCAATTAAAAATTTTTAAAATTGTGGACCCGGCTGGCGTTTTCAGACAAAAAATTGTACTAACTAATTAAAATTGTTTTAGAATTGTACAATAATTATTATGAAATAAAAATTCTACAGAAAAAGTAATAGAAAAAAGTTTGTCAATTGAATCATTTTTGTAAGTTTCTAAAGTTTAGACATGAGGCGTGTAGAATCAAAACCGGACATGTCACTTTTTGAAAAAAAATTATCCAAGATATACGTTTTGTTCCTGGCAATCTGCTTTACCATTTAAAATTATATTTTGGTTACAAAAAGTCCTATTTACTATTTAAATGGGAATAGAAAATGAGCATTTGTTTCAAAATAATAAAAATTTTTATATAATTTTTTTTTTATTATTTGGAATTTATTTGGTAGTTTTTTGCGTTTTTCTCACATTCGCTTTAACGTGACATGTCCCGTTTTGATTCTACACGCCTCACATATCGTCCCCCTTATGCCATAATCACGAATGTGTTTATTACAAATTTTGAGAAGAGCGCAATTAAAGCTTTAAATATACGTTCATATTTTAAAATTAATCGAATTAACTTGTTGAAATCTTTTCTTTACACTGTCTTGCGTCTTATCTACTCATTAATTTGATTAATTTTAAATTACATACGTATGTTTAAAGCTTTAATTGTGCTCTTCTAAAAAATTATTAATATTCACATTCGTGGTTATGGCATAAGGGGGACGATATTATAGTACAGTGCTTTTACCTTCAAAAATGGTAAAAAAAGAAAGAAAATTATAGTAGCACGAAACCCATTGAAAAAGGTACAGAATATAACAAAAATGAAAGGAAAAATAAATTACGGGCGATCTGAGGTTGGGAAGGGGGAGGGGGTGAGTTTTTAAGGGTAAAAAACGGTTTATCTCGATTTCCGGCAAAACTGCAAGTGCTATGAAAAAAAGTTAAATGGCAAAGTTGTAGGTAATAAAAAGATCTACAACTTTTGTATCGACACTTTTTTCACATAACCTCAAAATTTATGTGAAAAATTCAAATAACCGAGTTTTTGGTTTTTGATTTTTTGCAAAAAAATTTATTTTTTCACGAAATTTGGTGAAAACTTACCTTTGTGTGTCCCAAAAATACGGTAATTTTTTTGATTTAAAATATTGATTTTTTCACCTTATTTTGACTTAATATCGAAAAAGCACCCTAATTTTCAATCGGAAATTCTCACGTCAAAATATCTGCTTTTTTAAAAAAGTTGGTGTGTTTTTTGTTTGATGAAATCTCTACTTTCTGATGGTATAAAAAAATATTCATTACTATGGTAAATGAACTCAAAAAATGCAAATAATGAAAACAACTTGAATCTGAAAATCATATCTTTAATATTTAGAACTACTATTTTCGCATGTTTTTTTCAATATTTATGTTTTATGGATATTTGTAATTTTTTATTTACCATGTACAACATAAAATCTTACGTTTTTCGAGTAATTAAAGTGTAAATTTTAATAAATAGCTCAAAATTGTAGGCACATGATTAAAACAAAAATTCGGATTCGAGTTGTTTTCATTATTTGCATTTTCTGAGTTCATTTACCATAGTAATGTATATTTTTTATACCATCAGAAAGTAGAGCAACAAACAAAAAACACACCAACTTTTTTAAAAAAGCAGATATTTTGACGTGAGAATTTCCGATTGAAAATTAGGGTGCTTTTTCGATATTAAGTCAAAATAAGGTGAAAAAATGAATATTTTAAATCAAAAAAATTACCGTATTTTTGGGACACACAAAGGTAAGTTTTCACCAAATTTCGTGAAAGAATAAATTATTTTGCAAAAAATAAAAATCAAAAACTCGGTTATTTGAATTTTTCACATAAATTTTGAGGTTATGTGAAAAAAGTGTCGATACAAAAGTTGTAGATCTTTTTATTACCTACAACTTTGCCATTTAACTTTTTTTCATAGGACTTGCAGTTTTGCCGGAAATCGAGATAAACCGTTTTTTACCCTTAAAAACTCACCCCTCCCCTTTCCCAACCTCAGATCGCCCGTAATTTATTTTTCCTCTTATTTTTGTTATATTCTGTACCTTTTCCAATGGGTTTCATCCTACTATAATTTTTTTTTGTCTCAAAAATTATCGACCCTGGTCTAATAAGTAATAAAATTCATTTAATTTTGTAGAAGTTATAAGCTGCTGAATGCTTCATTTTGCAACGATTTTATAACTGAGGATCATACGCAATTTTTTTAATTGGTTCAAAAGTCCAAAAACATCATCAATCTCTAGTTAGTGTCCCAAGTAAATTAATCTAACAAGTATAAAATTTAACCTTTTATCTATTAAAATTTTTAGTGGATTTGCCAAGAAGTGTATCATCTGAAGTAGTTGATGATATTTAAAATATTTATTTACCTCCAAAACCAAAATAAATATTTTGACCAGATTGTAAAACGTGGATCTCCTGAATGTATAAAAAATGAGATCATTTCATTCAAACTCGACATTATCCTTATCGCTTGTTAAGCATTTCAACAGTTTATTATCAAGTTTCTTTCCCGACTAGACTAAAGACTAAATTATCACATAATAAAAGTAATTTTTGCAAATTAGCATTTTCAATAAATTAATTATTTAAGTGAAATTAATTAATTAATGCGTATAAACTATGACAATTGTTTTGCTTTCGTTTGCTTACACTGGTAGTTATGCCACTAAATAAAATAGGTCTGTTTGGTATGTAACTCCGAACTACCCCGAGTAAGTTAGTGTAAAAAATTGCGGTATAAAATGTGGGTTGGATTTTACACCAATCAATTTGTAGTAAATCTAGTTCAGGTTAAACCAGGACTGTGATGACAAAAAAAGCTAATGATAAGTGTTAATAAAATTGCTAATATAAATAATTAAAAACAAAACTTATTAAATTGACTTGGGCCCATTAATACCCATAAGTATTAACACTTAAAGAAGATGGAACAATTGTGATTTAATGCTAAGATATCAGGCCCATGCGTCGCTATGGTGTAAAATAAACTTGAAAAAGAGACATTAACTTATGGAGATTGTTAGTAAAGCATTCAGCAATCAATACATATAATTCATAATTTATGTCTCTTGCTCAAGTTTTAAAATCCACCACTAGACAGACAACATCTTCCTTTGAAGATCAGTTACAAAATTGATTATTGTGATAAACAAACAAGCAAATCCAATTAAAAACAGGAAATAATGTACCTTTTCCCTAAAATAAACCTTTATATCTAACAAGTAAAAGGAGTACAACCTACAGTTCAATGTGGAATCCAAATCACGGCCCAAAGAAATTTGGGTTCGAGCGATAATTCAAAAGCTGGATCGGTCGATTGAAAGTTTTATTACCTATTATTATTCAACAATGATCAAATTTTGTTGTTCCTTTTATCATATTTTAGTTAAACAAAAGAAAAAAACAATTAAAATCAAATAGATTACTTACCTGAGGGCACGGTGTACGAGTATGGTCTTCTTTCCCAACTTTAACATCACAAATATCTGGAATGACTTGTCCCAGATTCGCCATTCTATTGCAGTCATTCGAAACAAAACTTGAATTTTGATAATTCAAAACTTCCATCGTTAACGTTTACTTTTATTAAATGTTTTTCTTGAAGAGGATTTACCAAGCGTCATTAAAATAAAATTCCATACACGTTTAAGCGTAGGTGGAGGACTTTTCGAAATGCATTACTAGAACCTAAAAGAATTCTATCGTTTTCATCCAAGATAAAAATTTTACATTGGAAACGTTTATTTGCAAGTCCCACTCGTTCTTTGACAACATAATAACTACAAAAGTTGTTAATCAACGATTAAACAAACACTAAGAACGTCACCACCACAAATGCAACTTTTTGGGTAAACTCAAAAACCGTTAAAAATGGTTATAAAAACAAAAAATGGTGTAACAGCATGAAACAAAAGTTTGAATTGTTACCCAAATGTTTTTGGTTATCAATCAAATTTTAAAACTAAGGAAAGGTCTTACCTAAATCTAAAAGCACTTCGTAATTTTAGAATCGTTCACACAATCATGAAAAAAATTTGAAAAATAGTGAACCTGTGAAGATTTACTGCTGCAATCGCACCCCACCAATCGAGATTCGCGGTACTTCCAAATAGCAGGCGCGAATTTCAACGCCGCCTATTGTTTTTCTAGTTAATGTACAAGGTAGGTCGCACTGGTCGCACGTTATGTAATATTGAAGGAAAAAACAAAGATGGAAACCCTTCTGCAAAGGAATTAGGGGAAAATTGCTGAAAGAAACTTCAAATAGTTCCGAAAAATTGTAATTTATTGCTCAAAAAAAGCGACAACTATTAGCTACCTGTTATTATTTATTACCTGCTGTTATGGTAGTATTTACCTGCCACAAGGTGCTTCCGAAGGGTGTTACTAATTCCCCTCTATTGTATGCTTGGCCGCCTTTGTTACCATTTTTCAAAAGATTATTTTGCATTGGGTAACCCTAAGAATGGTGGTTAAGGGTTAATTTAATCACATAATGATTGATTGGTTTAATTTGTGAGGCAAAAATGTTGATTCTGATTAATTAATTAAGATCAACATCTCCCCCACCCTCAATCACAGTTTTCGAATTATGCAATGATCAAATAAGTAAATCCATTTTTTAGCGTATTTACATAAAAAGGTGTTGAAAGATTGTGTAATGCTAAGAATTCCGTCGCGTATTTATCGTCGCGTATTCTCCGTCGTATTGAAAACCACACGTTTAAATGGAGCAAACTACACGAGCGTAATACACGCTGTGTGGTTTTCATACGGCGGAGAATACGCGACCACGTACGCGACGATAAATACGCGACGGAAATAACGCTCGTGTAGTTTGGCACTAAAGCAGTGCTTTTCAAATTGCATGTTACTACGCTCTTTTTGAATAAAAAAATATAAAAAAAGTGGTGCCTTCGCTTTTTATTTAACCGGTAAAAAATGCATTCATATTTAATTTTTTTATTTCAACAACAAAATTTCACCTTTTCCTTACCCTTAGCTTTTTGGACCTAGGGCACGGCACTGTCTGTCGTGTTGTTTTATTTGAAGTTTGAGGTTATGTGTTTTCAAAAAAACTTGAAGTTCTATAAATTTTAATTTTGGAGCATCAAAAATGTTACATCTAGCAAAGTATTGTACTCCCAGAACAACATTTTTGCAAACAAAATCTTTGTTTTGCAAAAATTCACCTAAAACTTTTCTACAAAATGTACCCAAAAGGCAGTTTTCATTAAATAAATTAAAGGTGAAATACTTGGAGGTAACGTTTCAATCAATTAAAGTTTTAATTTTTAGGGGATGTGGTTGTTTCGAACTGTGGCACCCTCAACTGTAAGATTAAGTTCCGATAATGCGGTTTCCAAATATAAGAAAGCTGTCGGGACTTGGTTACTTGGCTGTAGCGGAATGGTGATCGGAGCTGTTGTTTTAGGTAGTGTGATTATTTATTACGTTGTTTTAATTAGTATTTGCATTGTTGTGCGTGAAATTGTTAAAACTACTGCTGGAAGTTAGGTGAAGTTTTTGTAAACGTTATTTAAAAACAAGTATAATAAAGTGTGGGTGCTTCCATGCCAGATTTTTATTTAAAATTTTGTTGTGTGATTCAAAAAGGTGGAGTGACTCGTTTAACTGAGTCAGGATTATCAATGGTCACTTGGAAATTGCTAGGTGAAAAACTGCCAAGAACGGAAGCTGAATGGGAAAATGAATTTAAAAGATATCAATTATATCCTGAATATAAAATGTGAGTCTGTTGCTTTTTTGATTTTTAGTCTTTTTTAATTTTTTTGTTTGAAGAACCAATAAAAATATTACCCTTTCGGAATTCAAACGAATTTGGTATATGGAGTACACACATCGAATGTGGGGCCGTGCTATTGGAGCTGTTTTTCTTTTGCCGGCTGCATTTTTCTGGGCTAAGGGTGCGTTTACCAAAAAAATGAAAATCAGTGTTTTGCTCTTTGGATCCTTGATTGGTGCACAGGTGAGTTGATTATTTTCTGCTTTTCTTTGAACTTATGGTGCAGCCAAGCGATTAGTTCTGAGATTAGATTTATCGCAATAAACCGCAACTTCATTTTTCAGAAATCGCCCCAATTGCGATTTGCGGTTTTTGAAAAAATTTAAGAGCAAATTAATTCGCCCAATTTGCGATAAATCGCCCAATCTGACAACACTGGTTCGCCCTTCACTTCAAGGGTTGAACTGTCAATGTTTATAAATAGCACTATGCAGTAAAAGTAGCTCCCTTGAAATTAAAATCAACCTGTGCAAGCGTTTTTCCTTTTTTTATTCTTAAATGTCTTGAAATATCGGATTTATTTCGCATTTTTGCAGCTTCAATTTTTTTGTTGAACAATTGATAAAACTTTAAAAAAATTATAGAGCTGAATTCAGGGTAGCAAGACCTTTCAAATGAGGTATTACTTGCCATATCATCCCTATTAACATTTTAGGGGTTGTCATCGCAACGCGAAGGGATGAAACAATACGGAAGTGACATTGGTCGCAAAAGTTGTCCCCCTAGATGATAAAATTGACGTGTTTTTGCATTTCTTAAAAAAAAATTTTGCTGGCCACAATCCCGTCTGTTTCGTTTTCAAAGGGCCACCCTGTATAATGTAATCCACTTGTAATGGATTTGTCTATAATGAACGAATTCTTACACTAAAGGCCTAAGTATTGAACTCCTGATGTATTAATAAAAAGGAACATGGAATCCATTAAACCAACCCTTTGAAGAAATTTCAAAACCTAGTACTACTATAAAATTTGATAAATTTCAATCTCAGTCTTTCAGTAACAATCAATTATTCTATGTTCAACATTATTTAGAAGGTCTAGGAAAATTTCATGTGAATTCATCAACATCACAAATTTCTTTTTATCGCCACTGCAATACAAAGTGAACTAAAACCAGTGCCGGATTAAGCCAGCGCCAAGCAAATATTGTCGCTCCCCCCCCCCCCCATTCTTCTGAACGACATTTTTTTATCCTTGTTCTAACCAAAAACGCTGTTTTTCCCAAGGAGGGAACAGCATCACCTTTTTTACTACCCTTTCCTTAAAAGTAAAACAATTTTCTGTATCAATCCGGCACTGACTAAAACGAATTTTTTAAATATATCACCACCTCTTCCCGTTTCAGTTTAATAAATTATATTTTAAATAATTACCAATCGAAATCCCCGCAATTAAAATTGTACCAGTTTTCAAAACCGATTATTAAAACTATTCTGTCAAAAATTAAAAAATTTAAATGTCAAATTACTTAATTTTAATTTAAATTCGTACCAATTAAATAAAGAAGTAGTATTATCAAAACGATGGTCAGGCTATTAGACCAAGAGATAGCTACAGTTTCCTTCCCGGATTTTAAGGAGTCGTGAACATTGTATGACTTATGGATAGACAACCTCTAAATACTAATCCGAAAATGGCAGACGTTTTTCTGATCAGATAAAGAATTCCTGTTTTAAAATCGCAAGAATTTATAGAGCAGCGCGGGGGCCGTAGGAGGCAATTTCAAAAAATCACACAGACGCATGCAGAATTACAAACTTTAGGTATTGCAGGTGTACAGTGTAATTTTTCTTCAAAGGCAAAAAATCAAAAATATCACTCAGGTGCTAAAATGTAATATGACAATATAGTGGTAATTTCGTAAATCCATCCATGCACGTCACTAATAATTCCCCATCACGTAGATTTTTTTGCTTACAGTTTTTCGCTTACATTTGCTTACAGTGCACTACATTTTCAAAATATTATTTCTTTTAGGGTTTAATGGGTTGGTATATGGTAAAATCTGGTTTAGAAGACAGATTCCATGGCGAAAGCGATATACCAAGAGTTTCCCAATACAGACTAGCATCACATCTTACTTTGGCCTTTGTGCTGTATACTCTATTTTTGCGTTCTTCATTAGAACACCTCTTACCTGCAGAAACTTTATCAAATGCTGGAAAAAAATCCCTTCAAGCAGCCAAAAACTTCAGAATTTTGGCTCACACTTGCAAAGGATTGATTTTTTTAACTGCCATTTCTGGTACATAATACACAAAATAATTTAGTTAACTTCAACAATTATTTTTAGGTGCTTTTACTGCCGGCTTAGATGCAGGTTTAGTGTATAATTCGTTTCCGAAAATGGCAGATAAATGGATTCCTGATGATATTTTGGCGTTAAATCCAGTTATGACAAATTTTACCGAAAATCCTACCACGGTTCAATTTGATCATAGAATATTAGGCACAACAACCGTCACTTTAATCACAACATTGTGGTGGTTATCAAGGCGAAGGTATTTACCTCGAAGGGCCTATTATGCTGCCACTGCTTTAGGTGCAATGGCTTGGTTACAGGTATTTAGTTTTCTCATCTGAACAGAATTCTTGTAATATTTAATCCATTTTTTAGGTTGTATTAGGAATATCAACTCTGCTGATGTATGTTCCAGTTCCTTTAGCTGCAAGTCATCAAAGCGGTTCCCTTGCCCTGCTGTCATTTGCGGTATGGCTCACCCATGAATTAAAACGTTGCCCCAAATAATAAAATTGTTTATATTTAAATAAATTTGTACATTGATTTATAATTAAGTTATTAAAGTGGTGTTTCACAAATTTGCTTTTATTGTGTTATTGTCAAGAATTATTAAAACGAGGATCAACTAATTCAAATCACCGTTATAATGGATCAGCTACCATTTATTCCAAGCACATCTCCGAATTATACTTTTCTGAAAATTACAAAGTGTAATTAAAAAATATGCTAAATAAATTCAAATGGAGAATCTGGATTTTACTAATTACTTGGGTGAAGAACTTACCCTACAATAATTAAATTATCATCTCGAAAATAGGAATTTGTAGTTTATAAGAAAAGGAAGTTAAAAATAAAATTGAGCAAAAATAATTTATTTGTTCGAACATTTCGAAAGGTTTTACAAAAAAAATTTACAGTGTAAGTGTCTGTATTAAAGCCGTGCTTGTAATATTTAATAATTACCTTTCTGTTAACAGTCTTTATTGACGTATCACCCATTCATTACTCAATACGACACCTAAATTTACATCCTTTACAATTAACACTATTATGGCATTTTTTGCAAAATTTCGGAATTATCTTAATATTTTTGAGTAAAACAAAATAATAGAGAAAAATGTTAAGACAATTCAAATTTCATGACTTAACAATAATGCTAGCAATTTTCAAATTTGAGTAGTAACAATTTTGAACATTTTTTTTTTGGTATTGTCGAAATTTAATACATTTTTATTATAAATGCTAGCATTTAAGTAAACACTAAACTACATCAACTTATATTTTATCTACAAACTTAGTGTACATACATTTCAAAATTGTTTCAATTATTATAAATAACAAATTTCTTTCTAATCAACAATTTTTGCAATTACCTGAGTAGAACATTTTAATTATGAGTGACTGTTAATTGACAATCCTTGTGAATTCTCAAATCACATTTAAAAATATTCATTAAAGAACACACAAATAACAAGAAGAATAAAAAGATCTCTGCAAAATTGTAACTTTAAAAATATTGCACATTTTAGAAAGCATACAGAAGGGATTTTCAAAATTATTGTCTACAGTCTACATAGAAAGTTTAAAACTGTGTAGTCAAAATTTGATCATCAAAATGCGTTGAATAAAAAAGGCCACCCTGTATGTGTTGATAAAAGTAAAACATTCATTATGTAATTTTTTCATAAAATAAAATCGAAATATTATATTTATAAGTAACTTCAACATTTACACTGCCAAGTTAATAAATTAATTTGTTTATAGAATTAACAATAATAATAAATGTATACAAAATATGAAATAATATCAAAAATTATTAAGCAATAAGTACAGTTTATACAAAACTCAACGGGAAGCAGTCTTATCAGGCTAAAATAGTTTTGTTCCATCAATTTGTACAACTTTCACCATCAAATTTTGTATAATCTTGAGTACTACCTCATTTATTTACACTATAAAATTTGTAACAGAGTAAAAATAAATCAGTCAAAAATTAAAATAAATTATAACGAATACGTTTGTGTTGGTTAATAGATTGGTTATTTGCTCCACTACCGGTATGAATATTCAATAACTTATTGTCTTCAGCCTTACTTTGTCTTTCAGTGATCTAAACTGATGTTATCACAAAAATATTTCTTTCACTGTGATGCATTAGCTATTTAATTACATTTGAAAATGTCATTTTTGTCTTGTGCACTTGAAATTCTTATCAGAGATGTAATAGCAAACCGTTCAGTAAGACTGAAAACTTATAATGTTGCACATTTAAAAATATCGAGTAGGATGAATCATTAGGTACCTTTTCGTTTGTTTTTTTTTTTACTCAAAATTTGAACTTAATTTCTTCTGTAATCAATCACGGGAAGAATTAAACAGATAAAATGGGGAGGGTGGAGGGATGCATTTGGTTATAAGCGGTTTAATCATGCCGATTGGATATGCTCCTGTACTGAAAGCACAGGTAGATATTTTGTTGAATTATGGAAGAACAGAAGATCAATAAATAAATTATTAATTGAACCAAGATACTTTAGCACCACAACCCACACAGCTAATAGTTTTAGCAACTATGTAGGTAGTAAATAGTGCTAAAAAGTATCATTTGATTTAAAAAAAAGCAATGAATTAGCTAAAGTTTATGGGGGGAGGGGGAGATACTTTTTGTTTTAAATCTTGAGGTAAAGCTTTCAAATTTGTAACATTTAACGAATTTCACTTAATTTTAAAATCCATGAGAGAAGTAATAACAATCCTTGCATTCGCCCACTGCTCTGATCCTAAGTTCATTGATCAAACGACTATAGGGAAAGCAACAAGAAATCACCCCATTAATTACATTTTCCTAGTACTAGTAATCATATAAAGCGGTTAGACTATAGTGAAAGAGTATAAATTTTGAAAATTAATTCCGGAAAAACTACAAATGCGATTAATTTAATTTTTGGGTGTTTATTACTATCAGTCTAACTCAGTAGGTGTATACATGTAAAATTTTATTAAAACATATTTATAATAGTAGGAGTTAGCGTACAAGGTTGTTCCTTGTGTGTGGTTAGATGATAAACATGATTTTAGCAATTTGATCTGAAAACAATAAAAAAAAAAATTTTTTATTTATTTTTTATATTATTTTTTTATTCATCAAACCACACACAAGGAACAACGTTGTACACAAACTCCTACAATTATAAATATTTATTTTTTGATAAAATTATACGCGCGTATACGCAGTAAAATTGACAATAATAAATACTCAAAAATTAAGCTAATCGCAGTTTTAGTTTTTACGGAATTAATTTTTAAAATGCATACTGTTTTACTATAGTCTAAGCAAAGTTGATTGGCCAACCTTCAACTTGGAGTGCAACTATGGAAAAACAAATTAAGCAAGCACAATTAAATTCAAAATATTTTAGTAGTAGGTTTATTGCTTTCTTCAGATGTTTTTAATTTTTATGTTAATATAAAACTTGAAATTCCATAAACAGTAATGCAATGAACTTAGGGTTGCACAACTAGCAATGGAAAACCACAGAAGAAATTCATGGTGAGATGGTAGACTGAGGTAGAATAATAAAGAGGTCGTCCCAGTTGAAAAGAAATTGGGCAGGTCACATAGAGTACAAGACAAAAGGTGGATATAGAAAATGTTGTAATGCAGACCTAAGGTTGGAAGAAGAGGTACCAGTCGCTGAAGAAAAAATGGAAGGATCACCTAGAGAGAGTAGGATGGAAAACAATGGGGAAGGCCTTCGTCCAGCAGTGGAACTGTATGGGTTGATAGTGATTATAATTATATTAAACAACTTGAATTTTTTGTTTCAACTATGGTGGTAAATTTCATTTTCTAGGGCGAGCATAAACTATTAGTTGTTTGGGGAGGGGGAAGGGACTGAAGAGTCAAGATTCTATTATATAACAAAAATCATTGCTGTCAATACTTAAATATCTTTAAGTCCCTTTGCAGCAGAAAGTTGTGTAACAACTGACAAATAATACAAAAGAACAAATCTTCGGAATTATAGTATATAAATGCAGATTTATAATCCTAATCCAAATTTGCCAAAAACCATAATGATTTAGTAAATAAATTTAGCGGAATTTTGATAAACCCATTTATTAATTTGACTTTCGAAAGTTTTTGTTACGAAAAAACGATCAATTTCCTCAGAAAATGGCCGGTGGGGGGTTGAATACAAATATTTAGAAAACTAATCTATTGATTATGATGACGAAAATCGGAAGAAAAGTTATGAAAAAACAAATAAGTTAAGTAATTGTCAATTGATTACTCAAACATTACCATCCATTACTTCAAATACTGTAATTTGAAAATAAAAATTAGTTACAAGGACAATTTTTATCACAAAAATACAATCTGTTTAATTTAAATAATTAGGTTGGTTACCTAATGACCCATACTACAAATCGGTAAAAATTATATTTAAGCTTAGAGTTAAAATCTTTGGAGAATGTTCCGACTTAAAAACTGCTTTAAAATTTGATTATTGCATAAAAATGTCATTACAGCATATACAATGGTTTTTAAGTTTGGTGGAACACAAATTTTATAGATTACAAATTGATATGGAGTATACTAAATATGTATAATATAATATATTATATATGTAATAATAATATAAATTATTTTTTATTAAATAGTTTATTCCTGCACAACCTTGATTACGTAAACAAACCATGTGTATGTAGTTGACTGTATGTATGTGTTTCTATGGAAAAATTACATTTGGTCAGTAAGAACCTACAATAGGTGGATCAATAAACCTATAATGGGCATGAGTTTCATTTTCATATCTTGTCAACATTATACATTTTTAATGACATGGAAAGCAGTTTTCATTTCAATAATAAACAAAAATTACTTTCAACTCGTCCATTATTCAATTATTCATTACTCAAACCTTTTAATTCTAAGAAAATTTATATTACCTCTTTATGAATGAATTAAATTTATCTCTATTGATTTTACATTAACTTTTATCAATTACAAGCACTATTTTTTTTAAATAAAATCAAGAACAATTTGACCCACTTTATAGAATAATAAAAATAAAAGATAAAACCCAGCAAAAAAAACTTGCAATAATTGTTAATTTCTTGGTGATTGCTATGAATGTGTGCTACTTATTAACGCAATTAAACTTACCCTAATAATTATTTATCCAGTCTCATGAGCTCATTATGGATGATGGCAACATTTCTAAATTAATAATTACTTGAACCACGTAGCCGGGTTGTATTTTAGCTTCTTCCACGTGGAGCTTGTCACCTAAGAGTTTTCCACCGAAAAACCATCGTTGTCTAGACGATTCTATTCCTTCTTGGCTCTAAAATTCGAAACACTCTGTATAAAAGTAAATTTGTTTGCACCAGCAGAAGTAGTACCTGCAGCTTCTTTTTACATGTGTTAATAGTGTCAGTGGTATAAACGGACAATTTAATGTCTGTGCAATTGTGAGACAGTCTCAACTTGAGGGTGGTCTCTGTGCCCCCATCGATTGGCTCGGAACAATCGGCGGGAGAGTCTCGTCCGTTATCCTCTTTCACTATGTTAATGGGATAGGACAAACAGTAAATGGGAACTTGATACCTGGTCCCTAATTCGTCATAGCATTCAGTTAAATAACCGTTTGGAACCGAAACACTCGCACCGTCGAGAATCGCCTGTGCTAACTCATAGTCTTTCGCTTCCGCGGCAACCGCTGCAGCGCGCAAAGCATCCCAAATTTCCTTACGTCCGTCAAACGCGGGGGCAGTGTCCCAGAACTCATCGCGTTTGCTACGAAGTTGCCCCTCCGTTAATGGCACATCGGATTTCCAACGAATATTTTCGTGACACAAGGGGTGATTTTTTCGTGTGCTACCTAAAAAACGCAACGGTAGCAACCCAAAAAATTATGTTAGTAGTAAAAAATCACCTGTATTGGGTCTTGTGACCGATTCTGATAAATCATCAATTGCACCGCTTCTAGCACGCGTTATTCCTATACAACCACCCATTCTGTACAATTACAAATCTGTGACATTTCATGCTAACAATAATAATTAACATTTTAAAGGCCGATTTGTGCATTTTCCGTCCATTATACTAAAACGAAAACTAAACTGACAATGACAAATATGACACTTCTGTCATTCGGTTAAACGAAATCGCTGTTATTGTTAGTATCGCCAACTTAATAACTGAAATTGTTACGATAACACTAATTAACTTTTCAACCTTTTTTTATCAATTTTGCTATAAATTTTGATATTATTAAAAGCTGACGTGTGTGTGAACGAAATGTGAATAAAATTATCGAACATGCTTTCTAGGTTAGAATATTTTACTTTTCTTTCATTTAATAATTCTAATTATCCATTTTAATTGACGTTACTATAATGATAAGGTCTTATCAGAAAATGTGGAGGTTATTTATATTTACTGATGATTTATGCTTTTTTTTGCTAAGGAGTATCCAAATTTATAAGTGTGACGATCTTAGCGATTTCCTGTGTTTACATTTAAATTACCTATGAGAATTAGCGTGTTGATTGGTTACCGTATTATAAAGAACCAATAGAAATGCTTTATTAGATTGTTTATCGAATATTGCATACGAGGGTTATGCAAATTATCTTCTGTTATTATGTAAATGAAAGAGTGTGGAAGCTTGAGATAGCAGGAATCCAGGTACGGACTCGCCAGTGGTGTAGTTAGTAGGCCATCATCTCAATTGGCGTTTTACATTACGTATAGATGGCGTTGTAATTCAACAACATGGACGACATAAGTAGTACATCTGCTAAATTAAACCTATGTTAAACATTGCATTTTACGTTGTTTACATTGGAAATCGTGTTTTTAAATCAATTTAGTTCGTATTAGTTAATTATATAACTTCGAATTTGTTCATATTTAACGAAAGTACACGCTAAATATTACTTAAGTTAGTTACCATTAAGGACACTACGTGGCGTTTCACTAATGTAAAACGCCAATTCTCAAAGATTATTTTCGGCAAAAATTAAACTTTTGTTGAAACCGCGAAGGCTGATGAGCAGGGAGGTAGCAACAGGTGGTGAGAGGCACCAGATCCTGGCGCGATGGTCGACACGCAACTTGCTCGGAGCAAATGTAAGCTATATGCGAGGAATTCTTGCGATTATGAAATCGACACCAGGGCCCGGTTTTGACTTGTTACGTCCCTGCTGGTGAACCTTTATAAGCTTTGTATCATTGCTACAACTGATACAAAGGTAGCTATGGCACTGGCCCTGAATAAAATGTGGAAAAATTCACATTAACACGGAAAATGTGTTTATTAGAAAAATTCTGGATTTACCACGTTCAACTTTGATAATTAAAAAAATTTATTACTGATGAGTAATCTATGTTTTACCCATTTACTTCCAAAATTATACAAAAATTTAATTAGGTAGTTACAATTGTTATAATTACGAAACACCTGTTACGCAAATACGAAAAAATTGTTATTGTTTACTCATTGTTAGAATATTCGAAAGCTAATTTTGGTTCACATCTTCCATTAGCGGAAGCTATACATTTTATTACATTATAACTTTTTTTGAAAATTGTTAAAATTTAATTTCCTACAAAAAAGTTCCTGATAGCATTGTTACAATTATGTTACTCCAAGCCGCAAATTTTAACATTTCAATAATTGTTATTGCCGACTTTGAATATCTTCACATCTAAACTGCATAGATACAGTAGCGTACCTAGGGGATGGCGGTGGGGGCGGCACATTCGGTCAACGCATGTTGTTCGGAGCAAATATAGACCAGGGATTTAAAAAGTTCAATTATGAAATAGGGTTAAAAAAATATTATTCAAAAAAATTTTCGGAAGAGCGGCGAAATTCTATGTCACCGCTGCATAGATAAATATATTATGCAGTCGCAGACTTTTTTGTAGTAAATTTAATTGACTATACCTATATGATTTTTTTGTATTTGTTATGGTTTTTGCAGCGTTGTTATCAATTCAACAGTTCCTCGAAGCGCCAAATAGTACTGCACACTTTTATACACAGTACCAGTGTTCATTTCAAAAACAACCAGTCCAAATTACTTTTGTTTTTAAGTAAATCTGAGAAAAAGAAAAAACACGTCGATTTGGATGGCGAGAGCGACGTTCAAATCCAATACTATTTAAATTTTAAGTTTAACCCCCTTTTCACCAGCTACCGCTACTTCTAAATTTTTAATTGCACCTCTTACCTTGCGATACATCATTTTAAAGGTTGAAAAAACTCTCGGTCATCCGCGATAAAAAAATTGGTTGTAGAGGATTCGTTTATGAATTAGAGGTAAAAATGGAAAGAAGGTTTTAATTTTTCAATTTTTACCTCAAACTCAAAACGGATCGATTAAATACAATTTTTTTTATTATGGATGAACCATTAAAATAATGTACCGCAAGGTAGGAGATGCTATTTAAAATTTCAAAGTAGGGGTAGCCAGTTAAACTTAAAGTTCAAATAGTTTTTGAACGTACCCCTTGCCATTTAAATCAACGTGTTTTCTTTTCCTCAAAAACGAAAAAAATGAATGTCCGATATAAAGTGAAGAGTCCTCACCGATTGACTCATTTACAAAACATTTTTGAAACCCCCTGTTTTTTGATGGAAAATATTAAATATTGGTTAATATCTATGAAACCAGGGTAGTATTATTTCAGAATAATTTGTAATTGATAAAACAAAACTTGACCAATAACATTGATGTTTTCAATCATAACAATGAATAATTAATTTAGTTTTACCTGGCTAAAATGATTTAAATGACGGTTACTTCAATTGGTCTTTCAAGTGTCGATATGTTAATAACAATGCAATACATCAATTGTTTTTATTGCATATTGTACGTAATTTTAAGGCTAATTAATAATGTAATTTGATAAAGACCGATTAGAATTGATCGGAATTTATCAATAAATTAATGCACGTCATAAAATTCTTTTATAAAAAAAATCAAATATTGTATGCGTCGGCGTCGTCTGCTAAAAATGCAAGTCAAGACTATCAAAATATTTTTACCTAATTAATAAAAAATTTTAAGACCACCTAATAAATCTTGGCTTTTTCAAAACACTGCATTGTTGTTTTTTTTTTCAAAAAATTAAAGAAGACTATGTGTGTCCACTCTTCGAGTATCTTCTTTCCTACTTTTGTGCAATTTTTTGAGTAGTAATAAGCAGAATAACAGCGAATTATGAAAGAATGTTTTCCAACTTGGAGGATTCCTTTTAAATTATAATCTTTATTTATTAAATTAATATGCAAAATAATAATTCTGTTTCGGGTCTGGTAGAATCAGAGGACAATACAAAATCAACAATAAATTAGATAGAAGGTTGTAAAAGATTTATTAACTTTTTTTAATTGTTGTTTTTAAAATTACAATACATATAATAAATAAATTTGACAATTCAATTGATTATTGAAAAAGTATTACCTAAGTCCACTTTCTGAATTAAATTATTTTAGGATATAATTATATTATTATTACTAAAAATTGTGTCTCTGACCATTTAGTGCTGAAATGTATATAGAAGAGGTTTAACTGCTATTGGAAAGCTGAGTTCGATCTTCATATTAGGCCATTTTTTTGGGTGAAAATTATGTAGTGTATTATCTGAATTAATATTATATTAAATAACGTAGGGCCTATGAGGTCCTTTTATTAGCAATCGATTCAAATTTTTTAAACACAAGTCGGTGCCTTATCATATTTTAAGAAGTTACTAATAAACGAGTGAAATTTATTTCAAAAGTTTTTTTTTTCCATTGAAATGCTCGGCTAGAATCAACGATTTTCAATCCATCTCAATAACACGCAATTTTCAAACGTCGAAATTTAATAACCGTTTAGGAGTCATTAGTGATAGTTAAAATTACTTGATATTTTAAATCTCGTAGTTTAAAATGCAGTGTATTAACCAAGTGAAGACTGTGCAGTTAATGATAAATATTTTTAAATGATTCAAAAAGGATTAATTCGGTAAAACATAGTACTATTTTGGTAAAAGCTTAAAATTTTGAAATTAAAATTAATTTCGAAGTACTAACGTCTTCATAAAGTACGGAAAGTTGGTCACATTTGAAGACGTCATTGCTTCTAAATTAGTTTTAATTTCAAAATTTTAAGCCTTTAGTAAAATATTTTTATGTTTTACCTAATTAATTTTTTTTTAATTATTCAAAAATATTTATTAACAGCACAGTCAGTTATGAAAGGATTTGGGATTACTGCTTTTAAATATTTAATTTCTGCTTCCTTCCAAATTGCCAAATTATTTATTGTAGAACGTCCACAATTGTTCAAATCACCAAAAATCAATTTCGAGCTTCTCTTATTCGATATTCTTCTGTGAATTTCGGGGACGAAAAATCGCAGAGTAACCAAAATGACTACAGAAAAACGATTAGAAATGTGGCAATTGGATCTCTATTCACGTCTTGGTTATTTTACAAGTTTTATGGTACCTAATCATTATTTTCTTTAAATCAATAGTTTCATACAGAAATTTTTAGATCAAAAGAAAGTTTATTTGCAAAGTCAATCAGAATCACCGATCATAAGTAAAGTAGGAAATTTTAATGCAGCTTTACCTTCCTACACCTTGGAAGAAGTGTCGCAACATTCGTCTAGGTCAGTTCGACCAAAAGTGAAAAAAATCAAACTAATTTTTTTTTTACCACTATAAAGTGACAAGAAGATTTGGGTGACTTTCAAGCAAGGAGTTTATGATATAACAAATTTTGTGTCAGAACATCCCGGCGGTGATCAAATTACGCTGGCAGCTGGTAGTTCTGTGGAGCCTTTTTGGATGCTGTATGGGGTCCACAACGATCCTCAAATTTTAGCGATGCTTGAAACCATGAGAATAGGTAAATTATGAAAGTGTAAATTTATAATGGTTGAGATGATTTTATCTAGGCAACGTTTTGGCCGACGAGGGTAGTCAAGCAACAAAAGACATGACGGATCCGTATTGCGATGAACCCCGAAGACATGCAGCCTTAAAATCGGCCTCGTTAAAACCTTACAATGCTGAACCTCCACCATCATTATTAGTTGCTAATTTTCTTACACCCAAGTAAGGAATTTGGTTTGGGGGTGTTTTACTAGCAGAAGTAAAATTCATACAAATATTTTGTGTAGGCGATTTGGCATTGGTAGCCAAAGCTCATATTATAACTAGTGAAACACTTCTCACACAATCCATAAGTTTTTCCATGGTTGTAACTTCGACCCTTGATTTATTTTTTAGCGAATTATTTTATGTGCGCAATCACTTACCAGTACCTGATATTAACCTATCCGACTACGAGTTGGAAATTGAAGTCGAAGGAAAGCGAAAAACCTACAGTTTAAATTATGAAAAACTAAAAAAGTATCCAAAGCATACAATAACGGCCACTGTTATGTGTGCCGGTAATAGGCGGAGCGAAATGACAAAGGTGTGTTGAGTTTTCAATTTTTCCTACTTTAAAACGTTTTTGATGTACTAGGTAAAAATGGTTAAAGGTTTAAATTGGAATGCAGCTGCAATTGGAAATGCGACTTGGACGGGAGTAAAATTGCGGGATGTTTTAAAAGATATTGGAATTAATGAAGACAGCCAAGGATTTCTTCACGTTCAGGTAAATTTAAATCAAAAAGCGAATTTGAAATCATTTCGTGTTTTTTTAGTTTGAAGGTTTGGATGTCGATCCAACTGGTAAACCTTACGGCGCTTCTATACCATTTTGGAAAGCTGTGGATAACAGAGGAGATGTCCTTTTGGCTTATGAAATGAATGGGACGCCAATACCTCGGGATCACGGTTATCCAATTAGGGTGATCGTTCCGGGAGTTGTTGGAGCACGAAATGTTAAATGGTTGGGGAGAATTGTGGTGTCAAGTAAAGAGAGCGATTCTCATTGGCAACAAAGCGATTACAAAGGATTTTCACCGTCCACGGATTGGGATACAGTTGATTTTACCAAATCTCCAGCCATTCAAGAATTGCCAGTTACATCAGCTATATGTAAACCACTATCTGAAGAAACAGTTGTTGTGGAAGATGGTTCAATTTTGGTGCAAGGTATTAACAAGGTCTTCTAACGTCAAATTGTATAAAAGTTTTTAAATAGGTTATGCTTGGTCTGGTGGTGGTCAAAAAATTGTTCGAGTGGATGTCACTACTGATGGTGGAGAAACTTGGCACGTGGCAAATTTGGACCATCAAGATTCGTTACAAGCACCTCAGCATTGGGCGTGGACTTTGTGGAGTATTCAGGTTCCTGTACAAAAAGCAAACAAAAAGGTGAGATTCAACTGTTTTCTTGTACTACCTAGTAAACTATTTCTTTCCACTTGCAGATTGAAATATGGGCTAAAGCAGTTGATTCCACTTACAACACCCAACCAGAAAGTTTTAAAAATACTTGGAACTTAAGAGGAGTTCTGAGCAATGCTTACCATAGGGTACCTGTTAATTTGAAGTGGATGTAATAATTTCTCAATTGGTTTTCCATTTGTACCTGGTAACATTACGTACTTGATTAAAATTTCTTGTTTTAATTTTTCTAATAAATATTTTTTTAAAATGTTTAATTTTCTTATCTCGTTTATGGCAATAAAACCTATATTTCAATTTGATTACTTAGAAATTAATTAATTATACAACCTTTGTTTCAAATGGTTATTAAAATATGTAACGCTTTAATTGTAAAAACATTCATCAAAATTGCAATTAAACTTTCAAAACATGGGATAGGACTTTAAATTTTAAATGTAGTATTCATCAATTGAAGATTCTCAGGGGTGTCACTACATTTCCTGCCTACATCGTATACTTAAACAATTAAAGATTTATAACAGATTGCCTCATATAATATAAAAAATTATAAAATGCAATCAATTATAGTTCGGTAAAAAACACTTCTTATCAATATTTAAATTTAATGCTAATCATTTCTTAATGAAAAGTTTTATGTAGCTGAAACGCAATTGCTTTATTAAATACTACGTTATTACTGAGTGTTAAGATTCCAAAACAGGTGTTTTTTAGTTACCATTGCTTACATTGAGCAATGCTATTGTTACGGGTCGTAATTTTAACAGTTTGCTGTAAGTATATCCAAATATTTATGACCCTTGATTAACTTTGATATTATTAGTGGTGACAGTGTTAAGTAAAAGTATAAATCCAAGTTTATGTGTAAAATGTGACCAAAACGAGTACAGTCCAATTTGTTCTGATGGTAAAGCTTACAGAAATTTATGCGTACTAAAACGAGCGATTTGCTTAGGAGAAGTTGGTTAGTAGAATATTTTTTGTTGAAACAAAATTTTGGATTTATTCATTGTAGTTCCAACTCGATGGACGTATGGAATTTGTACTTTGATACCTAGAAATGACTCGATCATAAAGAAAAGTAATGCTAAAGATGTAAATATAATTTTTAAAATGTTAAAATAAAATAAATGTGGTGCAAAATTTTTGTATGAAGTGATTGGTAATAAATTATAAGTTTTTTTTACAACACTTTCCGGGTTTTATTTTAAAAACAGTTACGCAAAATGGAACAAAAGAACATCCATTTGTGGTCTCTTATGGTTATATTTAGTTTTCTTCTATACCAAGCTGCCATGCAAATTGCATTACTGTTCATGTGCTCAATGGACAAGATCGTTCGGTATTAAGGTTAAAAATTCAACACAGAAGGAACAGTTATACAAAATTATTTATTTACAGTTCTATTAATAAAAAAGACTAAAATTATTTTCACTGGAAATCAAAATGACTACATTCAATTAAGACTAATAAACTCATATACAGCTTTCTGATCAATACTTGCTCTAAATTCTTGCAAAAATTAGATTATTAGTACGAGTACAGAAACAACACACACAAAAATTTCAGCAAAACTAATTGGTGCAAGTATCAATTCGAGAAAATGCTCTACCCACTGGATTTTGACCTTATAAAATATGATAAAACTACTTGAACTGTAAAATACTGATAATTTTAATGAACGTACACATCATCTAGTGATATAGGAAGGACAAGAGTGGTGAGTTCTCATAAGAAGTGTCCTACTGGAAAAAAACCTAACAAATCTTGCATTCTAAATAAGTAATGGCAACAAATTCTATTTATTTCGAATGTAGGTAGTCTAAAAAAAAACCTACAACGCAACTTTGCTGAGTAATTTTCTAAAGCAGCTTCGAATTCTTTCTATTTTACACAAAATTACAGATTTAGTAATTATTTGCAGTTGTTTACTTTTATATGTTACATCTTATTAGTTAGTTACAATGGAATCAACAAATTTTTAAGATTGATTGGGGTGCAGGCTTGCATAAATTGGAGCAGCTTTCGCCTTTGCTAGTTCTGATGCAGTTTTTGCAGCATCTTTTAATTTACTTTTTGTTGTTAATACATTGTGTACACCTGATGCAGTTGTGGATTGTGGAGGAAACATATTCGTAAGTACAAAGTTAAAGCCATCGATCTGTCAAATAGAAAAAAAAAAAAAAATTAAAGTGATGTCTTCTACATCTACACCATTATTTTTAACTTTTATTAAAAAATGGTTATTGGATATATGCATTTCAGAAAGCGTCAGTTGTAATTATTCAAATTAACAAATTGTATTGTTAGTTAGTTTCATTTGAATAAAGTTTCACTTATTCCGTTTGTAAAATTGCTCTGAATGAAAGTGAGATTGTTGAAAATAAAACATTATGAGAAACGTGAAAGGTTAGTAATGTTTGGCAATAGAAGCAATGATTGGATAGCTTTGGCTGCGACATTAAATGTTAATTCTAAATATTAGGGTTTCACTGCGAAGTGAAACTAGGAGCGAGTGCGACCCGGGCCTAAGAAAATTTTGCCAAAGGGCGACATAACCGAAAATTCGACGAAAGTAAAGGTTAATTTAAGTAATTTTAAAGAATTATTATTCTTGTCTCTCCCCCCCATGACCAATGTCTAGCTACGGGCCTGGCAGTCTGAGAAATGTCTTTGCGTTTCATATTTCAGCAAGGTAACGACCCAAAGCATATTTTAGAGCTGATCAAAGAGCGAACAACGTTAGGGTTTTAAAGTGGTCGGTACAATCCCCAGACTTAAACTTATGAGAAGAAATAGAACGGCATATGGGCACTACAATATTCCCCAATAAGCAATCACTTATTCAATGAAGTGTGGATTTCACCTAATGACCTAATGAATAATTAAGAAATAATAAAAACTTAATGAAATTCTTCAAAACTTAATATTTTCTTTGCAACAATGTTACCAAAAATGTTTACAAAATAAAGGATTTTCTATTAACTATATATATGGCAGCTCTGCAGGCCTAGAAGGCCCATGGCTTTATGACAATAAATCGCCATTTCTCCTACTCGATTTGTCTTGTAAACTTTTCCATGTGTATTTACGGTAGTGACGTCGACACACATCAGGTTTCACCACAGAGTGTGAATGTCCACCGGAAGGCCGAGCCAAGAAATTCTGTGCAATCCGCGATTTGAACCTAGAATTTCCGCTCTATACTCAGCCAGCGATCACATCACTCCACTGATGTGGCTTTTTCTATTAACTACTGATGTTATTTTTCTAATAAACACTTTTTTGACCGTTTCCTGTATTAAGACAGTACATCATTATCGTCGCTTGAAAGCTACAGTGAAATATCTTGTATATCGTCGGCTTACTTGTAAAACCGTGTAAGTCCGATTTAAAAAAAAATTATGTTCAATGAAAAACCTTTAAGTTCTCTAATATGGAAATTATGAAATCCCAGTAAAATATTTTGATGATAAACATGAAACTATATTCTTGCAGTATCTCATAAAAATTTCATAAATTAGAATTCTAAAATAAGAGTAGTAGCAGATTTTTTATGTCTCTTGAAAAGTTTTGTCAATCGGACTTACACGGTTTTACAAGTAAGCCGACGATATAACTAATATATTTAATGCAACATAGAATTATTTCAATATAATATTACTTTCTTTGTAAATTTCCATAAACCACTGCCACTGTGTAATTTTACGTTTTGCATCAATGTTTAAGTAAAGCAATACTGAGATTCATTCATTAAGCTTTTTACGTTCTAAGTAGAACATTACTTTTCCATTTTTGGGAATTACAAATCCGATTGGCGAGGTGGATTAGTCCACATATTTCATAGTTCACATAAATCAATATAAATTTCACCACACCGTGTGAATGTCCACTGAAAGGAAGAAATTCTATAGAGTCCGCGATTTGAACCCAGAATTTCCGCTCTATACTCAACCAGCGGTCACATCACTCCACAGCTGTGACTTAATACTGAGATACATCATTTTTTTATTCACTCTTGCAGTGTGAAATTTGCAATGGATGCAACTAAATTCCCATTCAAATGTTTGTTTTATCTTTATATTTTATAATTTTATATAAATTTTAATTTATATCTATGGGGCATTCCACACCAAATCGACCACTTTTGAACCCGACCCCTTTTGATTTTCCTGAAATTTTTACATATTATACTATCTCACCAAAAACAGTTCTGTGAAAGTTTAGAAAAACTGATGTAGTTTTTCTTCAAACGATCGTAACTATGTCAAAAATTGACTAATCGGAACGTATTTTTTTGTTTTTGTTTGTCTTTAAACGTACTTTTCAGGAAAAAATACAAAAAAAATATCCAAACTTGGATTCTACAAATTTTTTTATTTTTTCGGAAAAAATCATTAATTTTTCAAATTTTTCCACTTTTGATTTTTGATTTTTTTATTTCAAAAAAAAACTCTGATTTATTCCGCGTATAACAACGCAAACCCCATAATGGGCCGACATTTCTTTTTATTTTTTTGGTTTAATTAAAAAATATTTTGTTTTATTTTTACGCAAATAATATTTTTCAATTAAACAAAAGAAATAGAAAGAAATGTCGGCCCATTATGGGGTTTGCGTTGTTATACGCGGAATAAATCAGAGTTTTTTTTTAAATAAAAAAATCAAAAATCAAAAGTGTCAAAATTTGAAAAATCAATGATTTTCTCCGAAAAAATGAAAAATTTTGTAGAATCCAAATTTGAATATTTTTTTTGTATTTTTTCCTGAAAAGTACGTTTAAAGACAAACAAAAACAAAAAAAAACTTCTTTTCTTACGGTTAAAAATTCAAAATTTTTAACGTTTGGTTAAGTTTGTTTAATTCTATAAAAAAAAAACGTTCCGATTAGTCAATTTTTGAAATAGTTACGATCGTTTGAAGAAAAAAAACATCAGTTTTTCTAAAAATTCGTAACTTTTTTTGGGTCGAGTAAAAAATTTTGAAAAAATTCACAGAACTGTTGTTGGCGAGATAGTATAATATGTAAAAATTTCAGAAAAATCAAAAGGGGTCGGGTTCAGAAGTGGTCGATTTGGTGTGGAATGCCCCCTATATAATTTGCATTGAACTTTTAATTATTTTTTTTTGATAATGATAATTAGAGCTGGGATTATATTTATATGAAAATGCATATTTTTACCTATTGATATGAGAACGCCGATTTTTGGTTAACTTTGCGAATCACATAAATTAGAGTAATTTGAGCCAAAATTTTTTAGGCATATTTTGCATATTTTCCACTTTTGGTTCATATTTTAGTAAAGTTAGCATATTTATGCATATATTTATTTTGACTCGTAAAATTATATACAAAAGTATGAAAATTCCGATGTATCGCTTCAGCATTCAGATAAAAAATTTAATTTTTGAATTTCAAAATGATTCTGCTGCTATTCGTGATGCAAAATTTGCTTTAGATAATCTAGAATTACCTCAAGATCTAGCATTTATAAAATCAAATAACGCCTTTATTTCAAAGACAATCAAATCACTTGAGACGCAAGGTATGACACTGGTAGATCCCATTGAGTTGCTGAATCAAACTGAAAATTCGATTCGACAGATAAAAGGGGATGTAGGGACGCGTATTGGCCAAAAATTTACAGATGTGACTAGAAAAAATGAAGGATTCGTGGTTCTTAAAAAAATTTCAAATGTACTAAAAGGTAAATATGAAATATGATTGTTAGATTCACTAACAATGGAACCACAAAAAATGTGCAAATTCAAATTTGCTCCAATCACATCAGTCGACGTTGAAAGAAGTTTCTCAACATACAAATTCATATTGAGTGACAAAAGACAATCTTTTACTTTAGATAATTTGGAAAAACACATTGTAATTAACATTTATTATCAAGTAAAAAACAGTAATTAAATTTGTTCTCAATAAAAAAAAAGTACTAAATGTTAGCTTTTTATTACATATTTTGAACTTTTATCGGCATATTTCACTGTATATTTTATATTTTAACTTGCATATTTTTATGAAAATTCGTGCATATACTATATGAGTATATTTTTAAATTTTTTATGCATATAAATCCCAGCTATAATGATAATATTATCTATTAATAATTTTCCTTTCCTGTGTTGTTTAAAATTTATGAGAATAAAACACAAATGATATCAAGGGGACAAAAGCTATAGATTTTGGCATTAGAACAAATACAAATAGGCAAGATTAAAAATTATTATCCATTATAAAACGTAGCTTCATTTATTGTTCAATTAAGAAACTTCATTAAAATAACTATAATTTTAAATTTGCTGTTGTTGGTTTACATTTAAATGCAAAATTATCGAATAAATTTTAATTAATATTTTTTGAAGACGAAATTAACGATGAATTTTGTTTTTTAGATGTAAATAATAAATCCTCTTTAACAAACAAGCAAATAAAAACCGCCAATAAATTAGAATTGTATAATTTAAATAATAGAATAAACTGAATTAAATTGTAAAAATGAAAAGCAACACTGAGCTATCTTACTAAATCTTAAATAAACGTTAGTAAAACATCACATTTTGAAAATTTTAAACATTGTAACGTTAGAACTAATGTTTACCTAGTAAACAAAACAAAAATGCAAAAAAAATATTCACATTTTTCATTCATTTTGCAATTCTAATTGCAATTTAAATCTTTAACATGAATTATCTCAAAATGACTATTTTCGTTATATCTCACTGTGGCTTTCAAGCGACGATTTGTTTAACCAGAATTGCTTTACTTTTACGGCGCCCTTTTGCATATTTTTTAAATTTCAAACTAAGAAGTGACTCCAAAATATTTTGTGATATAGCACTGAAATGATTGCAATTCAAAATCAATTAAACAACCATATCGGTCCAACTCTTTTCTGCAGCAAAAAGTGCAAATGTTCATTTGATAAGAGTAGTTAATACTTTCTGAAATAAACTTAACTAAACCAAATTAATATTATTAATTAAATAACTCAACTGAGACGTCTTCTGAAATACAATTAACATTTTCTGAAATTAAACTAACCCACAAAATATTTTCAGTTTTGAATTAGCTTTACGCTTTCTGAAATAAAAGTAGAAAAGATAGAGATCAAGGTACCCATTAAATCTGGAACAAATTTCCTGACTTCTAGAATTTCAGGAAAACAAAAAAGGTAAAATACTTCGGAGTAACCAGGACTCTAAGTTACCCTGGAGCCTGATGATCACCGCTATGACCAACAAAGCCAAAAACCTCATGAGCAAAATCAATCCCTCATTAGCCCAAAAAGCACAATGCTCCCCGATAATTCCCAGACCTATCATTAAGATTTTTGGAAAAAATAAGAACCCTAAGATTACCAATTTAGCAGTGCATATTTAAGTACACCGAAAGGTTCCTGTACAAAACTGTGATTGATTATATTTAGATAGAAAATAATTACTTTGGCACACAGGTTCCTTACATAATTCAAACTTGACCTACATTCATTAATTGCACTAAAAAGTTACTCACCATCTTGTGACAATTTTTCTTAAATCTTTCATGTCCAAACGCACATATTGCACGTCCAAACCCTCTGATTTGAGAATCTATCCAAGCAGATCTAATAGCTATTGTTTTACCTGGATGTTCTTCGCTTTCCATATATACAACCTTCTCCGTTATACTCTAAACAAAGTTGGGTTAGAAAAAGAGTAAAAAAAACATGTAACCAAACCTCACCATTACTTTTAAGTAACCTAAATTTCTAGTATAAGTTACGAGTGTCCGGTTGGCAGGATCCACGATCGACTCCTCCACAATATTGACATTCTTAGCTGTGATAAACCTTTCAGCCCATTTTGGACTTGAATTCGTTTTACTTAACAATCTTTTACTAAACAATTTTCCAGCACGAACTTCTCGTTTTACGGTGTCTTCGGATAATACATGGGTGCTACAAGTAACTTGTTACCTTGCGGTTAGTACAAAATGTGTAACAAAAACCACTTGCCTGTTGGGATTGGGATATCGTTTCCAGAAACCTTGAACGACTTGGTCCCAGGAATAATTAAATACTGCAGTTGTTTCGAAATAACGTGGCATGATGGATAAAATAGAATTTTCTTACGATTTGTAGGTTAGAAATGCAATAAATGTCATGAAAGTTTGAAATTTACTTTTTTAAACAATTTGGCGCAAATAGGAATTCAAACGTGTATGGTTTTCACTTCAGTTTTGCCATAATATTTAAATTTTGATGCATATCACGTTGACAGTATTTTTGTGGAATGTATTAGACAACCAACATCAGTGAACTTTGGTCAACTACTAATATGTTAATATTATAGGTATTATGAATTTATTGATGATTAATCAAATACCAAATTGATTAAAATTTAATTGTTACAACCTTACAGTTTATTGTTAACGTAAGAATTTAGATTTTTAATAATAAAATTTAAATTTTCAACAAATTTCACAGTAATGTAGTTGTTACTGTATGGCGCAATATTTAGCACAATGGTCCCATGGTGTAATGGTTAGCACTCTGGACTCTGAATCCAGCGATCCGAGTTCAAATCTCGGTGGGACCTGAAAATTTTTTTATTTTTAAAAATTTAAATCAAGATATTTTTATGAAAGTTTGAATTAAATGATTTAGGTGAAAATTGTGGCGATTTTGTTTTCCATCAAAAAATGTTCAAAAACTTGTATAATTTTAAATAATATTTTTTCAGGAACTTTACAATTCCTAAATTTTATATTTTGGTTTCCGGCTTATTAAGGTTCGTGGACGATAATCATACCTCAAAGCGTAATCGATTATGAAATTTTCAAGAAAAATTTCATTGCTTTTAAAATCAATCAAGGTATGATCGAAGCGAGTAGTGGCGTACGTTGCTCGGAGAAAATATACAGTGTGTTCACGAAAAGTGGTAACAGTGAATAATTTTTAAATATTACTAGATACATAAAAAAGTTTAAATAGTTTTTTATTCAACTCCAAATTTTCTATTGGAAACTGTCAAAGTATATTTTTTTATACTTCAAATACAACCGGAAGTAAACATAAAATTTTTTTTCAAAAGGCAACATGTCTTTTTTTTAACTTTTTTGTAATCTGCAATTTTTATTGCCTTATAAACCTATTGCCTATTGTATTATAAACCAAAATTAATTTAGCATCTATCAATTATCCCCAATTCGCCAGAACTTCTGCTAAAATTAGAATCATATCTTGAACAAAACGGTGGCAATTTTGAAAAATTTATCAGATAAATGAAATGTTGTGTTTTCGGTGTCGTGATGTTTTGTTTTTCATGGCACTCTACATACCTGTGTGTAAATAATCAGTAAATTATTATTGTTTGTTTAAATCTTGTGTTTTCTGGAATTTTTTCTTTTGTAACCTTATGAAAATTTTATATGTATTTATAGAGAAAATATTGCAGATTACAAAAATGTTAAAAAAAAGACATGTTGCCATTTGAAAAAAAAATTTTATGTTTACTTTCGGTTCAATTTGAAGTATAAAAAAATATACTTTGACAGTTTCCAATAGAAAATTTGAAGTTGAATAAAAAACTATTTAAACTTTTTTTTGTATTTAGTAATATTTAAGAATTATTCACTGTTACCACTTTTCGTGAACACACTGTATAGACGGAAAATTTAGTCAAATATAAAAGTGTCAAAAAAGATCATTAAAAAATTTTGGGATAGGATTTGTATGCCGGGGCATCTGAGTTCCGGTCTGGACCCCGTTCCACAATTTAAAACACAGCTAAATATCGTGTTGTTACGCCACTGAAAACGAGACTTCAGTTATAGCACTTACAATACTTGAAATTTAAACAATTTTAATGAAGAATATAAGAGATTGACATTTTAACTGTGTCATGAATATATTTTAAATTTTAATTCATTCTGCGTTTTTGATATAAAATCGCCAATTAACATAATCACAATGGTAACCCGTTATAAATACCAATTTAAAAAAATTATATTGTGACTAATCCGCACAAGCTTTAACTGTCAATGTCACTTAAACCGATAAGAATCCTATTAGGGCGGTTTGTAACATTGAGTTGATAATTACCCTGTCAATTAAAATTTAATAGTTACCCATGAAATAAAATTTTAAATTGTCAAGCAGACCCAAAATAACTAAATAAACGAAAGTTTGACAATTCAAAATTTTATTTTGTAGGTAGCAATTGAATTACATTTGACAGTAGTTAAATGACAAATCAAAGTAAGGACCAGGAAGAAAGTGCCATTGCCGTCGTGATTTCTTTTACTTCTGAACTTATGAACGCTTCGAATTGACATCTCGCAAATACAAAAATGTACTCACCCAGACAAATTTTCGTATCTACAGTATTATCCCCGCTAGTTCAACTTAGTTTGATTTATTAAAAAAAATAAAAATATTATTATTAATTAAAAAACATTTTTCAGGAACGTAAACTACATATGTAATACTTAATTTTATCTGATTTCTAAGTAGTATTTTTTCTAAATATATTCTAGGGTAGCTAAGCCCTAAAATGAACTAGCTTTTTTAATTTTGGTTTCAAATCGTCAAATCTGTTCGTCAAGGGCCTGCGCCGTCTTTGTCATGACCTAGTTGCGGCCCTGATCACTACCTCTGTCACTACGATACAATAACATGTCTCTGATTGGTTACCTACCCAAAAAATGTTCAAGAACCAATCAGATGTGCGTTATTGTAATGTAGTGATTACTGTGTCCACCAGGAGGCACATGAAAACTACCTATCGAATTAAATTTTAAAGCACTAGGAGATCTTTCTATACGTAGTTCTTTTTTAATCATAAAAAATAATATTAAAATTTAAACAAAACAATAACTTTTATAGTCATAACCCGGCAATAGAAAAGTTTACTTAAGTTGCCCGGGTAGCTCAGTCGGTAGAGCATTGGACTTTTAATCCAAGGGTCCAGGGTTCAAGTCCCTGCTCGGGCGGTTTTTTTTTCAAAAATTATTAATTTTGAAAGAAAATTCCCCAACCAAACTTTGAAATCAAAATAATCATGAAATTGATTAACAAATTTAAAAAAATTATTTTGGCAGTGGCAATCCCCGCACCGATAATAATCTATGGAGGTTATAATTACATAATCGAAAATAAAAGGTAAATATAAAAATCAAAACAATTTGCCACGGATACCCCAACAAATTTCACATCTGTCAATTCCAAAATCTTTTCAAAAATTTGGCCGTATTTAACAAGAGTGTCAAATTTGAAATTTACCAAATTCTGCAATCGCTTGTCAAATTATTTACAGCCACGTAATTTTATTTTTGATTTATTTAGTCTAATTTACGTTATTGAATGAATTTTATATTTCGCGTACCGTTACGTGTTCACTACCTGGTAGAAAAAGTAAAAGCTAGGCAAGTGGTTGTACGTTGCAGGTAATTTTTATTGTAAAATATTCATAAGTTAGGTTATGTTGTTATAACTTTCAGCTCGCAATTTTTGGTTAATCAAAAGTCGTCGAAAATGACTGGATCAGTGCTACGGCGTGTCGACAATATCATCAAATCTGCAGAAGACAAACGGCTCTATCGTGGCTTAGAACTATCAAATCATTTAAAAGTTTTGTTAGTGAGTGACCCGACAACTGATAAATCGTCTGCTGCGCTTGACGTTAACGTTGGTGAGTCTTTCAATTTTGAGTTCAAATTTGTAAACTAATCAAGAAATGTTTAGGTTACTTGAGTGATCCAGATGAAGTACCAGGTTTGGCTCACTTCTGCGAGCACATGTTGTTTTTGGGCACCCAAAAGTATCCAAACGAAAATGACTACAATAAGTTCCTCAGCGAGCACGGAGGTAGCAGTAACGCAGCTACTTATCAGGACCACACAATTTACTATTTTGATGTTGTACCAGAACAGTTAAGGGATGCCTTGGACAGGTTAGTATCTTGATTCTGTCGGGTAGAGAAATTGGAAGAAATTAGTTATTTTTTTAAGGTTTTCCCAATTTTTTATTTCGCCCCTTTTTACTGAGGCAGCAACTGAGAGGGAGCTGAATGCTGTTAATTCGGAACACGAAAAGAATTTACCTAGCGATACATGGCGTTTGGATCAGTTGGAGAGGCACATGTGCAGTCCTGATCATCCTTATCACAAGTTTGGAACCGGTAAAGTTCTACCTAATACTAGATTTAATTAAACAAAATTTCCTACAAAAAAGTCCCTGAAAGAATTTAGTTTGATCGAATTTGCAATTACTTCCTGTTAAAACCTTAATTTGATTGGCATACGATATTTTTGTAGGTAACAAACAAACATTGGAGACAATACCAAAAGAAAAAGGAATCAGTGTACGAGATGAGTTGCTAAAATTCCACGATACTTGGTACTCCTCCAACATTATGTCTTTGGCTGTATTAGGAAAAGGTTTGTCCTCTGCCTTGAACTGAATTGTAAATATTAATCGTATATTGCAGAGTCTTTGGATGAACTGGAAGAAATTGTTGTCGGTTTATTTTCTGGTGTCAAAAATAAGAACATCGAAGCCCCCAAATGGACCGAACATCCGTTTAAACAGGAAAGTTTGAGAACCTGCACTTATGTGTTGCCCATAAAAGATGTCAGAAACTTGAACATAATTTTCCCTACACCTGACTTGACCGAATTTTATAAATCAGGGGTAAGTTTTATTTTTTATTATTAAACGGTAAAAATTTTCTACAGTTTGTAGCACCACATAAACATTTTATAGTACCCAAAAGTTCTTTATCATTTGCACCGTAATCAAAAGTGAGTTCACTGTTTTCTTCTATGTCAAATTTGGTGAAAATGCATAATTTTGGAACCACAGTGTCGACCCTTATTGGAATCAATTCGCAGTTAGGCTCACAACTGTGGTTTAAGTATCTTCCAATATTTCCAAATTTGGACGGATCTATATACGTCGTTGTACAATTTTCCCCAAAGTATTCGTTAACACAAAAAATGTAGTTCATCAAACCGTCGCGTTCGTTAATTTGGTGTCTCTTAGCCGCTTCAGCTTCCGAAATTACTTCTCCAGCATATTCACAAACAAAACTCCCTTTCTTGATATGTTTTGTAGTTTTCAAACCTAATCCTTTACTTTCTGCCCCTTCTTCTTCACACTTGATAATTTCCAAGTGTTTTCTAGGACCTAACTGGACCAATCTGTTGCCACAACTCAAAAACTTGCAACACTTACAGTTTGAGTTGCACTCAAAAATTGGTTTTCCTGTTTGTTTAATTTCGATCGTGTAATTCGAAGTTTCGGTTTGTTTTCCTTCCAAAAAGGCATATTTGGCGTCGCTCTTTTCGAGACACGAACACTTCGTTTCGGTGGTGCAAAACGTTTTGCAATCACAGCCTTCGCAAAATTCCTCCACAAATTTTTCGTTTGTGGATTCGGTTGGAATGTTTTCGAAGATGTACAATAAATTTGAATGTTGGTGTTCATAATCGTCGATGATATCCATGAGAACGAAATTTGAGGTTATGTTTATGAAAACTTGAAAAAATTATTTCTTCGAACAGCCTTTTAGTTATAATTTTTAATTTATCCAGTAACAAAAAAGGGGGTCGTGTAGAAGAAAAAATAGCATTTTTTTGCATCCCTCTAGCAATTACATAACTTAAAAAATTAGACCAAGTCGAAAAAACTGTTTTTTGCGATTAAAGGAAAAACGAAGTATTGTACAAAAAAAGTTAAAGGAGAAAGTTATAGATAATGAAAAAACCTATCGAATGCGATCAGTAGACTAAAGATTCGTTATTTATTTTCTTTGAAAACCGAAAAATACCGTCAAAATTAGCTTTTTTTGTTTTTGTTAAGTAGAAAAAAAGAAAAATACCGGATATAGCTACCCGTCCATGGACGGGATTTCTACATAGGGGGATATAGGTTGCGTTCCAATTAAAGCCCACGACGACCACGGTCGATTGTTAGTTTAATTAAATAACTGAATTTGATCTTTAGTCTAATCAAAGAACCACGGGACCATGCCGTGGTCGCCCATGGGCTTAATCGGGATCGCACAGATAATATTTTAAAACAAATCTAAAAAATCCAAAAAAAATATAGATCACAGTAGGTAATAGTGATGAATGCGGGACTAATTATTTTGTCCCGGACTAATTATTTTGTCCCGTCCTGCAGTGCCGCCTCGTCGTGTAAGTCCCGCACGTCAGACGCATGCGCAGATTAAAAATTATGACTTAAATTTAAACTGCGCATGCGTCTGACAGCGTCTACTTTCGAACTGCTGAAAAACTGGGCTATTACTAGGGCAATTGTTTTGTTGAAGTTAAAATAGAGATGAATGCGGGACGGGACGGGATATACCGCGGCATATTTTGAATATTTAGTCCCGCGCGGGATATTTTGTCAACTCAGTCCCGCGCGGGACAGAATCCCGTAGTCCCGCATTTGATTTATTTTATACAACGCAGCCTGAATAAATTTTTTTGATCTTTTTGTTAACGCATATTACTTATGGCCTAAACAGAATGAACGCGAAACCAACGCGACGTAAGGTAACGTCAAGTTAAATGTATGTAGTTGCTATACGTTCGAACAGAATGAACGCTCGCAACGCGATCCCAACGTCGAACGTTGGCAAACTTAACGCGAAACGACCACTACAGGGTTGCCACAGATACACTTTTTTCACTTTATTCACTTTTTTGAAAATCTTACACTTTTCTTCACTTTTTTAAAAAATATTCACTATTTTCACTTTTCACTTACAAAAATTAAATTTTTTGATACATTTAAAAATGTAGTAACTAGAATTTTAAAAGTTGTCGACGCATGTTGCTTGGAGCAAATGTAGACTAGCTAATCAACAAGTAAAATTATGAAATAGAGTTAAAATAAAGTCATTCAAAAAAATTTTCTGGGAAAAAATGAGATGGGGAAAGGGGTAAAACAATCATTTGTGCCACTCGTAAAAATTTTGCTTGGAGGAAGTGGCCCACGGCTGAAATGCAGGGACGTGCCCAACCAACTTTTTGGGGGGGGGGGGAGAAATTTCAAATTTGCCAACTGAATTCATTCAAAATTGCCAACTTTTTGTAAGTTTTGAACCTTTTTGTAAATTTAGACATAAAAAAAACTAAATTGACCAACTTTTGGGTGTTTTTGTCAACTTTTTGCCAACTTTGTATAACATTGCTCTCTCCCCATCCCCTCATGAGCACGTCCCTGCTGGAATGAGTTTGACGCCTCTGTACACGCGAAATAAAGAATCTCGTAAATTCATTCATGCGCTTCAGCAGTGGCGTAACTACCGGTGTGCAAATGCATATATGCATTTGCACACCGTACCGTATACCGTCCGTGAACTCCTAAGGGCTCAAAAGCAGTGATGTAACAGGAGGTGGTGCCGGGCCACCGAGAAAATTGAGCAATCACAATCATGTTAGAGTGTCATTTCTTGTGAAAGGCAGAGGTATGGCCATTTATATGCAGTAGGAACGGAACAAATAATAGAGTAATACGCATGTTGCTCGGAGGAAATGTAAATTGGTTAAAAAAGATCATTTAAAAATATTTTTTTCGGAAAAAAATAGCTGAGAGGTACAAAATGTGTAAAAAATTGAACCGTTTGCACAGTTTTGGTTTGCAAATTTAGCTAGGGAGTCAAAAAAGGGTATTTTAAAAAAATTTTGGAAAAAAGTTTTCAAATGCCTAAAGAGCAGTTCGAAGGGGGCCCGCTGTGGATCTTGCCCCAGGATCTGTTGGCTTGCTACGTTACTGCGTACCGGAATAACGAAAAAATATTTTCGTTGTTCCGGCCGTAAAATGAGTGGTTTACGGCCTGTGCAGGGACGGCTTCCATACAGTCACAAATAAAAATGAGGTGGTCCAGTCACAACGAAAAGCAGTTTACGCCACTCGGACGTAAAGAGATTTTACACCACTCGGTGCGGTTCGTGCGCCTCGGCTTCGCTACGCTCGCCTCGTCTTCCAAAACTTCGCCCCCGAGTGTAAAATCTCGTTTTACGTCCTTGTGACGAAAACTACTATTACACCATTTGTCATTTTTTTTTAAATTTCTATCCACTTTTCTTCACTTTTTTTGAAAATGCTCACACTTTTTTCACTCACTTCTTGCTTAGAACTCTGTGGCAACTCTGCACTACCAACTACAATTTGGTGATTTAATTACGTTACGTTACGTCGCGTTGGTTTCGCGTTCATTCTGTTTAGGCCTTTAGAGTAAATGTAGGGAAAAGATTCAATAAGTTAAATTATGAAATAGAAGGCGAAACAATTTCGTCCCGCGCGGGACTGCTTTAAAATCCCATCCCGCGCGGATCTAAGTTAATAAAATGTCCCGCGCTGGACTAAATATTCTAAATATGCCGCGGGATATCCCGTCCCGTCCCGCATTCATCTTTAAAATAAATTTATAAATCAAACGCGGGATTGAATTGGTATCCCGTTTCACGCGGGACTGAATCGATATTCCGCCCTGCGCGGGACTGAATGGAAATCCCGTCCTGCGCGGGATTGAATCCCGCCCCGTACCGCGCGCGAGACGGGACGGGACGGAACGGGACGGGATTTTTTCCATCCCGCATTCTTCTCTAGTAGGTAACCCCCTTAATGCTACAATTATTTCTCAAAAACTGGTTTTTAATTTTCACGAACAGTTCCTTCTGCTTTTGTACTTCTAAGTTTCTTTTTAGCCTGGAAACCACATAAGCCATTTAGTAGGACATGAAGGTCCTGGAAGTTTGCTAAGCGCACTGAAAGCAAGAGGATGGTCTAACAGTTTAGTTGCTGGCAGTCGTTCGGCTGTTCGTGGTTTGGGATTTTTTGGAATTTCGGTAGACCTTACTGAAGAAGGACTTTTGCACATCAACGATATTATAAAATTAGTTTTTCAGGTTTGTTGACAGTATCCAGTCAATTTTAATTGCTATGTTTGGCTTCTTTTTAGTATTTACAAATGTTAAAAAATCAAGGGCCGCTTAAGTGGGTTCAAGACGAACAGAAAGATATTGCATCTATGATTTTTAGATTTAAAGATAAAGAGTCGCCTAGGAGTTACATTGCTGGTCACGTGCATTTCCTTCAAGAGTATCCTCTCGAGGAGGTGTTGAGTTCACATTACATGTTGACTGAATGGAATCCGGACATGATCCACAACCTCTTAAACGATTTTGTTCCTGAAAACGTTAGGGTGGGCGTAATTGCTAAACAATTTGCAAAGGAAGTCGATCAAAAAGAACCCTGGTATGGAACAGAATATAAATTGACGCAAATTCCTGAAGAAGTTTTAGATGTAACATTTTTAACTCTCAAATTAAAAAAAAATATAAATTAAAATTGTGTGTTTTAGGATTGGAGAAACTGTGGACTATGCAACGAATTTCGTATTCATGATAAAAATGAGTTCATACCAACGAATTTTGACCTTTTCCCATTGGATAAAGATGTTAGTACAACCTAATTTTTTTTCTTTATTCTAAATTTTTTTTTTTTTAGATTACCAATCATCCAGAAATAATTCAAGACAACGCTTTGAGCCGAGTCTGGTTTAAACAAGACGACAAGTATCTCCTACCGAAAGCTAATTTAATGTTTGATTTTGTTAGGTAAGAAAATGAAATTTGAAAAATCGTCTCTTAATGTGTTTTACAGTCCTTTAGCTTATTCGGATCCAGTAAACTGCAATTTAACCCATATGTTTGTCCAACTGTTTCGCGATTCTTTAAACGAATACGTATACGCCGCCGAATTAGCAGGGTTACGTTGGGATCTAACCAACACAAAGTACGGTCTTGTTGTAAGTAACCGACGTAGTAGCCAAGTTATTTTAGGATTTTGCTGTTCTACTTGAATTTTAGCTGAAACAAATAACATTCCCAAAAGTCAAATTACAATCAAAACTTGAAACTTTTTGCTATCGTTATTTATGTTATAGCTGCAAAAATTCAAAAATCACTGAGCTTCAATTATTGTTATATCTACATCTGCAATCTCAAATTATTGATTTTAGCTAGCAGTTGGAGGTTACAACGACAAACAGCATATCCTCTTGAATAAAATTATGGAAAAACTTACAACTTTTACAGTCGATCGCAAACGTTTCCACATATACAAAGAAAATGTAAGTTTTTAAAAAGTTTATGAGTGATGTAGTTTTTGTGACAAAGTTTTAAATTTCCCGCCACTATTTCCTAATTGACTAAACTAAATTCTCGTCAGTAAATTTAAGCAGCTGATGAGTCAGAATAAATGGACAAAATTTTGTATAAATTCCAAAAGCGTTGTAGATAAACCAACGTTCTAGTTTAGACCAAGAATCATATTAATTTAGTTAACTGTGTTGCCTTGCAGAAGTGGACTGCCCGACTGCTCAGTTAATCGTAGTAGTTAATTGAACGAAAGTACAATAAGGAAGAAACCTGCTCTTCAAATGGGCTGTTTTGTGTCCTTTTCAATGCATCATTGTGTTCTCTCTCATCTTCTCTTGAGTCTCTAACTGTCCCTTTTTATAATTATTTAAAATATGTCATTATAGTGCCATATTCTTTTAGTACATTCGATCACTAAAAAATTTTGCAACTGAGCAACCTTATCAGCATGCAATTTACTACTTAACCGTTTTGTTAACGGAACATTCGTGGACAAAACAAGAATTGTTGGCAGCCACTGAAAGTTTAACAGTCGAACTTCTTGAGACCTTCATTCCTCAGATGTTATCAAAAATGCACATCGAGTGCTTGTTACATGGAAATTTAAATAAAGATCACGCTTTGGGTATTGTGGAGAAAGTGGAAAAGCACTTAAACACAAGTTTGCACATGATGCCTTTGTTACCATGTCAGTTGCTGTTAAATAGGGAGCTTCAGTTGGAAGATGGATGTAATTATTTGTATAGCGTGCAAAATGAGATACATAAATCGTCGTGCGTCGAATTGTATTATCAGTGTGGATTACAAAACACAAGGAACAATATGTTGCTGGAATTGTTTTCCCAGATCGTTCAGGAACCATGTTTTAACACTTTACGAACCAAGGTAACTTTGTAATTAAAGAAAATTGTTTTTTAAATGTTTTTTTTTGTAGGAACAACTAGGTTATATTGTATTTAGCGGTATACGAAGGTCAAATGGTGTTCAAGGTGTGAGAGTGATTGTACAATCCGACAAACACCCCTTCCTGGTGGATGAACGAATTGAAGAATTTTTAGAAACTATGCTGGTGAGACTACCATAACAAATATTTGTTGTTACAAAAACTTAATTTTATATGTTTAGAAATACATACAGGACTTAAGCGAAGAAGAGTTTGATCGGCACAAAGAAGCCCTAGCTGCTCAACGGTTGGAGAAACCGAAACAATTGTCGGCGCAGTCGAATCTCTACTGGTCTGAAATCGTTGCGCAACAGTACCATTTTGACAGAACCGAAGTTGAAGTTGCATTTTTAAGGACTTTAACTAAGGACGACATAGTTCAATTTTATCAGGTTAGTAAAACTAATCTGTGACAAGTGGTGGAGGTGCATTATGAATGATTTATAATAATCTTTTTTATAATTAACTCAATCTTCTCGAATATTACTTATTTAATTTTAAATTTTAACTATTTTGTGGTAGTTGATTGTTGACATTTGTTACAGGAAATGCTGAAAGACAACGCAGAAAATCGACGTAAAATAGCTGTTCATGTAGTTTCCACAGCAGATGGTGGAGCTGGCACTCAAACAAAAGAGGCTGAAACACCACCAACAAAACCTGGGTCACAAGTTGTACAAGATCTTACAGTATTTAAAAGTTCACATGGAATGTATCCATTAGTACAACCATATATTAATATTACACGAAAAGGTAACAAAAGCAAACTTTGATTTGCACCTTAAAGATAGTAGCTAATTAATTTTAATTAAATATCTAAAACAAACTACTAATAGGATTAATAAAATTTTATTAGGCACCTGATCACTAGAACAGTTCTGATATTTTTTTTTACAATAATTAAAAACGAACGTTTCACCACCAGAGTATTTTACCATATGAGATTTTTTAAAAGAATTTAAAAAATTTGTGCTTAAATTTGTTCACAGCTTTAGATATTCTAGTAAAATTTTATGAATAATAAATAAAAATATAACATTAACTAACTACCTACTTAAGTAAATTGATTCCAATTTTTATTTTATTTAAAAAATAATGGAGCAATAATGTGATGTGATTTCTGCAAACCTATTTTTAGTGTGATTTTCTCTTCTTTCACATTTGGTTACAGAAGAATTCTATATTTATATCGCTCGTTGCATTTTAAGCAAGGTTGAATACATTTTTAAAAACTTTTAAACTTAATGATCTAATTTATTAAATATTTTGTAAGTAGTAAAATGTTTAGACTGCCATTTTTGTAAATTTTTGCTGACTTGTATATCTGTACCCTGTTGTTAGTATTTTATTTCACCTAACAAATTGTAAGTTGCGATTAATAAACACAATAATAAATGTTTGAACTGTAGTTTTTATTTCTATTAAACTTTACCAAAGTAAAGGTTGGTTACTATCCTCTCAAGTGAGAATCAAGATATTTCTGGATTGGGAGAGTTAGCGTCCAAACTATTTTATATGATTATATTTTTTAGATGGCGCAGGCCATTGGTACATAGATTTGAGACGCAAAATAAGCTAGGGGGGATAACTATCCTAGAAACCAGAAAAAGCACCTAAAAAATTAAATAAAATTAACTTGCAACAGGCGCTCTCTACTCGCGTTAATATGTTCTGTTAACGGATGTCGGTAAGTAATTGGAATTACTCGGAGGTGAGTAATCACTTTCAATCCTGAAAAAATTTGGAAAGAATTTTATCGACGGCAATTTGAGGAACGGACCTGAAAAATTATGAAATGAAATAAAATTCATTCGATAGTACCTACAAATTACTAAAAATGAAAATGCTACTACACACAGCATTAAGAAAGAAATCAAAACAATTATGTTGATGGGATGGATAAGATAAGTTATGAAGTCGATAATTAGGGTATTGCTTATCTAATTTATGATACTATCAATTAATAGATAGGTAACTAAACTCATGACGGTGTTTTTTTTATAATTTCTTAAAGCGTAAAGTTTAACAACCATGACGTTTTCGGTGGTTCCTTTTGCTGTTTTTACAGGTTTCTGGGGTGTTGTAGGTATCATCTTACCATTTCTTATACCTAAAGGGACCAATAAGGGGTAAGCGTAGTTAGAATGATTGCATTATATTTCTCAATTACTTTTTTTCAGAATTATTCAAGCTATGCTAATACTCACCGCATTCACGTGCTGGTTGTTGTAAGTGCTTTTAAAATTTCAATTGCTTTTCATAATAGGTATTTAATTTTGGTTTTTAGTTGGGTTTGCTGTTATATGGCACAAATGAATCCATTAATTGGTCCTGTGTTAAACAACCAAACTCTAGCTATGTTGGCACGAGAATGGGTAAATTGAATCAAATAGTAAGAGATTTATTTTCTATTTTTTCAAATTTTTTTTAGGCCAATCCAGTCACAGCTGGTTAAGAAAGATAAATTTTGGAATTGCATGAATTTTTTTTTATAGTGATTATTACTGTATTATCACCATTATTATACTCAAAATTTGTAGATTTTAATGTAAAATAAATCTCGCCCAAATTAGTTTTTTTTTTTGAGGGATTTTTTTTTAGATATTGTTGATTGAGTTTGCGCACATTCGTTTTTCTTTTATTGTGGGCAGTAATATCGTTTATATTTTCGTAACCATTTTCAGGGAAAACAAACCTTGGCTATGTTGAGTCCCAGTTAAAAGAACTTTTTATTGTTTAATGGCTTTTATAAACATAATATCCACAAGCGGTGATTTTGTAAATACAAACGAGAAAAGAAAAATTGAAAAGCTACCCAAAATGTGGTTTTTGTTATTTCTAAATTATTCAGTAGTTCACTTTACTCCCAGTTTATAGCTAGATAATTTGCTATTTTTCGATATATGAATCTTCCGAGCAACATCCACTAACACACAACATTTCTTTTTAATTTTTCAAGATAACTATCTAAAACTTTAAAAATTGAAAAAATTTATGAAAATAAGGGAAAAAAAATAATGATTGTTAAAATTAGTTATTTTAACAGTTTTAGTTACATTATTATTGATTTAACAAAAAAATCACCATTAATATTATTACAGCAAACCACAATTACATTTTAATAACTGGGGTAAATTCTAGGTTGTTAATACTTTTAAACCAAACGACATTGAGGGTATTGATAAAATAATTCAATTTGAATACATATTTCAACAAATTTACAACGAAAATGGGTTTACATAACAATATATTTGTAGCTTTGAAACCACTCTTTTATTTAACTAAAATTAGTTGTCTAGTGCCGTTTCAACTAGAGGAAAACAAATTTCAGAAATTTTCCTTCGTGAATTTATTGTGGTGTACTTTATTACTAATCTTTGAAATATATTATAGCGTTTACTTCATTCTATATATTAATCACTATGAAGCCATTATATTGGCTACTGTAGAATACCTAAATACAACTATAGGTTCTGTAAGCATAATTACTGCAATTTTGAGGACTACTTTTAATTACAAAAAGGTAAAATTAAAAAATAATATGAATATTTTACCTAATACTCAAATTTTAGCTCATAGAAATTGTGAACGATTTTCATGATTTTGACAAAAAATTATCTCGGGTGGGAATACTCGATGAAAAAGCGATTGCAGCTGCTTATCAAAGAAAACAAATTTTTGTAACTCTTATTACGTTAATTCTTTGGATAACCATAGTCATTCAGTATCTTATAGTGGTTTACTATCTTAACGATTTTACCGCAAATGGAATGATATCTATTGGTTTTTATGTCTTTTCGTTTTGTACAATTTTTATGGAAATTCAGTTTTGTATTTTCTCGTTACTTCTGAAAGAACGTTTTAGATGGCTTAATAATAGAACGACCCAATATGCTATTAAGTACCTAAGCTAATTTTTCAATTTCACTTATTGAATATTTTATTTATTTTTCAGATCTATACAAATTCAACAGCAAATAACCAATTATGAAAATATTGGTATTATGCACTACCGATTATGCAGTATCGGCAAAAAAGTTGTCGAAATGTATTCACTTCTCATTTTCTTTTTAATTTCTCAAGCATTTCTCGCAGTAATTGCAGCTCTCAACTACGTTGTTGAATCAGATTTCACAAATGATTTTCATTTCTACCTGAATGTGTTTGGACAAGTGTATATTATTGGATTTTATTCTACTGCAATTATTTTGTTGGCAACAATATGTTCGACAACATTGACAGAGGTAACACAATAGAAACTAATTTAAATAAATTAATTTGCTTAATATTCCATGTTTAGGCTCACAAACTTAGAAGTATCCTTAACTTTAAGTTAACTTCTTTTAAAGTATTAGGAAATAAACTAATCAATTTAGAGGTAAGTGTACTGTCGTTGTATATGTTACAGTTAAAACCCGAAATCAGTTAAAACCCGATCTAACTAGTAAATTCTAGTTTTAACTAACCGCCTTAGTAAATTCTAGTTTTAACTGAAATAAGTTTAGTTAAAACTAGAATTAACTGATTTCTAACAAATTTCTTCAGTAAATTCTAGTTTTAACTAAAATTATACCAGTTAAAACTAGAATTAATTGAATTCTAACAAAATTTTTTAGTAAATTCTAGTTTTAACTGGTATAAGTTTAGTTAAAACTAGAATTAAGTAAAAGTAGACTTAATATTAGATAAAAATTGTTTTATTAAGCAATTATTTTATACATTATTATTATTATATTCTACTTATTGCCACATGGCATGCTGTTGTGACATTTTGAATTGTAAAGTGCATCTGGCACTTGTTCTTTAGTCAAAAAAACTTTAGAATTTTCTTTAATTTTTTTTTGTCATTGTCACTTTCAAATAGGTAAATTTAACTTTTGTTCAGAATTGCATTAGATAGTAATGGAAACCAAACTTTACGGTTTTTACGATTTAACGATTCGATAGTCGATAGATAACGAATAATCTCGAAAAGTTACCAAATGGGGGGGGGCGAGGGTTAAGCTCATTTTTCATGTATCCGTTTGTACGTTTATCCGATCATACAGGAGCGCTCTCATTGGTCCAGTTACTTTAAAAGTGACAATGACAAAAAAATTTAAAAAAATTCTAAAGTTTTTTGACTCAAAAACAAGTGCCAGATGAAGAAATTTGCCCAAAGACTGCAGCGCAAAAAGCTGCCGTTGAATCTGGATAAGGGTTTGTCCGCTGTTCTTGTAAAAAAAAATTGCACCCCAAAACGTTGCCTTTGTTTAAAAAGAGAAATTATTTGCAATTCAAAATGTCACAACAGCATGCCATGTGGCAATAAGTTGAATATAATAATAATGTATAAAATAATTGCTTAATAAGACAATATTTACTTTAATTCTAGTTTTAACTGGTATAATTTTAGTTAAAACTAGAATTTACTAAAGAAATTTGTTAGAAATCAGTTAATTCTAGTTTTAACTAAACTTATTTTAGTTAAAACTAGAATTTACTAAGGCGGTTAGTTAAAACTAGAATTTACTAGTTAGATCGGGTTTTAACTGATTTCGGGTTTTAACTGTAACATATACATCTAAAAAAAATGCCTGGTTAAAGTGCAGATACTACCAAGCGATATTATTTTGTAACTAGTTACGAAAAGTAAGATGTTATGTTACATTTTTGTAACACGAAATTTTTGATATTTGAAGCACTTTCGTTAAGTATTTGAATTGCTAAAAAGTTAAAGCATAACTATATAAATTCGATATCCTATATTGGTAAGTAATATTACTTACTTGCAAATTAATATACTTTTTATACTAAAAGTATCAAGTCTTCAAAAGTATCAAAGGAGCATGGGGTACATGTGGACCCATAAATATTACAAGGTATTTAATTAAGTTTAGAATAAAATAATTACTTTCTTGCATGATCTGTATTATTAACTCTAATATTTAATAAAAAAAATTGACTACTTTTATTTATCAAAAAATATTAGTGATCGGTTTTCCACTTCTATAAATCTTCAGTATGTAGATCTCTCGTACTATTTCTGAGATTTTTCTTAACATTTCTCAATCATCATAATTATAAAAATTTGGACATGTCCACATTCTCTTTCTGGTCCCCCCCCCCAACCTTCTACAATTAATAATATTTCAGTTGCAGCTGATGTGCATTTCTTTGCAAACAATGCATCATAAAATTGAATTTCACGCTTGTGGATTCTTTATTCTCGATAATGCTCTAATTTATGACGTAAGTTGTGAAATAATGTGGTAACTCGCAATGTACGAGTATGTAGCTCTATAATAGTAATATTATTTTATATTTTCAGATGCTGAGTGCAATCGTAGCCTATATAATTATAGTGATACAATTTGGTCTTGTAATTGATATTTGAAAGTAACCTAATTAGGATATATAGGGGCATTCCACACCAAATCGACCACTTTTGAACTCGACCCCTTTTGATTTACCTGAAATTTTTACATATTATACCATCTTACCAAAAACAGTTCTGTGAATTTTTTCAAAATTTTTTATTCAACCCAAAAAAAGTTACGAATTTTTAGAAAAACTGATGTTTTTTTCTTCAAACGATCGTAAAACTATTTCAAAAATTGACTAATCGGAACTTTTTTTTTGTTTTTGTTTGTTTTTAAACGTACTTTTCAGGAAAAAATACAAAAAAAAATATTCAAACTTGGATTCTACAAAATTTTTCATTTTTTCGGAGAAAATCATTAATTTTTCAAATTTCGACATTTTGATTTTTGATTTTTCTATTTAAAAAAAAAATCTGATTTATTCCGCGTATAACAACACAAACCCTATAATGGGCCAATATTTCTTTCTATTTCTTTTGTTTAATTGAAAAATATTATTTGCGTAAAAATAAAACAAAATATTTTTTAATTAAACAAAAAAAATAGAAAGAAATGTCGGCCCATTATGGGGTTTGCGTTATTATACGAGATATAAATAAGAGTTTCTTTTGAAATAAAAAAATCAAAAATCAAAAGTGGACAAATTTGAAAAATCAATGATTTTCTCCGAAAAAATAAAAAATTTTGTAGAATCCAAGTTTGAATATTTTTTTTGTATTTTTTCCTGAAAAGTACGTTTAAAGACGAACAAAAACAAAAAAAGAACTTTTTGATTAGTCAATTTTTGAAATAGTTACGATTGTTTGAAGAAAAAAAACATAAGTTTTTCTGAAATTTTTACTTTGTAAAAAATTTTGAAAAAAATTACACAACTAATTTTACGTATTATACTATCCCATCAAAAACAGTTCTGTAAATTTTTTCAAAATTGTTTACAAAATTATGAATTTTTCGAAAAACTGATGGTTTTTTTCTTCAAACGATCGTAACTTTTTCAAAAATTTACTAATCAAAACGTTCTTTGTTTTGTTTTTATTTGTCTTTAAACGTACTTTTTAGGAAAAAATACAAAAAAAATATTCAAACTTGGATTCTACAAAATTTTTTATTTTTTCGGAGAAAATCATTAATTTTTCGAAATTCTCTACTTTTGATTTTTGATTTTTTTATTTCAAAAACAACTCTGATTTATTCCGCGTATAACAACGCAAACCCCATAATGGGCCGAAATTTTTTTCTATTTTTTTTGTTTAATTAAAAAATATTTTGTTTTATTTTTACGCAAATAATATTTTTCAATTAAACAAAAGAAATAGAAAAAAATGTAGACCCATTATGGGGTTTGCGTTTTTATACGCGGAATAAATCTGAGTTTTTTTTGAAATAAAAAAATCAAAAATCAAAAGTGTCGAAATTTGAAAAATCAATGATTTTCTCCGAAAAAATGAAAAATTTTGTAGAATCTAAGTTTAAATATTTTTTTTTGTATTTTTTCCTAAAAAGTGTGTTTAAAGACAAACAAAACCAAAAAAAAACGTTCCGATTAGTCAATTTTTGAAATAGTTACGATCGTTTGAAAAAAAAAACAGCAGTTTTTCTAAAAATTCGTAACTTTTTTTGGGTTGTGTAAAAAATTTTGAAAAAATTCACAAAACTGTTGTTGATGAGATAGTATAATATGTAAAAATTTCAGGAAAATCAAAAGGAGGCGGGCTCAAAAGTGGTCGATTTGGTGTGGAATGCCCCATATACAGTGTGTTCACGAAAAGTGGTAACAGTAAATAATTCTTAAATATTACTAGATACAAAAAAAAGTTTAAATAGTTTTTTATTCAACTCTAAATTTTCTATTGGAAACTGTCAAAGTATATTTTTTTATACTTCAAATTCAACCGGAAGTAAACATAAAATTTTTTTTTCAAATGGCAACATGTCTTTTTTTTAACATTTTTGTAATCTGCAATTTCTTCTCTATAAATACATATAAAATTTTCAGAAGATTTTATAAAAAAAATTCGAGAAAACACAAGATTTAAACTAACAATAATAATTTACTGATTATTTACACATAGGTATGTAGAGTGTCATGAAAAACAAAACATCACGACACCGAAAACACAACATTTCATTTATCTGATTAATTTTTCAAAATTGCCATCGTTTTGTTCAAGATATGATTATAATTTTCGCAGAAGTTCTGGCGATTTGGTGATAATTGATAGATGCTAAATTAATTTGGTTTTTAAATTTTTTAAATTTAAAGATAGATTTGCCTAAGCTATCATTTTTAAATGACTCCATAGACACAGTCTAATGATGTCATATCATAATAATGATGTTTTGTTTTTCATAGCACTCAACATACGTAATTAATAAATTATTATTGTTTGTATAAATCTTGTGTTTTTTTTTCGAATTTTTTCTTATGTAACCTTATGAAAATTTTATATGTATTTATAGAGAAAAAATTGCAGATTACAAAAATGTTAAAAAAAGACATGTTGGCATTTTTAAAAAAAATTTATGTTTACTTCCGGTTGAATTTGAAGTATAAAAAATATACTTTGACAGTTTCCAATAGAAAATTTGGAGTTGAATAAAAAACTATTTAAACTTTTTTTTTCTATCTAGTAATATTTAAGAATTATTCACTGTTACCACTTTTCGTAAACACACTGTATAGGAATTGATAATAAAATTTTCTTTAAATATTTAGTATCTATTTAATAATTTGTATTTAACTACTTATATGCAGATGTTTCATTGTGTGAAATATAAAAATGAAATTTTACCGCAAAATAAAAATTAAATTAAATATTAATAATTTTAAATAAAATAAAAAAATGTCAATTACTCTTTTATTCGATCAGAAGAACTTTAGCCATTTTCCATTTTGTATTTAAGAGCTGTTTACTGCTTATCTATAAGCCATAAAATTTTTACGACTCCTAAAATCCGGAATGAAAACTGTCGCTGGCTTTTGGTCTAAAAGGAAGTCGGGGTATCTTCATAAAATTACCCAAAGACGTCATTATCATCAGAAGAAGATTCATCACATGAGGAGTTAAGAATCTGTGGAACAGAATTATTGAAATATTCACAAGGGCTATCAAAACTTTGAGGTCCAATAAAAGGGTTCAGAAGTTCTGTTGGAGTGAGATTGATTAACTCATTGAAGTTTTCAACTAAGTGTTCACTAGACCTTCTCAAACAGCATCCTGGTAGGTAAAAATGTCTTATGAAAAATATCATAAAAATGGTTCATGAACGGTATCCTTACTTCTTTGTTGGTGGTTCGGGTGTTGAAACTATGACGCCCACTCAGCTTTTGAAATTCTTACTCGACAAATTGCTTCCGGAAAATGATAAGATGGCAGATCACTAAACCATGAGATTTGATTTTGAATCCTTATGAAAAGCGGTGTAAACATGAAAAAATAAGATCTGTAGAATTGGTTAAGCTGGACATCCTTATTAATAAAACTCAATTTAAGAAAGTTGCAGGACTACCAATCCGGCCTTCCAATATTATTTGTTTTCTGAAACAGAGCATGTCCATTATAAGGTATTGACAAAACTTATTCATATCTTCTGACAGATTTTCAATTATTTGTTACGTGGTACGTAATATGGTTATTTAAAAAAAGGAAATAAGGTTAAAAAAGGTTATTAAAAATTTGAAAGAAATTAAATATTAAAAAATTTTACGTTTTGACCAATTTGTGAAATAATAAATGCACGAATAAAAATAGTCAAATAAAGATTTTAAATCTAACTAAAAATATTATGGTAATGGTGGCACAAGAATGGGTAAATTAAAACAAGTATTAACATTTTTACCTTTCATTTTAAAAAAAATCTAATCAAAACTGGATAAAGAAAGATAAATTTATTTTAATATAAATAAATTAATGGTAGTACCTAATCGAATTTGATATATTTTTTATGAAAATTGTGTGTTTTTGGGCAAATGTGCACATTTGTTTTTTTTTATATAAAATTGGTTATGTTGAGTCTCATGTCAGTTAAAAACCCCTATTTTTGTTTATGTCCTTTATAAACATGATATCCATGAGCGCTGATTTTGTAAACAATATTGTCATGTTTTGACCTTCTCAGAGGGAATTATGAGGGGAATGGATGAGTTTTTTTTATAAAAATCTAGCTCTACCCTGAGAATTATGTCTCAACAGGTGAATCCTTATTATTGGTCTTTAATTAAAATTTTTTTATTATTGAATTTGTTTTATTTAGAGGATGAAATGATTTGGTCGTCATGGTGCACATGTTTTAATTTTGTTTTTGAAAGTCTTTTAAAGGGATTCCTTTTTTTAGTTAAGTTTTCTCAGCTGAACAGTTCAATTCGCGGAGGCAATTTTTTTGTGGTCGGCGAGATAATTTTAAGTTTTGTGTGTAAAATTTTATTGTTTGAATTTTGTTTATTTGAAATGTGATATTTGTCGGCTGTTTTGAAGGTGTAAGTGATTGCAATTAACAACACCAAATGGCGATTGCGCAGTGAGGCTTTATACAAAATTTTGGGTAAAGAGGAGGAGACGTAAGAAAGGAATTTTGAAAAAGCGGGGACGTGCTTGAGCAGCACGAAAATTGAATGCTTTTTGAACGCCAACCGGCCAAGAGACCATACGTTATTTTGTGACGCTCCACAAGAATTAAATTTAAATAGTGCGTAAAAGTGTTAAAAATTTTGATTAAAGTTTATTCCAAATGAATGTCTTGTGAAACGACATTACAGCGGATGGAATTGTGTGGAGGCTGGCAGGATCTGGAAATTCCTGTCCAGATGGTCGTGCGATGTATGAAAATTTATGAGAGGGGCCATTGAAAAATTTTATTGGAACAAACGGTAAATGATTTTTAAATTATTAATAATTGCGCATTGATGAATTCTACTCAACTCAGCGAACTGGTATTCGTTGCTACATGAAATTTATGCTTCTGGCCTGTTTCAAGTTCCAATGATTATTTTCTGCGTTGCACATATGCGGACTTGCTAAGCCGTGGTTTTGATTAAACAGCTGTTAGAGTTACACGGCATTGTTTGCGGCTGTTTTATTTTTGAATTTGTTCATTTTGAACGTTTTACACCGGGTGTATTGTAAATAATTTTAATTGCTCATTTTATAATTGTGGAAGTGCAGAACGATTTTGATTTGATTAAATGTCACTTCCACGATTATGTGACTCAGAGAAATTAATCTATACGGCCTCAGAGAAAATTTTATTTTATTTTTGCTTATCATAACTGTGTAATGACCATCATATTCGTTTCATTATAATTTTATTTGTCATAATATTCTATGCGTTTTATTTATCCACGACATAGTAAGGATCCATCATTGGGACATATTACTCCACCGTGTGTGCTCCGAGCAACATCCACATACAGAGCGGATTCTTTGTAACTCTTCAAGCTAACTATCGGAAATAATTTAATTGTGAAAATTAGTAATTTTAACAGTTTTTAGTTACACCATTATTGATTTAAAAAAATAAACACCATTAATATTATTACAGCAAACTACAATTACATTTGAATAACTGGGTAGATTTTAGGTAATTATACTATATAACAATACTTTTAAACTAAACGACATTGAATGTATTGATAAAATAATTCAATTTGAATACATATTTCAGCAAATTCACACCGAAAATGGGTTTACATAACAATATATTTGTAGCTTTAAAACCACTTTTTTATTTAACTAAAATTAGTTGCCTAGTGCCGTTTCAACTAGAGGAAAACAAATTTCAAAAATTTTCCTACGTGAATTTACTGTGGTGTATTTTATTACTAATCTTTCTAATATATTACAGCGTTATCTTCATTATGTATGTTAATCACTATGAAGCTATCATATGGGCTACTGTAGAATATTTAAATTCAGCTACGGGTTCTGTAAGCATAATTACTGCAATTTTGAGGACTACTTTTAATTATAAAAAGGTAAAATTAAAAACCAACATGATTATTTTACCAAATATTTAAATTTTAGCTCATAGAAATTGTGAACGATTTTCATGATTTTGACAAAAAATTATCTCGGCTGGGAATACTCGATGAAAAAGCGATTGCAGCTGCTTATCAAAGAAAACAAATTTTTGTAACTCTCATTACGTTAATTATTTGGATATCCTTGATCATTTACTATCTTACAGCGGTTTATTACATTAACGATTTTTCCGCAAATGGAATTATATCTATTGCTTTTTATGTTTTTTCATTTTGTACAATTTTTATGGAACTACAGTTTTGTATTTTCTCGTTACTTCTGAAGGAACGTTTTAGATGGCTTAATAATAGAACGACCCAATATCCTCTTCGGTAATGGAAATACTTTATTATTTAATGGCACTTATTGAATATTTTTATCTATTTTTTTCTTTCAGATCTGTACAAATTCAACAGCAAATAAGGAATTATAAAAATATTGGTATCATGCACTACCGATTATGCAGTATCGGTAGAAAAGTTGTTGAAATGTATTCAGTTCTCATTTTCTTTCTAATTTCTCAAGCATTTCTAGCAATAATTGCAGCTCTCAACTACATTGTTGAGTCAGAAATTACAAATGATCTTCATTTCTATATTAATGTGCTCACACAAGTGTACATTATTGGATTTTATTCTATTGCAATTGTAATGTTGGCAACGATATGCTCGACGACATTAACAGAGGTATAGCAAAATAATTTTGAGTTGGCTAGCGGTGCCGTGCCGTTGTGCACTTAATTTACTTTTCTGTACATTAGCTGCCCCGAGTCAACTCAAAGTAATTTTGCTCTAACATAATCGTAACTAATAGAAATAAAATAATTTTCTTAATATTCCATATTTAGGCTAATAAACTTAGAAGTATCCTTAACTTCAAGTTAAGTTCTTTTAAAGTATTAGGAAATAAACTAATTGATTTAGAGGTAAGTGTACTGCCCGTATAGATCATAATATATTGTCAGCTTGCAAAATCATCTAACATAAAAAAGCACTGTAGGCGAATTCCCTTCAATTTAAATTTCAAAGATTTTTGGAAAAATTTATTTTTTTGAACTGGGATAAATTTTTCATTTTGTATATTCTTGTGTTTCACAATTTGGGTTTTTCTACTATGTGAAAAAATTACTTCAACAACCCCGTTGTTATAGCTGAGCGCTTATGCCCTTAAAAATTTTTGAACAGCCAATAACACCCCTAATACTTAAGATGAAAATTTTTATTTTATTAATTTGTGAATTAGGGAATTTTAAAAGTTGCCTTGGTGCTTAGAAAGTGTTGGAAAACTTTTTACTTTTCCCACTTTAGCACAATTAATAATTTTTCAGTTGCAGCTGATGTGCATTTCTTTGCAAACGATGCATCATAAAATTGAATTTCACGCTTGTGGATTTTTTATTCTCGATAATGCTCTAATTTATGACGTAAGTTGTGAAATAATGTGGTAACACGCAAGGTACGCAGCTCTGTATATTATTTTATATTTTCAGATGTTGAGTGCAATCGTAGCCTATATAATTATAGTGATACAATTTGGTCTTGCAATTGATAACTGAAAGTAACCTAATTAGAGTGTGGTATCCTAATATAGTAACTGAAAATAAATTTTTCTTTAAATATTTAAGTATATACATATTCAATAATTTGTATTTCTATGCAAATCTAACATAAATTGAGTTTCATTGTGTCAAAATAAAAGATAAAATTAAAACAATAAAAGTTAAAATAATAAATTTTAATAAGAATAACTTATTTATTACTGATTAATTTCATCAGCTAATTTTTAATATTTTTATATTTTAAAATCTAAATTGCATTGAAGAATGAAACTGAGGACAATCTTCAAGTAATCTGGATTTTATCACGTTTTCAAAATTCTTTTTTGGGTTTATAATTTTAACGTTGTCGGGGTCTCTCTAAGTCTTCTTAAGAAAGGATTCCTGTATGTTAACTACTAGTGCTTTCCTGCCTTGTGCTTCATTAATAAGGGCGTCAAGCTCAGCTATGTCTACAGTTCTTATTTATTTTATATTTTTCTTCCTATGGAAAACGTAATGACCTTATGATCAGTAAAGATAATTTTTTCATTCATTTCCTATTTATGGGTTTCAGAAATCGTACATACAGTTCCAAAAGTGACATCGATGTTACTCGATCACCCCCCCTATAATTATTATTGTACGGGGTTGATTAAAAATATGCAGGTTAAATTGGGTGCAAAATTCTTCCAATTTCAGGGCACGCTTGTCTCCTTTACGTCAAACCATAGCTGGGATCTACTGTTGAAATCCCTACAAAGATAAATTTTCTCATTTCTTAAAAATAACAAGGTTTTCCCTGAGTTTAAACAATGTAGTATCAATATCAACAGAAGGAGGAAAAAAATTTCAATAATATCAATTGGTTTTTCATAGACTTGAACAAAACTGAGGTTACAGTGTGATATTTATAGGAAGTGTGCTAATTCTCGACTGCATTATTAAGTATAATGCAAGTCGAAAAATGTTCACTATTTAGAGCAGCTACCAGTGTATTTCAAAAATAAGGAATTCTAAATGAACTTTTTGACGGTAGAATTTTTGAAAATCTTTTTTCAAAAGTTTTCTTCGGCAACCAAGCGTTGGGCATCCGCCGTGACTGCCTCCAAACCTTTCAGGTTAAGATGTATAAATTTTTAAATATTAATTTTTTTCACCCCATTGTTAATAAAATTTGTATTTATTTAAAAAATTGAAAAATAGTCTAATTATGATATGTGGTAACATTTGAAACAAAAATATATTAGAATCAGTGAAGGTTATCAATTTCTAAAGCAAAGGTTATATAAATCAGTTTAATTTGTAGATTTGTATTACGAACTTATAGTGATTATACCATCTGGTGTAAGTGTGGTGTAAAGAGAGACAACTTAATTCTAAAATTTGATATGAAATTGATGTTGAAGTTATTTATTTTGGGCATCCTTCTTGTCCAGTATTTTACGTTTGTGTGCACGTCTAACAATGAAACTGAAGAACAAAATATTACAACCAGTACTCCTGGAGAATCCGTTTCTCTTGCTAGTATTATTTTTATTCCATGTAAGCCAGGTTATTCGCATATAAACGGAGGATGTGTAAAAGACTATAGATAAAGTAAGTAAGTACCTCTGTGGTAGTTATGTATAATATAAATCTATATTAAACTAAACCAGGTTTTGATTTTTGTCTTTCCAATTTAAATTTGCATAAAAAAATATATAAGCTTTTGAGATGGCTTGAGGAGTGACAAAATCGGGGTGAAGTTATAGTAAAATGGGCCTGATTTAGAAGCCAAGTGTATATGAGTTTATCTTACCCTGCACAACAAATCTAGAATATAGAAATATAATCTTGAAAATTTGATCTACGTTGGTATGATTCAATTTGCGTTCTTTCGAATAAAATAAATTTAATACTTAGCTGGAATTTAATATTTTCATCTAAGTAAAAATAAGAAACCTGTCAACAAACCCTAATTATTGAAAAACATTTTGACAACTTAAAAAGAACTCATTTGATTAGTGTAACTGTTTACAAATTTAGAAAGTCGCTTTCCCTCAGTGCTGGGTTAACCCTGTAAGCAAAGTAAGCATGTGGTTAAGACATCAAAAGAAGGAAGCACTACAAAAAATTTTCACAGCCAAATTTATCATTTAAATTAATTATTAAAGATATATAGCCATATATTTTAACAAAAATGTGATTCGATTTGAGTTGCTTCTATGTGAGTTTAATTTTCCTGAAATGTCAACTCGACACAAATCGAGTCACTGTAACTTTTTTACTAAAGTTTTTTGCTTTTCTGTTGTTTTTAATTTAAATATCATGATTTTTTTAGATGCTGGAGTCAACATTTCAAAAAAGGAATCAAAAATGTTGGAAGCTGATAAATCGGTATTAAAGTACGAAATAATTTTTGTATGTCAGCACAAAGATATCTAAATATACAATGCAATAATATCTTATCTATTTTTTAATTTAAAACCTTGCCCATCAAATACCTAGACCATCATAAGAGTGCCTTACTGTCTCTGCTCTGTATGTTCAACATTCATGCATCATAAAAAAAACGTTAATTCAAGAAAATGCAATTTACTGCGACAGGCTAGGGGTACGTAGGTATACCAAAAAAATTCCAAAATTTGATCTGAAAATTATTGTAATGCAAAGATGGGAAAAGAAGAAAAACAAACCGACAATAAAAAACATAGTAAAATTGAAGACAGTGAGAAGAATGAAAATTGTAAGTATCTGTACATCACCTACTTGTAATTTTGGAAAGACTGAAAAATTATGTAATCTTGAAATAAAATTCATTGCATCAAATGAATACACAGAACTTCAAAGTGATACTGTACAATATTAAGAAAGAAATCAAAACAATTTTAGTTAATGGGATGGATAAGATAAGTGTGTCCACAATAATTAGTGTATTACTTATTTCATTTCTGATATCATTTGAAAGATAACAAAAACTCAGTGTTATTTATAACTTCTTACAGCGCAATATTTAACATCTAAAAATTATGGGGTTTTCTGTGGTTATTGTTACTGTTTTTACCGCTATTTGGGCGTTTGTAGGTATTGTGTTACCACTTGTTGTACCCAAAGGTCCTAATAAAGGGTAAGCGTAGTTGGAATTTTTGTTTTATTTTTCTCAATTATTTTTGTTCCAGAATTATACAATCCATGCTAATGCTCTCAGCATTCACGTGCTGGTTATTGTAAGTGATTATAAAACTTTAAGTTTTTTTTTAATGTAATGTTGTTTTTCAGTTGGCTTTGTTGTTATATGGCACAAATGAATCCATTAATTGGTCCTATACTAGCTAAAAATACTGTAATTATGGTGGCACGAGAATGGGTAAATTGAAACAAATATTAACATTTTTATCTTCTATTTAAAAAAATTTTTTTAGGGAAATCCAATCTAAGCTGGATAAAAAAAATGAATTGGAATTAAAAGTATTTTTTACAGTGTTTGTTTAACTTTGTATTTTATTATAAATAAATTAATGGTAGCACCTACTTGAATTTCGTATGGTTTCAAAGAAGAATTTGAGTTTGCGCACATTTGTCTTTTTTTGTTGTTGATGTTTTAAAACTATAATTTAAAATTGAAAATCTTCCTTTAGAATCCAAACTACATCCAACGTCATCGATTGATTTATGCATTGAAAAGATGATTATTTAAACAAATCATTTTCATCATTCATCAGTTGAAATACGTGATGATTTTTACATCCGCATTTCTTCAGAAATTCAGTTGGCCTACATCTAAAATTACTAATTCATCACGTCAGTCACGCAGTTACTTTTTGAGAAGACACTTCATCTCATCCATGGCATATCAAGTAACCTGTTATCAGTAGTTTCTTCATTTCAGCATGCAAAATGTGAAATTGTCTTTTCTCTACTATCAACTATCATTAATGACCTCAATTATCTTCTTGTAGCTTCCCCATTTAGTGGATTTTTCACAGCTTAACATATCAAAAAGAAGACGACAATATAAATCTTCTTCTTCTTCCTTTCAAGGTATAGGCAATGTTTTCCTATCTAAATATAAATAATATAATATCGTATCATAAAGCTTTACATTCGTTATATTTTTAATTAAAAAAAAAATTTCCATTCCATTGCGAATAAAATTTGTATTTAATCAAAAAATTAAAAACAGTATAATTATGATAAGATATAATTATATTAGAATCAAGGAGGGTTATCAATTTCAAAATAAAAAGGTTATATATATCAGTTTAATTTGTAGATTTGCATTACAAGCTTATTATTATTATACCATCTAGTATAAGTGTGATGTAAAGATAGAAAATCCAATTCTAAAATTTGGTATGAAGTTCATGTTGAAGTTAATTATTTTGGGCATTCTTATTGTCCATTATTTTACGTTTGTGTGCACATCCGAAAATGAAACTGAAGAACAAAATATTACAACTACTACTTCTAGACAACTTTCTGCTCGCACTAATATAATTTTTGTTCCATGTAAACCAGGATATTCGCATATAAATGGAGGATGTGTAAAAGACTATAGATAAAGTAAGTAAGCCTTTGTACATACCATAGGTATGCATATATATATATAAATCTTTAAAGTATACCACGTTTTTATTATTTTTTTTTGGCTTGAGAAGTAACAAAATTGGAGTAGAGCATTAAGTGCGTGTGAGTTTATTTCACCTTCCACAATAAATCCAGAATATAGAGATACATAATAAAGATTTCTTTCAGCTGTCATATTTATCTACCAACCATGTCATTAAGAAACCGAAAATCTGACAGCGCACACACTGGAGGGATAAAAAGACCACTTTTACGTAAAGTTTAAACACAACCTATTTTATTTTAAAACTGAATTATCTTAATTGAAATTTTGATACTTATCTACTATTGCATTGTAAAGAAGATAATACTAATTTTTGTATTGTTAAATTGTTTAATTAAAGTGAACCGCTATTGGTTTGTTTGTGAAAGTTTTATTTCCTTTTTATTAAAATTAACCTGTAGATGGTTTAATTGTTATAATTGATCGATAATTTTTTTAGATAAATATTATAATATAATACATATAGAAAGTTAAAAAATAGAAGAACTTTTTCTATCAATATTTTATTACTATATTTTTAACAAAGAACCATTGACAAACAAAATATGAAAGAAGTGTTATTAATTATATGAAAACCAAATAACAATAAAAAATTCAGCCTATGTTTTGCTTTGTCAGAAAGAAAGAATGTGTATCATAGTCAACAAGTAATTCAAATTTAAACCCAAGAAATATAATTGAAAAAAGTGGAGAAAAAAGTATAAAAATTTATTGATCTGTGATTGTAGAATGGGATATTTTGCTGTTGCTGTTGGACCTTCGTCTTCAAGATTGATTGTTATTATTTATAGCAAAAATAAATTATTGTCAATAATTATTGTCATAATTTTAATTTGTCATTTTCAATTTTCGTTTTTTAAAAAATAATTTTTTATTTTATGTTCTTCCTGACGAAGCTAAAAATATAACAACGGAACGTAGAAGATATATGGGTCATTGCACCAAATAAATTTTTTTTTGAAGTGTGATCCCCACGGATTTTTTTCAAATTTTGTGGAGTTATTCTCTGTATAAAAATAATGACTCACTGAAAAATTTAGCTCTTAATATTAAGTACTTTCGTAGTAATGATTTTTTGAATTTTCACAATTTTGAAATTATTAACTTTTTCGTTAATTTTTTTGAAGTAGAAAGATTATTCATAAAAATACAAGAAGTACAATTTTTTTTGTAAAAATCCTCAGCTTTTCAATGAAAATATTAATTTTTTATTATAAGTAGCAAAAGACCCCCAAAATTTTAATTAAAGGAAAAAAATTGACTTTTTTGACAGTGCGGCAAGTTTTTTTTCAAATTTGATACTTTTTTTTAAAAGCTGAGATTTTTTTACACAAAATATCTAATTTTTACGATGTGCATATTTTTTGTTTAAGTACAAATAAATAAAAAGTACGATTTTTACGATTACAAAACTTTTATTTTTGAATGTTACTCATATATATTGTCCTATATTTTTTTGGGATGAAGAAGTTTATGTACTTATTTTTATTTTATATTTTTATTTTAAAAATTTAAATTGCGACGCCTCTGGTTGTGATAGAAGAGGTGGGGAAATTTTTGATTTTTGAACGGATGGATGGATTGGCAAACGGCGAGTTCGACCGAATGGTCAGAGTTTTCAGAAAGCAAATTTTTGATTTTGTATAAAAGTGAAAATTAGTGAGCAAATAAAATTTTAGTGAATAAAACTGAATATTATTAATTTGAATATGAATTTTGTTTAAGTAAAATTTTATTAACTATTAAAAAGTCCGATTGAGCAAGCTGGGCTAAGTTGCAAAATAATCCTGAAAATTTAGTTTTGGATATTTCAAAAATTATAAAATCGAAATTTTATTTAATTTTATGAAAATTTAAAGATTGGATTATTTTAGTACAATATGTATGGGGCATTCCACACCAAATCGACCACTTTTGAACCCGACCCCTTTTGAGTTTCCTGAAATTTTTACATATTAAACTATCTCACCAAAAACAGGTCTGTGAATTTTTTCAAAATTATTTATTCAACCCAAAAAAAGTTACAAATTTTTAGAAAAACTGATGTTGTTTTTCTTCAAACGATCGTAACTATGTCAAAAATTGACTAATTGGAACGTTGTTTTTTTTGTTTGTCTTTAAACGTACTTTTCAGGAAAAAATACAAAAAAAATATTCAAACTTGGATTCTACAAAATTTTTCATTTTTTCGGAAAAAATCATTAATTTTTCAAATTTTTCCACTTTTGATTTTTGATTTTTTTATTTTAAAAACAACTTTGATTTATTCCGCGTATAACAACGCAAACCCCATAAAGGGCCAAAATTTTTTTCTATTTTTTTTGTTTAATTAAAAAATATTTTGTTTTATTTTTACGCAAATAATATTTTTCAATTAAACAAAATAAATAGAAAGAAATGTGGGCCCATTATGGGGTTTGCGTTGTTATACGCGGAATAAATCAGAGTTTTTTTTGAAATAAAAAAATCAAAAATAAAAAATGTCGAAATTTGAAAAATCACTGATTTTTTCCGAAAAAATGTAAAATTTTGTAGAATCTAAGTTTGAATATTTTTTTTGTATTTTTTTCTGAAAAGTACGTTTAAAGACAAACAAAATAAAAAAAAAAACGTTCCGATTAGTCAATTTTTGAAATAGTTACGATCGTTTGAAAAAAAACAGCTGTTTTTCTAAAAATTCGTAACTTTTTTGGATTGAGTAAAAAATTTTGAAAAAATTCACAGAACTGTTGTTGATGAGATAGTATTATAATATGTAAAAATTTCAGAAAAATCAAAAGGGGTCGGGTTCAAAAGTGGTCGATTTGGTATGGAATGCCCCGTATATTCTTTATTAATTGGTTCATAAATTAAAATACAATACAAAATACAAATACAAAATTATATTTTAAAATTAAAATTCAGGTAAATAGATTATAGTGCGAAAATCAAATTTTTAGCAAGCGGAAACGACTGGAAATCCTTCAAGACGACTTACAAAGTTAAAAAATTAAAAATCCCTTTTGACTACTTCAATGAATTGTAAAAGTTTATATTATTACTTTTTGCAAAATAAACTGCGTCAGATAAATTTTCTCATCAAAATACATAAGAAACGGCGAAAAAGGATGGTTTTCTAATATTTAATTTTTGGGGAGAAAAAAAATCAAAGGGATTAATATCCATCGTTTTTGTAAAATCGGACCAAAATTTTCAAGTCATTTTGAACATTGTGCATGACGCATTTGGGTGCGTAGAATCCAAAAATACCATTTTCAGTTTGCGGAAACGAGCGCAAGTCGCTAAAAAAGTAGTATAAAGCTGGAAAATTAATAATCGATTATTACGACTTTAAACTGAATTTCTTGATTTTGGAGTTTTATAAAAAATGGGACCAGGAGATTGAAAATTTAAAGATAAATATTATCTTACCATAGTACAAAGGTACAAGGTTTTTATTTGTAACAAATAAACTACATAAGAAACATTTATTTTGATTACATTTATCATTATAACTAAATTTTACTTTCCAAAAACTTCGTTGTATTACGTTTTGGTTTAATGGTGCGCTTTTACATTCTAAGTAAAATATCGCTTTCTTGGTCTGGGATAATCAAATTCGATTAGCGGGGTGTATTAGTCCCCATTTTGCATATTTCCCTAGATAAATCCCTATCAATTTCACCACAGCGTGTGGATGCCCACTAAAAGCTAAGCTAAGAAATTCTGTATTGCCCGTGATTTAAACCCAGAATTTTCGCTCTGTACTCAACCAGCGGCCACATCATTCTACGGCTTCGCCTAAAATAATTTAACAATGTAAATTATTGTTTATTATGTACTATGTAAGTACATATTATTATATATGCCATACAACTGAACACCAAGCTGTATCATTAGGTATAATCAATTCATATTAAATTATAATGACTTCGTCACCGGATTGTCAACACAAAATTGGGTTAATAATATTATTTTTACCAACCGCTAACAATTCATTAAGTTTTTACATTCTAAATAGAATACTGCTTTCCTTTTCTGGAAATTACAAATCCGATTAGCTGGGTGGATTAGTCCCCACATTACATATTTCCGATAAATCAATATCGATTTCACCACAGCGTGTGGATGCCCACTGAAAGGCTGAGCCAAGAAATTTTAAATAGTTTAAGATTTGAACCCAAAATTTCCGCTTTATACTCAACCAGCGGTCACATTACTCCACGGCTGTGGCTCGCTAACAATTAAACCAATAAAAATAAAATTATTTTACAAGTATCATAAATAAATCTCGACGTCTACTTTATAGTGAAATGTTACTGTTGTGATACTATTTCTATTCGTATCTTTATAATTTTATTAATTTTTTTGGTTACAATTCTTATGAGTTATTTAAAAATTATTTTGGGTTTTTTAATATTCTTATATAATTTTAGTATCTCGTTTTTGTTTGCTAAGAATTTTTCTGTTGGGTTTAATTTGTTGCAACCTTTCGGTCAAAACAAGGTCCGAAAGCTCGTGGAACTTGGCGGAGAGCTAAAAATATCACCGGTTTAAAAAAAATTGACTAAAAAGTACACCAGTTAAAAATTGTTTCTCTTTACTGCGTTGCTTTATTCAATTTTTTTTTTCCACTTAATATTAAACAACAATTTTTAAATTTCTTTTCAGCATAGCTTCCGCTATTAAAATTAGAACTATTCATCAAACTTACAATAATTAAGAATCTAATAATTCTAACTACTAAGTGACCTTTCAGCTTTACATTATTTATGTACCAAATTATTTATATGTAAACCTTGAATGGAAAATTTGTATAATCAATTGTTCATGTTGTGGTGGTTGCCATATCAAATTGTACAATTATTATAGTATAAGATAAAATAGCTGCCAACATCTGAAACATAAACAAATCGAAATTTTACTATCTACAGCCAAGTTGTCTCATACTATACCATGAAGATGGTTCTTTTGTCGATATAAAATAAACCGCTTGCACATACACGTACGTTACTGTGAATCATTTGCAACGAAAAGCACAAAATCTAGAAGAAAAAAATAGTAACAAAAGTACTTGATTTTTATTTTTTTTTTACCTCTAAATCGATTAAATTATGAAACTTTTTTGAAATTGGATACTCCGCTCTTAAGAAATCCTTTAATTTTTGAGACTAAGAATGAAATAAAATTAGAAACAAGTTAAAAAGCTTTTGTTCATTTTTACCTCAACTGAAATTGAAGAAGAAAGTTTTATTAAAGCAAAAAATATAGAAAACTTGAAAGTTGTAATAAAGCAAAATACTAAGATGATGTAATCAACTTCACTAGACTTTGATGTAAAATTAAATCTTACAATGTGGCAAAAGCTATCAATTGTGGTTATAAATATTATCAATGTCATCATAGTAATAGGGATGGAATATATTTTGATTACATCTTTGAAAATACAAAATAAGTTATGGTGCAGTATTCCCATTTGATGATAAATTGCTATTTTTGTGTTAGTTCCAGCCACTCTACAATGTAAGAAAAATATTATTTGACCTATTGGCTAATTTGGTAAATATCTGAAACCTTAACTTTTGTAATATTTCAGTTTGAAAAAATTAAAATATACCTATATTTAATTATTAAAAATTATTGTTATTCTTATGTAGTACACATTTTTATATAAATAAAGATGATATAAAAAGAGAAAATTGCTTTTTCTAGATCCAAGTTTAAAAACCATCTCAGGCATTGAGACTGGTGCTCACTAAGAAGAAAGCCACAACTACAACAACTGGTGGGATACAAAACTACTAGTCATATTATAATACTTACTGAAAATTTATAACTGACGCATTTGTATGTTTTTCTCTGTTCAAAAGTGTGCTAACATCGTTTAACCATGCAAAGCGTTCCTTTATAAGCATAAGAAAAAAATTAAATTGCAATATCTCAAATGCTGTGGAAAAATTTATAATAAACAAAATACCGGACATGATTAATTCTGTGCCAAACTGATCAATATTTAGAACCATTAATAATGAAAAGTACACAATTATAAATAACCAAATTAGTAAACCACTAGTTAACAGAAATATTTTATTCTTTCTGTAGGATCTTCTTATGTCTATCTTAAAGAAGTTATAGTTAAGTATGGCGTTATCTATGGTGGATATTTTGCAAATATTTTCAAGTATCTACAAAATTAAATGTTAAACAATGATAAATTGAAATGCGGAGTACCTTTACTTTTTTGTAGTACACGAAGTTAACTATAATAAACAATATAGAGCCAACTTGCAATACAAGTACGCTTACAATTCTAATAATGTTTAATATTATCGTTCCATTTTGACTGTAATTAATTAAATACATAATACTAGAATAAATTTGAAAAACAATAAATAAAGCACTCCATAGTAAATTTACGAACGATAAGGTATGAGGACGATCTATTTGGACGTTAAATGGAACTAAGCCAACAAATTTTTTTAAATAAAAAAATTGACGAAAAACTAAAAACAATTCTTGTGATTTATACATCACTAATTTTCAAAATTGAGTTTTATAAAACTTTCAAATTTTGCTGTTAAACTAGACACCGGAAACTTGTAGTGTGACAATATAGTAGGAACTACCAAATATCAATTTGATGAAATCAATTCAGGAACTTTGTTTACACAAATTAATGTATGTAATTCGTAATTTATTAAAAACTATTTTTAAAACTCGATTAGTAAATAAATTAAGAATAGTAATAACTTTGGTGGGGTTTGAAAACCGGTTAGGCTAATAACAATAATTCAAAATGTTTTTTAAGGTCAGTTCCATGGGTAAATCGCGATGGGGTAGCTTTAAAGGGCAGTTTTTTTTAAAGGTGGCAATTTTACCAAGAAAAACAAAAAATATACTGTAGTGATTTGTTGTTTTTAGCCCCACGTTGGACACCGTAAATTATGCAGTGATATTTTACTGATAAATAAATAATACCTACTATAAAAAGCTTTTAAATTACGTTAAATTATAATAAAATATTGAAATTTTAAGTTATTTAACAAATTATTTGTGTAGGTCTTAATTACATGCTTGTTTCACTTTTTCCCTAATTTTTATTATATACCCTATATATTATTAATACAATAATGTAGGTATGCGATGTACATTGATATATTAACAAATGGTTTTATAATAATATCAAAAACCAAATTACCAAATCCAAACCAATTTAAATATACTTAAAGTAATAAAAATGCGTAAAACTAAAAGAAATCCAAGTTTTTCATTTATCGATGTAACCTTAAAATGTAAAGATGTCGTTAGCTAAAAGTATATTTGAAGTTTTAAAACCACTTTTTTATTTAACCAAAGTGTGTGGCCTAGCGCCGTTTCAATTACACCACAATAATTTTCAAAAGTTTTCATATGTGAACTTTACGTGGTGCATTTTTTTAATTATTTTTGAATTGTATTTCACCTATATCTTTTTGTTATATAATGATCACTTTGATGCTATTGTAATTACTATTGTAGAATATTTTAATTCAGTTACAACTTCGATAAGTTTCATTATTGCAATTTTAAAAACTATGCTTAATTATAAACAGGTGAAATGAAATAAGATTAAAGTTTTACTAACATAACATAAATTTTGTAGGTAATAGAAATTGTCAACGATTTTAATGATTTCGACAGAAAACTACTTCAATTTGAAATAATTGATGTTAAAACTATTAAATCAGCTTATCAAAGAATGAAAAATAGTGTAACTTTTGTTACTCTAACTATTTGGATATCATTAGCGGTTGTATTTGCAATGTTTGTGTGCTATTATCAGGATTTTACCATAAATACAATTCTATCTTCTGTATCTTATATCATTCCTTATAGTTCAATTTTTATTGAAGTACAGTTCTGTACATTTTTGCTACTTTTAAAAGAACGCTTTAGATGGCTTAATAATAGAATGGCCCAATATTCTAAAGAATTTCTTATTTGTCTGTAAGTATAATTTAATTCTTTTTATATCTAGTAACAATATGACAAAATAGTAGGTAGTTTATAACACAAGGACGTAAACCGATACTTTTCACTACGAGAGGTGTGGTTTATAAACTGGAGTTGTGAAAAGAGGTTATGTCTGCAAATAGACTGTTTTCGTATTCGATTTAACCTACTAAACGTGGCATTTTCCGTCACCGTCACTAAGACGTGAAAAATAATTAGCCCCCCCCCCCCATGCACTAAAAATGTTACTTTTCAGTATAAGGGCAAAAACGCATGATTACACTAAAAGTACGGTTACACAGACAACTTATAATAAAAAAAGAATTATTATTTATAATAAAAATTGTAAATTTTTAATTTACATTGTAAAATAATACATGGAGTTTTTAGGTCTAGAACATCAATCCAACAACATATTATATCAAAGTGCGATGAGATTGGTACCATGCACTACCGATTATGCAGTATCGGTAAAAAAATTGTAAACATTTATTCACTTCCCATCTTCTTCCTAATTTTGCAAGGATTCTTCAATATAATTCAAAATTTTAACTACTGGGCTGCACCGGAAGTTAGAAATAGTTCCAACTCTTATACACTTGTGATCATGATTGGGTTATATATCATTGGGTTTTATTGTACTGCAATTTTATTGTTAGGAATGATTTGCTCGTCAACAACAAATGAGGTTGTTACCGTTGCTGTATAAAATTATTTTTTACAATTTTGTTTATTATAATATAGGTCTACAAACTTAGAAGTATCCTAAATTCAAATTTTTTTAACATATTAGGAAATAAACATATTAATTTAGAGGTAAGGAGTTATAGAATTAATATTATGATGTTAATACATACTGAGGTGAAAGAAACTTCAGTACATTTAAGAGCTGATGGATCACCAAAATGTACAGGGTACAAAAGACCTCCTGTTCTACTGCGTATAGAAGTTTTAATAGAAAGCTATACTAAGGCTACCATTCAGTTACAGGTGATGTGCATTTCCTTGCAGACCATGCATCACAATATAAAATTTCACGTATTTGGATTGTTTCTTCTTGACAACGCTTTATTTTTTAAAGTAAGTTGTAAAAATAATGTGACAAATAGATTTGAAATCTACTAAACAGAAGTAACCAATCCTGTATATTTTATATTTTTAGACGGTTAGTGCAGTCATATCCTACACAATTATAGTGATACAATTTAGTTTTGCATTGGATAATTGAAGATAACATAAACTGTAAGCTTATCTGAAATACGCAAACCTGACGATGAAGGAACTAGATGAAACCATGCAATATATTTAAAAAAAATTAGTCACACCAACATTTATTCAAATTATAAATTCAAAAGAACAATAGAAAAATATTTATTATTATGTTTACGATTCCCAAATTATACTTAAGTCTAAAATTTAATGAAATTAAAACCATTATTTTTAAGAAAAATTGTACACATTTCCAGAAAAGAATATAGTAACTGTTTAGTTTTTACCTCTTTTTTTAGCATTTGTTTATGATTTTCATCTTAAAATATTTTCATTTTATTCCTGATGCCAGCTTTGCTCAATGCATTACATTACACCTGCATTATCGAACAATACTTTTCGAGGTTATCGGCGCTGCGTAAATGTGTAAGTTTCGGTCAGTCTTGCCCAAGCAAGTGGTTTGCGTTTCTGACGTACGTTTTTACTATCCATCCATGACCCACCCCTGCTAGCAAAGTCGGCACCATAACATTTGCTACAGGTGGGTAAATATCGTTTTGCGAAAAAAGCCTGTAGGAACGTTCGTGATTATGGTGAGCAAGTCAGATGATCTCGTTTGCCCACAGTCGGACTGGTTGTCAATAATGGGTTCGTTTGTTCATACCTTTCACGAACCATGTATTCATCTCCAATTTCATCAAGGAACTAGATGAAACCATGCAATATATTTAAAAAAAATTAGTCACACCAACATTTATTCAAATTATAAATTCAAAAGAACAATAGAAAAATATTTATTATTATGTTTACGATTCCCAAATTACACTTAAGTCTAAAATTTAATAAAATTAAAACCATTATTTTTAAGAAAAATTGTACACATTACAATTGGAAGAAAAAAATTACCACAGGCATAAAAAAAAGCATTTCAGATATATTGAAAAACCCCAACGATCCTACTACGCTAAATTTTCAACTTCTTCTTTGGACATTTTGCCGTGATTTTCCTAAAAGTTGCAAATTAACCGTTCAAATAAAACATAAATCTTTCAATTTTTTTTATTTTTTTAACTTGTACAAACTGATGAAAACGCCAATTAGCCATGCTTCACCGCAAACAATATTTAGATTAAAAAATGTTGTGTACAATAACGAGCAAGTGATTAGTTAGAACAGCAACTACAAGTAGGTACATATACGACTTACTAATAATTAAAGCGATGACATTTACTTTCAAATTGTTTAACGATTTGCAGCTTTTTGGATTATCTTGTTATTTTTAGTCAATTTCAAGCAAAACGAATAAAAATTCAAGCAAATACGATTAAATTTAAATTTGAAATTAAGCAACAAAGGGTGGAATACCGTGCCATTTACATATCGGTTAGTGCTAAAGACATCAAACTGTTTGATCTTTTTATTTTTAAATTATTTTGAACCATCAACTGTTAAACTAAACTGCATGACAATAATTGAATAGGATGCAGTTGCACTAAAAATCTGAAAATATAAGGTATTCAGCACTGCTTACCAATTCCCTTAATTTTATTTTAAATCAAATTATTTTTCAACTTACTGCGTAAGTTAGCTTAGTGTCGAGAATAAATAATCCACATGCGTGTAATTTTATATTGTGTTGGATTGTCTGTAAGGAAATGCACATCGCCTGCAACTTAGATAATACGAGTATTAAATTGCAGAGCTATCGAAAGCTTATCACCATTTGAAGCAAAAATTATTTTTAATAGTTGTTATTGTATTATTTACTTACCTCTAAATTAATAAATTCGTTTCCCAACATATAGAAAAAACTTGAGCTTAAATTAAGTATACTTCTGAGTCTAATGGCCTATGCATATAATAAAAAGTAGGAAAATAATTATTATGAATCCTCGAAAATATTACCTCTTCTATTGTTGTTGAACAAATCGCACCCACCAATACAATTGCGGTCAAATAATATATAACAACAATCACCGCTGTGACGAGCATAAGCGTATAGGAATTGGGACTGTTTACAATTTCTGATGCAGTAGTGTAACTGATAGCTCCAATTATGTATAAAAACGATTGAAACATTAAGAGAAACATGAGAATGGAATACATTTTGACAATATTTTGACCGATGCTGCATAAACGGTAGTGCAAGACACCTATATTTTCAAATTTGCATTTTTGTTGTTGGAGTGTTGTCCTGGATCTGAAAAATCCAACTCGTTGAATTATCACTTTTATCACTAGAACAAAATTGCTTTAAATTGCACTTACAAATGATGATCAAGTCTTTTCAACATTATGGTCGTCCTATTATTTAGCCATCTAAAGCGTTCTTTCAGAAGTAACAAAAAAGTGCAAAACTGCATTGCCACGAAAATTGAACAATACGAGAAGATATAAGTTGAAAGAGATAGAATTCCTGCTATGTTAAACTCTTGAAGATAAAAAACCGAGAGGGTATAGTAAATGGCTAAGTATATCAAAGTAATTTCCATAACCAGAACTGTACCAGTTTTCTTCCTATGGTAATCAGCTGTAATAATTTTGATATCAACTATTTGCAATTCCAATAATTTTTTGTCAAAATCATGAAAATCGTTCACAATCTGTGTAACCTAAAAATTTACTATTAGATGAAATCTTCGAGTTGCTTAATTTTACTTTTTTATAATGAATTGTGCTTTTCAAAATAGCAACAATTATACTCAGAGGACCTACAACTGAATTGAAGTATTCTACAACACCAATTATGATAGTCTCATGATTGTTAACTTGGACAATGTAAGTATAAGTAAAATAAAATTGATAAGTTAGTAGGAAAACACACCAAGCAAAATTCACATAGGAAAATTTTTTAAATTTCCTATGACCTAACTGAAACTGCACTAGACCAAGAATTTTAGTTACGTAAAAAAGTGGTTTTAAAGCTACAAATATATTTGTAGGCAAAGACATCTTTAAAATGTTGTGGTTTCGTCGAAAAATATGTATGAATTGAATTGCTAGATCAATATATTTTATGTCGTTTACTAATTTAAATAATATTTTTCTTCTGCATTATTATTATTTATTACCATTAAGGAGTAGTTTGTAAAATTAAAGAAATTTAAGTATCGAAGATTTACTTAAAAAGCAATTTTCAACGAATTAGATGGGTAGTTTTGTATGTATTGTACTTTACAGCGTGTTCAAGGCCTTCTATAACGATCGTGAATCAAAAAGGACATTTTTATTGTCTAGAGTTTCTATTAGGGAAAACAGGGTTAACAGCCCCCCCCCCCCTGAGTGGCTTGCTGGGACCCACAGTTTTGCAGGGGCCCACAGCTTGCAAGAAATTAGGGAAAGAATATTTAAAATTTTTGAACTTTTTGTTGGTGTAACCGGGACCAACATTACATGTGGAAGGCTGCTCAGAAACTCACATTTGGTCTTCGATTTAAAAATAAATTATTACTAGTCAATTCAACAGTCTTGGTCATTTTACTTTAATAAAGATTTGGTAGTCATTTCACTTAGAAGGTGACTTTCACTTAGTCAATATCGATTTTTCAGCAAATAAAAATAGGAAGTAAATACAAGGTGCAAGCGGGAAATGCTAGAAATACAATATTTTGTTATTTAAATTTATTTGTGAAAATAATATCTGAGCACAAAGTATTAAAAAATTATGTAGTAAGTTTTAGTGAGCTGTTGGTACAGTAAACCACTGTTAAATAAGCTCAAGCAATTAATTGAAGGGTCCACTGCAAGAGTGATGAATGTCCAATATATAAATTATTAACTCGTTGATATTAGATAATATTAAAACTTCAAAATATCGAGTTATTAATAAATTAAAAATTAATTAAAAGATTTATTGAGCTTTCAAACGATTATTTCGTTCGTCATCAGAATAATATTTTGAAGTTTTAATATTATTTAAAGGTTTTAAATGGTTAATTCAAAACTCCGGTCTCCGGTGTAAAAAAATTTTGTATTTCTTATATTTAAGTAGGTAGGTACATTTTATATTAAAGAATGCCATTTATAAAATTTGACATAAAAGTTAAAACTAAGCGACATTCATCCATCAGTATTGTTGTGGACACTGGACCGCAACCGTTTTAGAAAAACTCGATTTTCTTGGGACCTCTTGCGATATTGTCAAGTTTAAGAAGGTAGAAAGTTGCTACATGAATGAAGTTATCAAATGCCATACTAAGCTACAAATGTGTAATTTTGGACATTCATCACTCTTGCAGTGGACCCTTTAATTCTTATTGCATTTTTAATTACTGTAACTATTATTTTCTTGGCTCGGCCTTCCGGTGGACATCCACACTCTGTGGTGATCCCTGATAATTGTGTCGACGTCATTACCGTAAATACGGCTGCGTCACACACGCAAAGTTTGCAAAAGAGGTTAGGTAAGCAGGGAAAAGCCATGGGCCTTCTAAGCCTGTAGAGCTGTAATAAGAAAAAGAACTATTATTTTCCACTTTATTATATTTTCTGTAATAAACTTAAACAAAAACGACTCTAAAGATAGAAGGCAATGAGTCTTTCTATGTAGATGAAAGCACCGTTAGATGTACTAGTTGTAATTAAAAAGACGCGAAATGTTTGTGTTGTGAATGACCGGATGGGACGTTTCGGCGCAGCCGGTTTGGCGCAAGCCCATTTCGGCGCGAGCCAGTTTGGCGCGAAGACTTTTCGGCGCGAGCCGGTTGGGCGCAAAGGTTTTTCGGCGCAAGCCCATTTTGGCGCAAACCAGTTCGGCGCGAAGACTTTTTGGCGCAAATAATTACAAACATTTAATTTTCCTTGAATTTTAGTCTTTGAATTTTTTTCTTTGAATTTTAATCAGGCAGACATTAGATACAAAAAGATACAACTAATCATCTAATAGTTACAAAATAATCATTTGAGTTTGACTTTAATCGCACTTGGTTAAGTTTTTTTCTGATAAAGACTAGAAATTCTATGAGCGTGGAATCGTTACCAGAAAGATGGCAAAAGGTCATCAGACAAAATGGAAAATATATAATAAATTGATTGAAGTTTATTTTTAGTACAAAAACAAATTGCAACAGAGACGTGCTCAAGGGGGGGGGGTGAGGAAATACTAGAAAGCCGGCAGTTTTTAATCTAGAATTGGGGTTTTTGTATAAGAATGTCAATACAGAGCATTATATAAGGGGGGGGGAGTTTGGGGGTTTAAACCCCTTGCATGACATAGCTATGAAGTAAAAAAAGTTTTAAAAGCTTTTTTTTGGTAAAACCCTTCTCGTAGCATAAAAAAAATTTGTTTTAGGTAACCCCCCCATATGACTTATGTCTAGCTACGGTCCTGTGTCAATATGACATCCATAGTTTTCTGTAAGTTAAAATGCATATATGATTAATTGAATAAACCATTAATTAAACCAACCGATCAGATAAAAGTCAAATAATAAATAATTTTCTACATCCGCATAAATAATGATTTATGTTTATAAAAAGTATTTTATGCCTATGATATTAAATTCTCGCGCCGAATCTGCTTGCGCCGAATTGGCTCGAGCCGAATCGGCCTCGCGCCGAACCGCCTTGCGCCGAACCGTTCTCGCGCCGAACCGGCTGGCGCCAAACCGTCTTTGCGCCGAACCATTCTCGCGCCGAACCGTCTTCGCGCCGAACCGCTTCGCGCCGAACCGTTCTCGCGCCGAACCGGCTCGCGCCGAACCGTCTTCGCGCCGAACCGGCTGCGCCGAAACGTCCTAGACCGGTGAATGATTGTATTTTGAGAACATCAGAGGTAAATCACTTGATTGGACAAATCACCCTTAACTGTATAATCCGACCATCCAGTAAAATGAACGCGTTTAACCTAAAAAGTCTTGTCATATGAGCGTCGACTGACTATGTGAATAAATCCAGAGAACTATGAGGGCGAGGGATTCCACAGTAATGTGGGTCCTTCCTCGCATTAATCGAAATAGGCATTAATACCAATTATAAAAAGCTGCTCACAACCTACTCGGAAAAGTAGTTCCCTCCTCATGGAGAGTCCACATCTGGACGTGCGACATAATTCTAAAGTCGTCGAGTGTACCAATCCACGATAAAAGTCGGGACTAATTTGGCGTCCGATCAATTGGGTGACTGTTTAGTTCCAAAGCTGTGAAACACAGCCTCATTGGAGTTCTGGAATTTCGACAAAATGGTGGAAAAATTTTGAACTCACAATACCGGACCTACTGAAGGATGATCCTCCAATCCTTGAGTGAGAATGTTTAGAGCGGCACGAGGGGTGCGGCATCTGCATTCCAAATTTTCATACTCGTACTAACTGCCACTGAACTCAAAGAAAGGATATATAATTAGGACTAATTGGAACTTCATAATTTCAACAGCACAAGACGGTAAATTTTGAGTGAAATGTATCTTCTGTCATCTCTGTACTCCCAAAAAATGCTTTGCAATGGAAGCAAAATTTTTTTTTTTTTAAATTTTGCACAAAAATTAAATAATTGTTATTTAATTTAATTTCAGTAATGGTACAGTAAAATGGCTCACCTTATTGACAGTCAAAATGATTTAATTTTTAATATATTTTTTGGGTTAAACTCTACCTTTTTAATGCAGGGACGTTTGAACCAAGGTATTGTCGTGTTCTAACGAACAACTCTTTAAAGTCCGTGCCCAATTTGTCGTAGTTTGCAATAGGAGGCTCTCCCAGGGATCGAGTTCAATAGAGATTTCAAATTTTCACAATTAAATAAAACAAATTTATGCAGGGTATTAACAAAAATTTACTTAGACGAATGTTGGTAATAATTAAAGTCTTGATTACAAGCAAAAAAAGAAATTTTTGTCATTAAATCAAATTCAACAATAGAATAAACCAGATATTGACGTGATCTATCCACAAGTTCACACATTTACTATGTCAATTTATTACTATAACTTCTAAATAAACCGTAAGTTGTAATTATTGTACAAGCTGAAAATAAAATAATTGTGCACATAATAAATTAAAATTGTTTGATTTCAATATTCGCGCCGACCTGTAATTGAACGCGTAATTTACAGCTGAACGCAGCCATCGGTAGCAACAGAAGTTTGCAATGACGCACACTACACGAGTTGATCATATTCATCGAAATAAAGTTATTTACAACCACGAACGAATTAATCCAATAATTAAATAGTTGTAACAGTGCTTTAAAATTGGTGCAATAGTGAACTTAATTTGTTATAAACGAAGTTTCCAGGTTTGAAAAAGTGTGTCTCGTGCATAACCTCGAATTTTTCAAATTCATAATTTTCAAATTCCAGATAAAAATAATGTCGAAATAACGCAAAATAAAAGAATTCAAATTCTAATTACCCTCTGATGACTTCAAATAATGCCATTATGAGAAAATAAATCGTGATGAGATTTCATACAATGTACCGCCATTATTCCAGTTTATCAGGTAAATTATCCAAAATTTCATATTCCATAACTCAATCTTCTAGAAATTATAATACTCATTACGCTGACACTTCACTAATCATACTTGTAATTATAATTCACAACTTAATTTTATAATTGTAACATTTCATAACTTATCGAGAAATTTTATTATCCTCTCGAAATCATAACTTTTCTCGTTTGCCTCTCAGTCAGCAATCCTCTCTCGCACACAAATTTTTCTCACTTCTTGTCCTTTCCAGGTTTTTGGAAATCGTGTCTCATGCCGATTGGTCACTTCAGCCAGCCAAATTTGAAAAATTTCAAAAAAAAATTAAATGTTACCAATTTAATTCAAATTTGAATCGCTTCCAACACCATCTAGTTCTATTAGCACAAAACACGAAATTACAGGTCTCTTCGCACGCACTCACTTTTGATTTAAAAAGGTAAACAAAGTAACAATACAAAAAAAATTTTATTAAATAAAACGCAGTCATATCTGATTAATTTAACTTCTTTCAGGTTTCGGAACAATACTCCACCTGTAAAAATCTCGTTTTCATAATACCAAACAAAAGGTACAACAACTGATCGCAAATCAACCGCAATTCGTCCAAGTAAAAATTAAAATTACTCAAATTCAAGAAAATATCAAATTAAACTTTTAATTCTGGAAATCTCAAATGGACAATTACCACGGGTCATGTCAGTATATAATTAATAAGGTAAATCAAAAAGAAATCTTTTAAAATGACACCATATTGTCGACAAATTATAAATTTACTTCACCTCTTCTGCAAGAACGTATTTTTTACGTTTCACACACATAATGATTCATTGATAGAAATTATAGCAAATGAAACGTTTTTACTTGTAAATTTTGAGTAACCATGGTTACCACCAGTGCACTGTTGAAATTAAGTACAAAGCAATACCTATCAAATATATTAAATTCTATAATTTTTTTGTTAAAAAACAGTTTATTATGTAAAAATCTTTGTTCTAGTTCTACATCTTCGTAATCACGTTTTTCTTCTTCAGGTGCTTATCCGTTCCGAATGTTGGCTATCATCCTGACTATTTTGACCTTATTCACCGCTGCTCGAAAGAGCTCCGTGGTTGTCATAGAGTACCATGTTCGTAGGTTTTTTAACCAAGATATTCTTCTTCTGCCGACACTTTACTCCCCAGCTATTTTTTCTAGTAAAATGCATCGTAGGAGTTGATTTCTACTATAATCACGTTACCTAGAGAAATTATTCTTAGTGATATTAAATCACTTGGTAGTAGCTGAATCAAATTAAAATTGTAACGCCTCCTTGAGAAGAAAATATAACCTTTAATAACTTCAGCAAAAATGATAATGAGATCTTAGATGTGAGGATTTTTATCTTAGCAATATTGGTCCAATATTAAAATCAATATTGGGCTAATATTGATTTGTAAAGATTTTCTAATATTGGGGTAAAATTTTTCCAATTTTGGTGAAATATTGAACCAATGTTGGCAAATATTAGTTGAATTTTGCAATATTGCTAACATTGTGTGCTACATGTGAGATATCGCGAATTCAATAACTGGAAGTTATAAAATGCGCTCTTTTTCATATCATCTTTGAGGTAGAATGTAAATAGAAGGTAAGGTTGACTATTTTTACGTGGTTTTCTCTGTAGATCTAATCCAAAAACTGTTCTGATTTAACACACACAGTTTAACATTGATTAAAGAAAAGGTAGTCAGAATAGTTGATACGCTCCTTAATACTTACTGAAAAGGCGCCCTCCGAACTAGCTCATAAAGTCGGTGGCCCTTATGGGGTTCTTAGAATTTGAGAAATTTAAGAATAGCAGGTACTCCCATCTCAGAGTAAATAGTAGTATTGGAAAACCCACTCACTTTACCTCTTTTTACACAAAAGAAGAATCTCTGAAAGATAAAAATATGTCAACAAAAAATAAAAGAGTGTATGATTTTCATACGTATAATGTGACGAAATAAATAATAAAGATAAATTGTGATTATACAAAAACACAGAATTATTTCTTAAAAACAAGAGAAGCTACGTTAGAGAATCGATTCTAAAAAATCAAACTTAATTTTAACTTGTAACTTTTGTAGTTACCTATCTTTAAGTTAATCATCTAATAAACAAATGAAGATAATTTAATCCACACTGGATTCGATAATATTTTGTACGTTACAATTAACAAAATTAAACTTCAACAATTGACTATTTAATGTAATGGGAAGTAGTGAAATTTAAACCAAACTTGGTCATAAAAAATAAGTAAACATTTAAAAAGTCAATTGCCGTTTTTTAAGAGATTATGGAACACCTTAAAGTTAACATTGCAATAAAACTAACCTTATATTCTTCCAAAACAGGCAAAGCGAGTGTCTCCTGTAATGAATTACACGGTTTTGTTGGATTTCTCAAGTTCCAGCGACGTTTTCTTTGGTCCATGTTGCAACAGTCAACTTGCGAGCAATTCTTTTATTTTTCGAAATTCCATTTCTGTTGTCGACCAGATAAATAATCCATTCACAAATTGTAGAATTTTGTCGTCAAATCAGTAATTTACACCAAAGTTAATAAAAGTAAATCAGTAAATTGCATTTGTTTCGCATTAACTTGTTTAAATTGTTTCAATAATTGCAGACACGTAAATAATTAGTAATAACTTTTTAATATCCTCGATGTGTACGTTCGGTTATTTGAGATAATTTAATGTTGATTTATTTAAATAACTTTACCAAAAATAACATTTTAGTTTACGATATAATTAGTTGTTAATCCTTTTGATTTAATTGTCGACGGAAATATTTTTAGATAATTGACGATAATCGATAAAATTCACTTGCACATTTTTTCTATTTAAGTCAACACAAAAACTCGAAGTAAAATTGCACAAAGTTATTCTCTTGGAGTCAGAAAGAAAAAGTTACGAAGTGATCATTACCAAGGTAACAGTCAAAGTGCCGTTCCTCCGCGTATTTTTCTAATATGGCGGCAAGGAACGGAAAGTACCATTCTACAAAAAATGCCTTTTTTTCGTTCAGATATTCACGATAGCCATTAAAGTTGTCTAACTACAGAAGTTAAATCATCATAAAAAAGTATTTTTCTACTCATGTAGGATGACGTAATGCTGGAATTTAAGAGCTTGCATTTATCGTTTAAAATTCTCGGTAATTTCATGATTTGCTTTCAGGAAAGAAAGATATAAATTCTAAAAATAACCGATACGGTGCCGTGATTATGTCGTATATGTACGAGGAATATTCAATTCTTTTTGAAAGAACTTCGAATTATTAAGTAATTTTAAAATTGTTCGGCTTAAGCCGTAACATAGTTTATTATCAACTGGAACAAATTATTATTGTTACTAAAAGAATTTAATTACCTATCCAAAAATTTTAAACTCCACCTTGATAATGGGTGCGTTCCACTTAAAGTCCACGACGACCACGGTCGTTTGTCAGTCCAATCAAATAACCGCACTCGATCTTTAGCCCAATCAAAGAACCACGGGACCACGCTGCGGTCGTCGTGGGCTTTAAGTGGAACGCACCCAATATGTTACTCTTTTCATTCCTCTTTTTCATCTTCTTTTTTGGACATTTTGCGTAATTTTCCCAAAAATTGAAAATTAACTGTTCAAATAAAACATAAATATTTCAATTTCCTTTATTTTTTAACTTTTACAAACTGATGAAGACGCCAATTAGCAATGCTTCATCGCAAACAATATTTAGATTAAAAAATGTTGTGTATAATATTTAATAAATAACAGCACATAAGTGGATTTAACAGGTTTTCTTGAATATAAGCAATAAAGGGTGTAATATGGTGCCATTTACATATCGGTTAGTGCTGAAGATATAAAAATGCTTGATCTTTTTAATTTTAAATTATTTTAAACCATCAACTGTTAAGCTAAGTTGTATGACAATAATTGAGTATGTTGCGGCTGCACTAAAAATCTGAAAATATAAGTTATTCAGCACTGCTTACCAATTCTCTTCATTTTATTTTAAATCAAATTATTTTTCAACTTACTGCGCAAGTTAGCTTGGTGTCGAGAAGAAATAATCCACATGCGTGTAATTTTATATTGTGTTGGATCGTCTGTAAGAAAATGCACATCGCCTGCAACTTAGATAATACGAGGATTAAATTGCAGAGCTATCGAAAACTTATCACCGTTTGAAGCAAAAATAATTTTTAATATAGTTGTTATTGTGACCCGCATCAAGCTGGCGCCGCCACTTTTGCAAAACCTAAAATAAACTATATGGGAATTTGTGGCTAATTTGTTGCTAATTAGTTACCACAATCGCGAATTTGTGGCTCTTACCGTTCGCGAAGTACAGCCATTTGAGTGGTGGCGGCGCCAGCTTGATATTAAGCCAGCGTCGCCACCACTCAAAAACTTATCAAAACTTAAAAATAAGTATATGGGAATTTGTTGCTAATTTGTTGCTAATTAGTTACCGCAATCGCAAAATTGTTGCTCTTACCGTTCGCAAATTGCAGCTATTTGAGTGGTGGCGGCGCTAGCTGGAATCTAGCCAGCGTCGCCACCACTCAAAACTTATTAAAACTTAAAAGAAATGATGGGCATTTGTAGCTAATTCGTTGCCAAAATGAGCCATAAACCTTTACAAAAAGCAGTTATCTCTTACCATTTTAAAGCACGAAAAGAAAATTAAAATAAAAATGCTTGAAAAAAATACAATTTAAATTTTATACGTGAAGTTTCAGTTTTAAAGACCTTGATATCATGGCATTTTTATGTAGATGTTACACGATTTTTAATAAAAAGGTTTCTTTGAATGCCTCATTTTTTACCTTTTATTGTTTCTAATTTTTTAGTTATCGTAAACCCTGTATGACACGATGCTTAATTTTGCATAAAATTAACATTTTAATGATAATAACTAACTAATGAAAAATGTCTGATCGCTACCGTAGTAGTAATACGATACTTTCTATTGGTTGGTTTTTATACATTTACTATTGTACATTTTACTCTAAAACAATTTTTAAGACTCGAAATGTAGCGCAACTTTCAATATTCTAAAAATTATTGAATGAACATGTAAAATTCGAATTTTTTAGAATAATTTGAGTCATACGTTTGAGATTCAATGATTCAAAAGCATCAACCGTCACGGAAAAATTCACAAAAACTTTGATGGAGGGGGGGGGGATATTTCCCGTACTTAAATAAAATTTTTGGGTAAAATTAATGTCAAACGTTTGGTATAGTTTAAGCCTCATTGGGCTTTCACATTTTTTGTTTGGGCTTCAAGCTTCAATAAATAAACAGCCTCACGCTTTTATATTAATGTTTCCAAAAAGCCTTGTTTGCTTTTTTTAAAATATTTTTTGCTTTTGAGTGTACCTTTGTAGTTTTTGAAACTTTCGCGAACGGTAAGAGCCAGAAATTCGCGATTGCGGTAACTAATTAGCAACAAATTAGCCACAAATTCCCATATACTTATTTTAAAGTTTTGATAAGTTTTTGAGTGGTGGCGACGCTGGCTTGATATCAAGCTAGCGCCGCCACCACTCAAATGGTTGTAATTCGCGAACGGTAAAAGCCACAAATTTGCGATTGCGGTAACTAATTAGCAACAAATTAGCCACAAATTCCCATATACTTATTTTTAAGTTTTGATAAGTTTTTGAGTGGTGGCGACGCTAGCTTGATATCAAGCTAGCGCCGCCACCACTCAAATGGCTGTAATTCGCGAACGGTAAGAGCCACAAATTTGCGATTGCGGTAACTAATTAGCAACAAATTAGCCACAAATTCCCATATAGTTTATTTTGGGTTTTGCAAAAGTGGCGGCGCCAGCTTGATGCGGGTGTTATTGTGTTATTTACTTACCTCGAAATTAATAAATTCGTTTCCTAATATATGGAAAGAACTTAAACTTAAATTAAGTATACGTCTAAGTTTGAGGGCCTATGCATATAATAAAAAAATAGCAAAATAATTATTATGGAGCGCCGCCAATATTACCTCTTTTGTTGTTGTCGAGCAGATCGCACCCACCAGTACAATTGAGGTAAAATAATATATAAAAACAATCACCACTGAGACGAGCATATGCGTATAGGAATTGGGACTGTTTACAATTTCTGATGCAGTAGTGTAACTGATAGCTCCAATTATGTATAAAAACAATTGAAACATTAGAAGAAACATGAGAATGGAATACATTTTGACAATATTTTGACCGATGCTGCATAAACGGTAGTGCAAGACACCTATATTTTCAAATTTGCATTTTTGTTGTTGGATTGTTGCCCTGGATCTGAAAAATCCAACTGGTTGAATTATAACCTTTATTTTTGTTCTTTTTAAGAAAAAATAACTTTTTCATGCTATAAATTGCACTTACAAATGATGATCAAGTCTTTTCAACATTATGGTCGTCCTATTATTAAGCCATCTAAAGCGTTCTTTCAGAAGTAGCAAAAAAGTGCAAAACTGCATTGCCACGAAAACTGAACAATACGAGAAGATATAAGTTGAAAGAGATAGAATTCCTACTATGTTAAACTCTTGAAGATAGAAAACCGAGAGGGTATAGTAAATGGCTAAGTATATCAAAGTAATTGCCATAACCAGAACTGTACCAGTTTTCTTCCTATGGTAATCAGCTGTAATAATTTTGATATCAACTATTTGCAATTCCAATAATGTTTTGTCAAAATCATGAAAATCGTTCACAATCTGTGTAACCTAAAAATTTACTATTAGATGAAATCTTCGAGTTGCTTAATTTTACTTTTTTATAATGAATTGTGCTTTTCAAAATAGCAACAATTATACTCAGAGGACCTACAACTAAATTGAAGTATTCTACAACACCAAGTATGATAGTCTCATGATTGTTAACTTGGACAATGTAAGTATAAGTAAAATATAATTGATAAGTTAGTAGGAAAACACACCAAGCAAAATTCACAGAAGAAAATTTTTTAAATTTCTTATGATCTAACTGAAACTGCACTAGACCAAGAATTTTAGTTACGTAAAAAAGTGGTTTTAAAGCTACAAATATATTTGTAGGTAAAGCCATCTTTGAAATGTTGTGGTTTTGTCGAAAAATATGTATGAATAGAATTGCTAGATCAATATATTTTATATCGTTTAGTAACTTTGGTAATTTTTTCCTTTTACATGATTATTACCATTAAAGAGTAGTTTGGAAAAATATAGTAATTTTAGAATTGAAGATTTTGTATGTATTGTATTTTAGAGAGTGTTCAAGCCTTCTATAACGATCGTGCATTATAGAGGATATTTGTATTGTTTAGATTTTCTGTTAGGGGAAACCGAGGTTAGTAGGCCCCCACAGGCCCAATCAGGGCAAAAATATTTAAAATTTTTGGCACTTTTTGTTTGAGTAACCGGGCCCAAAATTACATGTATGGGGCTGCTCACAAACTCACATATGGTCGTAGATTCAAAAATAAATTATAATTAGTCAATTCAACATCTTTGGTCATTTTACCTTAATAATAAGTTGCATAAAACGTTTCGTCATTTTTTCTATACGAATCTATCTTTCTTTGCTGTGGTTCCCATTCTTCGTTTAGAATACATCCCAGATAAGTAATATTCTGAACTTTTTTTAGTTCCACTCCGTTGGCAAATATCCTATACGTTACATCCTGCCTTTTACTAATAACCAAGATCTTCGTTTTTTGCAAAAGTTTCATTTCATATTTTTTGCAAAGTTTAGTTTTTTGGTCTATTATTTTTTGTAGTCCTTGTGCACCGTCCGCTAAAAGAAGGGTATCATCGGCGTATCTAATGTTTGCTCCAAATCTTTGATTGCATTTCTAGAAAGTTTTTCCGAATATATGTGGAATAATTTCGGAGACAATATGCAATATTTGGTTTTTTATTCTTATGGATGCTTTTTGTTTGTTGTATAGATTTATGATAATTCGTCTGTCTTTGTCGTTTTTTACAATTTGGCATGCTTATCATCTTGGCAAATGCTTTTTCAAAATCAGTAAAGCATAAAAACACATCACAATCCATATCTCGTTATCTCTGCATTAGAACCTGCACACTAAACAGTGCTTCTCTAGTGCCCATTTCTTCTCTGAAATCAAATTGAGTCTCTCATAATCGTTCTTTTATTTTTTTTGTATTTGAGTTTGTATTGGCTCATTGACAACATTATTCGGTATTCTTTACACTTTTTGGAGTTTGCTTTTTTTTGGTAGTCGTATAAATGTCGATTTTATCTAGTCATCAAGGAGTTCGCCTGTAAGATTTACAATAACCTATTTTCTTTAAGTAGGTTTAATATTTCTCTAGGAATTTTGCCGGGTCCCGCAAATTTTCTTTGTTTTGCTTGTTTTATGGCTTATCTGACCTCCTTTTTTGTAATAGTTGACTTGGTTTTTATGTTGCTAGTATTAGTCCCTGTATCATCATCTTGAGACAATTCCTTCGTGTACTCTCTCCACAACTGTAGCCATCATCGTTTTTCAGTACACCCAACTCTGTTCTGTTGACCATTTTAGCTGTTCTTTTTTTATTTCTTTTTGTAAGGTAAATATATCTTGCTTTCTATCTAGTACATCCATCTTTTCACATTTTTCTTTTAGCCACATTTCCTTTGCTTTTTTGATTTTTCTTTAAATTATTTTATTTCTCTGTACTGTTCTTAATTTCTATTTATGTGTGTTTTTCTTTTTTCCATCAGTTAAAGAATTAAGAACAAATAATTAATTTATTTACATATTATATTATTATTTTCAAAAAAGAGTTTTATTCTAAAATTTTTTAGTCAGATTCGAAGTATTTTTCTAAGCTAATTTTATAATTATTTTGACATATAATATTTTTTTATCTATTTTGTTTCTCTTACCCTTTGTAATGTCATTGGGTATTTAAAAAAAAATTATTTCAAAGTGTATCAAAACTTCACTAATCGAGTTATAAATGCGGTTCTCATTGAATTACAAAACACATTAAAAAAACATTTAGTAAACTGCTTTCATCAAATTAAAATTTGATATTACCTCATTGTGTTACTAAAGTTTCCACTGATCTGTTTGTAACAAAAGTCATTAACTGATACAAACGAATGATGTATAAACCTGAAGAACTGTTTTCAATTTTCCGTCCATTTTTTTATTTAAAAAAAATTGTTGGTTTAGTTCCATTCAACGTACAAGTAGATCGTCCTCATACACCGTCATTCGTGAATTTACTGTGGAGTGCTTTATTTATTATTTTTCAAATATATTTAATTGTTACATACTATATTAATTCTCATCAAAATGGTACAATAATCTTAAAAATTCTGAGAAGTATGAGTTCAACCACTTTGCAAGTAAGCTCTGTATTGTTAATTGTTGTTAACTACGTGCACCACAAAAAGGTAAATGTATTCCGAATTCTAATCTACCGTTGGATTGTTTAAAATTTAATTTTCTAGATACTTGAAAATATTTGCAGAATTTCTGCTATAGATGACACATTACTTAACTCGAAGTTAATTAAGATAGACATAAAAAGATCTTACAGAAAAAAGAAAATATTATTGTTTGCAATCGGTTTACTAATTTGGTTAATTATAATTATATACTTTTTATTAAGAATGGCTATAAATATTGATCAGTTTGGGGCAATATCATTCATAACCGCTATTTGGTATGGCTTGACATTTTGCACGGCATTTGAGATACTGCATTTAAGTTTCTTTTTCATACTCATTAAAGAGCGTTTTGCATGGTTAAACGATATAACGAATATATTGAATAAATTAAAATATACAAATTCTTCAGCTATAAAATTTCAGTAAGTAATATTTACTGTTATTTATTATTGATTAATTACAATTAGTATAAAGTGATACTAAAACTTACGGATAAATTTTATTCTTGTACTGTCCGAATTCATAGGTCAAAATGAGTTACTATTTTGAGGAATTAGGAAGGAGAATAACTTTTTATTTTGAGCGGTGTATCCTGATGGAGTTACCGGTGACTCAGTGATGAGCATCATATATAGGCAAAATTTCATATACCTTCTTTCTGGAATTTCTTAGAGAGAATATTTCTTAATTTTGAATTACATAGAATCAAAATAGAAGAACAGGACCTCTTGTATTTCATGTAAATTCTGGACCTTCTAGTTTTTTATTTTGGTTATTATAAGAAAAGTTTTTTCTTTTCTAAGACCAAGTAGTTTTTTTTTTTTATTAGTTTGGTTAAAAATAATCTTGTTGATGAGGTAATGTGCTAAAGTTTTCTCAGTCTTTTTTTTTGCAATTTTTCTGTAAGGTAAGATAAAATAGATCAAATAAAGTTTATTTCCATTTTAGAGTAGCCGAAATAGAAGCAAAAATGAAAGCATATCATCAAGTGGGAATACTTCACCATAACTTGTGTTGCATTTTCAATGACATAGTCAAAATATATGCTATTCCCATTACTATATTTATATTCATTGTATTCATAACTACAATTGATAGTTTATGTTACATGATAAGATTTGCTTTTACATCGAAGTCAAACGCAATTAATTTCATCATTTTAATAATTTGTTTTGTTACGCCTTTTAAATATACCCTATTTTTTGGGTTAATAAAACATTCTTCTTCAATTCCAATTGAGGTAAAAATATCAATCTTTTTAAACTATTTCTAAATTTGATTTCATTTTTAGTCTCAAAAATTAAGGGATTCCTTGATAACGCAGGATCCAATTACGAAAAAGCTGCATAATTTAATTGATTTAGAGGTAAAACAAATAAAAGTTATTTCTTTTTTTTAGTATTATTTTGAAAATGATTTTTCAGATATTGTGTATTTTATTGCAAATGACTCACAGCAACGTACGTGTATCTGCTAGCGGTTTGTTTTTGATTGACCATAAAATCATCTGCATGGTATAGCATGAGACCATTTAATTGCATATAGAAAGATTTCAATTGTTTTATGTTGCAGGTACTTGGAGCTATTTTATCTTATACTATAATAATCGTACAGTTTGATATAGCAACCACCACGATGTGATTAACCAATAAACAGATAGATAATTAAGTAACAAATTTTAGTATTTAATCGTGGTAATGTACATCTTAGGTAAACCACTTAGTATTTAAGCAAAAAAGAATTTTGGTAACATTATTAAATTAAAATAATAAATAATAAGTCGTTAGACTTTAGATGACACTACTATAGCGTAATTAGTAAATTGTCGATTCTATTGAGTTTTTGTTAGAAAATCCCACTTCTTTTTGTTCGTATTGCAGTTTATAGATTACCTTATTTTTTTAGTCAGATAGGAATTATCATCAACGCTTACAATTTTTGTAATTTACGTTTTACAATTTGCATATGTCAGAGTTTATAGTGATAAAAGCAACCAAATCAATAGGATTCCATTTAGACTTTTGTTTGTTTGTTATTAGCCTAAATAACATAGCATGGGTATCAAGTATTCAAACTTCATGAAATTGATTACTTTCGATTGTTATCCATTTCAGCGTTGTATAGGTAAAACAAAAAATATATAATAATATGGTACTGTGGTGCAATAATGGTAATAATGTACCTACTAATCGAATTTTAAAGTCAATTTTCAATAAAACTAATTATATTATATTAAAGGCTTTACTAGTCTGAATTTTAACAATATCTACGAGTACATTGTAACAACTAACAAGTTTTCGCTGTTCTATTCAGTACTTTATTTCAAAAACTTTTATATTAAATAGAAGATGTATAAATCAGAAAATTTGTTTTCTGTTTTTCGTCCAATGTTTTATTTAACAAAAATTGTTGGTTTAGTTCCTTTCAACATACAAAAAAATCGTCCTCATACAATATCTGTTGTGAATTTAATTTGGTCTGCAATTTTCATTATTCTTCAGATTAATTCTAGTATTCGATATTTGATGAATTATACTAAAGTTGATACAATAATATTAATAATCATTAGAATTATAAGCATAGCTCTTATGCAAGTTGCCTCTGTAGCAGTAATTGTTGTTAACTACGTGTACTACAAAAAAGTAAGGTTATGTTTTTTGCTGCAACACTTTAGTGTTACGTCATCGCATAAGCACTGAGATTGGTTAGTTAAGCAAAATGGCTTCTATGATTGGTTAGGTTAGAACGACGTAACACTAAAATTCCGTGGCAAGGACTGTATTTCAGCATTACTTTCATTTTCAATTTACTTTTTTAGATACTTGAAATTATTTTCAAAATTTCTACTCTTGATAACACCATACTTAACTTTAAGTTAACTGAAATAAATATAAGAGAATCTTATAGAAAGAATAAAACATTTTTGTTGGCTGCTACTATACTAATTTGGTTGATGATAATTATATGGTTTTTAATTACGCTTACAAACGATATTGATAAATTAACTCCAATGCTATTCCTGACCATAATTTTATATGTTTTGTCATTTTCCATAGCATTTGAGATTTTACAATTATGTTTTTTTCTTATACTTATAAAAGAGCGCTTTCTATGGCTAAACGATATAACAAAAATTTTGAGCAAATTAAACTATACAAACACTTCAGGTGTACAATTTCAGTAAGTATTATGTTCTTAATATATAAAATTAAAAATCAAGTATTAATATAAAAGTAATTCATTATATTTTTGTTCCAACCAGCCGAGAAACCGTACCATGTACGCTCACGCTCATGCGCAATAAGTAAAAATCATTCGACCAAACTAAAAAGCGTTTTTTTTATCTATTGCGCAGGAGCGTGACCGTACATGGTACGGTTTCTCGGCTGGTTGGAACAAACCTTATATACTTCTAAAATAAACACTTTCCAAAATATGGGAATAGGTCATATTTAGTTTTTTACTTTGTAGGGTACCTGAAACAAGAACAAAAATAATGACACTTCATCAAATTGGAATACTTCATCATAACTTGAGTAGCATTTTTAAAAATATATGTTACATATATTCTGTCCCTATTACTATTATTACATTGCTAATATTTACAAGTACAATTGATAATTTCAGTAAAATTATAAGACATGCTTTTCTATCAAAGTCAAGTCAAAGTAATTACTTCATCTTAGTAACTACTTTTTTCACTACTTTTAAGTTTTCTGTATTTTTTACTTTGATAAAACTTTCTTCTTCAACTTCAATTGCGGTAAAGATAACTCAAACTTTGTAAGTTTTTTAATTCAATTTTATATTATTTAGTCTCAAAAATTCAGAAGTAATATTTTAAAAATGGAGGATCCAATTACAAAAAGTCTAAACAATTTAATTGATTCAGAAGTAAATTAAATAATAATTAAGTGATTTGTTATTGTTATTTTAATTTTTATTTTTTAGGTTTTGTGTATTTTTCTTCAAATGACTCATAGCTACGTAGAATTATCTGCAAGCGGTTTATTTTTGATCGACAAAAGAACCATCTGCATGGTATATTATGGGACAGTCTGACTGCATAATAGTAAATGGTTAACTGGGTTTTGTTGCAGATGCTTGGAGCTATCATATCTTATACTATTATTCTTGTACAGTTCGATATTGCAACCGCCACAACATGAACTGTTTATATACTACAGTATGCTGTTTTGGCAAACGAGCACTGTGTTATATTCTTATGTGCATCTACCTGTTGTATTTAACCCGCTCACTATTGATTAAATTTTTTTCCTGCAATATTACAGTTTTTCTTTCTGAGGTCCAAGGCATATGCTATTGAGGAATAAAAACTATGCCAAAAACGAAAAGGTCGAATTTAATTAGTTGAACTTTCTCAAAGACCTACATTTTCTAATATTCCGGTTAGGGTGGGTGTCAAGCTTCAGGGATGTTTTTAATGAGTAAACTGTAAGCAGTGTTTCTGTTTTTTTTTTAATTTATTTTTTTTGTATTGTAAATTACAAAGCTGATGTTGGATTCTATCACTTTTTTATGCATTAAATTTTACAGTGAATCACAAACTAATCCATTTTAAATGAAAACTCAATATTTACGTAGGTATTTCTAATGCAATTACCAATCACTTTGTCAATCAATTTGTTGTCCTAGGTTTCTGGGTTAATAAAATATGACCAGTACGTACTTCTACCCGCCAAACACTTTTAACCCATTTTGTAATCAATATTATAAGTCGCATTTAGGTTTTCGAAAAAAGTTTTATAAATTTAACCAAAAATATGTTTACTGCTGAAAACGTATTTTCAATTTTACAGCCGATGTTTTCTTTAATCAGAATTTTTGGCCTGGTTCCATTTAACATAAATAAAGATCGTGTCTACACTTTATCAATTCTTACTGTAATTTGGAGCATATCAATCATATTTTTACAAGGTTACTTTTTGATATCTAATACTATTAATTTTATTTCTTATCAATCAATAATTTTAACGATACTTATAATTCCTGAATCAAGTTTAAGTAGCCTAAATCTAATTTTGATTATTATAGTTAAGTGGATATACTACAAAGAAATAACAAGATAATTATGTGGTATTTTTTTTGTTTTTACCAATTAACGTTTGCAGATTTTGGAGGTTTTTTTACAATATCTCAGAAGTTGATAAAACTATAGTTGGATTAAAATTTCGAAACATTGATGTAAAAAGGTCTTATAAAAATAATAAAATAAATATAATCCTAAGTACGATCTTCTTTTTTGATATTTATTTGATACTGTTTTGAAAATATTGTCGTGTTCTGACGAACAACACTTTAAGGTCCGTGCCCAATTTATCGGAGTTTGCAATATAAGACTCTCCCAGGGAACGAGTTCAAGAGAGATTTCAAAATTTCCACCATTAAATAAAACAAAATCGTACAGAGAATGAATAGCAATTTAATCAGACGAATGTTATTATTAATTTTAAATTGATTAAACAAATGAAACGTGATAATCTTATTATTAAACCTCATTCAACGCAGTTGAAAAACCTAAAATTATGCTTAATTGTCCTACAAATTTACACATTTAACTATCAAATAATTTCTACAACTTGTAAGACAATTAAAACGTTCAATAAAAATTTTATAAATCTGAAATAAATTTTTACACAAATAAATAAATTGTTTTCATTTTTAAATCTGGCGCCAAATAAATCAGTTCAAATACTGTAGTAGCGATGACACCGCTGATACTAAAATTGGTAGCGACTACGCAGCACACATTTAATACATCGCAACATAGATAAAAGAGTAGTAATAGATGCTCGACTCCCCACCTATTTTTGTTCCAAAGTACTAGTTCAAACCAGGGCCACCAAGCGCACAAACAGCGCTGCTATCGTGCAATAAAATCGGCGGGGATTCAAATGTTTGATTTTTTACTGGTAATTTTAAATTAATTTATTGTAAATATTAGTGAAAATTTTCCGTACATAATTAAAAAAAAAAAATTATAGTTACGAAAGTTTCCACTAATCTTTACAAAATTTCTGAGTAATGCAATAGAAAAACAACTATAGTTATCATTTAAAATTTTATAAGTTATTAATAAAAATTATTGAAAATTTACAAAAACACAACTTATATTCCACCCGAGTGATACTTCCCGATGATTACTTCCACCCGAGTGATAGTTACGATCTTTAAGTACACATCTGCAAACCATATTTCTGCGGAGATAGCAAAAAAACTGAAGAAAATCGCGAAAACGAAATTAAGCAAAATTGAAGTTTTTGCACTGACATTTTTAACTGACGTATTAAAAATTTTAATTTAGTGCCAACTATATTATATTATAATACATTTGTATTATAATACAGCACCACCTGGAGACCTTGGTTTAAACTATAAGCCCAACTTATAATGCAGCACCACCTGGTGACCCTGGTTCAAACTATACCACCCGCACGGATGATGAAACGACCCCCTTCACCCTGAGTCGACAATCTATACTATACTCTTTTATCTATGCATCGCAAGTTAAACACATGAATAAATCTTTTTAACCGAATAAACCGAATTAGTGATTATAATAAGTCCACTTGTGATTTTAATTAATTAAGTGCAACGAATTGTTCATTAAATGCTGACTGGAATCCAATTTTAACAACATAAAATGTGGTTAACCTCAAAATGTTCAAACACATCGTGATAAAAATGCCGAAAATAATCGTTGAAATAACGCAAAATAAAATAATTTGGATGCTATTTACCAATAAGATGACTTCTAAAAACCATAATTAAATCGGATGACCTTTCATATCCATAATTTCACATCAAGATCTTCGTGCGTAACGAACAGGTAAAATCTTCCTTACTCATCTATCCATAATTTACCAGTAACCCATAACACAATAACTATGGCATTCACAATCAATTTCAACTTGCTTAATACTATTGCAAACCATTTTCAATAAATTAAATTTTCCAAAAACCAAATTTTTACTACGAAGTGGTTGCGTATTCAACTTCCCACACAGCTCGTCTATCCGCCACCTTCCTTCTTCTGTACAAAATTTTCACTTCTTCTTATTTTAGGTTTTTTTAAAATCGTCTCGAACGCCCATTGGTTAACTTCGCCAGCCAAATTTGAAAAATTCATTGCCAAATTACCCATTTCGAATTCACCACACAATAAATCATTATGCACCATCCTGCAGTTCTGAAGCGTACCAACGATTACAGTTTGCTACTTCCTTACTACACTTTATTTACAATTTGGTATGAAAACAAAACATCTATAAAAAAATTAAATTACTAAAATTAAACGCTTTGCCATTTTTGATTGATTTAACTCATTTAGGTTTTAGGACAATATCCCACCTATGGAAATCACGTTTCTGCATGCCACTAGTTCGAGATAATAATTGAAAACAAACAATTTCTATTCGTCCGAGTAAATCAAAATAATCTCAAACTTGAAAAAATGCAAAGTTGGAATCTCGATTGTGGACATTTTAAAATGTCAATGGTTGGCTCCACAACAATATATTGACATAAAATAATCCAAACCACAAATATTCCAAAATAAATTTTTAAAATTCTCAATAAACTTCTTCATAAAAAAAACTAAATTCAATGGTCGGATTATTCGTTATCACTAGAGCCCGGATTATAAGCTTTTTGCTTATTGCTCTAAATTATAAGCAGAAGATATTCTTTTCGGATCTTGACGATTCTTAAAAATTGCAGTGATTTGAGCTAATGTTGATAGTGCTTTTTTTGCTTTTTTTTCAAGATTTTGCTTAAAACGCATGTTAGTGCTTATTAGAGCTTTTTTTTAATGTTTTTTGGAGATTTGGAATAATAATTCTAAAAATTAATAATTTATTTTCGAATGGAAAAAGAATTATTGTCAAGGCGCCTTTAAGAGTGCAAGTTTTTAAAGAAAAATTTCCTGATACGCTTCTTCCTCCCGAAGCAGTGCTTACAGGTGGGGCATGTGGCTCAATTCTGCCTATATTATGGGACAAATTTTAAAAATTTTCAAAAATTTGTTTCTGAATTGTCAGAATCGTCGTCGGAAGCTATAAAATGTCAAGAAATTTTTAAGAATACATTAATTCGACAACAAAAGTTAATTTTTCATACGTGCCATTGTTCATCGAAAAAAAGATATTTGACTTTAGCGGAATCGGTAAAATTTATACATAATTTTATAAAGAGAACTTCTTTGGATGGAAGTTTTTTGATTTATAAGCATGTGATAATGACAGACGACAATCTTTCAAAATGGAAAATTTGGAAAAACATAATGATAATTAATTTTTTTATAATTATAAATCAAATGTCTAATTATTATTTAATTTAAATTATATTTTGATGTTTGATTTTTAGTGCTTTGTTTCAATTTTATTTGACTTTTTTTTCCATTTTTTAAAACTTTTTAAAGCGCTTATTTTGGAATTATAAGTGCTTATAAATCCGGGCTCTAGTTATCACTTAGCCCAGCTTAGCTCAGTCGAAAAACTTTATCGCACCGCTCAGGCGCGACCTTCTAATAAGAAAATTTTTCTTTTTAAAAATTTAATTCTTCTTTTCTAAAATAAATCAAAAGAAACACAAAAACCTTCGCTGAACTCAAATTTTATTATTACTAATGCAAAAATTTACATTCCATCTCGCAATGCACAAAACCGCGACCTTTTAGCACCGTGGGTAGCTTGGCAGTTATAGCAATTAATTTTATAATTACAATTTTTAAATATCAATAATCCAAATAAATTTTCAATCTTTTGCCGGGATCGAACCGGTAATTCCTACATAAAAATCAACGACTGCACCTGCTATCACACCAGAGCGTCACAAATTTAAATTTACAAAAATTAAATATAAAATTAAAACAAGCAAAATAAACTTCTTCATTCCAAAAAAAATACAACAATATATTGGGACTGCCTTCTTTTTTTTTCAACCTCTCATGAGGAGTATTGCAAATTTTCATCTCCTACTTATGTAGTGTGTATTGTTTAGATGGTTTTAATTTTGTCCCCTGTACATTATATTGAAAATAATTAATTTCACATTTTAAACCTTACATATTTTATATATTTAATTTAAAATTACTGCTCATCATAGAATACTAAAAATATTATTTTATTACTTAAAATTCAGCAAACTACTCGTTAATAATTACGGACAAACAGGCAACAATGTTATATAGAGAATTTATTGTGCAGAAAAATATACATTTAGTAAAATATTACATTATATTTCTTTAATACATTTAATTAAATCTCACATAACCCTTAATATCCAGGTAAGCAATAAATAGGTTAGGTATATAATTTTTTGGAAAATGCAATATCAAATTGTAGAATAATTATGCAATAACATAAAATATTTCCAAATATCTGTAAACAAAATTAAATTATTTTTTTTAATCCAAAGAAGATGTAAATTAAGAAAGACAATCTAGTAATAAAAATTAAAATAAATATTCAAAAAATGATAATCTACTTTTTAATTGAATAGGTGGCTTTTCTACCCCCTATGTGGATATTTACTACTTGTTTTTCATGAAGGGCAAAAGTAATTTGTTAAATTAAATTTGTGGTTTGGAGTCATCTATAAATTACGTCACACGTTAAAAGGGGGGGGGGTATCACCAGAATGTGACATTGTGTGACAAGGGGCAAGGGGGGTCAAAAGCTTTGTCACGTTACATGTTAAAATTTAAAGTAACTAGTCGTTTGTTTTCTCTATTATCAAAAATATTTGACTTTATGTTGATTTTAAAAAAAGATTATTTAATAAAAATAAGAAAAAAATAAAAATAACTGTTTTCTTTTGATTATTTTTAAATACATGCATAAAATTGAAAAATGTGTGACGTCACATCAGGGGGGAGGGGTTTTAAAAATGTGACTACCTGTGACAAGGGCGGGGAGAGGGGTTAAAAAGTCCTAAAATTGTGTGACGTAATTTATGAATGGCCCCTTTGTAGATATACAGCTTTTTGAATAAGCCATAGTTGCTCAATCGTGGTTCAAAATATCAAGTAGTTAAGACGTTATGTTTCAGCTGTTTTTACTGAGTTTGGCTTTAGATAAATTCTTATCTCTCAATGTTTTCATCAAATGATGAACGAATAATCATATTACAATAATTACCATGCAAATGAACCTCTTGTCTACAACAAACAATCCACCTGCAGTAAAACAGACTTTTTGGTGAGTAACTTGTAATATAATAATCAATCCCTATAATAGACAGATCGTGTAAGACGTAGTTATTTACATTTTAAGCTGGCTTACTTCTAAATCGATTAGACTGTCACGTTTTACTTCAATAGGATCTACGATATTTAAAATATTTTCTTTCAATTTTTGAGCCTAAAAATAAAAACAATGTAGGCATAGCAGAAAGAATCGTTAACTACACTTACCTCAGCTGAAGTAGATGAACAAATTTTTACCAAAAATAATAATAAACCAGTTACATAAGGTATTCCAAAAGCACAAGCAACCATTATACCAATCATAGAGTATGATATCAAAGACCAGGGTGTTGAACTCAATTTTATATTGTACATGAAAATATCTAAACTGCATAGGAAAGCTTCCAAAATTAACAAAATAATAGGACCAGAATATATTTTGTTTATTTGTTTACTGATGGTACACAAATTGTAGTGTAGTATTCCAATTTCATGAAGCATTACAAGCTTGTTTTCCATTTCTATTTCTTTTCTAGAAATAAAATCTTTTCTGTAATGCAATGAGAATATAATTATGGCAACCAAGATCATATCTAACGTGTCACTATTTAATGCAATGTTATTTTACTGCATATAAAATGACATTTTGGAAAAGATTCTGAACAACATCAAAAACTTAAGCATTTTGTCAGAGGTTTAGAAAAAATAGTTGTATCTTAGAAACTTGGAATATAAGTAATAACTATAAATTATAATAAGAAAATAAAATTAATAATTCTAATAAGTTTTGTAAATAATATTAATAATTTACTACTTACTCAAAACGTAAAGCTATTCTTGCATTTCTGTTATTTGAATGAATCATAGTTATTGTCACATTGTTTAGCCATACAAAACGTTCCTTTACCAGTTGTAGCAAAACATAAATTTGTTGTTCTTCAAATATTATAAAAAAAGTTAAGCTCGCATTAAGCAAGTCTAATATTGCACGATAATTTAATTCACTAATATTTATTAGCACCTGTATTAAAAATTGGCTTAATATGAAAAACCACAGGAATATTGTATTTATTAATACATTAATTTTTTTATTTATATAATATTTTTCTATTTTTTTGATGTGTTGTAATTTCAGTCGAATTATTGTTTTATCAATTTCTGAGATATTGGCAATAATTTCCAGAATCTAGAAAACTAAATTAGTAAAACAGAAAATATTATATGTCAATGTTTTGTTACCTTTTTGTAGTAAATGCAGTGAATTATCATAAAACAAACCATGTTTATTTTACCTGAAATTACTTCAAACATTCCAACTATTGTTGCAATGATTCTTTGACTTGAGACTAAATTAGGTGCGGTAAAGATCACAAAGTAAATTAAAAATGGTGAAATGAAAGCAATCCAAATTAAATTGAAAACTGACAAACTGTGGTCATAATTTTTATTTATCTTGAACGGAACCAAACCAACAATTTTAGTTAAATAAAACATAGGATGTAATGTTGAAAATACGTCTTCGGCTGTAAACATTCTTCGGATAAAATTTTTCATACTAAATTTCATTTTTTAAAATCGTAGAAATAATAATATTATTTTATTAACTCAAACCCTAGATATAGCTTTAGCTACTGGCTTGTGAAAACTTAAAAAATTTCGAACAAAAATACGTTGTAATTAATATAAAATAACGTGAAAGATGATGATATATTAATTATTATGTGTTTTTTAATTTGATTTTAAAAGTATATAATTCAAATGTCGTTAGGTGTAACTTGTTCGTTCTAAATTACTAAACTCTTTTAACACTTTACATTTTACGATTTTGTAAAAACTAGAAGATTTTCGGTGAACAGCTATTGTCCTGGAACCTAAACAAATATAATCTTAATTTAAAAGTAAATAATTTTTCGTTATTCCGGGTTATAAATGACCTCTTAACGTACCTGTTTTGAGAACTATAAAGGAGGTCTTTGCTTGAAAGGTCACCTCAAGGGGGACCGACCCGAACTTTATTTTGTTATAGAACAAAATAAACCTAACTTTTATTATGTCCTAGGACTATAAAAACCTAATTTTATTAAGTCCTAGGACTTATAAAAATTAAATAAAAAATTAAAAATTTTTAAAAAAAACCTTTTATTTAAAATTACAAAATTGCACTAAAAAGTAGAAAATAATTTTAATAAAAGCAAACAAAGCTTCGTGAAAACATCAATATAAAAGCGTGGGGCTGTTTATAGGTAGATAAGCAGGCTAACTATTGGTGTACAAAATTCATAACCCCACGCTTTTATATTGATGTTTTCACGAAGCTTTGTTTGCTTTTATTAAAATTATTTTCTACTTTTTAGTGCAATTTTGTAATTTTAAATAAAAGGTTTTTTTTAAAAATTTTTAATTTTTTATTTAATTTTTTATTTTCTAATTTTTTAGTCATATCTTTTCAAATACAGCTTATGTATTTTAACTAATATAGGTTCATCCTATCGGATTTCTTTATTTATGTGTTTTAGATGTTTGATACTTCACCCTGTATAAATCATTACGACGAAAAACTTTACCCTGAATGCGGTCCTTAAAAATGAGATTTAGAATTCTAAGTTACTTTCCACCCTGTATGATAAAATTGTCCAATGCGCATCGACGCATGCGCTTAATGGTTTTCAGTTTTTTCCCGATTTTTTGCTTATTTTTAAGAATTTTAGAAAAACAAAATTAAAATATGAAAATGCTCTGCAGGTGAAAGCTGCGTACCAAATTTCAGATCTCTCTGACGTCGGGAAGTTGCTTAAAAATGGCCTCAAAGCGGTCGACCCACACGGACGACGGACGACGGACGATGGACGACGGACGACGGACAACGGTCTTCCCAAGTTAAATAAAAGCTTTTAAAAACAGTCTTTGCTCGGGTACCTGCCCGAACGGGTTCATCCGTTCGGGAAAACTCATGTTTTTCGCTTATGTTATTAATAACTTGACAAATGACTTGCGACCTTCACGCCATCTATCGATAGTTATCTCAGAGCAAAAAAATCGTGAATTTTGTGGGATATTATCCCCAAAATAACGAAATTACGACACCTTTAGTTAAAAAATTGGCAATTAAATTAAGTGTTACTTTATATTTATTTACAAAATCATAGATTTAGATAATATCCGACAAAATTCGAGATTTTTTTTGCAATAATTGCATAACGTGATCATCCGTCCGTCAATACGACGGACCGTCCGTCATTTCAACATGCTGTCCGTCAGACCAAATTGTCCGTCTTTCGGAAATTTAAAAAAAAATCATTCTTTTTCGCTCCAAAGAGACAAGCATTGACAAATGACTTGCAACCTTCACGCCATCTATCGATTGTTATTTTAAAGCTATTATATAAAATAGCGAATTTTGTAAGATTTTTTTCCCGAAATAACGAAAAATTGTTCATATCACTCGGGCGATAAAGGTTTTCACCCTTCAGTCGGTTATTCACTCGCCGCTGCGCGGCTCGTCTCATAACCTGTCGACCTCAGGGATAAAAATAGTTCCTTTATCGCCCTAGTGATATAAACTACTAATATTGAACTGTTTGTAAAATGACCTTAATTTAACTCGCTACATAAGAAATAGAAGCGAAAGACATGTAAGCGACTGTGTACCAATATCAGAGAGAGTTATGCTGCTATAGATTGACGCATATTTTGTTCCGATAAATTTAATTTAAGTGTAGGTACCTACTATATCTCTACGATCGACGGAACAGAGATAGTTTTTACAACGAAATACATCAGGTCTTAAAAGAACTAAATATTAGAGATTATTGTTGAGAATAGGTCTAGTTTAATTAATCATCTACAAGTAGATATTAAATTTTATACTTCTTTACAAACTCATTATAACATTAGTAGAGACAGTCAGGACCGTCCTCAGAATTCGAAGTTTATTAAAATAATTAGCAAGAAAAATTATAAAATCAAAATAACACTTTATCGGATTACATGTTTCAATCTCATTCACGATTCTACACGTGAAACTGATATCATCAGATCTGCACTGGTTTTTATGAAAAAATATTTTTCTTAAAGAACTGCCAAAATAACAGGTGGAATTATTAATAGGAGACTAATTCAAAAATTGGACAAGGTCGGACAGAGGAATATATCGGTCTCTATGGACTCTCCCCTATGGGAAAGCAATGAGGGAGAAAACCAGCTCAGCGTTTTTGTAAATAAACATAGAATGGCGATAATGAATCCTTTCTTCAAGCTTTCAGCAAAAAGACTATACACATGGAGTTCACCCAGAGACTTAGATGAGGGTATTTTTTGAAATCAAATTGACTTTAATCAAAACGTATCCAGAAGCAAATATAGCTTTGGATCACAACCTCCTAGTAGGAAGAATAAAAATAAGAATAAAAAAGTAGCAAGAAAGAATTATAAAACAGAGTGTATCTTTGAAATGGGTGATAACTCCTTAAAAAAATACAAGAAGAACTAAAAGGGAAGTTCAGATCTATAAGCGGAAAAACAGATTAATCCAATGAAAAAGAAATCTACACATCTACTAAAATAATAGAAGATACAAAAAAACACGATTATATTGGAGTTTCCGTTTGAAAATCCTACTTTTTTTCATTCGTATTGCAGTTTAAATTGCTTTATTTTTTTAGTCAGTTAGGAATTATCATCAGCGCTTGGTTGCAAGAGATTTCAAAACTCGAAGTCATAAGTTAATGTTCAATTGTCATATGGTAGTCCTTTCCGATCTGATCATCAACATTTATCTTCATCACATTTATGACCAAATTCATAGTTACCGTCCAGTGCAAAGTTTAGTACTGTGTTTTAAATCAAGTTAGTGTTGTATATTTTCAAATACTGTCTACTGTAACAGTTTACTTGCGAAGACATTTAAACTTTTTCTCTAAAAATGGAAAATTTCTACCTGAAATTTATAGTTTCAACTAAATGTATACGGGGCATTCCACACCAAATCGACCACTTTTGAACCCGACCCCTTTTGATTTTCATGAAATTTTTACATATTATACTATCTCACCAAAAAGAGTTCTGTGAATTATTTCAAAATTTTTTATTCAACCCAAAAAGAGTTACAAATTTTTAGAAAAACTGATGTTGTTTTTCTTCAAACGATCGTAACTATGTCAAAAATTGACTAATCAAAACGTTTTTTTTTGTTTTTGGTTGTTTTTAAACGTACTTTTTAGGAAAAAATACAAAAAAAATATTCAAACTTGGATTCTACAAAATTTTTCATTTTTTTGGAGAAAATCGTTGATTTTTCAAATTTCGACCCTTTTGATTTTTGATTTTTTTAAAAAAAAAAAACACTGATTTATTCCGCGTATAACAACGCAAACCCCATAATGGGCCAACATTTCTTTCTATTTTTCTTGTTTAATCAAAAAATATTATTTGCGTAAAAATAAAACAAAATATTTTTTAATTAAACAAAAAAATAGAAAGAAATGTGGGCCTATTATGAGGTTTGCGTTGTTATACGAGAAATAAATATGAGTTTCTTTTGAAATAAAAAAATCAAAAATCAAAAGTGGAAAAATTTGAAAAATCAGTGATTTTCTCCAAAAAAATTAATTATTTTGTAGAATCCAAGTTTGAATATTTTTTTTGTATTTTTTCCCGAAAAGTACGTTTAAAGACAAACAAAAACAAAAAAAAGAACGTTATGATTAGTCAATTTTTGAAATAGTTACGATTGTTTTAAGATAAAAAACAGCAGTTTTTCTGAAATTTTAACTTTGTAAAAAATTTTGACAAAAATTACACAAATGATTTTACGTATTATACTATCCCATAAAAAAACAGTTCTGTAAATTTTTTCAAAATTGTTTACAAAGTTAAGAATTTTTAGAAAAACTGATGTTTTTTTTCTTCAAACGATCGTAACTTTTTCAAAAATTGACTAATCAAAACGTTCTTTTTTTGTTTTTATTTGTTTTTAAACGTACTTTTCAGAAAAATATACAAAAAAAATATTCAAACTTGGATTCTACAAAATTTTTTATTTTTTCGGAGAAAATCATTAATTTTTCAAATTTTTCCACTTTTGACTTTTGATTTTTTTATTTCAAAAACAACTCTGATTTATTCTGCGTATAACAACGCAGACCCCATAATGGGCCAAAATTTTTTTCAATTATTTTTGTTTAATAAAAAAATATTTTGTTTTATTTTTACGCAAATAATATTTTTCAATTAAACAAAAGAAATAGAAAGAAATGTCGGCTCATGATGGGGTTTGCGTTGTTATACGCGGAATAAATCAGAGTTATTTTTGAAATAAAAAAATCAAAAATCAAAAGTGTCGAAATTTGAAAAATCAATGATTTTCTCCGAAAAAAGAAAAAATTTTGTAGAATCTAAGTTTGAATATTTTTTTTGTATTTTATCCTGAAAAGTACGTTTAAAGACAAACAAAACCAAAAAGAAGCTTCTGATTAGTCAATTTTTGAAATAGTAACGATCGTTTAAAAAAAAACAGTAGTTTTTCTAAAAATTCGTAACGTTTTTTGGGTTGAGTAAAAAACTTTGAAAAAATTCACAGAACTGTTGTTGATGAGATAGTATAATATGTAAAAATTTCAGGAAAATCAAAAGGGGTCGGGTTCAAAAGTGGTCGATTTGGTGTGGAATGCCCATACCTTACATATTATACTTTTGGACAATTGAAATACCGGAGTAGTGATTTTCTTTCATAGGCGTTGTTATGGTCTTAATGACGTGTTTGACAAGATCATTTTTCCTACCTTATTCATTTCCAATAACACAATAATTTTGCTCGTATACCGCATTTAATTTACTTTTTTACATTACAACAAATAACATAGAATGATTTAGGTCTTACAATTTGCACATGTCAGAGTCATAGTCATAACTTACACGGAAAGAGAAAAAAGCAACCAAATCAATGAGGTTCCATATAAACTTTTTTTTTTGTTATTACCCTAATAACATAGTATGGGTATCGAGTATTCAAACTTTATGAAATTGATTACTTTCGATTGTTATCCATGTCAGTATTGTATAATAGAAAAAAATATCTAATAATGTGTACTTGTGGTATAATAATGGTAAAAATTTACCTACCAATCAAATTTTAAAGGCAATTTTCAATAAAACCAGTTATATTATATTAAAGGTTCTATCAATAACAGTATCTACGAGTACATTGCAACAACTAACAAGTTTTCGCTGTTCCATTCGGTACTTTTCTTCAAAAACTTTTCTAAGATAAAAGATGTATAAATCAGAAAATTTGTTTTCTGTTTTTCGTCCAATGTTTTATTTAACAAAAATTGTTGGTTTAGTTCCTTTCAACATACAAGAAAATCGTCCTCATACAATATCTGTTGTGAATTTAATCTGGTCTGCTATTTTCATTATTCTTCAGATTAATTTTAGCATTCGATATTTGATGAATTATACTAAGGTTGATACAATAATATTAATAATCATTAGAATTATAAGCATAGCTCTTATGCAAGTTGCCTCTATAGCAGTAATTGTTGTGAACTACGTGTACTACAAAAAAGTAAGATTATGCTCCTTGCTGGAAAACTTTAGTATTACGTCATCGCACAAGTACTGAGATTGGATTTTAAGCAAATTGGCTTCTATGATTGGTTAGGTTAAGATGACGTAACACTAAAATTCCGTGGCAAGAACTGCATTTCAGCATTTCATTCTACTTTTGCTTTTAATTTATTTTTTTAGATACTTGAAATTATTTTCGAAATTTCGACTTTTGATAATACCATACTTAACTTTAAATTGACTAAAATAAATATAAGAAAATCCTATAGAAAAAATAAAACATTTTTGTTGGCTGCTACTATACTGATTTGGTTAATTATAATTATATGGTTTTTAATTATGCTTACAAAAGATATTAATAAATTAACTCCAATAAAAATCCTATCCCAAATTTTATATGTTTTATCATTTTCCATAGCATTTGAGATATTACAGTTATGTTTCTTTCTTATACTTATAAGAGAGCGCTTTCTATGGTTAAACGATATAACAAAAATTTGGAACAAATTAAATTATACAAATACTTCAGGTGTACAATTTCAGTAAGTACTATGTTCTTAATAGATAAGATTAAAAATTAAGTATTATTATAAAAGTAATTCATTATATGTTTATTCCAATCAGCCGAGAAACCGTACCATGTACGGTCACGCTCATGCGCAATAAGTAAAAATCATTCTCAATAGATAAAAAGCGTTCCTTTTATCTATTGCTCAGGAGCTTTACCGTACATGGAACGGTTTACCGGCTGGTTGGAACAAACCTTATATACTTCTAAAATAAACACTTCCCAAAATATGGGAATAGGACATATTAAGTTTCTTACTTTGTAGAGTGCCCGAAATAAGAATAAAAATAATGACACTTCATCAAATTGGAATACTTCATCATAACTTGAGTAGCATTTTTAAAAATATATGTTACATATATTCTGTCCCTATTACTATTATTACATTGATAATATTTACAAGTACAATTGATAATTTCAGTAAAATTATAAGACATGCTTTTTTATCAAAGTCAAGTCAAAGTAGTTACTTCATCTTAGTAACTACTTTTTTCACTACTTTTAAGTTTTCTGTATTTTTTACTTTGATAAAACTTTCTTCTTCAACTTCAATTGAGGTAAAAATAACTCAAACTTTGTTGGTTTTTTAATTTGATTTCATATTATTTAGTCTCAAAAATTCAGACGCAGTATTTTAAAAATGGAGGATCCAATTACAAAAAGTTCAAACAATTTAATTGATTCAGAAGTAAATCAAATAATAATTAAGTGATATTTCATTGTTATTTTGATTTTTATTTTTTAGGTTTTGTGTATTTTTCTTCAAATGACTCATAGCTACGTAGAATTATCTGCAAGCGGTTTATTTTTGATCGACAAAAAAACCATCTGCATGGTATATTATGGGACAGTCTGACTGCATAATAGTAAATGGTTAACTGGGTTTTGTTGCAGATGCTTGGAGCTATCATATCTTATACTATTATTCTTGTGCAGTTCGATATTGCAACCACCACAACATGAACTGTTTATATACCTACTACAGAATGCTGTTTTGGCAAACTTTTTGGTCAATTTAAATTTGTATTGTTTTGGCTAATATAAGCACTGTGTTATTATATTCTTATGTGCATTTACCTGTTGTATTAAACGCTCACTATTGATAAAAATTTTTTGCCTGCAAAATTACAGTTTTTATTTCAGAGGTCCAAGGCATATGATATTGAGGAATGAAAACTATGCCAAAAACAAAAAGGTCGAATTTAATTAGTTGAACTTTCTCAAAGACCTACATTTTCTAATATCCCGGTTAGGGTGGGTGTCAAGCTTCAGGGATGATTTTAATGAGTAAACTGTAAGCAGAAATCCTGTTCTATTAATATCCACATTCTTTTTTTTTGTATTGTAAATTACAAAGCTGATGTTGGATTCTATCACTTTTTCAAGCATTACATTTTACAGTGAATCACAAACTAATCCATTTTAAATGAAAACTCAATATTTATGTAGGTATTTCTAAAGCAATCACAAACTACTTTGTCAATCAATTTGTTGTCTTAGGTTTCTAGGTTAATAAAATATGACCAGTACGTACTTCCACCCGCTAAATACTTTTAGCCCATTCTGAAATCAATATTATATAGTTCCATTTAAGTTTTCGAGAAATGAAATTTTGTTTAGTAAATTTAACCAAAAGTATGTTTACTGATGAAAACATATTTTCAATTTTAGAGCCGATGTTTTCTTTAACCAGAATTTTTGGCCTGGTTCCATTTAACATAAATAAAGATCGTGTCGACACTTTATCAATTCTTATTGTAATTTGGAGCGTATCAATCATACTTTTCCAAAGTTACTTTTTGATATCTAATGCTATTAATTTTATTTCATATCAATCAATAATTTTAACGACACTTATAATTCCTGAATCAAGTTTAAGTAGCCTAAATCTAATTTTCATTATTATAGTTAAGTGGATATACTGCAAAGAAGTAACAATATAATTTTGTTGTAATTTTTTTTTGTATTTACTAATTAACTTTTGCAGATTTTGGAGGTTTTTTACAGTATCTCGGAGGTTGATAAAACTATAGTTGGATTAAAATTTCAAAACATTGATGGAAAAAGGTCTTATAAAAATAACAAAATAAATATAATCCTAAGTACGATCTTCCTTTGGTTTGTAAAAATTCTGGTATTGTGCAAATTTTTAATTATTGCCTTTCTAAATACTCGGAAAACTCTGATGTTAGTATTATTTTCTTTTTCTGATGCTTTAGGTTACTGCGTAGTATTTGATGAACAGCAATTTTATGTTTTTCTTTTACTGATAAAAGAGCGTTTTGTATGGTTAAACCATATAACAAAAAATTTACCCTTTCAGTGAGTAAACAATTCAATATTCACCAATATACCAACATAAAATATTTATTTTTAGAGAAGAAAATGAAAACAACATTGTAATTCTTCATGAACTTGGAAAACTACATTACAACTTATGCAGTATTACCAAAAAAATAAACAAAATATTTTCTGGTCCCATCATATCATCATTCTAAGAACTTTAGTATTTACAGTGAATTTATTCTTTATTGTTTTAAAAGTTGATTATTCTTATTCGTCGTCATTAAAGTACATGGTAATTGGTTTTACAACACATTTTATAATTTTATATTTTGCTTTATTGTTCTTTTTGGTAACAATTTGTTCGTTTACTTCAATTGAGGTAAGGGTAGTTTTGGCTTTTGCAACAATCTTTACCTTGCTTTTTTTAGGCTCGAAAATTGAAAAATAATATTATGAAAATCGCAAATCCCATTCAAAAAAAGCGCAACGGTTTAAACGATTTTGAGTTGAATCAATTTAGAAATGCAAATGAATTTATATGAGATTTCTCTGTTGTAGCTCCTGAATATTTTTTTTTACAATAATTCACCAAAATGTCCATTTTATTGCAGGTGGATTATTTGTTACAGACAAGAGGCTTATTTATATGGTAATTAAATTATAAATTCTTTGTAGTTTAGTTTTTTTTTCAAAATCAGAGAGATTCAAATCTACCTACTAAATCCTGCACAATATTATTTTTGATATTGTTTCCAAAATACATCTTGGAACTGCCTTCTTAATTTTTCAAAAAATAAGATTTTTCTCATGATGATTCCTCCTTTCTAATCGTTTTTGCTTCTTGACAGAAGCATCGTGACCATTGATTTTAAGGCTGTGTGCTCACTTAGAATGGAAATTTGATTTTAAACAGAAAATGGACTATTTGGTGTACAATAACAGTAGCTGACCAAAAACGTACAATAAAAAATAAAGTAATGTGTAAAAAAATCGCGAATGCAAGAGATACGCGCATTTTAGCGTTAATTTTATTTACAATTTTCTGACTTTATTTTTGAAAATAACGCGTTCAAATTTTTACAGTATGTCTAAAACGTTATTTTTAATATTATGTCGGAGCCAAAATTTTTTTAAAATTGCGTTAAAAATTTTTTTTTTGTGATTTATTTATTCGCGATAAAAGCGCTCCGACATAATATTGTAAATAACATTTCAGACATACTGTAAAAATTTTAACTCGTTATTTTCAAAAATAAAGTCAGAAAATTGTAAATAAAAAGTAGTTGCGAGGGAACAGCCTTAATATTAAATGGTTTTCTTGGCAGATTACTCTCGGTGGTTTGCCATTGCCTTCCGAGAGGAGAGGGTAATAATGAAGTTGGATAAATTTTGTAGCCGGGTTGGGGATCGAACCTAGGGCTTCTAGCATAGAGTCCGGTCCTTAGTCCGTTTACTTAGCTCACCTCTCACATGATGATTATTGCAATTATTTATCAACTACTTTGGTAGTATGTATTTTTTAGATGGTTTTAATTTTGTCTCTTTACTAGACTTACTTTACGTTAGAAATTATTAATAAAAATAATTTTATTTTGTTTACAGATGCTTGGAGATTTTGTATATTATATTGTGTTTTTGTTCTTCAGCTTGATTTAACAATTTCCAATAAATAATGAAAATAATCTATTCAGAATTTAAGCAAAAATTGGAGTGCTTTGTAATTTTGTGTGTTAATAAAATATTTTACGATTTGTACTACATCTTTTTTCACAATAAAGCTAACCTACATTATATCGATACCTTTATTAATTACCTAAAATACAATAGAATATCAAAAAATGAATTTATCAAATTAAAAGTAAGTAAATTATACAAAAGACACATAATATGTTTAATAATGTTACAAAAATAAAATCTAGATTGAAATGTGATCGATCGTACACTCAGATTTTCAAACCATCAATTCTTAAAACATTCTACCTGTATACTCTTTCACGTTATCACTCTGTATTGAAATATTTTTGAAATTTTTTTAAAAATACAGGACTAATTTATTTATATACACACATTTATCAAGTAGTTCATTTATGTTAAAATTTTAATAATTGCTGCATACGTTTAGATAAAACTAATAAATAATGATAAAAATAATATTTAAGTAATTTAGTTCAGGATTTAGGTAGTATCTAGTAATTAAGACAAACAGGAAACAATATTACATATAGAATTTATTGTGCAGAAAAATATACATTTAGTAAAATATTATACATTATATTTCTTTAATACATTTAATTAAAACTCACTTAACCCTTAATTATCCACGTAAGCAATAAATAGGTTAGGGAAATTTTCCCTAATTCCCAAAATTAATTTTGGGAAATTGCAATATCAAATTGTAGAATAATTATGCAATAACATAAAATACTTCCAAATATCTGTAACCAAAATTATTTATAATGAAAAATTATTAACTCGTTGATATTAAATTATATTTAAACTTTAAAATATCGAGTTATTATAAATAATATGATGATATAATCATCTGAAACCTTAATAAATCATATAGTAACCAAAATTAAATTATTTTTTTAATCCAAAAAAGATGTAAATTAAGAGAGGCAATCTAATAATTAAAATTTAAATCAATATTCTGTCTAATATATTTTTTAATTGAATAGGTGGCTTTTCTGCGCCCTGTGTTGGATATTTACTACTTGTTTTCCATGAAGCGCAAAAGAAATTTATTAAATTAAATTTGTGCTTCGTAGATTAATATTTACTTAAATTTTTAGCGTTTTAAAATGCTGTATAATTTAAAAATTTTAATAATGTGGTAAGGATAGTTTCATCTACAGTTGCTTTTGTATCTAAACCTCCTAAAAGCTTTTGACCATAAATATAAGCCATATAGTTGCTTAGTCGTGGTCTGAAACATTAAGTAGTTAGGAGTTGTTTTAAGCTGTTTTTACTAAGCTTGGCTTTAGATGAATTCTAACCTTTCAAAGTAAAAATATAGTATACGGTAAGCGTAAAAGATTTTTATCCAAATTGAGATAAAATGTTTTTATGAAATGATAAACGAAAAATCACGTTACAATAATTACCATGTAAATGAAACTCTCGTTCAGTACAAACAATCCACCTGCAGTAAAACAGACTTTTTGATGACTAGCTTGTAACATAATAATCAATCCCTATAACAGACAGATCACGTAAAGTGTAGTTTTTTAAGGTAAATGTCGCTGCCACCCCCCCAAATCGAATTTTTTTGTAAAATTTGCGTCAAACGTTTGAGTATTGTTTGATCATCAATGAGCTTCTAATATTTTCGTTTGAGCCTCAACCGTCGCGGAGTTATTCGCAAAAACTTTGGGGGGGGGGCTGTAGACATGTGGAATTTTGGAATTCTCCCCCCCCCCCAAGTGGAATTTTGGGGTAAAAATGGTGTCAAACAACAAAAAAAAAATTTGATTTGGGGAGAGGCAGCGACATGTACCTTAAGCTGCCTTACTTCTAAATCGATTAGACCGTCACGCTTTACTTCAATAGGATCTACAAGTTTTATAATATTTTCTTTCAATTTTTGAGCCTAAAAATAAAACTATTGTAGGCATAGCAGAAATGATCGCTAACTACACTTACCTCAGCTGAAGTAGATGAACAAATTTTTACCAAAAATAATAATAAACCAGTTACCAAAGGTACTCCAAAAGCACTAGAAACCATCATGGCAAGCAAAGGGTATGATACCGAAGACCAGGGAATTGAACTCAATTTTATATTGTGAATGAAAATATCTAAACTACATATGAAAGCCTTCAAAATAATCAAAATAATAGAAACAGAATATATTTTGTTTATACTTTTGCTAATAGTACATAAATTGTAGTGTAGTATTCCAATTTCATGAAGAATTACAAGCTTGTTTTCCATTTTTATTTCTTTTCTAGAAATAAAATCAGTTCTGTAATGTAATAATGTAATTCTACACAACATCAAAAAATTAAGCATTTTATCGCAAGTTTTAAAAATATAGTGTACGTAAACAAAGCAGTTCAAAGCACTTTTTAGCTAACCATATACATAATATCGTAGCCGTATCTTAGAAACATGCAATAAATATAAGCAATAATTACAAATTATAACAAGAAAATAATGGTATATATTATACAACGACGCCATAATGAATGCTATTATTACCGAAGATGAAGTTTGCAACACGAGCGAGCAAAGCGAGCGAGTGGTGTAATTCATAATAATTTTGATACTTACTCAAAACGTAAAGCTATTCTTGCATTCCTGTTATTTGAATTAATCATAGTTATTGTCACATTGTTTAGCCATACAAAACGTTCCTTTACCAGTTGTAGCAAAACATAAAATTGTTGTTCTTCACATATTATACAAAAAGTTAAGCTCGAAGTAAGCGCGTCAAATATTACATTATAATTTAATTCACTAATATTTATTAGCACCAGTATTAAAAATTGGCTTAATATTAAAAACCACAGGAAAATTGTATTTATTAATACATTCTTTTTTTTATTTTTATAATATTTTTTCATTTGTTTGATGTGTTGTAATTTCAGTCGAATTATTGTTTTATCAATTTCTGAGATATTGTCACATACTTCCAGAATCTTGAAAATTAAATTAGTAAAATAGAAAATATTTTGTGTCATGTTTTGTTACCTTTTTGTAGTAAAAGCAGTGAACTATCATAAAGCATACCATGTTTATTTTATCTGAAACTACTTCAAACATTTCAACTATTGATAAAATGATTTTTGGACTTAAGACCAAATTAGGTGTTTCAAATATCACAACGTAAATTAAAAAACATGAAATTAAAATAATCCAAATTAAATTGAAAACTGACAAACTGTGGCCATAATTTTTACTTATCTTGAACGGAACCAAACCAATAATTGTAGTTAAATAGAACATAGGACGTAATGTCGAAAATACGTCTTCGGTTGTAAACATTTTTTGAATAGAAATTTTCACACTAAATTTCATTTTTTGAAATCGTCGATATAATAATATTATTATATTAACTGGAACCATAGATATACCTTTAACTAGTGGCTTGTGATGACTTAAAGAATTTCGAACAAAAATATGTTGTAATTATAAAATAACGAGCGGGATGATGAAAAATTTATGTGTTTTTTTATTCGATTTTAAAAGTATACAATTCAAATGTCGTTAGGTGTAGCTTGTTCGTACTAAATTATTAAACATTTTCAACACTTTACATTTCACGTTTCTGTAAAAACTGGAATGTCTTCGGTGTATAATTATTGTCCTCGAACCTAAACGATTGTAATCGTTATGTAAAAGTAAATAATTATATTGAACTGTAAAGCGTTCTAAAATGATCATAATCTAACTCGCCAGTTAGCGACTTTGTACCAATTTCAGAAAGAGTTATGTTGCTATAGATTGACGCAAATCCTGTCCCGATAAATCTAATTTAGGCGTATGTCCTTAATACAACCGACGCGCGACGGGGGAAAGCTAAGAAACGTAGACCCTAAAATAAAACTTTTACGATTGAAACCTCGATTAATTCTGAAAGAGCATATTTTAAATAAAAGAATAAGGTGAGGAAGAATGCATTAAAACCACTAATTTTTTCAAAAATCGATTATAAAAAAGCTCGACTAGCTAGTAAATGTGCAGGAAAAATGGCTTAAAGCGCTCGAGCGCAGCGAGAAGTGCTTTAAGTCAATTTTTTCTTGCACAACCACCCTGCTTTTAGAATCCACGCAAACGAGTTTCACCCCTCAAAGATCCACCTTTTTCCTTAACACACGGGTCCTGGGGTTATTTATATAATGAGTGTAGTTTTTATCAAAATGGCTCGAAGCGCCCGAAGGGTGCTGAGGGTCAATTTTGATGGAAACCACCATGGCACGAAGAGGATCCACGCGAAAAAGTAACCATCAGCGGGGCTTTTATGCATTACAGTGCACGAACGGAGCACAGAATGAATTGATTCACCAATCCCGAGCGATTGAACTTGAAAATTGCTATAAAAATCGAGCTTTTTTTAAATCGATTTTTGAAGAAACTGTTGGTGTTAAGGCCATTTTCATCACTTAATTCTCTTAGTTAAAATATGCTCTTTCAGAATTTATCGAGGTTTCAATCGTAAAATTTGCATTTAAGGGTCTACGTTTCCTACCTTCCACACGCAAAAAAAAGATGTAGTTACATTTACATTTTTCGTGTAGTAAAATAATTGTAGTGACAGGAACAACATTTGTAGTAAAATTAAACGCACCTCTCATGCTGTTTATACTACACCAGCTGTAAAATGCACTTACGCATTGTTGTAAGATGAATGTAGTTAACTTTACAATTTTTATGTACTTCTAACTCTATAGAGTGTTGTTGCTTATCACTCAAAATAATTGATTTTGGTGTAACAATAAGATAAGTAAAAAGTACACTAGATTGTAGTAATTAAAATTTACCTCGTGTAATTATGTAACAAAATATTGCAACTCTAATGTTTTGCAATCCTTCAGTTTCCGTAATTAAGTTATGCTTTGACGAATATGCAGAATTTTTTATTCGTTCTTAATTTATGTTTGAACAGCACCTTAAGGTACAGTGTACACGAGGACAATATTATTATTAGTTTTGAAATGAATCGTGAAGTGAAAAGAATTATGGATGACTTTTTATTATTTAAAGGTAAGTACTCAATTTTTTAATGTTCAAAATTAAAAATCGGCAGTATAACGACGATTTTTGAGTTGCGGGCTACCTAAGCGCTCCCCGAAGATATTAATTTTACGAATGAATTCTCAACGTAATGTGAAGTTATAATTTAGCGATTTAGGTAAGGGCAAATGTTATGTATCGATTAGTTTGGTCAGAAATTGATTTTAAACTTGTCGATTTCCAGCGAATATCGACTTTGTTCTTATAGAAATATTTCTTTGTAAAATTTCGGTTCAAAAAACACGTGGAGATTAAAAATTTTTAACAATGTAAAGTTTAAAGGTGTAATTCTAAGAATTGCAGGCAGGCTATCGCATTAAAATCTTATTTATTCTTATTGTCACATAAGCACATTTTTTTGAATCGTAAATATTTGTTAAACTACAATATAAATTTTTTTAATTATATTTTAATTGCTATTAATTAATAATAAATGAACTCGTTTTAACTAAATATCAAAAATTAAACAAATACCTATAGGTACTATTGGGATTGGTCCAGTCATGCATTAGTAATGATAATTATAAATAAAAATTTAGTTCTAAAGATTGAAATTGTAAATTTTGAATAATCCACATAAAAATAATTTGCAATGCAGTTTTCATGACCGCTACTATATAATTATAGACAATACGATGTTATCAACAGCATTACGTAATTAACAATTCAAAATAATATTCAAAAATGTTGTGATACCACCCTGTATTCACCTTTTCTTAGAGTATTCAGGTAAAAGAATATAAATTGTAAAGAATGTTTTAAAAGCTTTTATTCTTAAAACTATTATGCCATATATACGTAAAAATTTTTTTTCCAGAGTGACAGTAAGCAATTAAATTTTAAGAAGTTCTTCTTTAAATCCTTACTACCATAAAATAGTAGATAATTAATAAAATTTGAATTACATATTTTCAAACTTTCAATAGATCGTTGCTTTGAAATGAAGAACACAACTTTTATTGATGCGCGCGCATTAGGATTTTTGTTGCAGGATTTTGTTGCTAGACGGTAGACGCAAGTTTATTTTTTCAGTTACCACTAGAGGCCTAGAGGGTCAACATGGTAATACCTACCTGAGGTTGTAAATCTATACCTGGTCGAACTAAACAAACTTAAGAAATGTGAACTTGTTACTTCTACTCAGAAAGACAACAAAAATCTTCGCTAATTTAAGGATGAAACCATGAAACGTATACAGTCAAAATCACTATAATCAACGGATCAACAACAACCACGTAAGTAGCTTGAAACATCAAATTGCAATCTTAAAATGGACAAAAATAACATTATCGATTTTTTAAAGGGGACTGCTAATCAATCCGTTAAAACAGTGTATAACGTGCAGAAAAAATCTACTAGCAACGTGCCAAACAACTAATCAACCAATGTAAAACAGATTTTAAGAACTAATGACGTGAAGCACGTGTTGCTTACAGGTACTTAACGTATATCTTCCGTTTTATATAACAAATTTTGTAGGTAACAACAAAGTATTGTCATTATGATTGGAACTGCCACTGTAAAATCGAAAAATCTGGAATTTACTGGAGGCCCTCAAAAACTGAAGTTTAAAAAGGTTTTGTGCTTCATATGCAGGTAATTTTATGACTTGACTGCTTAATTAAATAGAAATAATCTCACGGGGTACATATAATATGCATTTCAGACAGCGGCCCAGTTCTAACAACGGATACGAAAGTTACATAGATTTCTACTTCAAAACCAACCATTATTGGACCATTGGATACGCCCACATTATGTACAGTAGTTTTACCTTATTAAAGAAGTAGCCTACCTTATTATCTACAATAATTATTAATTATAAGAAACTTTATAAAGCAATTTATTTTAATAAATATACAAAATTATTTGTACTGTTAATATGCGTTTACCCTATAAAGTTGTTAATTTAATAACATTAAACACAAGTAAAGCATACTGCTATTGTTGTCAAACCCACACAATAATTGTAGTAGTTCTAATTAATTTATAATTCAAAGGTAACAACATCACTATGTAAAAATAGCAACAATTGTGTAGTACAATTAACTTAACAATGTTGTACAAGTAACAACAGCACAAAAAGTGAATTATACTGAATATTAGCAATATTTACTACACAGTAAACGTAGACTTAACTACACCTATAGGTGTTAAAACAACATCACCATTAGTACTATGTACATAAGCACACGTTCATATAACAACAAAATTTTAAGTACTTTATACTACAATGCTGTTAAACCTTTACAACAATTGTAGTAAATTGTACTGCAGTCATTTTACAACAATTGACATGTAAATTTTACTACTCTTTGGTGTTGTCACTATATTTGCGACTCATTGTAGTAGATTGCACTGGATTTGTAGTTACATTTACAACTTTTTTTTTGCGTGCACCCAACCGACGTAGATACCTTTTACAATGATATACATCAGGTCTTAAGAGAACTGCCAAGGTAACAAAGTGACATTAAAGATTAATTCAAAAATTGGAAAAGGTCGAGCAGAGAAATCTATAAAACCATGACAAAAAAACTAAGTCAAACTAAGGAACATGAAGCAAGAGAGAAGCAAATTTAATTTAAGATTTCGGTTGTAATTAGCACAAACAAGATGGAATATTAAATGATACCTATTAAATATTAGGTGAATTTAATGTGCAGCAAAATATACATTTAGTTAAATACTCTTATTACATTACATTTCTATAATACATTTAATTGAAACTCACTTAAACTTCAATATCCGCATAACCATGAAATATGTTAAGGTTATTATATCTGGGAAACTGCAAGATCAAATTGTAGAATAATTATGCAATAACATAAAATATTTCCAAATATCTGTAACCAAAATTAAATTTATTTCTTTATCCAAAGAAGATGTAAATTAAGAGAGACAATCTTAATAAAAGTTAAAATATTGTGTAAAGTTGTTTTGAGATGATAAACAAAAAAACATAATTAAAAATGATAAAATCATGTTACTATAATTACCATGCAAATAAAACTCTCGTCCAGAACAAATAATCCACCTGCAGTAAAACAGACATTTTGATGAGTAACTTGTAACCTAATAATCAATCCCTATAACAGACAGATCACGTAAGATGTAATTTTTCATTTCTATGTTTCATTTCTATGGCTTACTTGTAAATCGATTAGACCGTCACGCTTTATTTCAATAGGATCTACTATTTTTATAATATTTTCTTTCAATTTTTGAGCCTAAAAATAAAATCAATGTAAGCATAGCAAAAAGAATCGCTAACTACCCTTACCTCAGCTGAAGTAGATGAACAAATTTTTACTAAAAATAATAATAAGCCAGTTATAAAAGGTAGGCCGAAAACACTAGAAACAATCATTGCAATCATAGGGTATGATACCGAAGACCAGGGAGTTGAACTCAATTTTATATTGTAAATGAAAATATCTAAACTACATAAGAAAGCCTCCAAAATTATCAAAATAATAGAAACAGAATATATTTTGTTTATTGTTTTGCTAATGTTACATAAATTGTAGTGTAGTATTCCAATTTCATGAAGAATTATAAGGTTGTTTTCCATTTTTTTTTCTTTTCTAGAAATAAAATCATTTCTGTAATGTAATAAGAATAAATTATTATAGCAACTAAAATCATTTCTAACGTGTCACTATTTAATGCAATCGTATTTTACTGCATACATTTGACATTTTGGACAAGATTCTGCACAAGTTTAGAAAAAATAGTGTACGTAAACAAAGTAGTTCAAAGCACTTTTTAGCTAGTCAAGTTTTATAAATAAAAATAATGACTTTAAAAGTTAGGAAATCCTGTAAAGGTAAATAAATAAAATATTATTGTAACCTTTTTGCATATTTTTTATTCATTTCAAAACCCGTTTAACTCTTAAATGAACAACATGAGTACCCCATAATCATGGCTCATAATAATAATGCTACTTACTCAAAACGCACAGCTATTCTGGCATTCCTGTTATTTACATTAATCATAGTTATTGTTACATTGTTTAGCCATACAAAACGTTCCTTTACCAGTTGAAGCAAAACATAAAATTGTTGTTCTTCAAACATTATACAAAAAGTTAAGCTCGCAGTAAGCAAGTAAAATATTACATCAGAATTTAATTCACTAATATTTATTAGCATCAGTACTGAAAACTGAGTTAAAATTACAAACCACAGGAATATTGAATTTATTAATATATTAATTTTTTTATTTTTATAATATTTTTTAATTTTTTTGATGTGTTGTAATTTTAGTCGAATTATTGTTTTATCAATTTCTGAGATTTTGTCAATAACTTCTAGAATCTAGAAAATTAAATTAGTAAAATAGAAAATATTTTTGGTTATGTTTTGTTACCTTTTTGTAGTAAATCCAGTGAACTATCATAAAAAAAATCATGTTTATTTTATCTGAAATTAATTCAAACATTTCAACTATCGATAAAATGATGTTTTGACTTGAGACCAAATTAGGTGTTTCAAAGATCACAAAGTAAATTAAAAAACATGAAATGAAAACGATCCAAATTAAATTGAAAACTGACAAACTGTGGCCATAATTTTTACTTATCTTGAACGGAACCAAACCAACAATTTTAGTTAAATAGAACATAGGATGTAATGTCGAAAATACGTCTTCGGCTGTAAACATCTTTTGGATAAAATTTTTCATACTAAATTTCATTTTTCAAAATCGTCGGTATAATAATATTATTATATTAATTGGAACCCTAGATATAGCTAGTGTGACTTGTGATAACTTAAAAAATTTTGAACAAAAATATGTTGTAATATAAAATAACGAGCAAGATGATGATATATTTATGTGCTTTTTAATTCGATTATAAAGGTATACACTTCAAATGTCGTTAGGTGTAGCTTGTTCGTACTAAGTTATTAAACTTTTTTAACATTTTATAGTTTACGTTGTTGTAAAAACTGAATATCTTCGATGAACAGTTAATGTCCTCGAATCAGAACGAATACAATCGTTTAAAAGTAAATAATTATTTTGCACTGTAAAGCGTTTTGATTTAATGACGATTAATGGAAGACTAATTCAAAAATTGGAATAGATCGGACATAGGAATATGTCGGCCTCTATGGACTTTCCCTATGGGAAAGAAATGAAAGAGAAGACCAGCTCAGCGATTTTGAGATAATGGTATTTTTTGAAATCAAATTGACTGCATGCAAGACGTACCCAGAAGCAAATATAACTTTAGATCACAACCCCCTAGTAGAAAGAATAAAAATAAAAAAAACTTGGCGCTAGCCAGTCTAGTCAATTTTTGAGCCTAATAATAAAACCAATGTACTCGTAGCAGAAAGAATCGCTGACTACACTTACCTCAGCTGAAGTGGATGAACAAATTTTTACCAAAAATAATACTAAACAAGTTATAGAAAGTATTTCAAAAGCACTAGAAACAATCATGGTAATCATACGGTCTGTTACCCATGACCAGGAAATTGAACTAAATTTTAAATTGTAAAAGAAAATATCTAAAGCTCATATAAAAACATCCAAAATGGGAGAAAGGCAGGAAACGTAGACCCCCCAATAAAAATTTTACGATTAAAACCTAGATTTATTGTTATAGAGCACACTTTAAATAAGAGAATTAGGTGAGGAAAATGGCCTTAAAACCAACAGTTTTTTCAAAAATCGAATTTAAAAAAGCTCGATTTTCATAGCAATTTTCAAGTTACGTCGCTCGTGATTGGTGAATCAATGCATTCTGTGCTCCGTCCGTGCACTGTTATGCATAAGAGCCCCGGTGATAATTACTTTTTCGCGTGGATCCTTCTCTTGCCATGGTGGTTTTTATCAAAATGGCCCGGAGCGCCTGACAATTAATTTAAAAATACCCCTAGGCCCGCGGATGAAGGAAAATGGTGGATCTTTGAAGGGTGAAACTCGTGAGAGTGAATTCTAAACGCAGGGTAGTCGTGCAAAGAAAAATCGACTTAAAGCACCCTTCGCTGCGCTCGGGCGCTTTAAGCCATTTTTCCTGCACATGTACTATTCGGAAAGGTGGTTGTGCAAGGAAAAATCGACTTAAAGCACTCCTCGCTGCGCTCGGGCGCTTTAAGCCATTTTTCCTGCACATTTAGTATTGAAAACCATGATTTTCGTTTGGAGTGCACTGTTGCTGCATCCCAATGCAAGTGTCGCTCCGGTTATCCCCGCTCTCCGCAAAGCTAAGACCAGTTAAAAGTGCACGGACTGTCAATAGAATGAATTGATTCACCAATCTCGAGCGACTTTGCTTAAAATTTACTGTGAAAATCAAAGTTTTTAAATTCGATTTTTGAAAAAACTGTTGGTTTTAAGGCCATTTCTCTCACCTAATTCTCTTATTTAAAATATGCTTTTTCAGAATTCATCGAGGTTTCAATCGTAAAATTTTCATTTAAAGGTCTACGTTTCCTACCTTATACCGAAAAAATGAAAGTAATAATTTCTTTTAGTAATTTTACATACATGATAGCTCTACAGGTCTAGAAGACACTTGGCTTCATTTCCTGCCTACCTAACCTGTCTTGTAAACTCTCGTGTGTGCCGCAGCCGTATCAACGGTAATGACGTCGACACAAATATCAGGGATCACCACAGAGTGTAGATAGCCACCGGAAGGCCGAGCCAAGAAATTCTGTGCAATCCGCGATTTGAACCCAGAATTTCCGCTCTATACTCAACCAGCGATTACATCACTCCACTGCTGTGGCTTTTAGTAATTTTAGTAAATAAAAGTAATTCATATACAAATTAAGGAGTCTTTTGAACGTAAATAAATATTATTGCACTCTATGAGCATAATTTTTATTCATCGAATGACCCGTTTTGTTCTCGAATGAGGATCATCAAACTCCAAAAATAAAGATGATGGTATATAAATAAATAATAATAAAAATAAATAATATATAAATAATTTTGATGTGTGCCTTTTGAAATTCAGTTTATTTGGCCACTTACTCAAAACGAATATTCTAGAATACAATTCTAGAATTTGATAGAAAACATTAAAATAAAGCGTTTTTGATATGGACGAATGTTGTATATCGATTAGCTTTAGCTAATAATTGATTTCAAAGTTTGAAATTTTGTTCGAAAAACGACTCTACTGACACATTGTGTCGGCAGTTCGTGTAATCTGATATTCACTTACACGTGAAGAGTGGAGATCGTCGGATCACCGTCAGTTGTACCTACACTATCGCACAGTTAACGTCGAACAAATTTCAAGTTTTAGGGGTATTTTTGGCTTAAATATAACAAAAAAAGTTAGATTTATCCCTTCTTAATAGCACCTTGTCCGAGTTGGAAGGCCCCCCAAGAAAAAATTGTTTTGGTTAAGCTTTTTTCTGATTTAGATATACTAAACTTCCAGCAAATTGTTAAATACTTAATTATTATTTCATCACCATAGTTTAATTGACTAATTGACAAATGAATTAAAGATAAGCGGAAATGGTGAATTTTTGATTTGCCAAAACGGCGGATTATAGTGTTAAGAACATATCGTTAAAATTTGACCTCAAAGGATACTTACAAAAATATTTAAAATAAAAATTAATTTAAAAAGTGACCCAGTTAACTTCACTTCTTGATGAAGTCTCTAATTATGACCATAAAAATTTTCTTTTTGACGACACTGTAATTATAGAGAACTTTAAATAGGTTGTAAAATACAATATATAGGAAATTTTTTACCTAACTACCTGAAAATTGCTTTTTAAACTATCCTTTTTTATTTTATATAAAATAATAAAAACTTAAACGACAAAAAATGTATTGACTGATACAGCAGTTCAATTTGAACATTTGTATATTATACGAAACCGCGTTTTAAAATGTCTTTACCCACAAATATTTTTACAGCTTTAAAACTATTTTTTATTTAATTAAAATTGTTGGATTGGTGCCGTTTCAGTTAGAACAATATAAATTTCAAAAATTTTCTTATGTGAACTTTGCGTGGAGTATTTTCTTAGTGACTTATCAAGTATATTACACTTCTACTTTTATTCTCGTTGTTAATAACCATAAAACCATTATGCTTGGTATTTTAGAATTTTTCAATGCCATTATGAGTCCTCTAAGTACAATTATTGCAATTCTGAAAACTACCATTAACTACAAAAATGTTGGATTAAAACAACATGAAGGTTACAACAGCTAATAGTTAATTTTTAGGTTATACAAATTTTGGACGATTTTCATGAATTTGACAAAAAATTATTGAAATTAAAAATAATTTATGTAAACATGTTAACAACTGATTACCAAAGAAAAAAGATCGGTATCACTTTTATTACGGCAATGGTTTGGATATACTTCGCCATTTTCTTCATCATTGTCATCCATTTACTTCAAGAGTTTAGTTTAAAAGGAATTTTATCTATTGAAACTTATATCTTCACGTATTGTACAGTTTTTGTGGCAATACAGTTTAGTATTTTTGTATTACTACTGAAAGAACGATTTAGATGGCTTAACAATAAGACGGCCATGTATTCTAAAACATTTCGTCGTTTTCTGTAAGTGCATTTTAAAGAATTTTTGTTTTTGGAAACTTACACACATTCATTCATTTGCAATCCGGAAAAAATCTCTCCAGTTTATGTAGCCACAATTTTGTAAACAAGCCCTCAATTTTTGCAGCAGCGAGGTCGCGAATACCAAAGAAAATTAGTTAGGGGAACAGTCACAAATCACAATTCCAATAAAGTATATAACCGTGCAATTTAATACACAGAAGAATGCGGAGATCTTGTGGAATCTAATTTTCATTATTTCTTATAGATCCAAAGCAACAATTCAACAGCAAAAATGTAGATATGCAGATATTGGTATTCTGCACTATCGCTTATGCAACATGGATCAAAGAATTGTTAAAATGTATTCTATTCTCATGTTCTTTCTAATGGTTCAATCTTTTTTATATATAATTGCAACCATTAGTTACGTTTTTACATCAGAAATTAGAAATAGTTCTACTTCCTACACTTTGGCAATCGTAAACGTGACGTTTATTATTATATTTATTTTTTCTGCAGTTGTAATGGTGGACACGGTTTGTTCAAATGCAACAAAAGAGGTAATATCGGCGCCACTGTACAATAAGCATATTTTTTTACGTTAATTTTATGCACAGGCTCGCAAACTTAGGAATATTCTCAATTTAAATTTGAGTTCTTTTAACAACATCTTAGGAAAGGAGCTTATTAATTTTGAAGTAAGTGAATAAAATAAAAATTATAGTAATTAATTTTGACTTAGATTGGATACGTTTAGATTAAAGCATCTTCTCTTTAGCTACGAAGATGTAGGTACTTTAGATGAATAGTTTAAACTAAATTAGCGCAAGCTTTTACTGAAAGCTTTTGAGAGTTCTTCAATATATAATTTTATTTAAGTTGCAGGTTATGTGCATTTCTTTGCAGACAATGCATCATAATGTAGAATTCCACGCCTGTGGTTTATTTCTTCTCGATAATAATCTAACTTATACAGTAAGTTGAAATGATATAGTTTAGAAAATAAATCTTGGCAGCGATGACATAATGAGAAGAAACAAAATTTGCGCATGCCCGCTTAACGATACCGCTCGCATTGTTTCCTCTACCATCAACTGCGCACAAGATGGCCACATCGCTGCCAGGATTTGTGGTCTAAACTATACAAGATCTAATTTGATAAATGACAGGGCCAGCAGCATTAAATATTTGTTATTTTCAGATGTTGAGTGGAATTGTAACCTACACAATTGTAATGATACAATCGGACACCGTCATTTCGGCGATTCCAGTACGGCACCGTCATTTCGGCGATTGTGATTCGGCGACAGGCAATTCGGCGACCCGATATTCGGCTCTGTTAGTTTCGGCGATTCCAATTCGGCGACAGTAAATTCGACAACGTCGATTCGGCGGCGGGAGATATACTTTTGGTTTATTTAATTTATTCTTCCAAATTAAGACGAATTCAAAAAACTTTCGACACAGAATACGAACGTAGCCGGACATGCACCTCCTAAAAAAGGCCGCGGTACCAAGCGGCTGATTCTCGAATTTTGGCAAAGGTAACCAATTATAATTCTACTAGTTGAAAAGCCCGTCCAAGGACGGGTAGCTAGCCGGTGGATCTCTATTTTAGCGGTATTAATTAAAAAAAAATGGTTTTCAAACACCACCACTAACATAAGCTCAACCGATGGATTTCTTGTTTTACAATCTTCATTAAAAAAAATAAATCCCTAATACTGACAATTTTAATTGTTCACGTTCAAACGTCCTCAACGTTGGAAACTCGTTTTGTGTGTAACTCGATCCCAAGGGAGTAGATTTTAAGTTGCTAAAAACCAACGACAACAACCAATCCGAGTGCGTTGTGTGTCTTAAAAATATGACACGCTTAAGAAGTTGTATGTGCTGCCCGTCTATTATTGTGAAATACATTTATTGAAAATGTAAAAGTCGAATATTAAATTTTCTTAATGGATAATCTTTGGATTAACCGAGATAAAATTTATATACAGGGTGGCCCTTTGAAAACGAAATAGACCTGTCCAAGCGTTTTTCCTTCTTTTATTCTTAAATGTCTTGAAATATCGGATTTATTTCGGATTTTTGCAGATTCAATTTTTTGTTGAATAATTGATAAAACTTTAAAAAAATTATAGAACTGAATTCAGGGAAGCAAGACCTTTCAAATGAGGTGTTACTTGCCATATCATCCCTATTATCATTTTAGGGGTTGTCATCGCAACTCAAAGGGATGAAACAATACGGAAGTAACATTAGTCGCAAAAGTTGTCCCCCTCAATGATAAAATTGACGTGTTTTTGTATTTCTTAAGAAAAAAATTCTGCTGGCCACAAGCCCGTCTGTTTCGTTTTCAAAGGGCGACCCTGCATAAGTACCCCAGTTGAAACTTACTTTGTATGCAAAGGCAGGTAATTGGGCGCGGTAGTGGCGCGGTTGCTTTGAACGAAAAATTCAGACGATCGAATCCCACCCGAGACCAAAAAAATTTATCTGTCCTACTATACTGGGAGTAACTATGACTCTCTTAAGGTAGCCAAATGCCTCGTCATCTAATTAGTGAGCGTTCTGCTGCTAGTTGGTGTTATTTGGTGATTTTTGAGGGCAGGTTACGTGCCACGGTCGTGCCCCCTTTTATAGACCCCTCGGGGTCTCAGGGTTGCACGGCAAGCGTTAAGTAGTCAACCTCCACGAGGTGGCCCCGGAAGGGCGTTTTGCGGCCGCGGCGCAAAGCGTCACTAATGGCTACTAGCGATTAGGTCAGCAGTGGGCAAGAGTCCGCAGCCATTCTGTGCGCGACCGGAGACTGCTGGGACGAATCGGTCTATGGAAACCAGACCTACACTCCAAAGGCTAGCCCTCTAGTGAGAGGGCTAACACGCCCGGGTATGAGTGTCGGTCCATGACTTCCCGACCGTGAACCCGAGGGATCAGTAAGTAAGAGCCTACGCGGCGATCCCGAGGAGAGGAAATCTTACTGGCCCGGTTACCAATGGTGGGACGTCACCCGGCAGACATTGGACACAGACCTTGATTGCGAAATGACCAACGGGGTTCTTTGCTGACTAACAGTCGGTAAGGCTCCTGGCATATAGTAGCTTTAAACAATGACCGTATGCTCGTTTGCGTATGCAAGAGTAATAGAGTAGTGACTTTTTTTTTTTTTTTTTTTTTTTTTTTTTTAACCGACCTCATCAGAGAGATGTTGTTGGGGACACTAGTACTATTACAGAAGTCTTGTCGGGTCTTAGTTGTGCAAAGTTCACTGTATTTGGTAAACGGAGGGAACCAATAGGGTCCCCTCGTAAAGCACTTTGTACTTTACGATGGCGCGACCTGTGGACCCAAAGGGAACCTTCTTTGGCGAACGAAGGGGATGTGGAGGTTTAACCTGAACGGTGTTTGTACCGAAAGGAAGTAACCTCTCCCTCGACGGGAACCTTACTCTGGTGAACGGAGGGGATGTGGAAGTTTAACCCGCATAGTACTTGCGGAGGTAACCTCTCCCTCAACGGGAGCCTAGTGGTGAACGGAGGGAACGGAAAAGTCCCCTCGCGAAATATTCATATTCCGCGATGGCGAGACTTTGAACCCAAAGGGAACTGCCGGTGAACAAAGGGAACAGAAAGGTCCCCTCGTACTTTACGATGGCGCGACCTGTGGACCCAAAGGGAACCTTCTTTGGCGAACGAAGGGGATGTGGAGGTTTAACCCGAACGGTGTTTGTACCAAAAGGAAGTAACCTCTCCCTCAACGGGGACCTTACTCTGGTGAACGGAGGGAACAAAAGTCCCCTTGTGGAATATTTATACTCTACGACGGCGTGACTTGGGACCCAAAGGGAACCATCGGTGGACGGAAGGGACGAATAAGTTGGCACCGCGAAATACTTGTATTACGCGAAGGGGTGACTTGGGACCTGAAGGAAACCTTCTTTGGTGAACGTAGGGGATGTGGAAGTTTAACCCGCGCAGTACTCGAACTGCACGGAGGTAACCTCTCCCTCAACGGGAACCTTACTCTGGCGAACGGAGGGAACAAAAAGTCCCCTCGCAAAATATTCATATTCTGCGATGGCGCAACTTGGGACCCAAAGGGAACCATAGGGGAACAGAGGGGACGAAAAAGTTGGCACCGCGTGATACCCGTATCGCGCGATGGGGTGACTTGGGACCCGACGGAAACCTTTCTCTCTGGTGAACAGAGGGGATGAATCACTTCAACCCTTACGGTGGTAGCGCCGCATGGACTTGAAATCTCATCTCCCGACGGAAACCAAACGGATAACTAAGGGGTCACAATCTTAACCTGCCACAGGGAGACCTGGGCAGCGCGGTAGGTTGCTGACCTCGGTGGACTCCGAAGCCTCGGCTTGAACTTTGAGATGGCAAGTAAATCTCTAAAGGGCGTTAACGCGACGTCCCTGAATCAGTTAAACTCCACGATTTACGGGAGGATTCGAATAAATAACCGTCTGCGGGAAGACGGGAGCCCGGGGTTAATTCTCGCGTACGCTTGCTTAACCCCCCCGTCTTTGTGAGCTTGCTCACTGAGGTGGAATCGCAGTGGCCTGGTGGTTCTTGGGAAATGTAGCAACGATCAGTACCCGGCCTGATTGTCGGGGAACCTCGACACCTACGGGTCTCTTCATGGGTCTTGCAGCCCCTGAAGGGAATAGGTATGCTGGCTACTTCAGCGGCTCTTGGACGTAGTACCCAACGTTCCCGATAGCTCTCTAGGGGGAGGTTGCAGTACAATAGTTAATTCAAGGTATAGCAACTGAAACTAAAAGTCCTATCGATCTGTCCTACTATACTTAGTTATAGTGACAAATGCAGGTTCTATGGATCGGAACGTTAAATTCGCCAAACATTCCCTGCAAATGCGACGCATTTAGCTCGAGATTGCAGCTAAAAGAACACATTGCGGGACTCTGGAAAAAGCGCGGCTGGCATCCGCCTAAACAGAGTCTCTGCTTGGCCAAAGGTTGGTTTGGCTAAAATAAATAGGGTGAACAAAAGATCAATCCTGGTCGCAGTTCTGTGGGGCTTACGTAGCCTATCGACCCGTTAGTACAATACAATACAATACTTTGTATGCAACTCGATGCCAGGAGAGGTGATTTTAAATTGGTAAAAAATTGGATCATTTAATTAATATAGCTGGTTCAACCGCGGCAGGCCCGTAGCTAGGATTTAATTTGGGGGGGAGGGCACTTAAAAAATTTAAATTTTTGGTGGTTCTCCTTCCGAGAATTTTTATTATTTAAACAAATTTTCCTTTACTTTAAAAAAAATTTTTCTGAACATTTTGGGAGGGGGGGGGGGCACGTGCCCTAAGGTGCTTTCCTCCTGGCTACGGGCCTGAACCGCCTGAAATCACAGTTGAAAAGACAACAACCAATGAGAGTGAAAAATGACACGCTGGAGCAGCAGCAGCAGCGTGCTGGTCTTTTATATATGTGATTAGTATTATAGAATATCATAGCCACAGCAGTGGAGTGATGTGATCGCTGGTTGAGTATAGAGCGGAAATTCTGGGTTCAAATCGCGGATTGCACAGAATTTCTTGGCTTAGCCTTCCGGTGAGTATCCACACTCTGTGGTGATCCCTGACATTTGTGTCGACGTCATTGTCGTTGATACGGCTGCGTCACACACGAGAGTTTACAAGACAGGTTAGGTAGGCAAGGAATGAAGCCAAAGGCTTTCTAGGCCTGTAGAGCTATCATACGTATTGTCGTGAAACGACTTTAAAAAATCATTGTTTTTAGTAGAATTGACGTAGTCGAATTTTCTGTCGCCGAATGGGAATCGCCGAAATGCCGGTGCCGAAATGCCGGTGCCGAATTGAAATCGCCGAAATTAACATAGCCGAACATCGGGTCGCCGAATTGACCGTCGCCGTATATACGGTGCCGAATCGCTTTCGCCGAACTGCGGTCGCCGAAACGACGTGTACCGTGATACAATTTAATATAGCAGTTAATAATTGATTGAACATGTCGTTAAACGTTTTTCAAAATCACTTTCCTATTGTAATTGTATTATATCAGTACCTATACAATGCAATTGTTCTACTTTGTATGTTTGTAATATTAAATTAATATTATCACTATACAATATACTGAATATAGGTATAATTTGTTCATTTTTAACCACAAAGTTGCAGGACCGTAGCAAGGTTTCGCTTTCTGGAAGAAAAGAGTCATTCAATAAAAATATTAAAATAGTTGTATCTTTACAATTTATATATCTACCTAAATATCAGTTAAATCTTGTCGTATTTACAACCAGTAAATAATTGTGATTACTTTAGTCTGCTCTATTTAGTACTAATTACTAAATTTAAAAAAAAATAAATATTTATGCAAATAAGCAATATTTAATTCCATATTTGATCATCAAAAAATCCACAAGTTATGTACAAACATCCACTGCACCCTTAAAAATTAACTGCAAGGTGTGCATTTTTAAATGTTAGATTCCATATTGTCGATTAAGAACGTTATCGTTCCACGAAAACAAATAAATTTTTTTGAATCAGTTGGATGATAATTACTTGAAAAAGATGTGGTTCCAACAAGATAGTGCCACATGTCATACTGTTAATGCAACAATTGACTTTGAAGGAAAAGTTTGGTGAAGAAATTGTCTAAAAAATGATGCTACAAACTGACCATCACGATCTTGTGAATCTTTAGACTTCTTTTTTTGAGTCAATTGTGATCTTCTTGCACATGCCCGATTGTCAATTTTCAAAAATTTTCTGTTCATATTTTTAACTTTCATTCATATTTTTTTCATATTTTTTCGTCCTAAAGAGAGAGGTAAGTATTTATAATATTAAAGAGAAAACGAGATACATATAATAAAAAATAACTAATTCTCATAATAAAAAATTGTTGAAAACGTCATATGACTAGTAATTTTTTTTGAGTGAAGCACTAAATGTGTATTTATAAGCATCAAGGCTATTGTACAAAATTTTCAACGCACAGGATATTTACAAAACTATTTAGAACAGGAATTAATCTAAAAATTGAGTCAGCCAACTCCGCCTTTTTAATGAAGGCAGAATAAAAATATAATTTTTTTTGACAACACTGTCGTTATAGAAAACCTTGAATACGCTATAAAATACAATACATACTGAAATTTCTACCTAATGACCTGAAAATTTCTTTCTAAGTATTTTTTCCACTCTTAAATTAGGCACTTCAAGTTCTATAAATTACCCTTTTTTATTTTTTATAAATTAATACAAACTTATTCGACAGTAAATCTATTGATATAGCAGTTCAATTTGAACATAGTATAAAAACTGCGTTTTAAAAATGTCTTTATCGACAAATATATTTGCAGCTTTGAAACCATTCTTTTATTTAATTAAAATTATTGGACTGGTGCCGTTTCAATTGGAACAACATAAGTTCCAAAAATTTTCTTATGTAAACTTTGTGTGGTGTACTTTTTTACTGACTTTTCAAATATATTACACTTATACTTTTATTCTCGATGTTAATAACCATAAAACTATCATACTTGGTATCGTGGAATTCTTCAATGCCGTTCTGGGTCCCCTAAGTATAATTTTTGCTATTGTGAGAACAACTATGAAATATAAAACTGTAAAATTAAAATAACATGAGGGGTGCAGCAACTAATAGTTAAATTTTAGGTTATACAAATTTTAGACGGTTTTCATGAATTTGATAAAAAATTATTGAAGTTAAAAATAATTGATGTGAAAACGTTAATAGCTGATTACCAACAAAAGAAAAATAGTGCCATTTTCTTTACGGTAATGGCTTGGATATACTTAGCCGTTTACTACATCATGGTCATCTATTATCTTCAAGAGTTTAACGTAGAAGGAATTTTATCTATCGAGACTTATATCTTCACGTACTGTTCAGCTTTTGTGGCAATAAAATTTAGTATTTTTGTGTTACTTCTGAAAGAACGCTTTAGATGGCTTAACAATAAGGCGTCCAAGTATTCTAAAACATTTGACCGTTTTCTGTAAGTGCAATTTAATTTAAAGTAATTTATCTTTTTTTTTTATACTACAAATAGCAAAATTCCAATTTTTAGTATTTCTTTTAGATCCAGAATAACAATCCAACGGCAAAAATGCAGATATGCAGATATTGGTATCTTGCACTATCGCTTATGCAACATGGGCCAAAAAATTGTTAAAATGTATTCCGTTCTCATGCTCTTTCTAATGGTTCAATCTTTTTTGTATATAATTGCAACCATCAGCTACGCTACTGCATCAGAAATCAGAAATAGCCCCAATTCCTACACTTTAATGCTCCTAGCCGTAACTTCTATTGTTATATTTATTTTTGCTGCAGTTGTAATGGTGAATAAAATTTGCTCGAATACAACAAAAGAGGTAATATATTAACGCTCTTGTATAATAAATATATAATTACAGTTTCTTTAATTTTATGTACAGGCCAACAAACTTAAGAATATTCTTAATTTAAATTATAGTTCTTTTAACAATATATTAGGAAACGAACTAATTAATTTTGAGGTAAGTAGGTAAATAAAACAATAATTAATTTGGCCTGTGTTTGGCTACGTTCAGATTAAATTTCCTCAGTTTTTACTACTGCTATTTAGCTGAGGTAAAAAAGCAGTACTACGTACTTTTTAATTTTACTGAGGTAACTGTAAATTTGTTAGTAAATAACTTTTAGGGCAGAGTATGATAATTAAAATTCCAAAATATTAATATTGCAATGATTACTCTTTGATTACTGTTTTGTTAGTACAAGTAGTAAGAGATATTTCTTACAGTAAATGTCTACTTATAATGATAAGAAAAGCAATTTTGGTTGGAAATTGCGTTTCATTTATTTAAAAATTAAATTAAAAATATAAATAAATTAGTGATAGCTGTTTCTGAGAGCTTTTGATGGCTCCCTAATATATAATTTTGTTTAAGTTGCAGGTGATGTGCATTTCTTTGCAGACAGTGCACCATAATGTAGAGTTTCATGGTTGTGGTTTATTTCTTCTAGATAATAATCTAACTTATACGGTAAGTTCAAAACTAATGTGGCAAAACCTAATTTGGTTAGTGATAGGTCCAGCAGCGTTGAATATTTTTTTTTTATTTTCAGATGTTGGGTGGAATTGCAACCTACACAATTATATTGATACAATTTGGTATAGCAGTTGATAATTGAAAATAACTTAATTATAATCTAATTTTAGATTATTAATTTTGAATTTTCTTAGTTGTAAATATTACCTAGGTTGAATATTTGCATGTATGGAATTGGCAGATTACCTGGATTGATAAGGACTTTGATAATTATGTGAATTTAAAATACATTCTTTATAAGTGAATTGTGGCTTAAATTTTAATTTAACGAATTATACTACTGTAGTATTTAAATATAATCAATAACAAATTTACACTCAAAAACAATTTTTATTTCTAATTTTACGGATTTAAAAAAAAAATAGAAACAACAAACTAATTTACATTTGACTATGGTTTTTAGAGTATCAGTAAACTTTGTAACTTTACAGAGACAATAAATTTATATAGGTAACACAAATTATATATTATTTAATAATTGATCCGTTGCTGATTGCTATATCAAATTGCAATATTATGATGGCATAATGGAGAATTGCTCCAAATATCTGTAATCATATTAAGGTCATTTGAGTAAATAAAAGTTACAAAGTAAAAAAAATATAAATACATTTTTTAATTTAAAAGATTCATAACATTTAGACTTTTGTAGACTACCACGAATCTGCTAATTAAATCGGAAATTACGGTAGAGTAGTTATTTAAATGAAATTTCATAAAATAACATAAAAATTAATTAACAATATGTGATTTTTAAGAGTAGCAGGTAAAAGGGATGTGCAGTTAGTTGTAGGAAGATTAATGCCAGCAACTTAAGAAGAGGGGTAGTTTACTTCAATAAAAGAAAAAAAAATTAAACAAATTATTGGCCATTAAAAGTATCATAATCCAGCCTTTAATGCGTATTTAATAGAATACATTAAGGTGATTATGTTATATTGATTCGATGAAACGAGATAAATCTAATGGCCAATATGATGATTACATTAACCAAAGAACCTTTGATATATATTTATACCAACCATATACAGAAGACTCTCGTCTACAGGAAATAGTCCAAATGCAGTAACACGCACATTATGATGAATAATTTGCAATAAAATGCACAATACCTGCAATATAAATTTAAGTTAAAATAAAATAAAATGTTACGATGACCGGTTTTCTAACAAGAAAATTTAAAATATCATTTTTTACTTATAACGTAATATTAACTGTTTCCATTGAAGCCAAAACTTATAACCCAAAATTAAACTTTATGCGAGAAGAGTAATCGAAACAGTTTAGTTAAGTTGTATTACATTTCTGTATACTCACTTCATAGTTAACGACGCCATTATTAGTTGAAATTTGGATGGGACTTAAAAATTCTCTTATAATATCTCCGAATTTTTTAGCCTACAATAATTTGTAAAATTTAAAAAAAAATATGATACCATCGAAAATAGCCTTACCTCATTTGTAGTTGCAGAAGAAATTTTAACAAAAACAAAGAGAAAGGTAACTAAAGTAAACAAATTGTGCAGAGCTCCAAAAATTTGTATGTTTAATCCATATTGTGAAGAACTACCAAATCTTACATTATAAATAAACATATTAAGTATGGTTATAAATACTAGGATAACAAGAATTAAAGCAGTACTAGAATTTATTGCAGTAATTTTTTTACCAATACTGCATAAATTGCAGTGCAACATTCCTATTTTATGAAGGATTAAAAGCTTCCTTTTCATTTCCACTTCAGCTCTGAAAATAATACACTTAACTTATGCAAAGTTTTATTTTTCTTGTAAACTAGCATCACACATACCCCAAAATTAAAGTTGATTTTGCATACGAGTTAGGTTTTTTCAGAGTTTTCGCTATTTTACAAAGCCATGCAAAACGATCTTTTATTAATAATAGAAAAACACAAAATTTCATTACTTCGAAAAATATTATACAGTTAGATATAGCTATATATAGAGTGCGCATTAATACAATATTTGGATATTTATTTGAATATTGAGTATACACATAAAATAATATTGGAAAATATGCCGACACTAATAGCCAAACCAGTACGTTAAACACCACCAAAAGTGATTTGTCTCGTTTATAGCAATTTGCTATATCAATGGTATTACATTTTAGTTGAATTACAGTTTTGTCAAAATTGGACATATCACAAATTACATCCAGTGTCTAAAAAATTCTTTTTAAGTGTCCTTCAGTAAGAGCTCACCTATTTAAAATTTAAATAAAACAATCGGACACAATAGATGTCAATATAATTTTTTTTATTTGAATATGCAGGACCAATTGTACCTACATATTTTCATGGAATGGTACCATTAATGAGAGATAGGTTGGGAATTACTTTCAGCAAATTCCATTAAAATAGTGAAAGTAAAAAGGAATTATCTTGATTCATCAGATAGTTTTTGTTCTATTTAAATTTCAAATAGATATTTTCTTAATGAACCTATAGGTACCTAAATCACATATTGCAATTAAAAGGATGCTTTACCTTTCTGTAGTGTACGCAATTTCTTATAAATAAATAGCAAAAACTTGATCCACGAAATATAAGATTTATTCGGTCAATAATTTTCAAAATTATGCTCGCTGACAATGCAAATCCTGCAGATATAATTTCAAAAATTGCATACATTTGAAAAATTAATATTAAAAGAATCCAAGCAAGGCTAAAACTCGATAACGTTTGGGGACCATTTTTATTTAGTGTAAACGGAATTAAGCCAGTAATTTTCGTCAAATAAAACATTGGACGTAAAACCAAAAATAAATCGTTTCTTGAATTCATAGGCATAGCTAAATATTTAATTATCTCCGCTTCCTTCTATAATATCAACGACTTTCACAAAATTTTATGAAAATTGGTATAATGTAGTCGATAGAAAAATTATTGTTTGACAATCAATTCGCGTGATAGTTAAAGTAATAAATTCTAGTGGTAATACCTTATATTAAATAATCAATATTACATTAGTTGGAAAACCGTCAAAACGACTATTTAGACAATAATTATATGGTAAAAATTGCAACGCAAATCATTTTAATAATGCTCTATTTTTATTCTGCGCGTTTTTATTACTAGTGGTAGTTAATACCTTAACAACAACACTCGTGATTAGAAACAGTTTTGGTTATTTGATTTCAAATAAATACAAAGGATAAATACTACAACATAATTCTCTTATCCAATTTGTGAATTGAGTATCCTCAAGAGGAGAGGGTCATAATAAGGTCAGATAAATTTTGTAGCCGGGTTGGGGATCGGTCCAGTTCTTGGCTCGTTCAATTAGATCACTTTTCTACTCGATACTCGATTGAGTATCCTACCGTAATTATTATATTATCTTGTTTGGGCACCCATTCACACGCCGCCTCAAACTCCTCAAAAAATTTATTTTTTCTCAACGTCTTTTTTACACTTAATTTTTGTTAAAAAAACTAACAAAACTATTTGTAATTATTTATTATGAAATAACTATAATACATCACCAATAAATCTGTAATGAACACTGTTATAATATCTAGCAAAATCAACTAACTACATTTTAATGGTAGAGCATGTACATACCTATAGACATATACATCTAATATAATTTACTGTTCAGTATGAACGTTCATACATTTACCTAAAGATGGTTTTTCCTAAAAATATTTTTGTGGTTTTGAAACCACATTTTTATTTAACCAGAATTTGCGGCCTAGTGCCGTTTCAATTAGAGCAACACAAATTCCAAAAATTTTCTTATGTAAATTTTGTGTGGTGTGTTTTGCTATTAATTGGTCAAACATATTACTGCTACTTTTTTATTTTGAACGTAAATCATTATGAAGCTGTCATACTTGATGCTGTAGAAAACTTATATGCAATAATAAGTTGTGTTGGTATGATTATTGCAATTTTGAAAACAACTATTAATTATAAACATGTAAAATTAACTAATTTAAAAAGGTTTTGACTACAGAATAATTTTTTAGGTTATAGAAATTATAAATGATTTTCATGATTTTGATAAGAAAATATGTAAACTGAAAATAATCGATCGGAAAAGCGTTTTATCTGGATACCAAAGAAATAAAAAGTGTTTAACTTTTGTTACCTTAATTATTTGGATATTATTTGCCATATATTACAGTTATCTGCTTTACAATTTTAAAGATTTTACCACAAATGGAATTCTTTCTGTTGGATTTTATGTGTTTTCGTCATGTTTCATTTTTACAATAATACAATTTTGTAATTTTACGCTACTTCTAAAAGAACGCTTTAAATGGATAAATAATAAAGCTACCTTATATTCTAAAGCATTTTTACCTTATCTGTAAGTTTGAAAAATTACCTTTTTTTAACAAAATTACTCACTGTAAGCTTTAAAAAAATTTCAGATCTATAACAATCAATAAGCAAATATCCAAGTATGAAAATATTGGTATCATGCATTACCACTTATGTAACATCGGTGGAAAAATTGTTAAAATGTATTCGTTTCTAATTTTGCTTTTTATTTTGAAAGCATTTTTTGGCTTAATTGCTTCCATGAATTTCTTAGTTACTATATACGACTATAAAAATAATTTTCAGAGCTATGTGCTTTTGATAGATTTATTACTCGAAATGGGATTTGATTGCATTGCAATTGTATTTTTGGTGAGAACTTGTTCGACAACAACAAGAGAGGTAACCTTGCTGCTTGTGTAAAAATGTATTTTGTTCTTATGGTTTTGTTTATAATGCAGGCACACAAACTTAGAAGTATCATTAACTTACATTTAAATTATTTTAAAATTTTAAAATGTGAACAAATTAATTTAAAGGTAAGTACTTAGTACAAAATAAAAATAAATCAATACAATAACAACATTATCTTAAAATCTTTTAATTTATTAATCTTAAAAACTAAATCGTTGGGTGTTTATTTATTATTTATGCAATGTCTTAAATTTTCTTAAATTTTAAACTTGTAGGTGGGGCACTCCACACCAAATCGACCACTTTTGAACCCGACCCCTTTTGATTTTCCTGAAATTTTTACATATTATACTATCTCACCAAAAACAGTTCTGTGAATTTTTTCAAAATTTTTTATTCAAACGATGTTTTTCTTCAAACGATCGTAACTATGTCAAAAATTGACTAATCGGAACGTTTTTGTTTTGTTTTTATTTGTCTTTAAACGTACTTTTCAGGAAAAAATACAAAAAAAATATTCAAACTTGGATTCTACAAAATTTTTCATTTTTTCGGAGAAAATCATTGATTTTTCAAATTTCGACACTTTTGATTTTCGATTTTTTTATTTCAAAAACAACTCTGATTTATTCCGCGTATAACAACGCAAACTCCATAATGGGCCGAAATTTTTTTCTATTTTTTTTGTTTAATTAAAAAATATTTTGTTTTATTTTTACGCAAATAATATTTTTCAATTAAATAAAAGAATTAAATAATAGAAAAAAATGTCGGCCCATTATGGGGTTTGCGTTGTTATACGTGGAATAAATCAGAGTTTTTTTTGAAATAAAAAAATCAAAAATCAAAAGTGTCGAAATTTGAAAAATCAATGATTTTCTCCGAAAAAATGAAAAATTTTTTAGAATCTAAGTTTGAATATTTTTTTTGTATTTTTTCCTGAAAAGTACGTTTAAAGACAAACAAAACCAAAAAAAAAACGTTCCGATTAGTCAATTTTTGAAATAGTTACGATCGTTTGAAAAAAAAACAGCAGTTTTTCTAAAAATTCGTAACTTTTTTTGGGTTGAGTAAAAAATTTTGAAAAAATTCACAGAACTGTTGTTGATGAGATAGTATAATATGTAATAATTTCATGAAAATCAAAAATGGTCGGGTTCAAAAGTGGTCGATTTGGTGTGGAATGCCCTAGGTACATTTAATAATTTGTGTCTTTTTTTTTAAATGACCTGTGCTAACAAACTACCTTAAAATTTAAATTAACAAAATTTAATCTTGCTAGTATTTTTTTCACTTGACCAAACTGTAAAAATCTAATTCTTTTTGTGCTTTTACATCAAATTCTCTGCAAATCGTTCACCAACTTTATTAATACTGCATTCTATTCTTCATTCAATTCTTTTTATTTTGTCAGTAATGACAGTAAAATTTGTGGTAATTTTTTAATTTTTTTGCATTTTTACTACCTTTACATCATTTATCCACCTAGATTGATATCGCAGCAGTACGTAATATATGTACATTATAAATTCCAGTTTGATAATATCTGTTAGGTTTTTTAGAAATTACGTTATTTCTGATTATAACATTTTTGCTATTATTAAAAATTGTAAATTTTAACATAATAAAAGTGTCTTTTACCAGTTTAAAATCTTATATCTAATATTTAAGTTGCAGATTATGAACATTTCTCTGCAGACTTTGAATCATAACATAAAATTTCATGCATTTGGATTCTTTATTCTCGACGATACTCTAATTTATAAAGTAAGTTGTAAAATAATATGATAAAAATAAAAGCGATCTTTATATTTTATATTTGCAGATGGTGAGTGTATTAGCAACGTATTCAATCATAGTGATACAATTTAGATATGCAATTGATTATAGTAAATGACTATTATAGCAATTATAATTGCTAAAATTGCTTAAAATACAAAAAGCAATTATAGCAAATAAAAATAAACTTATAACTTTTTGGAATTTTCTGAAATTTTTATTCAGATTGGTACTAATTTAATTAGTTTATTTTATTGTTAAATGTTTTGTATATTTATTGTATATTTACGTGTAGTAAACGTAATCTAAAATTAGCAATAAAGTTATCGAATATTAATATTAATCGTTTTAAAATTTTATAATAATCAATATTACAATATTGATAAAATGTCGTTAATTCCAATTAATCAACAATATCGGAACGGTCTTAAAAACTCATTCAAATCTTTTAAGTTTCTATGGAATATCTTATAATTTATTAATTAAATACGGTCAAACATCCATTTACATTTAATTTCTATAGAGTAGGTACCTACTCGAAAAAACAGTCCCATCTCCATAAATACCGGAAAAATAACCCAAAAAGAGTTATTTCCGTTAGGAAGAAAGGCGATTTATCATCAACTCAGTTCTAGGTTATGGTCTGTAGCGCTTGCTTATATTATATAATATTCATTCCGTATTTTTTTTTAAATTTTTCAAGCATTTTTGCCCATAATTAATAGGTACTATTAACTACTGAGCTAATTAATTTTATTATGATATGCAGTTGAACATCCCACATAATCCCCAATATCCCCAAATATCAAAAAATTCCCACCCCTCAAATATAGACTGACATAAATGGATGCTCCTACCAAATTACACCCGGTTTTCTGATATTAATTTTTTTGTTTCATTGATTTATAATATCAAGTAATTTCATACCCTTCCCGACATATCAATGCTTATATATCAATTTCAAAGCGTTAATATATTTTAAATTATTTATTAATTCACCAATAGCTTGTAAACCACAAATATATTTAAATATAACTATTGATTAATAACAGTTCAATGTAAACAATCTTCCTGACCACACAATTTTTGAAGGATGTCTTTACCTACAAATATATTTGAAGTTTTGAAACCACTCTTCTATTTATCAAGAATTTGCTGCTTAGCACCGTTTCAGTTAAATATCTACAAATTTCAAAAATTTTCTTATGTAAATTTTGTGTGGAGTATTTTATTATTAACTTTTCAAACTTATTACACTTATTATTTTCTCGTGAGTGTTAATCACAACGAAGCCATCATACTTAATGTTGTAGAGTATTTGACTTCAGCTGTAGGTTATGTCTGCATACTTAGCACAGTTTTGAAAACTACCATCAATTATAAACAAGTAAAATTCAACATTGTAAATGTTTCACCTAACAGTAAATTTTTAGGTCATAGAAATTGTGAACGATTTTCATGATTTTGATAAAAAGTTATTACAACTGGAAATAACTGATGTAAAAATTATTACAGCTGCTTACTGTAGAAAGAAGAAATGGATAACTTTTTTTACGTTACTTATTTGGTTATACCTTGCTCTGCATTTTATCACAGCCATTTACTTTATTAAAGACTTTACCTTAAATGGAATTCTTTCTGTTGTATCTTACGCCATAACACTTTTTACCGTTTTCATGGAAATACAGTACTGTACTTTTGCGCTTCTGCTGAAAGAACGTTTTGAATGGCTTAATAACAGAACGACCTTATATACTAAACCATTTCTTTCTTATGTGTAAGTAAACTTTGAAATATTTTTGTTTTGGTAATCAATAAAAAAAAATGGAAAAATTATATTTGTGAAATAATTTATTGCAGATTTACAACAGCAATCCAAAAGCAAAAATCGAACTATGAGACTCTTGGTATTATGCACTTCCACTTATGTAGCATAGGTGCAAAAATTGTGAAAATGTATTCATTTTTGATTTTTCTTCTAATATTTCAAGCACTTTTAGCTTTAATTGAAACCATCAACTTTTGTGCATATTCAGAAATTAAAAACGATTTCTATTCTTATATCATTATGACGATGGGAGTATCTATCGTTGGATTTAGTTCTCTTGAAGTTCTAATCTTGGTAAGAATATGCTCGACTACAACAAGTGAGGTAAGCTTGCTGATACTGTAAAAATTATTTTGTATAGTTTTGTTTATTACACAGGCACAAAAACTTAAAAGAAACCTTAATTTACAATTAAATTCTGGTGGAATATTAAGAAATGAACTTATTAATTTAGAGGTAATAATGAATAATTATTAAAACACTTATTAGATAACTGCAAAAAAAAAATCCAAAATTGGATTGGGGAAAATTCTCAACCCGTATAGGTTATTTTATTAAATTACCGTATCCAGATCGTCCACATCATAACGAATTTCCAGTGAGAAGAATAAATTAACCTTTTCAAAATGGTTGATAGACCACATCTTATTGTCTTTTGTGTTAAATGATTCAATTCTTCTTCTTCTTCTTCTGCACGTGCTAGGCGTTACGACACCCTCAATCATTGGTCCCTCCATCTTTTTCTCGGTTTTCCGACACTACGCCGTTCTGTAGGTTTGTACATGTATAGCTGCATGGATTAATCAATTTATTTATGTTATTTCAAATAATACTTGTTTATGAAAAAAAGATAATTTTGATACTTTCAGTTGCAGGGAATGTGCATATCTTTGCAGACGATGCATCATAATATCAAATTTCACGCATGTGGATTCTTTATTATCGACTATAATCTAATTTCTGCAGTAAGTTGCAAAATAAAATGCAACTTCGATAATGTGAACTAATTAATGTTGTCTGAGTTTGAATTATTAATTTCTTGTTTCAATAAAAGAAAAAAACACTGCATGAAATAATAATGTGTGTTTTGTATATAAAATCGTTGAAATTAAAATTGGCGATGGAGTTCTAAGCAAAAAAATATCAAAAGATAGTACTAACCTAAAATTATTTATTTAAATTTAAAAAAGTTTAAAATAAAATTTCATGAGATACTGCGAATTTGGATTAAAATGGTTTCAGATTATCAAGGTTGTACTGTATTCTTATACATATAATACTTATAAAATAGCTATAAAGATAACTATATTTTATATTTTCAGATAATCAGCACAGTTGCAGCTTATACAATTATAGTGATACAATTTGGGCTCGCAATTGATGATATTATGAAATAAATTTAATAATAATTTACATATTAAGATTTCACTGAGTAAAATGAGAAAATTATAGCCACTATTTACTAGCTTCAGTCAAAGATTTTAATTTACATGAGACGACTCTAAATTAACATTTAAATTATAAAACTAAATCCAAATTAACTATCTAAATTATTATCCGATACTATTGAAAAATGTTAAAATCTCATATTATATTAACTTTAGGTAATGTAATTTAAAATAAACTATTTCACAGATATTAATAAACAAAATTAAATTAATGTAAATTAGTTATGTATTATTTTAATAATTAAAACGAACTCCCATATTTGCTAAAACACTGGGTTATTATTTATGAGATATTGTTAAATCAAGTTGTAAAACAAATACGCAATAATATAAAATTGTTCCCAACATCTGCAACAAAAATTAAATTATTTACCTTAAACCAAAAAAATGTAAACTTAGAGGGACCATCTAGCACTAAAAATTAAAATAAATATTCTGAAAATTTGGAAATTATTGAATAATTTATTTACTGCCCAATCTTATTCATTAAAAGCTTAAAACATTATCTGTTGAATTGAATAGTTAATAGAATATTGATTTTAATTTTTAGTACTAAGTGGTCAATGTATGTAATTGTGACGTAACATCTTTTTAGTATTGAGTTCAAAATTAAAAATATTCTTATTACCAGTTACAACTGTCAGCCAGAAATAATTAAATTGCTCTAGCTAGCTTTATCTAGACACTAAGCTCCGTAGTCCTAATTTTTAAAAATTTAATTGCTACTCTAATGAACCATTCTCGCAACGAGGTTCTATGGTAAGTCAGTCCACAAGTAAAATCTCACTTCCGTATAATGACTATATATAATGTCCAATCAAATATTCAAAATTAAGTCTCAACGTGGTCTTGATCTCAACTTTAATTCAAGACTGACTTGACCCCGGTTTGCCCCCCTAGATCCGGAGCTGAATAGTTCCTTCATTTTAAATTACCTTTACTGTTAATTTTTTTTATACTTGTAATTTTTCAAAGTTAATAGAATAATTGTTACTGTAGCCGAGGGCCGCAGTTGTTCAGCACCCTACAAAAGGTTCGTAACAACACATAATAATTACCATGTAAACAAAGCTTCCATCTATAACAAACAATCCACCTGCAGTTAAACGGACATTTTGATGACTAAGTTGCAACACAACGTTTAAGCCCTAGAACAGATCACTTAACAAATAGTTTTTAATTTTATGATTAGTACTCACTTCTAAATCGATTAAACCGTTACGTTTTACTTCAATAGGATACACAATTTTTAAAACAGTTTTTTTCAATTTTTTACCCTAAAAATAAAAGCAATGCACTCCTAGCCGACAGTCAAAAACTACACTTACCTCAGCTGAAGTAGATGTAGAAATTTTTACCAGAAAGAATAATAAACCACTAAATATTAAAATTTCAATAGAAACAACCAAAATGTGTGATACCGAGAACCAGTTAGTAAAATTTAATTTAAGATTGAAGAAGAAAATATCTACTGCAGATACGAACACCTTCAAAATGATAATAATAATAGGACCAGAATATATTTTGTTTATTTTCTTACTAATGGTACATAAATTGTAGTGTAGTATTCCAATTTCATGAAGAATTATAAGCTTTTTTTCCACTTCTACATCTTGCCTAGAAATAAAGTTGGTTCTGTAACTGTTAGATAATGTTATTACGTGCTAATTCGTATCTAATATGTCACTTTTCAACATAATCTTGTTGTGCTGGATATAAAGTGACATTTTAGATACAATACTGACCAAAATTAATAAAATTCGTGCATTTTTAAATATATCTAAATAGTAATGAAGTAATTTAGTTAAAATGTGTACTCACTGAAAAAGTAAAACTATTTTTGTATTTTTACTATTAGATTTAATCATTGTTTCTGTTACATTGTTTAGCCATATAAACCGTTCCTTTACTAGTTGCAGAAAAGCATAGAATTGTTATACTTCAAATACCATACAAAAAGTGAAACTGTTAGCAATTCTAAATAGTATTCTCACAAGAGTAAATTTATTAACGTCCATCAGTAAATCTATTAAAAACTGGCCAAATATTACAAACCAAATGAATAATGTGCTTATCGATGTATGTATTTTGTAATTTTTGTAAGACTTTTTCACATCGATATTTTTAAATTTTAATCGAATTATAGTTTTATCAATTTCCGAGATATCGTCAATAACTTCTAAAATCTAGAAAATTAAATCAGTAAAATACAAAATTTTTATTTTTTTTTACCTTTTTGTAGTAAATGTAGTTAACTATAATAAAAACAATCATAATTATGTTACTTGAAGTCAATTCAGAAATTTCAATTATCGTTAAAATGATTGATTGATATGGGACGAAATTGATTATATTAAAAATCAAAAAGTAAGTTTGAAAAATTATAACGAAAACGTTCCAAATTAAATTGAAAACTGATAAGGTGTGGCCACAATTTTTACCTATGTTGAACGGAACCAGACCAGTAATTTTTGTTAAATAAAACATGGGGTGTAACGTCGAATATACGTCTTCTGCTGTTAACATATTTTGGATGAAATTTATTATACTAAATTGCATTTCTTGAAATCTTTGCATTTTTGAAAATTATGTCCAAAATAATTATTTATTTTATGATCTTTTCATTTTTATATTAAGCGATACAACTTATATATCGTTAGATGTAATACGTGTTTGTACTAAATTATAATGACTTTGGCACTGAGGTGTCACAAAATAAAATTAAACCTTCGACATTATTCACCTATCGATTAAAATTAAGTCAATACTTTACTACAATATTATTAACATTTTATATGTTTATTACAGTAACCCGTGTCAATCAATATAATGTTCGTAATACATAACCTCACATAAGGTCCATATAACTCCGCCATTAAAATTTTATAATTTTTTATATACTTCATTTTATATGAGTTAAAGCACAATATTGCAAGGACACCAGTAGAAAACAATTGAAATAAGAAAACATTAATAATTGGTTAACTAAATTATAGTTTTATTTTTAACTAACAATTTGTTCAACCACTCATTAATTCATAGACTCTTTTATGTGTATCTCATTCTCTCTTTAGTATTTCTCTCTTCACTACAGTAAATATAGTACAAACTAAAATCACGAATTGATACATCAATTAACAATTTTAACTCAAAATTTAAAAAAAAATATAGTACTGTCATGGGAACTACAAATGTGTGCAAATTTTAAGATAATCGAGCATGAAACAGCACGTCAAAATTGGATTACAAGATTTGTAGTAAAGCTAAACAAAGACTATATGAAGTTAAGTGAGGGCTTGTAAAAATGATAATAAATGTGTAAATAAGTAAATTTATTTTGCAGCAAAATATACCTAAATACATTTGATAAAATACTTCATTGCACTTTTTTAAGACTTGTTCCAATTTTGTCTTAGTTGTGAATAGGAGATAATATTATTTATGTGAAATTGTTAAATCAAGCTGTAGAACAAATAGACAATAATATACAATAGTTCCAAACATCTGTAACAAATTATTAAAATATTAAATTATTTTATTAATCCTAAAAAAATATCAACAAACAAATAAATTATTTAGTCTAATCCAAAGAGAATCTAAACTATATAGACATATTATGTAAACTTTTTAATTAAATAGGTGGTTTCCTGTGCTGCCCCCCCCCCCCCGATGTGTATGGGGCATTCCACACCAAATCGACCACTTTTGAACCCGACCCCTTTTGATTTTCCTGAAATTTTTACATATTATACTATCTTATCAACAACAGTTTTGTGAATTTTTTCAAAATTTTTTACTTAACCCAAAAAAAGTTACGAATTTTTAGAAAAACTGCTGTTTTTTTCTTCAAACGATCGTAACTATTCCAAAAATTGACTAATCGAAACGTTTTTTTTTTGGTTTTGTTTGTCTTTAAACGTACTTTTCAGGACAAAATACAAAAAAAATATTCAAACTTAGATTCTACAAAATTTTTCTTTTTTTCGGAGAAAATCATTGATTTTTCAAATTTTGAAATTTTTGATTTTTGATTTTTTTATTTAAAAAAAAACTCTAATTTATTACCCGCATAACAACGCAAACCCTATAATAGGCCGACATTTTTTTCTATTTCTTTTGTTTAATTGAAAAATATTATTTGCGTAAAAATAAAACAAAATATTTTTTAATTAAACAAAAAAAAAAGAAAGAAATTTCGGCCCATTATGGGGTTTGCGTTGTTATACGCGGAATAAATCAGAGTTGTTTTTGAAATAAAAAAATCAAAAATCAAAAGTGGACAAATTAGAAAAATTAATGATTTTCTCCAAAAAAATAAAAAACTTTGTAGAATCCAAGTTTGAATATTTTTTTTGTATTTTTTCCTAAAAAGTACGTTTAAAGACAAATAAAAACAAAAAAAAAACGTTTTGATTAGTCAATTTTTGAAAAAGTTACGATCGTTTGAAGAAAAAAAACATCAGTTTTTCTAAAAATTCTTAACTTTGTAAACAATTTTGAAAAAATTTACAGAACTGTTTTTGATGGGATAGTATAATACGTAAAATCACTTGTGTAAATTTTTTCAAAATTTTTTACAAAGTTAAAATTTCAGAAAAACTGATGTTTTTTTTCTTCAAACAATCGTAACTATTTCAAAAATTGACTAATCAAAACGTTTTTTTTTTTGTTTTTGTTTGTTTTTAAACGTACTTTTAAGGAAAAAATACAAAAAAATATTCAAACTTGGATTCTACAAAATTTTTTATTTTTTCGAAAAAAATCATTGATTTTTCAAATGTTTCCACTTTTGATTTTTGATTTTTTTATTTCAAAAGAAACTCTTATTTATTTTTCGTATAACAACGCAAACCCCGTAATGGGGCCACATTTCTTTCTATTTATTTTGTTTAATTTAAAAATATTTTGTTTTATTTTTACGCAAATAATATTTTTTAATTAAACAAAAGAAATAGAAAGAAATGTCGGCTCGTTATGGGGTTTGCGTTGTTATACGCGGAATAAATCAGATTTTTGTTTTAAATAAAAAAATCAAAAATCAAAAATGTCGAAATTTGAAAAATTAACGATTTTCTCCGAAAAAATGAAAAATTTTGTAGAATCCAAGTTTGAATATTTTTTTTGTATTTTTTCCTGAAAAGTGCGTTTAAAGACAAACAAAAACAAAAAAAAAGTTCTGATTAGTCAATTTTTGACATAGTTACGATCGTTTGAAGAAAAACAACTTCAGTTTTTCTAAAAATTCGTAACTATTTTTGGGTTGAATAAAAAATTTTGAAAAAATTCACAGAACTGTTTTTGGTGAGATAGTATAATATGTAAAAATTTCAGGAAAATCAAAAGGGGTCGGGTTCAAAAGTGGTCGATTTGGTGTGGAATGCCCCATATATATTTATTTATATGATAAAATTGTTATATAATAAAAATCTTGTCTACAAGAAAATACAAGAAAATTTGTTAAATCAAAAATTCGAAGAAAATTTATTTCAATTTTTAGTTCTAAGTGATTTCTCTACAACTTTTTAGAGGAGCCAGCTAAACAAAACAAGTAAATGTTGATGTCTGACTTTATGAGCTTAAAATGAACGTAATGGGAACAAAAATATGAAGGTGCCGTAGTCGATTATCTACGGAAACAAACAAATGTGACTTTTCGTGCTCAAACCAAACCTACAACTAGAAGATTTAAAGCACACGATTAGTCATAGCAGAGAAACGTCATTTCACACCAGTCTACCGTTATGTTTAATGTTATTGCACTGTACATCTAGAACAAAAAATGCACACAAAAATCAATAACTACATAGTCACGTAAAAAACAACTTTGATACAATAAACAAAATGTATAATTCCAACAAACTTGGTTTATTCCAAAATGGTCTAAACCCTTAATAGTAAACCCGAACTGAAAGATTGATCAGTCGGTACTAACAATAGTTTCAATTAATTAAATTACGGCAATATTTACATCAGGAAATAAAATAAATATTCCATGCTTTGATGGCAAAATTGAATTCCTGAAAACCTAATCAGAAGGGTTAATAAGAAAAGATCATCACTGGTCGCAGTTCTGCAAGGTTCTCTCAACTAAACAACTTTTGAGTACAATACAATAGAATGATAAACAATTACATCAGATAATAATTACCATGTAAATGACACTGTTGTTTATAACAAACAATCCACCTGCAGTTAAGCAAACATCCTGATGGGTAAGTTGCAACATAACGTTCAAGCCCTGTAAGAGAACATTCACGTAAAAATTTGTTTTTATATTTAAGTTTACTTACTTCTAAATCGATTAGACCGTGACGCTGTACTTCAATAGGATATACAAATTTCAGAATACTTTTTTTAATGTTTTGAGTCTAAAAATCAAACTAATGTATGTATAGCAGATGGAGTCGAAAACTACACTTACCTCAATTGTAGTAGATGAACAAATTTTTACCAAAAAGAATAATAAACCAGTAAATAAGGGTATTACGATAGCACTAGAAGTAATCAAAGATATCGACGACCCAGGAGTAAAACTTAACTGTAGATTCATAAAGAAAATATCTAGTGCTGATATGAAAATCTTCAAAATTATAATAATAATAGGACCAGAGTATATTTTGTTTATTTTTTTACTAATGGCACATAAATTGTAGTGTAGTATTCCAATTTCATGAAGAATTGTAAGGTTGTTTTTCATTTCTACTTCTTGCCTAGAAATAAAGTTGCTTATTAGCAAATTCGTATCTAATATTTAACATAATCTTTAGTGCTGCATATAAAGTGACATTTTAGAAACGATACTGACCACAATTAATAAAATTCGTTTATTTTTAAATTTGTCTAAATAATAATAACATTTCTTACGAAGCGTTTCACAGTGCAATATAATTAAAAATAATTAATAATTTAAAATGTGTTTATTTTTAAAATTAGCTAAAACGTCTACTCACTGATAACGTAAAACTATTTTTGTATTTTTACTGTTAGATTTACTCAATGTTTCTGTTACATTGTTTAGCCATATAAAACGTTCCTTTACCAGCTGCAGAAAAGCATAGAATTGTTGTACTTCAAATACCATACAAAAAGTAAAACTGTCAGCAATTCTAAATAGTATTCTCACAGGAGTAAATTTATTAACATCCATCAGTAAATCTATTAAAAAATGACCAAATAATACAAACCAAATGAATAATGTGCTTATCAATGTATGTATTTTGAAATTTTTGTAAGACTTTTTCACATCGATATTTTTAAATTTTAATCGAATTATAGTTTTATCAATTTCCGAAATATCGTCAATAACTTCTAAAATCTAGAAAATTAAATCAGTAAAATACAAAATTTTTATTTTATTTTTTTTACCTTTTTGTAGTAAATGTAGTTAACTATAATAAAAACAATCATAATTATGTTACTTGAAGTCAATTCAGAAATTTCAATTATTGTCAAAATTATTGATTCATATGCGACGAAATCAGTTATGTTAAAAATCAAAAAGTAAGCTTGAAGAAATATAATAAAAACGTTCCAAATTAAATTAAAAACTGATAAGGTGTGGCCACAATTTTTACCTATGTTGAACGGAACCAGACCAATAATTTTGGTTAAATAAAACATAGGATGTAATGTCGAAATTACGGTTTCGGCTGAAAGCATTTCTTTGATTAAGTGTTTTAAACCACACTTCATTTTTCAAAATCTTCAATATTAATATATTGAAACTGGAACTGGAGGAAGTGCTGTAACTTTAGCTAACGATTGTGATAACTTACCAAATTTAGAATAAAATAATATTGTAATTTAAAGTAATGTCCCAGATAATTATTTATTTACGAGGTTTGATTTTTATTTTAAACTATATAATTGTGATATCATTAGATGTTGCGTGTTTTTATTTAATTATAATGTCTTTGGCATTGAAGTGTCACAAAATGAATCAATCAAAACTCTTTGTGAGTTCCAAAATTTATTATTTTCGAAATCAAAAATCAATGTCACGTAACTGGTAAAATTATTATTACTTACTTACTAAAAAAAACAATTTCAAATTGATAACGATAATCTGTACTTACAAATAAGAATCTTTAATTTCATCTCCCTTTTGGGATGGAAATAAGAAAACATTTAAAATTTTGCGCGTCCGCTTGTAGTACATAACCGGGCAAGCTATGTAAATGTAAACTTCTGATGCATTTAAAGCGACCACAATGTTAAATTTTTTCTATGAAGTGGACAATAGAAAGTTCTTGCAGAAATACCAATTTGAATTCTTTACCGAATGGGTAAGTTAAAAAAAATTAAAAAAAAAAGAAGATTTAGACACTGCATTTTACCTTACGTAGCAGGTTGTGGCCACGGCACACGGTGGAGAAGATCACCACCGTCAAGCACAAACCGGGGACTTTCTGTTAAGATAGTAGTGTTTTTAGACTTCTTCTCAATTACCTAGATTAGTTTAGACTTGGTGGTGTGGTGGCGGACGTGGTGCAAGCTCGTACCGCAAGCAATCTAAAAGTTTTTCATAAGTTCTTACAGGTAATCTTGTGGAACAATCCTGTTGTAGGTTGGATTTTAGATAATTTATTTTGGTTGTAAATAGCACAAACAAAATAAGATATTAAATGTATCAATATTAGTAAATTATTTATTGTGCAGCAAAATATACATACATTTTATAAAATATTTGATAAAATTTTCTTACAACTTTTCCCAAGTTTTCTTTTAACTTTGAATAAGATATTTATGGGAAATTGCTAAATCAAGCTGTAGAACAAATATGCAATAATATACAATAGTTCCAATCATCTGTAACAAATATTAAATTATTTATTCTAAACCAAAGAGGATCTAAACTAGATACAGACATTGTTTTGTTAACTTTTTAATAAGATAGATGGTTTTCTACGTCCCGTGTCGGACATCTGTTGGTTTATTTATTTATTACCAACATAAGTTAGTTCTAAGAGTAAGTTAGGTTCTTGTCTACAAAGGAACACAAAAACTTATCTATCAAATCAAAAAATTGGTAAAATATTGCTTTTAATTTGCATTTCTAAGTGATCTCTCTAAATTGTCTTTTACTAACTCACTGAGAGCTTTTGAATGATTTATAAGAAATACTAGCTGACCCGGCAAATTTCGTACCGCCACAGAATCAATAATTTTTTCGTGAATTTTTGCGATGTTTTAATAGTTTACTCTGCTATTCGATAAATCCAACAAATCAAAGATCATAAAAATCGGTTCAGCCGTTCTCGAGTTATAAATGGTGTAACTAACACGACTTTCTTTTATATATATGGGGCATTCCACACCAAATCGACCACTTTTGAACCCGACCCCTTTTGATTTTCCTGAAATTTTTACATATTATACTATCTCATCAAAAACAGTTCTGTGAATTTTTTCAAAATTTTTTATTCAACCCAAAAAGAGTTACGAATTTTTAGAAAAACTGATGTTTTTCTTCAAACGATCGTAACTATGTCAAAAATTGACTAATCGGAACGTTTTCATTTTGTTTTTGTTTGTCTTTAAACGTACTTTTCAGGAAAAAATAAAAAAAAAATATTCAAACTTGGATTCTACAAAATTTTTCATTTTTTTGGAGAAAATCATTGATTTTTCAAATTTTGACACTTTTGATTTTTGATTTTTTTATTAAAAAAAAATCTGATTTATTCCGCGTACAACAACGCAAACCCCATAATGGGCCGACATTTCTTTCTATTTCTTTTGTTTAATTAAAAAATATTATTTGCGTAAAACTAATACAAAATATTTTTTAATTAAACAAAAAAAATAGAAAGAAATGTGGGCCCATTATGGGGTTTGCGTTGTTATACGAGAAATAAATAAAAGATTCTTTTGAAATAAAAAAATCAAAAATCAAAATTGGAAAAATTTGAAAAATCAATGATTTTCTCCGAAAAATTAAAAAACTTTGTAGAATCCAAGTTTGAATATTTTTTTTGTATTTTTTCCTGAAAAGTACGTTTAAAGACAAACAAAAACAAAAAAATAACGTTTTGATTAGTCAATTTTTGAAATAGTTACGATTGTTTGAAGAAAAAAAACATAAGTTTTTCTGAAATTTTAACTTTGTAAAAAATTTTGAAAAAAATTACACAACTGATTTTACGTATTATATTATCCCATCAAAAACAGTTCTGTAAATTTTTTCAAAATTGTTTACAAAGTTAAGAATTTTTAGAAAAACTGATGTTTTTTTTCTTCAAACGATCGTAACTTTTTCAAAATTAGACTAATCAAAACGTTCTTTTTTTTGTTTTTATTTGTCTTTAAACGTACTTTTTAGGAAAAAATACAAAAAAAATATTCAAACTTGGATTCTACAAAAATTTTTATTATTTCGGAGAAAATTATTAATTTTTCCAATTTTGATTTTTGATTTTTTTATTTCAAAAACAACTTTGATTTATTCCGTGTATAGCAACGCAAACCCCATAATTGACCGAAATTTTTTTCGATTTTTTTTGTTTAATTAAAAAATATTTTGTTTTATTTTTACGCAAATAATATTTTTCAATTAAACAAAAGAAATAAAAAGAAATGTCGGTCTATTATGGAGTTTGCGTTGTTATACGCGGAATAAATCAGAGTTTTTTTTGAAATAAAAAAATCAAAAATCAAAAGTGTCAAAATTTGAAAAATCAATGATTTTCTCTGAAAAAATGAAAAATTTTGTAGAATCCAAGTTTGAATATTTTTTTTGTATTTTTTCCTGAAAAGTACGTTTAAAGACAAACAAAAACAAAAAAAGAACGTTTTGATTAGTCAATTTTTGAAATAGTTACGATTGTTTGAAGAAAAAAAACATAAGTTTTTCTGAAATTTTAACTTTGTAAAAAATTTTGAAAAAAATTACACAACTGATTTTACGTATTATATTATCCCATCAAAAACAGTTCTGTAAATTTTTTCAAAATTGTTTACAAAGTTAAGAATTTTTAGAAAAACTGATGTTTTTTTTCTTCAAACGATCGTAACTTTTTCAAAATTAGACTAATCAAAACGTTCTTTTTTTTGTTTTTATTTGTCTTTAAACGTACTTTTTAGGAAAAAATACAAAAAAAATATTCAAACTTGGATTCTACAAAAATTTTTATTATTTCGGAGAAAATTATTAATTTTTCCAATTTTGATTTTTGATTTTTTTATTTCAAAAACAACTTTGATTTATTCCGTGTATAACAACGCAAACCCCATAATTGACCGAAATTTTTTTCGATTTTTTTTGTTTAATTAAAAAATATTTTGTTTTATTTTTACGCAAATAATATTTTTCAATTAAACAAAAGAAATAAAAAGAAATGTCGGTCTATTATGGAGTTTGCGTTGTTATACGCGGAATAAATCAGAGTTTTTTTTGAAATAAAAAAATCAAAAATCAAAAGTGTCAAAATTTGAAAAATCAATGATTTTCTCTGAAAAAATGAAAAATTTTGTAGAATCCAAGTTTGAATATTTTTTTTGTATTTTTTCCTGAAAAGTACGTTTAAAGACAAACAAAACCAAAAAAAAAACGTTCCGATTAGTCAATTTTTGAAATAGTTACGATCGTTTAAAAAAAAAACAGCAGTTTTTCTAAAAATTCGTAACTTTTTTTGGGTTGAGTAAAAAATTGTGAAAAAATTTACAGAACTGTTGTTGATGAGATAGTATAATATGTAAAAATTTCCGTAAAATCAAAAGGGGTCGGGATCAAAAGTGGTCGATTTGGTGTGGAATGCCCCATATAGAAGATGAAGCTATTTTTGTTACCAAATTTTGTTTAAAAATGGGGGGGGGGGATTAGAGTTTAGAAATGGGAGGTCTATTGTTGTTTTTCTAATTTTTAGTTAATTTTAAATTTAAGCAATGCCTTTTTGGTATCGTGGTCAGATAATACATTTTTTTCAAAAATTGGCTTTTTGTGAAATTTTGCGATGTCTAAAATGTAGTCAAATTAAAGGGTATAAACAGTTTGAACATCAAATACTCACATCAAGAAACTCGTTATCAATTTTAAAAATTCTTCTTGGTGGTTTTTATTTAGATAAATGTGAGCTATTTTTGCTACAAAATTTTGTGTAGAAATCTGGGGGGGGGGGGGGCATTAGAAATTAGAAATGGGAGATATCTTCTTTTTTTTTTTAATTTTTAATTAATTTTAAATTTAAGCGATTTCTTTTGGGTAGCGTGAATAAATTTATCTGGACAGTTAGCTAACTAATATATTTAAGGTCGCTCACTGTCAGACACAGTATACAATTAGTGCGTCAATAATTTGATCGTGAATCGAATCACCTTCCAGGGATCATCCCTTTTATCGATAACTCGATGCTACAATCCAAATACTGGATTCGATGTTTTTCATTGGTAAATGGATTTATCTGTACAGATGTACATTACATTACTTGCAACAATATTAGGTGGTGCTCTCTACGCGACTAAGTACCGAACTAACTTTTAGGTCAAAAAGTGAATTTTCTTTATAAATCGTTTTTTTGTGAATTTTTGCGATGTTTTAATAGTTATTCTGCTATTCGAGATGGCGAGAAATCCAACAAATCAAAGATCATAAAAATCGGTTCAGCCGTTCTCGAGTTATAAATAGTGTAACTAACACGACTTTTTTTTATATATATAGAAGAAGAAGATTAGTTTTCTAAGCTCACCTGTAATGTAAAACAATTGTAAATATTTTTAAAAAGGAAAGATGTAATCTTCCAAATTTACCAAAAAATGTAGAGCAAAATAGTCAATTAATTATCTGGCAGCCATGCTGCGCTAAAAGTACTCAAGTCAATAGCTTTGAGTCTTTACTCACATAGGAATGCAGACATTTTTTCAATAAACTAACCAAGGGCAACAAAGTCCTGAGGGAAATGAAATAGCTGATAAATTAGATAGATCAGACTCGAAAACGGGCCCAATTAAACCAAACTACAAAGGGGTGGAAATCAAAATGTAGAAAGCTGGGAGCAAGAAAATTTTCTGGTACAACATACTAGTACAAAGGCAGCTAAAGAAATTCATAAGGTATTCGTGTGGAAATGCTAAACAGTTTCTTCTTTTATCAAAGAACAAAATTAGACTCATTGCAGGGGTGCTTACTGAATACTGTTCAGTGATATACCACCGCAAAAAAATGGTAGGTACTAGAAGTCAGTGACAGATGATGTAAGCTTTTGAATCTGAGTTCGAATCCGATATTGAATTCCTGAAAACCTAATTAGAGGGGGTAACAAGAAAATATTAATAGTGGTGGCAGTTTTCGAAAGCTTTCGCAGCTAATCAACTCTTAAGTACAATGCAATACAATGATAAACAAAAAATCAATTACGTCACATAATAATTACCATTAAAAAAACACTATCGTTTATAACAAACAATCCACCTGCAGTTAAACAAACATTTTGATGACTAAGTTGCAACACAAAGTTCAAGCCCTGTAAAAGAACAATCATGTAGGAAATAAATTTTATTTATAAGATTACTTACTTCTAAATTGATTCGACCGTGGGGCTGTACTTCAATAGGATATACGATTTCCAGAATATTTTCTTTAATTTTATGAGCCTAAAAATCAAAGTAATGTGCGCATAGCAGATGGAGTCAAAATCTACACTTACCTCAGCTGTAGTAACTGTACATATTTTTACCAAAAAGAATAATACACATGTAAATAAGGGTATTGTGACAGCACCAGAAGCAATAAAACTGTAGGATACCGACGATGCGGAAGTAAAACTTAATTGTAGATTGATAAAGAAAGCATCTAATGCAGATATGAAAATCTTCAAAATAATAATAATAATAGGACCAGAATATATTTTGTTAATTTTTTTGCTAATGGAACATAAATTGTAGTGTAGTATTCCAATTTCATGAAGAATTGTAAGGTTGTTTTCCATTTCTACTTCTTGCCTATGAAGGAAAATCACTTTTGTAATCGTAAGATAATGTTATTATGACCAAACTCATACATATATTTAAAATATTATTAAAGTACTGCATATAAAGTAAAATTTTGGACACGATACTGATCAAAATAAATAAGATTGGTGCGTTTTAAAATTATTTTCAATAACAATGAAATAAAAAATAAATAAGGGAATATTTTTTATGAAACCAAGCGACAATCAGATGATGGTCGTTTGAGACCAAAATTATGGACTTTCTTGTCATAAATATTTTTTTAAAATTTAATTTAAATGTCTACTCACTGAAAACGTAAAGTTCTTGCATTTCTCCTATTAGACTTAATCATAGATTTTGTTACATTATTTAGCCATATAAAACGTTCCTTTACTAGTTGCAGAAAAGCATGGAATTGTTGTACTTCAAATACCATACAATAAGTGAAGTCGTCAGCAATCCTGTACAGTATTGCCGCAGGAGTAACTTGGTCCATATGCATCAGCATAGCTATTGAAAGATGGCTCAATAATATAAACCAAATCAATAATGTACTTCTTAATGTTTTCATTTTGTAATTTTTATAAGACTTTTTCAAATTGATATTTTTTAATTTTAATCGAAATATAGTTTTATCAATTTCCGAAATATCGTCAATAACTTCTAGAATCTAGAAAATTAAATTAGTAAAATCCAAAAAATTTTGAAGCACAGCTGTGGAGTGATGTGAAATTCTGGATTTAAATCACATTCACACGCAGTGGTAAAAGAAAAAACAACAGAACAAAAGTGCCTAACTCAAAAATTCTATAACATACAAAAATACTCAACAAACTAAAAAATAACTTAAAAAATCGACATTTAAAAGTGCTAATAACACTTCAAAACGTAAATGAAAAAATATTGTATATTTTTACCTTTTTGTAGTAAATGCAGTTAATTATAATAAAAGCAATCATAATTATATTACTTGAAGTTAATTCAAAAATTTCAATTATCGTTAAAATTAGTGATTCATACGCGACAAAACTGGTTATGTTAAAAATCAAAAAGTAAGTTTGGAAAAATATAATAAAAACGTTCCAAATTAAATTGAAAACTGATAAAGTGTGGCCACAATTTTTACCTACGTTGAACGGAACCAGACCAATAATTTTGGTTAAATAAAACATAGGATGTAATGTTGAAATTATGTCCTCGGCTAAAAACATTTTTTTTATTATTAAATGTTTTAAATTGTATTTCATTTTGAAAGAGTATAAACTGGAACTGAAGTTATAGTGCTCTAATTCTAATTAAAGGCTTGTGATCATTTTCCAAATTGCGAATAAAATATATTGTAATATAAAACAATGTCTATATTATTTATTAGGTTTGATTTTTATTTTATACTATATAATTAAAATATTGATTGAAATTACTACGTTGTTGGGTATCGAACACTAAATGATAACTGAAAGTTTGGTCTAGAATAATAATTTTAAAAGGATATAGATTTTTAAACTATCGCCGTAATATGAATTGTATTGGTAACAACAATAAATTATAAATTGTTTACTATACCTATGTACAATTAGAGTAGAATAAAAAACGTTTAATTGAAACCGATAGATATTTTAAAGTTTATTCAAACAGTCATTTTGTTGTGAAAACAGTATTTAAAAAAGAAACAAAGTGAATAAGAATTACATAATTATTGTATAATATTAAAACTTCAAAATATCGAGTTATTAATAAATTAAAAATTAATTAAAAGATAATAACTCGATATTTTGAAGTTTTAATATTATCTAATATCAACGAGTTAATAATTTATATATTTACATAATTATTGTATGTTATATATTAGTTTATTATAATAGCATAGGTATTACGTACAAAGCTCCAGAAAAATATAAATCAATACTGAATATAAATTCAGAATATACACCATAAAACCTAAAAATGGAAGCTAAAAATAAAATTCAAATTTTTCCAAAAACAAAATTTTTGTAAAAAAATATCCAAAACTACTGAACTTATTGACCCATATGCACAGCTCGCTCAGTCAGAAAAAAGTTTATCGCACTTCTACCGTGCGACCTTGCAATTTTTTAAAATTTTCTGAAAAATATTCCTTTTCCGATAAACAAAAAACGCTAAAAAAAATAAAACACTTTTTTGTACGTACACAATTTTCACCTTTATTTTAAATCAATTTTTTCACATCATAATTTATAGCCACGTCGTCTGAAACTAAAATTCCCCACCTCTGTTATCACAACTAGGGGCGTTACAAATTTTAATCTACAACAATTTTTGTACAAAATTAAACACCCCCCTTTGTTCAAAAAATAAGATGACAATCTAGTGTTGTATATTTTTTTGGGATGAAGAAATTTATTAGTTCATGACTATTTTAATATTTTTAATTTTTAAAAATTTAAATTTGAGACGCCTTGGTGTGCTAGCCAAGGTTCCGATTGAGCAAGCTGGGCTATGATAATGAATAATCTGATCAAATTGTGTTTTAATTTGGAAAATTTTAAACTGGAATAAACTGATAACTAATCTTATTTTTGCATTTACAATATAAACATTTTTTGAACAATTGATACTTAAAAAACTTCTTTTCAAGCAATTGATTTTAAACAATTTGTTTTTGAGCAATTCTATTCGAACAATTTTCATCAAACTCTCCACTTCCTGCTGAGTAAACAGCCCAACTACATTAAACTAATTTATCACGCGATGTTTAAAGCTGCATTGTTTAATTAAGTTTTTTCTTGTAGAACGTCTCAGGTACCTAGTTTAGACTTTATATCGCAGCAGTGATGACGTATATGTGCAAAAACAAAAATTTGTCTGCTTCATTTACATGACAGTACTCGCACATTCTCTCTCTACTCTCAACTGTACACAAGATGGGTACAACTCTGCTATTATTTAGTGTCTATTATTTAGTATTATTTAGTTTAGTGATGCTTTCCATAGAGACTATGTAATAAAAGCTTTGATTCGTCGAAGAATATTATTCGACTCCAATATTCTCCGGACCAAGTAGGTCAAGGACCAATGATTGTTAGAATGGGTTTCTTAACTGCGGTATTATGCAATTATCTCGAATTTTTTTAATCGATTTTCAATAGTATTTACACTAACGCTGATGGGTGAAGGGGGCACATTGAGCAATTTAACATTGTAATCAGAAAGATTAAATTCAAAGCAGATTTGACTAGCTGATCTTGCTGTTCCACCTGTTGTAATGGGAGGCGGCATTTTCAAAATAATATCCTGCCTATCTACACTCGTAACGTCTTTGGTAGTTGGTTTGTTAATTCTTTTTTAATTTTTGTTTGGCTCAAAGATGAATGTTGAATGTTTTTGTAAAAAAATATTGCTACACTTTTTGGTTAACTTTATTACTAGAGGTTACTTTAAAAGAACTTTTAACTACAGAACGGAAAGAAAATCATAACAATCTTTAACTTTTACTTAGCTTTGGATACAACAGATACAAGTGAAATTATAATGAAAAACGGATATTACTACGTAACAAAATACCATCGTTTTCAATTAAATCTTTTTAACTGACATAATGCGGCTCAGTGTCGCGATTGATGTAAATTATTTCAAATTTTTAGATGAACTCTTTAATTTGAAGTTAAAATTATTGTGTACACTTGGAATCAAAGTATGGAACCACACCTGTCAAAAACTAAAAATTATATTTAAAATTAAGCAAATTGAATCATTTGGGTAAAATAACAAAATGGTAAAATGAGGAAATTATAGTTAATATTTGCTAGCTTCAGTCGAAGTTTTTCTTTTTTTTTTGCATGGGACTCTAAATTAACATCCGTATTACTCTTAGATTAAATCTCACAAGTTTCAAATTATTACTGCATTTGTGCTTCACTGAAACAAATTTTGATTTATGTATTACAGTTCAGAAAACATTTGAACATTTTAATAACGTATAAAACGGAGGATTACATAAAAAATCGTTTAGGTAAATTTTAATTATTTAATTTTAAATAAACATTCCGTGGCATCGTTTTAACGGACCGTTATTTTTGTTACGTTTCAACTAGCTCTTGTTATTATTACTGTCAATTTAACGTTGGTAGGTTGGACTTTAGGTAATTTAGTTTAGGTTGTAAGCAGCTCAGTAAAAAATCGAGAAAAAATAAGAATAATAAATATATCGATATATTTATTATTAATAGATTTAAAATAGATCTACGTATTTTATTCTGTCCTATTCCGCAAACTTGAAAGTTTCTCCTCATTTTTTATTTTATTAACTACTTATAGAATACAATAAATACAATAAAACATACAATGTAACAATGCAATTTCTTGAAAATCTTCCTGATTTATGATTTTTTATTTTATGGTGGTCGCTATATCAAACTGTAAAATTATTATAATATATGATAAAACAGCCCCTAAAAGCTACAAAAGAACAAGCTAAAATCTTCCAATTGTGCAGATAAAAATTCTATACTATACCATGCAGATAATTCTGTCGTTAATAAAAAATAAACCTCCAGGAGATAAACGTACTTTGTTGTGGATCATTTGCAATGAAATACACAAAACCTAAAAAATTACAGTTATAAAATAATCACAAAATTTATTATTTATTTTACCTCTAAGTCAAGTAAATTGTGACACCCTCTCGAAATTGAGTATTCTTTTTTTAAAGAGATTCCTAATTTTTGGGACTAAAAATAAACCAATTTTACAGATTAATATAGCTTAAATAGTTAAATTACTATTACCTCAAGAAAAGTTGCAGATGAAATTCTTATCAAGACAAAAATTAGAGACAGATCAACAAAAATAATGTAAAAAGCTCTTATGGTGATGTAAGGATTAATTTTACCTGACTTAGACATAAAATTAAATGTTATACTTTGGCAAAAGAAATCAACTGTGGTTATAAATAGTATTAAAATGATTATAGAAATGGGAATCGAATATATCTTGTTTATTTGTTTCGCAATGCGACATAAATTATGGTGAAGTATTCCAATTTCATGAAGTATTTTTAGTTTAGTATTCGATCCAGTGACGCTAGAAGTAAAAAAAAAATTAACCCTATCATCAACAAAATTTTTTCCCCAAAAGATCAGGCATAAGTCCAACATTTTATTATTATTTTAGGGCCAGTTACACAACAACCACCTGAGTAAATTACCTCAACCAAAGCACAGGCTCTCAACACTGCACGGAAAAGCTAGCCGCCCTTAGCAGACGTGTTTTATAAATTTAAACCGGACAAATTTTGTTGCTTGATTAAATTTGAATAATTATTATTAAATACTTACTGAAAATTTATTACCAAAGCAGTTGTGTGATTTCGCTTGTTCAACTCTTTCGTTATATCGTTCAGCCAAATGAAACGTTCTCTTATAAGTAAAAGAAAAAAATATAATTGCAGTAATTCAAACGATATGCTGAATCTCAAGGAGTAAGAAATATTTGCTAGTATTAATGATGGAGATAAATTATCAAAATCCATAATCGTTATTATTAAAAAATACAAAATTGTAATCAACCAAATTAAAATAGTAGCAGCTAGTAACCAAATTCTATTTTTTCTGTAGGATCCCTTTATATCTATTTTAATTAACTTACAGTTATTAAAAATGTTATCAATAGCAGATATTTTCCAAATAATTTCAAGTATCTAGAAAAGTTAATTTAAAGCAACTGCAGAATTAAAAGCGACGTACCTTTACTCTGTTGTAGTATACGCAGTTAACAGCAATAAGCACTGCATGGACTACTTGAAACATAGTTATGGTTATAATTCGAATAATTGTTAATATTATTGAAGCATTCATACTGAAATTGATTAAATTCATAATACCAAAATATGCCTGAAATATAACGAAAAAAGCGCTCCAGACTAAATGCAAAGAGGAAAAGCTGTGAGGACGATTTGCTTGTATATCAAACGGAACTAAGCAAATGATTTTTGTTAAATAAAACATTGGACGGAAAACAGAAAACAATTCTTCTCGTTGATACATTTTTTGTAAAGTAAGCAAGCTTTAAATTTTATTGCAAGTAAAACAGCGAAAACTTTATCAGCAACTCGTTTATTACAGTGCAGTATCAAATTTCAGTTAAGCAAAACCAATTCACTCTTGATAAACAATTTTATCAAAAATTAATGTGTTTAGTACAATACTTGATAGTTATAGGTAAGGTACATATTTATTATGTACTCTGCAAATCAATAGCCTAGAATAATCAATTATGCCATAATAATTTTGTTTTTCTCTTCATTTTTCCCGCTATTTCAACTGATACTTTTTTGTTCTTTTAGTGCTTTGCTGTTTACGGCGTGGAAAATAAGGCGTGACGAAGAAGGTGCGTAGATTTTAAGGTTCAAAATAAATTATATTATCTATCTTATTGATTTTTTTTGCATCAATGAGATTAATTTTTAACTATCGGATCCATCTTAAAGATGGATACTAAATTACCTTATAATATTTATCAAAAAAATTTAGGTACTTCCAGATTCTCAATTAAATGAAAGATATCAACCACAATATAAACTTTAGTTTACCTTAACGAATGACCGGTAATTATGGAAGTAATGTCTTCAAAATCAGACAGTTAAAATAAATTATGGTTTTCTAGGTAATATTTAAATTGTTAATTTTAATAGTACGCAATATCTACTATCACAAGTTGTAGCACAATTTGGATTTATCGACGCCGTTTCAGTTCATACACGTTTCAGTGTATAAAAATACGTAATTTGATTTGTTGTTTGATGAAGTAAATATTAACGAATTGAAAGACCAAAACTTGAAGCTACGCCACTTCATACGATTTTCTTGCAGGAAATTTTGGTTTCTCTTGAAAAAGATACCTGATGCCCATTGTCTACTCAATATGAACATAATAAATAATTTAAAAAAACATAATCACATAATCTGAAATAATAAACATCCCAGAAGAATTCGATTAGAAATGAGATAAAACCAATCATTTATTTTGGCTTGTATTTACTTGGTCAGTATTTTATAATACTTTTGGTCAGTATTTTTAATAAATGGTCAGTATTACATTGGTCAGTATAAAATCTGTCAGTATTTTAAATAAATGGTCAGTATTTTTAATAAATGGTCAGTATAAAATCTGTCAGTATTTTAAATAAATGGTCAGATTTTTAATAAATGGTCAGTATTTTAAATTAAATGGTCAGTATTTTAAATTAAATGGGCAGTATTTTAAATAAATGGTCAGTATTTTAAATAAATGGTCAGTATTTTAAATAAATGGTCAGTATTTTTAATAAATGGTCAGTATTTTCAATTAAATGGTCAGTAATTTAAATTAAATGGTCAGTATTTTAAATAAATGGTCAGTATTTTAAATAAATGGTCAGTATTTTAAATAAATGGTCAGTATTTTTAATAAATGGTCAGTATTTTAAATTAAATGGTCAGTATTTTAAATTAAATGGTCAGTATTTTAAATAAATGGTCAGTATTTTAAATAAATGGTCAGTACTTTAAATAAATGGTCAGTATTTTTAATAAATGGTCAGTATTACATTGGTCAGTATAAAATCTGTCAGTATTTTAAATAAATGGTCAGTATTTTAAATAAATGGTCATTATTATAAACATATCAGTATATACAGGGTGACGCAAAACGATTGTTATGGTTTGAATGCTTCTATTTGAAAGAAGCAGTTGTACGTTAATAAGCCAGCGACCATGTCCGAGCTGATAAAACAACATTTAAATTAAAAACACATAAAAAGCAAAAGTTATGGAAAATGTATGAAATGAGCATGAATGTGCGGAACAGAAAATGGCCACTACTTGCGAAATATTATTTCTCATTTTATAAATATTTTTCCCTTTTATTGGCTTTTCCTTTCTACATCATTTGAGTTTGAAGATCAAATAAGTGAAAAAGTTCAAATATATGAATTTGGAGCTCTTTTAGCTACCACTCGGGACAGACACCCTTCCAGTCTTCCCCCCCTCTTCTAAATCCGAATTTCATCAATGACATGCGAAGATTCAATTCAATATTTTTGTCCATCCAATGAAGAATGAAGAGAAAATTTCAACCGTATCAGAAATGCGCTGGAACACTTTTGATCAGTTCAAACGAAGAGCATTTAAAGTATGGTTTGTGGATCTCCCAAAACAAACAGAAAACTGGATCCATGGCCGCTGCACTTGTCCAGGTTTCTTTAAGAAATATATATGCAAGCATATAATAGGCTTGGCTATACGTTTAAAATATGTCAAACCTCCCCCAGCAGCTAAACAAATAACTATAGGTGAAAAGCGTTCAAGGGGAAGGCCAAAATTAGCTACTCGAGCTCTTCTAGTGGATTAATTATATAACATTTTCTTCACTATCATATTTTATTTGTATATATTTTTTAATTGTAATCTTGTAAATATTTTATGTATAATTTCTATATTATAATAAATTATAAAAATAAAAAAAAGTAATTCCGTATTTCAATTTATAAATTAATGAAATAAAATTTTTACAATAATTATTTAAATTTCTTATATTATTAAAAATGATTACTGACAACAAAGATTAGCTAAGTAATAAAATAAAAATATACCTAAAATAATCAAACAAAATCTTACTGCAACTTACAGTAGAGTGTACTGACCAAAATAACAAAAATATACTGACCAAATTAATAAATAATACTGACCAAAATAATAAATTATACTGACCAAAATTGAATTTAATACTGACACTTAAATATTTATACTGACCAAAATTCAATTAAATACTGACACTTAAATATTTATACTGACCAAAATATTATTAAATACTGACCATTTATTTTAAAATATACTGACCATTTAATGATAAAAATACTGACCAAAAATTCAGTTGCCATTTATTTTTACAATATATAAAGATGTTAATAATCTCTTCTTTTCAAAGTTACCCAGGCCTCTCGTATATACTGTAAATATTTTATAAATTTATAAAGATTGATTTATTGGAAAAACAATTTGCTCTGATAAGACCCAGATTAGACAAACGCATTATTAAATTTAATATTGGATCTATTGGAATAGAAAAAAAGCACTGCTGGTTGTGTGGTTGTGGTAATTTATTAGAGTTATAAATAATTTTCCAAAATTATTACTTTGTAAATTTTGATTACAATATTAATCCAAAAACTAGTAGCTTGAAGAATTTATTTTCAATCTATCATCAAATATCAATTTAGTGAAGCTACATAATTTAATAATTTGTTCACAAATATTTTATAATTTTTTACTGTTTGATATTTATATTATCTATTATAAGTGCCCTAATGAGTTTTATAAAGTATTTCTACGATTATTAAATTTTTATTAATTTAAAGAAAAATTTGGTTGGGAAAAAAGTAATCCATTATTTTGGTGTTTTATTTAATTTGTTCAAAAATTTAATCTATTGGCAAAATATTAAAACGACCAATTTTCACAGGCCTCTTTTGAGGCCAGTTTTACACCACTAAGAATGGTTGATATGGACAGGAAGAAGTGATAGTCACTTGGTGCCAGATTCTGATTCCAAACTTCCTGAGGAGTTTTGATAGAAGACTACTCTTTCCCTGTTGGCCAATTTTGGTTATTTCTGGTCAATCACCAGCTTCAACCGGTATAATTGTTGGTAGGAGAGATCACACAACTTAATCTTTGCGGACGTCAATTCTGGCTTTGTCACCGTTTGGACCGCTTCTCCACGCGTAACTAAATAAAATAAGATTAAACTAAATTCGATACTTGGATATTTATATTGTGGGGAGTACTAAATCTAACTGTATAAGTATTACAGTATAAAAAACAAGAGCTCCAATCATCTGAAACAAAAAAAATTAAATTTTGGTACCTTCAACCAAATTTTCCCAAAAATTACCAAATACAGTGTTTTCTCGTTGATACAAAATAAACCGCTTGCAGATAAACGTACTTTAGAGTGATTCATCTGCAATGAAATGCACAAAATCTGAAAAAATTTTAATAAAAATATTAAATAATAATTTATTTTGTTTTACTTCTAAATCAATTAAGTTATGGAATTTTTTTGTAATTGGATGTTGCGATCTTAAAAAATCTCCTAATTTTTGAGACTGAAATAAATCTAAAATCACAAATAATTCAAATTGTTGAAATTACTTTTACCTCAAATGAAATCGAAGAAGAAACTTTCATTAAACAAAGAAATAAAGAAAAAAAAATAGCAATAACATAACTATTCATTAAGACCATCAAATAATTGATTCTACCTGACCTTGATAGAAAATTCAACTTTAAGGTGAACACAAAATAATCTAGTGTACTTGTAAATATCGTAAAACTGATAATGGTGATAGAGAAAGAATATATTTTATTTATATTTTTGACAATAAAACACAAATTATGATGAAATATTCCAATTTGTTGGAGCATTTTAATCTTAGTTTCTGTTTGATCAATCCTAGAAAGAAAGACTATGATGGCACACCTATAAGTTCATAATAGAAATATTTGTACCTATCGTTCAGTTTCTTCAATATTTTTGTTTTATCGCTCAACCATATAAAGCGCTCTTTTATCAGTGTCAGAAAAAAACACAATTGAAGTTCCTCAAATGCTATGATGAATCTTAAGATGTAAATAATATAGGCTAAGACTAATAATGGAGTTAACCTATGAAAATTAGTAACGATTATTATTACAAAGTATCCCATCAACATCAACCAAATTAATATAGTAGTAATCAACAAATATATTTTATTCTTTCGGTAAGACCCTCGTATAATATCAACTTCAATTAAGTTCATGTTAATTAACTTTTTATCAACGTTAGAGATTTTCCCAATAATTTCAAAAATCTAGAAAATTAAAGATAAATTGTGATCATAATTTATGATAAGCAATTTCACTTTTTTGTAGTTTATGCAGTTAACAATAATAATTGTTACACAAGCTACTAGAGAAACAGTTGTGGCTATAATTTTAATGATTATTGCTATCATTGCTAAATTTGGAGCAAATGGATTATATACCAAATACCAAAATATGCCTGAATTGTTACAAAAACAGCACTCCAGATTAAATTCAAGAAGGATAATTGAGGACGATTATTTTGAATGCTGAAAGGAACCAAACAAGTAATTTTTGTTAAATAAAACATCGGACGGAAAACTAAAACCAATGCTTCTTGGTTATCCATTATTACTTTGTAAAACTTTGTTGTGAATGGTTCGCCGAAAACTTATCGTTTGTAATGTTTATTTTAAAATTATTCTATCCAACTATTGAATTTCAATTTGGTGAAATTGACTTTTACCTACTGTAAATTATATAGCATGCAACAAATTTTGTAGTTTATTGGGGTTCGCTTTTTATTAAAATTTACGTTTCCAAATTCTCTAACCTTCCAAACAAAACCTCACACGTTGATGAAGTAACATCTACTAAGTTGTCATGGTAGCGTTTTTCAAAAACTTCAAAATTTTAATTTGAAATATTTTGTATTTATTAGTAAAAATTAATTGCGTTTTTTAAAATGGCAAATCCGGTTCAAGCTTTAAACGAAAATTTTGTTTATAATAGCATGCTCGCTAGGGCATTGGTCCAACTTCTTCCCTCAAACGGTAAGTTACGTAAATAAAATTTTCGTCAAATTCAGATATTTCTAATTTTTAGATCGGTTAAGTTTCCGTTATTGGTTGGATAAATTACTAAAGATGGATGAAACACCAGAACAAATGACTACGAGAAATGACTATATGTGGTTTATGCTGTTGGTTCTTCAAGCTAACAAGAGAATAACGGAACCATTTAAAAGCATGCCCCCAGAAGGAGAATTACCTCCTTTGCGAAACATACTAGTAAAGGATTTTATACTAACACTATCAGGTTTTTGACTGTGTCGATTTTAGCCGCAGAGGGTTTACGAGGACATTTTGACATCGACTGATAAAAATATGGCTTGGCTAGATAAAGCTGGAGAAGGTGATGAAATGGACAGCAAGAAGCAGGATTCACTTTCATCTCCACCTTCTAAATTTTTAAACAGTCATCCATTACCAAAGGAAGGTATTTTATGTTATATGGCAGCTTTTAGCGATCACGACTATTAATATTTATACGTTTATTTAAATTTTCTGTTTTGTATGATTTTTTTACCAATAAAATTTAGGCCAAAGTGATGTTTTGCGTAGAACTTTTTAACATATTAATTTCTAAATTATTCATCTCGTTTTTAGATCTGCTAATGTACAGGGGTGTAGACGGTTCATTGCACACTGATTTATATAGAAAACCTACATCTAGCGATAGATTATTAAACTTCAATTTCACTCATCTAATGAATCAAAAAATGTGGCTCATTAATACATTTAAGATTACGTATTCTTTCTTGTGTGAATCCGGACTTGAGGGGTGCGAGATTAAACAAACTAAAAAGCCAACTTATTAAGAAAAATTACCCTCACTGATTAGCTCAGTTGTCCATCTTTAATCCTAGGGAGAAAAAGCTTCCATCCGCCCCTGTACCATTGATGGATTTAGGTGGCGGTATTTGTTACTTCAAGGTTACCTTCTATCGATGGATGGATGTTCTCGGTTTTTCATTTCTTGTTTTTGACAATATTTATGTGTTTTCTGACATTTTATTGTATTAGAATGCGCTCAGTTATTCAATGTTAAGCTGCCTCAAAGCCCCGCCTATATTTTTCTTGGCGTTTGCTTTTAAATTTTTATATAAGATCTAGTAAACTTTAAAAACTTTTATAAGTTATTTGTTATTTACAAAAAATTATCTTTTACTTGTTTTATATTTGTGACAGTTACACAGAAAAAAATTGTACTTAAAAGTAGAAAAATTTGTGTCTGGATTGTCTAGAAGTACAAATTGGGTGAAAATTTAGTACAATTGTACTTAATTTTAGTCATTTTAGTCAATTAGAGTGAAAATTTAGTACAATTGTACTTAATTTTAGTCATTTCTATCAAAATTGTACTACTTTATATCACAAATTGTACTAAATTTTTACACAATTTGTACAATTTGTACTAATTACCATTTTTTTGTAATTTAAATATTTTCATCTGGGTTACGAGATAGGATGTTTTTGATTGATTCATTGTTTGTCGACTTAGCATTCTCATACTCTGTTTTTTTGTTTTTCTTTGTAGTCTTGAGGATGAATTACTTAAATTCGATATTAATCGACGTACTCGTAAGTTATGTTTTATTACATCTCTCTACAGCCTGAGATTTTCCTTTCTCTTATAAAATTTTTGGGATGCGAAAATTCTTCACTTTTTACAATTATATTTGATATTTATATTACCTATTATAAGTGCCCTAATGAGTTTCATAAAGTATTTCTACGATTATCAGATTTTTATTAATTCAAAGAACAATTAGGTTGGGGAAAAAGTAATCTATTATTTTGGCGTTTATTTTAGTACTTTATTAATTTTAATATGGTTACAATCATTTAATTTAAGCCAAATGTGCCTCAATTTGTTCAAAAATTAATCTATTGGCAAAATACTAAAACGACCAATTTTTACAGGCTTCTTTTGAGGCCAGTTTTATACTACTACAAACGGTTGACATGGATAGGAAAATGTGATAGTCGCTTGGTGCCAGATTCTGATTTTAAAGTGGATGCATTAAAACTTCCCCTCTGAGCTCTCGGAGTAGGAGTTCTGATAGAAGACGACACCTCTCTTGTTGATCAATTTTGATTGTTTTTGGTCAATCGTCAACGCCAGTCAATCGTTGGCAGTAGAGGTCAAAATTAATTGTCTAGCGCGACGAGAGCAGTTATTAGAAAACGATCTCCTTCTAATCCCACCAAATAACAGACAACATAATCTTTTCGGGTGTCAATTCTGGCTTCATCACCGTTTGGGCCGCTTTTCCGTGCGTAGTTACACAAAATAAAATTAAACTAAATTTCATAATTGGATTTTCATATTGTGGGGAGTGCTAAATCAAACTGTATAACTATTACAGTATAAGATACAAGAGCTCCAATCATCTGCAATAAAAAAAAAGATAAAATTTTGGTATTTAAAACCAAATTTTCCCAAATATTACCATATACAGTGATTTCTCGTTAATAAAAAATAAACCGCTTGCAGATAAATAAACTTTACAGTAACTCATCTGCAATGAAATGCACAAAACCTGAAAAAATTGCAATAAGAAAATTAAATAATAATTTTTTTTGTTTTACTTCTAAATCAATTAAGTTGTGTAATCTCTTTGTAATTGGATGTTGAGTTCTTAAAAAATCTCTGAATTTTTGAGACTGAAATGAATCTAAAATTACAAATAATTCAAATTGTTGTAATTACTTTTACCTCAAATGAAATCGAAGAAGAAACTTTCATTAAACAAAGAAATAAAAAAGAGTAGATAGCAAAAACATAACAATTTGCTAAAACGATGAAATAATTGATTTCACCTGACCTCGATAGAAAATTCAACTTTAAGTTGTACAAAACAAAATCGAGTGTACTTGTAAATATCGTAAAATTGATAATGGTGATAGGGAAAGAATATGTTTTATTTATATTTTTGACAATGCAACACAAATTATGATGAAGTATTCCAATTTGTTGAATCATTTTAAGCTTAGAGTCTGTTTGATCAACTCTAGAAGGAAAGAAAATTATTATGCTTTAGAATTAGGAAAAATATGCCTGTGATAGCACACCTAACGATTACATGAAAATTTTTATATTATGTACTGTAGGTACATAAAAGAAATATTTTTACCTATCATTCAGCTTGTTCAATATTTTTGTTTTATCATTCAACCATATAAAGCGCTCTCTTATCAGTACCACAAAGAAGCACAATTGGAGTTCCTCAAATGCTATGGTAAATCTTAAGGCGTATATAATATAAGATACGACTAATAATGGGGTTAACCTATGAAGATTAAAAACGATTAATAATAAAAAGTATACCATCAACATCAACCAAATTAATATAGTAGTAGTCAACAAATATATTTTATTCTTTCGGTAAGATCCTCGTATAATATCAACTTTAATTAAGTTCAAGTTAATTAACTGGTTATCAACGATAAAGATTTTCCAAATAATTTCAAAAATCTAGAAAATTAAAGTTAAATTATGATCATGATTTATGATAACCAATTTCACCTTTTTGTAGTTTACACAGTTAACAATAATAATCGCTGCAGAAGCTACTAGAGAAACAGCTGTCGCTATAATTTTAATGATTATTGCTATGATTACATAATTTGGAGCAAAATTAATTATATACGAAATACTAAAATATGCCTGAATTGTTACAAAAGCAGCACTCCAGATTAAATTCAAGAAGGATAATTGAGGACGATTATTTTGAATGTTGAAAGGAACCAAACAAATAATTTTTGTTAAATAAAACATTGGACGGAAAACTGAAAACAATGCTTCTTGGTTATCCATTGTTACTTTGTAAAACTTTGTTGTAAATGATTCACCGAAAACTTATTGTTTTTAATATTTATATTAAAATTATTCTATCTAACTATTGAATTTCAATTTGGTGAAATTAAGTTTTACCTACTGTAAATTATAGAGCATGCTAACCCCTTAATTACGTAGTTTCATATGGTTCGCTTTTTATTATCGCTTTCAGTAAAATTATGAGTTTTTTTTATAGTAATTTTGGCGATAGTCAGGTTAGAATTACTGGAAAAAACGACTTGTAAGTTAGAAACCGCATGAAAAACTTTCATGGATAAAAGTGAAAAATCTTTCTGTATTTCGAGTATGTAATGGTTGGAAGTTCTTATTTGGTTGAATAATCAATGCGGTGAAAGGTAAGAAACGTAGACGATTAAATGCAAATTTTACGATTGAAACCTCGATGAATTCTGAAAGAGTATATTTTAAATAAGAGAATTAGGTGAGGAAAATGGCCCTAAGTCCAACAGTTTTTTCAAAAATCGAATTTAAAAACTTCGATTTTTGCAGTAAATTTTAAAGCAAAGTCGCTCGGGATTGGTTAATTCTGTCGGTACGTGCACCCAGATATAGTCTTAGCTTTGCGCAGAGTGGGAGCGACACTTGCATTGCGATGCAGTAACAGAGCACTTCGAACGAAAATCATGGTTTTCAACCCTCAATGTGCTGGTAAAATGGCTTAAAGCGCCCGAGCGCAGCGAGAGGTGCTTTAAGTCGATTTTTCTTCGCACAGCTACCCTGCGTTACAAATCCACTCTCACGAGTTTCACCTCTCAAAGATTCACCTTTTCCTTGACTTACGGGCCTCGGGATATTTTTAAATTAGTTGTCATTTTGATGAAAATGGCTCGAAGCGCCCGAGCGCAGCAAGGGTTGCTTCGAGTCAATTTTCATCAAAATCACCATGGCAAGAGTCGGATCTACGGGCAAAAGTAACTACCGTTCGTTAAATTTAAGTAACCCTTTTCTGAAGTAATTTTTAAATAATTTTAAATGTTGAAATTAAAATTTTTAATTAATAAAAAAGGAGAACGCATTCCTACCATAGCGCAAGAGTTACTGACTAATTTGTCAAGTGCAACACTACTATGCATTACTCCACGCGTACCGACAACAGAATACCTGGCTTACCATGATTAACCAATCACGAGCGATTTATCCTTCGAAAATCAAGCTTTTTTAAATTCGATTTTTAAAAAAACTGTTGGTTTTAAGGCCATTTTCCTCACCTAATTCTCTTATTTAAAGTGTGCTTTATCACAATAAATCGAGGTTTTCATAGTAAAATTTTTATTGGAGCGTCTACGTTTCCTGCCGTTCCCCATCAATGCTTTTGATTCATAAGTCAATCAATATGATTGAAGGAAGATTTTTGATGTTAACACCGCGTGGTCTTAAAAGATCAAGCGTAACTTACACAGACCAGAGATTTTATCTAACCAAGTATCTTATCTTATCTAACCAAGGCACTAGGAAAAGCTGTCTACGCGATAAGCAGAATAAGAGAAACGGCCGGGGAGGCAGCAGCAAAAACCGTATACTTTTCTATGTTTCACGCTAGAATGGTGTACGGTCTTTTAATATGGGGCATCGACGCGCATATCAACAAGGTGTTCACCTGACAAAAAAGAGCCATACGAGCATTGAAAGGAAAACAAAGACGTACACACTGCAAGCCACTATTCCGATCTCTCAAGATAATGAATGACTCTTCCATCGGCATACGTATATGCCAGTGCAGTGGGGATACGATGCGATCCAAAAACACTACAAAGTACTGCCACACACTGACACAATACTAGACGACATAACGACATCAGAACAGAACGATACCGACTGAAAGGCTCCGAAACAAAAAACCAAAGAATAAAAATCTACAATAAGTTGCCAAACGACGTGAGGAGTCTTCTATTGACCAAGTTCAAGCGGAGGATGAAAGACATGTTGATGGAAATGGCACTGTATAAAGTAGAAGACTTCCTTTCACAGCAAACGGAAATATGAGAGCGTTGAGATGAAAACTAGCCTGTGCTGATCTCCACCTTCTACATCTGTAAACATTATATATTTAAATAAATTATAAATAATATTTAAATTAAAATAGTTAATTAATATAAAAATTTAAATATAAAGTTATTTTTATTTGAGTAATCTTATAGGTCTATTAAATTTAAGAATTTAGTATACATTTACTAGATGTAATAAAGATTATTATTATTATTTTATTTGAATTCTCACAATTACAGTGGTATAAATATAGAATGGGGGATTTAGCTGCAACCATTTTACATTATGTGTTAAATTATTTTATTATGTTACACCATTTAAAAATTTTCTAACGAGATGGCATGTTTCTAAAATTATTGCTTTTTGCATTTCAGGGAATAATTTTGAAGAAAGGTCTAAACGGGAAGGATGGGTTTTAAATTGGGAAGATACCACACCAGTAGCCGATATTACTATTGGTATTATAGAAATTTTTGTTAGACCCCATATTATTATTATTATTATTATTTATGGGCTTACTCAGTTAATTTAAAATTTTGTAAAATGATTTCAGTGCTTTATTTTGTATTTTTAAGAAACAATAACTTATTTTCAAGACTGGATAACAACGTAGTATCCTATGCTGATGACGAGTGTACTTACTGTCTGACTAAGCAAAAATAGTAACATATAATTATATTTTTATCTAAGAGTAAAATTCTTCTTTATCATAATTTTGTGGATCCGTTACGTTTGGCAAAATTTAAAATAAAAGTCTTTGCTAGCCGGAACATTAAAAAAGCGTATTTTTCTGTCTTTCTTAAAAAATGTTCTTAATCTTTTATATGAAAATAAGGAAAGCGATTGGGATAGTAACAATATAATTTCCAATCCATATTCAAATGTGTTTTATAGCAGTCAATGTATTATTTGCTAATAAAGGAATAAAACTAATTAAAATTAAAAACTTTTAATTACGAGATTTTCTAGTAGGGGAACTCGGGGAGCATTTGGCCACAGGGAGCATTCGGCCATCTTTGTTATTTTTAAACCTCTTTGAAAACACCGCAAAAATAAAATAAATTAGAGTTGCCTACATAGTAATCTATCACTTAAATTATATTTAGTACGAGCTTTGTGAATATAACGATTTTCAGAATAAAAAGTGTTAAAACGATCTTAAAGGTAAGAATTTTTATCAAATTTATTTTTCCTAATGCAATATTTTAAATAAATAAACTTGACTATTGCTTTAGGTGAAGGGTTTATACATATTTTAGCTTTAGTTTTCTGAACAATTTCAAACCTATAAATAATTTTTCTCATGTATCAAGACGTTTAAATATTATATGGTACCACAGGGAGCATTCGTCCACACATAGAAGGGCACCATTCGGCCAGTAGCCAAATGCTCCCTGACCCTGGACCGAGTCTTTTAAAATTGACTAGCTATAATATTAATTAATAATAATTATTAGCTGCCAATATAACCGGATGGTTGCAGGTAGCTACTTTGGGCACGAAAATACAAATTTTACGATTGAAATCTCGATGAATTCTGAAAGAGTATATATTAAATAAGAGAATTAGCTATGACAGAATGCCTTAAATGCCCCTGTTTTTTCAAAAATCGAATTTAAAAACTTCGATTTTCACAGTAAATTTTAAAGCAAAGTCGCTCGGGATTGGTGAATCAATTCATTCAGTTCATTCTCCTGTCGGTGCGTGCACCGAGAACTGGTCTTAGCTTTGCGCAGAGTGGGAGCGACACTTGCATTGCGATGCAGTAACAGTGCACTCCGAACGAAAATCATGGTTTTCAACCCTAAATGTGCGGGAAAAATGGCTTAAAGCGCCCGAGCGCAGCGAGGGGTGCTTTAAGTCAATTTTTCCTTGCACAACCACCTTTCCGAATAGTACATGTGCTGGAAAAATAGCTTAAAGCGCCCGAGCGCAGCGAGGGGTGCTTCGAGTCAATTTTGATCAAAATCACCCTCGCAAGAGTCGGACCCACGCGCAAAAGTAACTACCGTTCGTTAAATTTAAGTAACCCTTTTCTGAAGTAATTTTTAAATAATTTTAAATGTTTAAATTAAAATTTTTAATTAATAAAAAAGGAGAACGCATTCCTACCATAGCGCACGTACCTCGAACGAACGAACTTGATTAACCAATCACGAGCGTTTAACCTTCGAAAATCAAGCTTTTTTAAATTCAATTTTTGAAAAAACAGGTGCATTTAAGGCATTCTGTCATAGCTAATTCTCTTATTTAATATATACTCTTTCAGAATTCATCGAGGTTTCAATCGTAAAATTTGTATTTTCGGACCCAAAAGTAGCTACCTTTCCCTAACCGGATATATATTGCTATTAGCTGCCAATAAAATAAAAATTAAAGTAAAATTATGTTATTTCTTCTTCGAGCGAAAGTGAAATATCACTTACTACACGATAATTCAAATAAAGATGTTAGTGATGAGTTTGAAATTATAAAAAAGTTTAAAAGATATGAATTACAAGAAGGAGATTTTTTTCTGGTGAGGTTTAAAGCCAAAAACGCAATGATTCATAACTTTGGACAAGTTTTGAATCTACTTGAAAATGAAAATACAGCAAAAATTAAGTTTTTACGAAAGAAAGGCCTATCCACAACCTTTTATTATCCTGTAATATGAGTTACTAAATAGTAACATATCTTTTATATATCAAGTTATTTATAATGAAAATATATAATCTATTACAATAATTATTGTTTCGCTGTTATTTCAGCTCATCGGATAGATATAATATAAAAACATATAAAATATAAAAAAATCTAAATCTGAAAATAAATTATTAAGTAAAATTTTTCAAAAAATTTAAAAAACTTACATATGAAATAAATCCCTATTTGGAGTCTATCAGAAAATAAAATACAAATAAAAACCATAAAACAATTCAAATCTAAGCCTAAACCTAAACCTAGCTGAAATAACAGCGAAACAATAATTATTGTAATAGATTATATATTTTCATTATAAATAACTTGATATATAAAAGATATGTTACTATTTAGTAACTCATATTATATAATTTAACAAGTTAATATTCATAATTCTCTAAAATATTTTATTATCCTGTTATATCCTTTTTGTTTGGTGAAATTTAGATAAATGTACATATGTAGTTTACTATAAATTAATTAGTTTGTCCAGTAAAAAATTGTTCAATCATTTATTTAAAAAGAAGTGCTATGTGGCCGAATGCTCCCCGAGTTCCCCTACTATACATATTTTGATTTAAAAACTTACAACAAATCTTTTTCAAATTTCTGCCATCTAAAGCAGGAATATTAAAAAGGATTAAAACATGTATTTTTGAAAAAAATTTGGCCTTAGAGAAACAGTAAATAAGTAATAACAATAATATATAAGAAAAATTGTAACTATGTCTCAAGTGTGAATGGATGGCGAAAAAGATCTTCCTTTTGATGATTGAAGTCAGGTATCATAGTTGCGGTCATAGCAGTACTTTGCAGGGTCTCTATTTGCGTCGTTTAATTTGCTTTACATCTAAAATATAATACTTGTTACTGATTCATTTTGCGTCTTTTTATATGTATTTAGGTATAATGTAAAAATTATAATTAAACAAAGTAAGCAAATTGCAATTTAAAATTATTAGTCTTCTCAATACGTATGGTCGGCTGCTTACTCGTTGTAAAATGTGCATTTTAATTTGTTGTTTTCAATGTTTCTCCAAGCAAATATTTCTGTAGAAAAAAATAAGTTAGATAATTTTTATGAATATGTATGATATTGTAGATTGTGCAATTTATTAGCATTTAATAATTTAATGTTTCTGACAATTTTGGAACAAATTATCATAAATTACAATGAGGATTTTACGGAAATAAGTGATTCAGTTTGCGTTGCCTTTTACCTGAGTGTAACTCTAGTTTCTACTTGTCATTTCAATTCCATTTTTAAAGTAAAATTTAATAACTATAATCTCAGCAATGTGATTAAGCTAATCAAATTAAATCAAAAATTTAAATTAGTCTTTATAGCTACTTACTTCATCAATAGTTTTTTATACATCCTCCATTAACTAGAGAATAACCCTCGTTACAATTTACCACAATTATTCTAGCATTTTGAAGCTGAGGTACACTATCAGTTGTGTTATTCACAGTGCAAACTAGTGAAAAATTTATACAGAAATATAAAAGCAATGTTACTATAAGTATTATCTTCATAACTGCTCAAAAAATACGTAACTTTTAACACAAATCTTAAGATTGCACTTTGTTACTTTAGTAATTTAGTTCCGTTGCTAAGCTTTACAGTAGAATGAATGTCTATTAATTTTATAATTATTAAAATATTGTAAACAAGTTTATGTTATTTATATTGTAAATTGGTATACCAGTTTGAACTGGAATTCGGAGTATTATCCTTGACTAAGGTGAACAATTATTGTTATTGTTACAAACTGAGTTGGTGGTGGTAACAATTTTAAAAAGAAAGTGATGGGAAATCGATACCTAACCTATAATATTAACGATAAAGAAACAAAATTCAAAAGCTAAGTCAAACTCTTCTTAAAAGATGAAAGCACTTTATTTATTCTACGTTTAGTATTTATTATTTTACTGAAATATTGATACATTGATAACTTTCAAAGTTGTTTGGAGAAAAATATTTTGAAAATATTCAAAATTTAAAAACAACTGTTCTTAATTTCTAATCTTAGATGATTGGGATTTAAGGCAGAGGTAATTATTAAAATACTTAAAAAATTATTATGAAAACAATGAGGTAAAAACTATTAATAAGAAAATATTATATTGTAACTTACTTATCTATAGTCTTTTATACATCCTCCATTTACTTTGGAATATCCTGGTTTACACGGTACCACAACTATCGACATAGCAGCATAAACTAAAGGATCTTTTTCACCATAAGCAGCTGTAGTATTTTGCTTTTCAGGATTACTATTATTGGTTGTGCAAACAAAAACAAAAAAGAAAAACAAAAAGAATAAGTTTAATATTATCTTCATGGCAAGATATTAAAATAAAATTAATTTTGTTTTATTCACTATTACAGGTTACACCAGACAGTTATTACTAAAAATTTATACAGAATTATCTTGTCAAATTAACCTTGACTTTTAAATGTACTTATATTACGTAATTAATAACTGCTTTACTTTGCTATATATTAATATTTATATTGTATGTACCGGGTGCCTTGAAGTTTTTAATTTTTTTTTTCAACATTCAGTTCTGTTTCACTTTCTTAGCATATTTTGCCCAAAAACATTTAAATGTTGCAATTAAAATCGTAACAAACAAATAAATTAACAATAAAAACAAAGCAAACGCAATCCAAAGGTCCAGCAAAAGTACTTGGTACGTCGGCATATCTCGCGCAGCTAAATTCAAGTGTTCTGCTCCACCATTCCTTATCATGTACTCTACCCAAAAGACCGCCCGAGCAAGAGGAGTTTGTGGCTGATCACGGTGTCTCTTGGACAACAGTTTAATGTTGTTATTGTAACTGAAACCAAAATTTTAAACTTTCCTCAAAATTTCATCTGAAAAAGATCATATTTACATTGGATTTTGTAAAATTTCGTCAATTGTGTTATAAATATTATCCGTGGTGATGTTCCTATAAGGTAACATAAGACCTATTTTTCTCCGTACAATATTCCCAACGTTAGCATATTGATCAGCATAAAAAGGAATCCCTATTAAGGGAACCCCATGGTACATGGCCTCCTGACTTCCTAAAGCTCCTCCATGAGTTATAAAAATCTTGGTATTTGGATGTCCTAAAATATCGTTTTGTGGCAACCACTTCCTAATTATTACGTTTTTGGGAAGATTTTCAATATTTTCGGTTTCAAATTTCCACACAACAGTTTGACGTAATTTTGAAAATGCAGTCAAAAACGCGTTCCTCTTTTCTGGAGGAAAACCAGATGACCTCAAGTTAGTTCCAAGGGTAAATAAAATTACGCCATCTTTCGATTCATCCATAATCGTTTGAAGATCCTAAATAGTACGGTATGTAATATCAAGATAGTTAATGGTTATATTTCTGTTATATTTCGCCTTTTATTGACTCAAATTTAATCTTTATTAACTCAAACGCCCAGTTATTTCAAGTTGATACAATTCTGTCACGTCAAATTAACAAACAGAAAATATGGAATTAAGACGAAATGATAGTTTGTTACCTTCGGTAAGAGTTTCGTCGGTGCAACTTGTAAGCCACCAACTGGAATAATATTTGGAGGTATATCCAAAGGATATCCTAATATTGGATCCGTGTTTACCAATAGCAAATCGATGCTTCTTTCAATTTCTGTAAACGGGCGAAAATTAAACTTAAAATGTTTTCTTGCTAACGCTTCCTCGTTTGGAAGACCGATGTATTTTCTGTAAAGCACTTCCAAGGAAGTGTAGTAAGTGTTCCACATTCTTTCCGTAAATGTCATTTTATCACCATAAGCTGTGCTAAAATATGGCATGTAAGCCGTTTGTAAAGGATTTCCAAATATATTGGAGAGCACCGGTGGTAGAAGAAATGGAGTTACACCAACTACCGGTGGTTTATGGAATCTGTCAATAAGGGGATACAGGCACTGCTGAAAAGTTAGGTCATAAATTATTAAATCAAATTTGTAATCGTCGGGGTAAGCCAATAATTGCTTCAATCCTTCAGTGTTGAAATCATATTCACAATTCATATTTGACCAAGCATTCATTGCTTTGATGCAATTCCATGGACTTAACTCGGCAGTACCTTCGATGCTCCACAAGAATGGTGTACGATCATAAATGCCTGCAAAAAATTAAATCAATTTTTAATGAAGCGAATGGACTGTTTATTCAACAGAGAATAGTAATGAGGTTCTTTTCAGATTAATTTTGTTTACAAGAAATTATTATTACTGTAATTAACTGTGATAGATTATGATTATTGACGCGTTGTTTTCTCAGTAAAAGCAATCTAAAGTGCATTTCTATAATATAATTAAACGCAAACCATTAAAAATATCTACTCATAACATGTGATAAAATATAAAATTTGGAGTTTCAATACTTAAATTTAAATTATAAATAATTCAATTCAATAACTTAAATAAAATTTTCTAACCTTCTAATAGAATAACGGTGAAATTTTTGGTTAGATTTTCTTCTTTGTCGTGAGATAGCATGGTTATATTGTGACCATTCCCTACAAGTCCTAATGCTAATGCTCGGTTCCATATATGATGACTTTTGGAAGCAGTTGCTGTGATGTATAAAATATTAGCTCCAAAAACACTTGGAATGGAGATAGTTGTGAGTAAAAATAATATGACCATATTGCACATGTTTAACACCAAAGTACCTAAACTGCATAACAAGTTTATAAGTAATTATTAAACTTGAACTTTAACTTGAATAAAGTAACTTGAAAAGTTACGTTACATGCGCATATTCGATGAGATTGATACAAATTGTAATTAAAACTTTTTTTAGTTGATAAAAGTAAATTATCATCTATAAATTACACAATAATAATAATATTATACTTCCTTTACTGCAGTTGCAGTAATAATACAAAGCAAAATAAATACAATTATAAATAAAAAAATTCACATGTTTAGAGCTAATCGTAACTGCGATTTAAACCTAGCTGAAGAGCTGATAAAAAATTCAACTTTAACTTTGTTGGCAAGATTCTGCAATCTTGCAATCGGGGAATGCAACCTATAATTTATTCTAACGAAATAGGTCCAGCTTTCGAACTGGACAAAGGTGATCATCCCAGATGTTAATCTTTCGCAGCAGAGCAGGACAATCAACTAAACCATTCAGTAGTTTAAATAAGAAGCACAAATTCAGTTAGTTATCCGTCCACTCTTGAACGTTAGGCCTCTCCTTTTAAACTCCCCCCAAGTAGGAAAGAGGGGGCTTTGCCCATAACCTAATGCCTTTAATCGCCAAAAATTATAAGAAAAATTAATGCAGTATAAAAATTCTGCATGATCACAGTCGGAAATTTGAATTTATTTCCTTATTTATAATTTTATTCCGAATTTGTTTTGTTTTTACAAAATTTACTATACATTTTTATAATTTTTTTGTTATTTTAAGAACAAAAATAAATAAAATTTTTATTTAATTTAAAATCGGGGGCCCAGTCCTAGGTCCACATCACAAAATTGGTAACAGTACATTATCTCTAAAGTTTCTTAGTTTCTCTAACCTCTCTAATCTTTATTTCCAAATAAGTCCCGCGACATTAAGGCAATTGAAATTAAGACTAATTAAAAAAAAGCATTACAAAAATTTGAGATGAAATGCCTGTGAACTTTGTTCACAAGGTGGAATTATTTAAAAATATTTGAAAAACAAACCACTAAAAAGTCTGCATCACCCTCGATGACCTCCCTAATCATTGTGGAGGCTAGTTAGATTATTAATATGTCAGTTTTTGAGCGGGGTCGTACACAAATAATTCACAGCCTCTTTATACCTTAGGAGATTTATATTCAACTATTGTTAATTTATTAGCTACTTTTATAGCTATCGACAAGCTCGACAATTTGTTATCAAAATTTTGTTGGGAAAAATTGCACGGTACTAAATTATCAAGTCACTGGCACAATTCAACAAAAATATTAAAAAAATCTTTATTGCATTAATATTCACAAATAATTGACAATTAATTTTGCTGGTGTTAAAATTTATAATAATATATTAGTGATTAATACCTACTAAATTTCTAAATGATCTTGTTAAATTAGAAAAGTTAACATATTTTTTTCCAATATTTTATACCTAATCAACAATAAAATGTTTTTAAATTAATTTTAATATGTTAAAGTTACTTACTCTAGTACATAAAAAATAAACATGTGATAATAAAGCCGTTTTTTGGACTTGCTCATAAAAATTCATAATATAATATCATTAAATCTTAAAATATCTTAATTTAGTTAAACATTTTTAGCAGTAATCGCCATATCCACTTGTACAACTATAATTGAATAAGTCAAAATTGCACCAAACATCTGAAACAGAAAGTTAATTATTTTATTAATATCTAAATCACCTTTTTTATGTCTTATGTAAAAGATTGGGAAAACTTCTCAACCACGAGAGAAAAATGGAAACTTTGGATTCTCCGGCTAGCAATGACTCTTATTCTTACCGTTACACGCTGTGATAAATGCACCAAACTGCGACAAATCAAAATAATAAAACACCTTATGATTAACAAAAATTTACTTTCAAAGGAAATGACAATTTTGTGATGATATTGTTTATTAAAATTAAACAGATTATGAATCAAAAAACTGATTCTTCAACAAAATAACAATTCTAGACAATCAGCAGCTCATGCAATTACATCATTATTTTCCACTTTTACTCATAAAAATTTTCCATATGACTTGCAATTCGATTTAGGTAATAATTTTGAATTTTCCAAAATATCTTTGAATGATTATCTCCAAAATCGCTCCCTAACAAAAAGTTCTAGAATTTTTTGATTCCCAAAAAACTCAAAAATTTTACTTAAGAATTCTACATCTAGAAAAATTCCGTCTATGCCAATATTAGGCCCAGAGCCAAATCTACTACTTTCAAACCTGCGTTGTTCAAAAAGCAAACATTCTCAATAGCTCCTCACGCGTTTTACTTTTACAAAATTATTTGTTGCATGTAACAACATAATAACTTTTAACAAAATTTCAACCAAAACAACAACCGCGGAGTGTCAGTCATAGGGTCAGTTGTATAAAAGAGGATCATCCTTGACCATGGATCAAGCTCTAATTTAAACCAATCAGTACAGTTAAAATTTTATTTTAAGTTTTCTATTGGTTTAAATTGAAGCTTGATCCATGGTCAAGGATGATCCCCTTTTATACAACTGACCCATAGAGTTCTTTTTAGAAAGGACAATAATCCCTCGTACTATTAAATAACCTGTTTATATTTAGCTTCTATGCATTAGAAACTCAGCTTTACCAACCAAATCTAGCATTGAAATTGTAAAAATTGTTTATTATATTATTATACTCAATTTCAATTTTTTTAAGTTTTTATCAATATGTTCTATTGCAACCTTATTTGATTTATTAACCCCGCGTTCGGTTTGGAGCTACTTTCGCTTCGAAGCGCCACCAAACACTTTTCTTGCGTTCGGGATGGCGCTTCCACACGCTTCCAAACGCTTTGGCTCAGCCCCTTTCAGACGCTACAAACGCTATTAAAATTTAGGTGGGTTGACGGGAGCGTGGCGCATGGTGGCAAAATTGCAAAATAATTTGAATTTAAATTTGAATTTACATTGGTTTGCTTTATTTTTATTACAAATTCAACCACGTGATGACACAAATAATGAAAATCAGTTTATTTTATCATAGAGGATCAGTATTTCAGTGTTGTAAAGTGAAATATAGCAAAAGATAGGAAGGAATGAACCAAAACCCTGGCATAACAAAATAAACATTTATTTATGTTCTTGCAACAAAACGAGGCTATAACTACGACTCAATTAAAATTTGTAGCTACCATGTTAGTCCTCATAAAAACTTAAAAAAAAAATTAAAATTAATATGATATAGACTTTCAAAATAAAAATTATATTTCCAAAATATCTTGCAATTCGTATATTTTGCATCTGTCAAGTTGCTATTGTGTCATCAGTCATTTTTGAGGTTATTACATCTTTCATAAGTATCAGTGGTGATTAATCTTTTTGTAGTTAGAACCATACACAACTTAATTAAAATTATTAAATTTTCTTTAATTTTGTTTTCATAAGACTAAAGTATAAAAATCATACAAAATTTAAAAAAGAAGTATTGTAAAAAGAATTAGAAAGTACCAGTTCACTTAATTTAACTGTTCACTCAATTCACATGCGGACCGCGGGTTGTGCAGCACTGTTTTAAACCCATAATAATTAATTAGTAATTAATAGTAATTCAGGTTGTACGACTGGTTTCTGACCAATGTGCAATAGCGTCTGCACGAAGGTTTCGAACAGCGCTTATTGGTTGGCAACAACCGAAGACCCTGCAGGAACTCCACCACCGCTGCATCGTTCACATTGAACAATGCAGCCACGTCGAAAACAGAATTCACGTTTAAATCAGGAATCGGGAACGGATTCGCTGCCATTGCGTTGACTACTGAGTAATTTGTCAAGTGCAACACTACTATGCATAACTGCACGCGTACCGACAACAGAATGACTTGATTCACCAATCACGAGCGTTTTACCTTCAAATTTGCAGTGAAAATCGAGCTTTTTTAAATTCGATTTTTGAAAAAACAGGTGCATTTAAAGCATTCTGTCATAGCTAATTCTCTTATTTAATAATATACTCTTTCAGAAAAGTTTGAGGTTTCAATCGTAAAATTTGTATTTTCGGGGCCTTTGTAGCTACTTTTACCCCAATCCAGAATCCAATCGAATCTTAACTTTTAAGATGCGAAAAAAAAGTAATACACCAGATATGGGCGTCCGACGGACCAAAGAGGAGAGGAAGACCGATGAATAGATGAAAAAACAAAGTACAAAAAGACCTTAAAGAGAGAGAAGGCAAAAGATAGGAAGGAATGAACCAAAACCATGGCATAACAAAATAAACATTTATTTATGTTCTTGCAACAAAACGAGGCTATAACTACGACTCAATTAAAATTTGTAGCTACCTTGTTAGTCCTCATAAAAACTTAAAAAAAAATTAAAATTAATATGATATAGACTTTCAAAATAAAAATTATATTTCCAAAATATCTTGCAATTCGTATATTTTGCATCTGTCAAGTTGCTATTGTGTCATCAGTCATTTTTGAGGTTATTACATCTTTCATAAGTATCAGTGGTGATTAATCTTTTTGTAGTTAGAACCATACACAACTTAATGAAAATTATTAAATTTTCTTTAATTTTGTTTTCATAAGACTAAAGTATAAAAATCATACAAAATTTAAAAAAGAAGTATTGTAAAAAGAATTAGAAAGTACCAGTTCACTTAATTTAACTGTTCACTCAATTCACATGTGGACCGCGGGTTGTGCAGCACTGTTTTAAACCCATAATAATTTAAACATTCGCAGTCTGTCACCTATATTTTGTAATGATCATTCATTTTAAATGATAATTTATTTAGATGATCGTTAGTGGCAGTCTGTCGAAGGTATAATTTAAATATATAAATTATTAACTCGTTGATATTAAATTATATTAAAACTTCAAAATATGGAGTTATTAATAAATTAAAAATTAATTAAAAGATTTATTGAGCTTTCAAACGATTATTTCGTCCGTCATCAGAATAATATACAGATATTATGTAAACAAGTCATGGAAACAGAGAACAAGTATTGTCATTTGAACGGTGACTAGATAAAATCTAGGACCGTCAGTTAGGAAAAACCTAAATTGTGTTCCGGCAAAGAAGGAAAACCTAACTCCAATACGTAAAAAATTTAAAGGAGTAATTGGCTGTAAATGTTGCTTAAGCCATCAATGTCAGTTTGCCGGTTCATTGTGTTGTTGGTCTTCTTTATGCAAATCATTTCATATACCAGCCGATCTTTATAATTAGGAACAGACTTGATGATTTTAGTGTTTTCGAAGTTCGCAGTATGTCCATCTACTAAGATATGTTTGGCGATGGCCGTTGATTTAGTCAAGTTAACTAATAGTCAAGTTAACTAGTAGTTGACTATCCAATTGTAAAACTGGCCCTTAGATTTTTCCTGTAGTAAGTTTTTCCAGTTTGTCACTTTGAGTAATGTGGCCAAAAAATCTAAGTATAGTGCCATACACAATTGTGGATAACCGCTGTCTAGATTTCACTTCTGTTAGTACCGATGCATTGGTTCTGTGTTTAGTCCAGAACACCCCAAGCATTTTCCGGCTTCACCACATCTCAAAAGCTTAGATGTGCTATGTACTCCACTAGACATGTAACATTAAATTAACATCGGCGATGTTAATTTTTCAATGTTAATACAACGTTACAATAAAACGTCAATGTTGCTTTAACATCTGTAACATTTTACCAACATTGCTTCAATATTGCATTTTCATATCGCTTTAATATTAATGCGATGTGATAGTAACATTGTACCAACGTTGCTTCAATATTGCATTTTCACATCGATTCAATATTAATGCGATGTGATAGTAACATTGTATCAACATTGCTTCAATATTGCATTTTCACATTGCTTTAATATTAATGCGATGTGATAGTAACATTGTACCAACATTGCATTTTCACATCGCTTTAATATTAATGCGATGTGATAGTAACATTGTACCAACATTGCTTCAATATTGCATTTTTACATCGTTTTAATATTAATGCGATGTGATAGTAACATTGTACCAACATTGCTTCAATATTACATTTTCACATCGCTTTAACATTAATGCGTTGAGACAGGGATATAATTTAAATAACTTTGTAACATTGTTCACATATTATTATAACGGAAATTAAATTTTGAATTTAATCTAATTATTGAAAATTAATTTATATACACAAAACGATAAAAGGATACATTTTTTGTATTTAAAAAAATTGAAGCTCAGGTTATCTTTGGAGACATAAAAAATTAATTCATTTATTAATTGTAACTTTTGAAGTGAATTAACTTATATTAATTTAAGGGTCGATCTTTTTATGCTCAATAAACTTCAAGTAGTTATTTGACGACTCGCTTATAATATGGTAAAATATTGGTAAAAACTACCACGCGGCACGTGTTTAGTTTCACGTACCTGTAAGCTTTTCAATGCAGAGTAATAATTTTATAATGTTTGTGATAATTCATCTTTTTTTTATACTTATTATAAACTCACCATTATTTAATTATCAACTTTAAAAAAATCTATGTGATTATAATCAGTAATCACGTATAGAGGATGGATTTATACGTATTTACATGTTTCCGCATATATAACTTAATATTTTCGGTTTTTACTGCATATAAAATTATTATCTATATTTCGCATATAATCGCATATATAGTCCATATTTGACAACTTTCTTTAAGCTTTTCAATAAAAATTAAACTACAATTTTCGGGTTTTTACATTCTATTATATCATTTTCAGGTCATAAAAATTCCAACCTTTCTTTTGTATACTTCTCTATTGTGTTTAGCAAAGTAATACAATTTTACCCTTGATTTTACCCATAAAAATACCGTAAAAAATTTGGTACTAGATAAGTACTATTTATTTTTAGCATAAATCTCAAATAAATTTGTATTTTATTATATCAATACAATAAATATGTATTTTTTAAATTCATATAATATTATTATTAGTGATTTTAGTGACATAAAATGGTGATTTTAACCGCCTTTTTAAAAAATTATAGCCGCATATAAAACTTATTTGAACCAATTTTAACCAAAACTACTTTAAATAATTTTAATACAAAAAAATTTATCTCCGCCCTCTACACATAAATTATTAACTTTACAACCAAACCATATTAATATTGAAGCAAATAATCACAATTTTTACAACCAAACTCGATAGCTGAGTGATCATTTGTCTAGGCATTCCAAATACAACAAAAGATAGGTCGCAAGTTCGAATCCCATAAGGTATAACATTTTTAAAATTTATATTTTCAGGCTCTCCAAGGTAGGTATAGGTATACATAAGTAGGGGAATAATATTAGAAAATTACGATTACAAAAAATATTATGCAATATTACTAAATTACAATAATAATTACTGTAATTAAATAATGATCATAGATCGAAAAGCTGCTTTTACTTTATCATAAAAATTTTTAATTTTTTTTAGTTAATGTTAAAGCAAAGTTACTTTTTCACGTTGAGACAACATTACTTTTTCACGTTGAGACAACATTATTTAGAAACGTTAACAATTAACGTTGTATGGGCGGACATTCAGCGGTTGTAGCAACGTTGCTACAACATCGCCTCAACAAATTAAGTAACATCGCAAGTGAATTTTTGATATCGTGTCAACGTTGTGATAATGTTATTTTGCCTAGTGGGACGAACAGTTCAAGTCTCACATGCGTTATTTTCGTGCTTCTAGTTGGCGCAACATTGGTCCAATATTGAAATCAATATTGAGCCAATATCTAGATATAAACATTTTTTAATATTAGGGCAATATTGGTGCAATACTGGCTGAATATTGGAACAATATAACTATAATATATGATAGCTCTACAGGCCTAGAAAGCCCTTTATGACGATAAATCGCCTTTTTCCTACTTGATTTGTCTTGTAAGCTTTTCCATGTGTGACGCAACCGTATTTACAGTAGTGACGTTGACACACATATCAGGTTTTACATGTATTTTTTATCAATAGATATTCTTTATCAAAATTAAACAGATTATAGAACAAATAATAATTCTAGACAATCAGCAGATCAATTACATCATTATTTTCCACTTTTACTCATAAAAGTTTTCTATATAACTCGCAATTCGATTTAGTTAATAATTTTGATTTTTTCAAAATATCTTTGAATCATTATCTAAACCATAGCCACAATATGATCTTTCTTCTTTATAAGAAGAAAAATAGTAAGTCAGCTTATTGTCTTGAAATCAGGTTGCTTCATTAAAATACGAACTAATGTAATAATGAATAATTTATTTTACCATATAAATAAGGCTCTCGTCAACAACGAATAATCCACAAGCAGTAAAAGTGACTTTTTGATGTTTTAGTTGTAAGAAAATGTTCAAGACCTGTAACACAGTTAACAAACTGAAAAAAAAAACTTTTGCTGAGAATTTATTACCTCGAAATCCAATTCACGGAAAGGCATTGTTTTGGTTAGGTTCAGTGTTTTTGTTATGTTTTCTTGCAATGTTCTAACCTAAAAATTTCGTAAAAAAATGATAGCGTCATGTACAAAGATATCATTTACCTCATTCGAAATCAAAGAACAAATTCTTACCAAAAAGAACAATAAAGCGGCATTGAAAATTATTATAAAGCATGAAGAAATAATAACGTACAATGATTTAGTATTCGAAAAATTATATTTGATATCATAGCAAAATGTGTCGATTGTGGATATAAAGATTAGTAAAATAATTATAGTAATTGGAACCGAGTATATCTTGTTCACATTTTTATTTATAGCGTATAGGCTATAATATAGTTTTCCAATTTGATAAATAATTAAATTATTGTGTACTTCCCTAAAAATAATGGAATTCAGATACAGATGTTTATATATCCTGTTTGGTAACAAAAACATCCTAAATCACGGTATTTCTCAACCTTTTAGTATTTATCCACCATTTACCATAAACAATTTTTATCTATGAAACCCATGAAAACCACCATGACCATAACCAGACAGACTATTATGCATGGGAGCACACGTACTGACCACAGAATGCCAGTGATCAAACAATCACGAGCAACTTAAGTATTAATTTGCTATGAAAATCGACACTTTTAAATTTGATATTTGAAAAAACTGTTTTTTGGTTTTAAGGTATTCTTTCGGGACAAATTCCCTTATTTAAAATATGCTCTTTCATAATTTATCGAGGTTTTTATCGTAAAATTGTTACTTCCGAGAGGGCAGTACCTACCTCTCTCCGAGTCATACTTTCTAGGTTGAGAATTACTGTCACAGGTTAAAGGTTAACAATAACTTACTGAATAGATCTAGTCCTTCTTCTGTTGCGATCATGTGATACAATAAAATCATTTGTTATACTGTTTAGCCATACAAATCTTTCCTTTATAAACAAAAGGAAAACATATAATTGGAGTTCTTCAAATACTATGCAGTAACTTAACATGAAAGTCGTACAGGACATAACTAACATTGGCGTTAAGAATTTATACACGGAATATAACATGGTTATATATCTACATAATAGCATTAACCAAATAAATGTTGTAATTACGGTTATACCTATTTTAGTTCTTTTATAAGAATGCTGTACATTGATATTTTTAAACTGTAACTGAATTATCGTTGCATCAAAATCAGTGATATCGGAAATAACTTCTAAGATCTAAAAAATTTTGTACATTACAAAATATTTTAATGTTGCTTTTTGTATTATTACTTTTTTGTAATTATAGAAGTTGATTATAATAATGCAGCTTACAGCAGAGGTGCTGACAAGTGCATAAAAAAGTTCGATAATCGTTAATATAAGTGCTTGATCTGAGGTATAATCAAGAGCATGGTTTATGCAAAAGTACTCCTGTAGAACTATAATAAAAGTACTCACAATTATATTAAAAATTGATAAATTGTGAGCACGATGTTTATTTATGCTGAAAGGAACCAACCCAATGAATTTTGTTAAATAAAACATTGGCTGTAAAACAGAAAATACATCTTCAGTTGGAAACATTTTTATGTACTTTAAGTATTGGAGATTGAATCACGACTGGAAAAATACTGTAAACTTTAGTTTTATTAATATATGATATCGATTAAAAATAATAGTTGTAATATGGATTTCATTAGTAACAGGGACAAAATTTTGTTTACTATGCAATCAATTTGAAAAACAAGTAAATTATTCTGTCAACTGTTTTAAAGCGTTTATAAAGCGTAATAAATTGTGTTATTTGAAACAATTATTTATAAACTGTAAAAAGTTTTGGTATAGTGTAACCCGCTCTTAAGGCGTGACACCATTAGTGGCACCTGTGGCATTGAATTAATTATTTTATGTTTTTACATGCAATGTTTTCGTTTTCACCTGCAATGTTTTCGTTTTTACATGCGATGTTTTCCTCATCGTTTTCACCTGTGTCTATTGTGTCAATTTCCGTCATCTCTACATAAGAGTTTATGTCTTCAGCCTTGGTATTTTCCGGGAAAAAATCTGAAAACTAGTTCTGTTATCGATTTTACCTTCGATGAATTTTACGTCTCGGGTCACTTCGATTTTCTTCTGATCTGGTAACCATACTCGATAACCCTTGGCTTCTTCCAAATAACCCAGAAAGATTCCTCGTTTTGATCTTGCGTCAAACTTGCTTTTTCCTGGTACCTTGTTTATGCAGTAAACTTCGCTTCCAAATTCCTTGAAATTGCTTACATTGTGAGGTTTCCCATACCGAGCTTCATATGGAGTTTTCTTATTCAGACTCTTCGTAGGACATCGGTTACGTATGCAATTTGCTGTGTTGACAGCTTCTGCCCAAAATGATGATGGTAAACCGGATTGCATCAATAAATAACGAGCTGTGCTAACGAGAGTACGGTTTTTCCTCTCCGAAATTCCATTCTGCTCCGGACAGTACGGTACGGTCAATCTTCTAACGATGCCATTTTCCTTAGTAGTTTCTCAAAACGCTTGTTTGTGTATTCTGTACCATTGTCGGATTAGATGCACTTAACCTTTTTTTCCTTTTTGCCTTTCGACCATAGCAATATAATCTCTTGTTGCTTCAAGGACATCGCTTTTAGACTTGATGAATCGTACTTCACACCATCAAGAATGATCGTCGATGAATTCCACGAAATATCTTGCCTTTCTTTGTGATTCAACCCTCATTGGTCCACATACGTCCGTGTGTATGATTTCCAAAAGATTGCATTGTCGATCAGATTTCTTTGGATAAACGCTTCTTGTCATTTTACCCTGGATACATGTGACGTGACACCACTGTCTAAACACCAAATATTTTGATTTTAGGGCGAACCAATTTGATGAGTTGCTTCCGAGATTGTAAGCACCATTTCCGAGCAATTCGCGGTCGATTGATTCCTATTATTGTTTTTGCAGTCGATGGCTTTGTGTCCCACCTTTCGGCACTTGTGGCAACAATATTTAAATTTTTCCCAACTTTTTGTCGAGTCGCCATTGTTTATTTTGTTTCGCAAACATTGCATTTTGAACATAAACATCGCCATTTCTCGCGTCACTTTCTTCCACGATTTTTACACGTAACATTTCTGGCGTAGGTAATTTATCGCGTGATTCGATCGCACACCGGAAATTTTCAAAACTTGCTGGCAGGCTGTACAGTAGTATGATTGAGAGCAGGTCCGAATTAACTTCAATTTCCATTTCACTTAATTTGTCGACCGTGTCGAAAAATTTGTTAATTCGTCCGCGAATATCTTCATGATCTTCCATCCGTTTTAGCATTAATTGTTTCAGTAAGGTAGCTTTACGTGCCGGACCTTTACTTTGATATATATTTTCAAATTTTAGCCAAGTTTCACGTGATGTAATACAATTTTTAACTTGTTTCAATTCTTTCGGGCTGATTGACAAAATTATTAGCGATTGTGCTTTGCTGTCGAATTTTGACCATTTCTGTAATTGTGAGTTGGCATCTTCAACGGTTGCGGTTGGTTTCACGTGTTGTCCATTTACATAACACCAAAGTTCGTCTCTTATAAGTAATGCTTCTATTTGAATTTTCCACTTGTCGTAGTTTTCACTATTTAATGATTCGATCCTTACCGTATTCATCTTGACTTGTTCAGATTAAAGAACCCCGCTACGGCCTTATGGGTTTTGGGTCTCAGTCAAATTTAACCAAAATGTAGGATTTTGTAGTTCATAATATGCTGATAAAAAGTGTCAATGGGCACAAAGCCCAAAAATGGACAGTTTTCGAGATATACGGCATTAAAGAGTTAATCTAGTCATTCTATGAAACACACAATGATTGTGTTTTTCGTAGAATGACTGAACAAACTTTGTAATGCCTTATATCTCGGAAACTGTCCATTTTTTGACTTTGTGCCCATGGACACTTTTTATCAGCATGTTATAAACTACAAAATCCTACATTTTGGTTAAATTTGATTGAGACCCAAAACCCATAAGGCCGTAGCGGGGTTCTTTAATCTGAACAAGTCAAGATGAATACGGTAAGGATCGAATCATTAAATAGTGAAAACTACGACACGTGAAAAGTTCAAATGGAAGCATTACTTTTTTTTTATTTTTTATTCTTTTTTTTACGCAAATAATATTTTTTAATTAAACAAAAAAAATAAAAAGAAATGTCGGCCCATTATGGGGTTTGCGTTGTTATACGCGGAATAAATCAGATTTTTTTTTTAATAAAAAAATCAAAAATCAAAAGTGTCGAAATTTGAAAAATCAATGATTTTCTCCGAAAAAATAAAAATTTTTTGTAGAATCCAAGTTTGAATATGTTTTATATATTTTTACTGAAAAGTTCGTTTAAAGACAAACAAAAACAAAAAAAAAGTTCCGATTAGTCAATTTTTGAAATAGTTACGATCGTTTGAAGAAAAACAACATCAGTTTTTCTAAAAATTCGTAACTCTTTTTGGGTTGAATAAAAAATTTTGAAAAAATTCACAGAACTGTTTTTGGTGAGATAGTATAATATGTAAAAATTTCAGGAAAATCAAAAGGGGTCGGGTTCAAAAGTGGTCGATTTGGTGTGGAATGCCCCATATATAAGTATTTTATTTTAAACAATATGTACAATCATACTACATTACTATATTTTTACAAACAATGGATGTTCCACTTGATACAAACTGATGCCAACTGGCTACTCGAACGTGGTAATGGCTAACTTACGCTATTGAGCGCTTACGTCTTGTATCGCTAGGTGTCACTACAAGTCCTCTTTCCAACAAAAATTATCACAAAAATTTTGAAATCCCATCTCATTCTTCAAATATAGTTCAAAATTCAAGGTTAACTGAGCAAAAATTTTATATTATAAAAACCAATAGTTTTCCAAATCACCTGATTTTAATCTATTGGATTTTTTCTGGTCATATACATATGTTGTCAAAGTTTAAGATATTATAAATTCTTCAAATTGAGGTTAATTAAAAAAAATCATTACAAAAATTTAAGATGAAATGCCTGTAAACTTTGTTCACAAAGTGGAGATACTCAAAAATAGTTGCAAAATAAACCAGTAAAAAGTTTGCATCACCCTGGATGACCCACCTAATCATCGTTGGTGGCTAGTTAATTAGATTGTTAATCTGTCAGTTGATGAGCAGGATCGTACGCAAATAATTCACACATTCTTTGTGCCTTAAGAAATTTTATGTTCAACCATCTAATAATTGTATAAACAATCAAAGATTTTATGCTAAGCAATAAATAACCCGTTAATGCAAAGCTGCTCGGTTGTTAACTTAGCTATCGACAAGCTCGACAACTGGTTATCAAATTTTTGTTGCAAAAAATTGCACAGTACTGAATTATCAAGTTACTGGCACAATTTAACGATAATATTAAAAAATCTTTATTGTATTAATATTCACATAAAATGGACAAGTGATTTTGCTGGTGATAAAATTTATAATAATATATTAGTGATTAATACTAAATTTATAGAAGATCTTGTTGAATTAAAAATGTTAATATTTTTGATTGAATTCTAATATGTTAAAATTACTTACTCTAATACATAACTAATTTTTTTTTTCTAAAGTTTTCTTTATTTCTATTCCAATTTATAAAGCTAATCCAAAACTTCCTGTTCGTTAACTTTTCACGTTTTGGCATCAAAAATTTCTTTGTGAAATCGCGCTTGGTTGCCCAACCAACTTTTACCTTTGATGAGCCTAAAAAAATCTTCTTGAGGGTTCGTAGTTCAATTTGCTTGCTTTATGATAGTAAATTTATTTATAATGTTAATATATTTAGTGCTTTCCAATATCGGCGCTATACTGGCGAAATATTGGAAGAATATTTGCTCAATATTAGAATACAATATTGGTTATTATTTATTAATATCGGCGCAATATTTCCCCAACATTGCCACAACATTGTTTACCAAATGGGGATTCTTTACTTATATAAAGAATATTATCGACAATCTCGACAATTTGTTATCTAATTTTAGTGGCAAAAAATTAAATTCCAACTAAATTATTAATTCATTGGCACAATTTAATGATAATTTTAAAAACTCTTTATTGTATTAACATTTACAAAAGTTGACAAGTAATTTTGCTAGTGATAGAATTTATAGTAGGTAATAATAAAAAATTAGTGATTAAGACTAAATTAACAGGTGATCTAGTTAAATTAGAAAAGTTAACATATTTGATAATAATCAGTAATAACATTTTAATATTTTAATATATTAAAATTATTTACTCTAATACATTACTTATAAGTTATATAACTAATAAAAAAGTGATAAAGTTTTTTTTGACCTACCCGCATAATTCATAATATAATTATCATTAAATCTAAAAATATCTTAATTTAATTAAACATTTTTTTCAGTAATCGCTATATCGAGTTGTAGAACTATAACTGAATAAGACAAAATTGCGCCTAACATCTGAAACAGAAAGTTAATTATTACTAAGAATTACTAAGTATTAGGTATTATTAGTATTAAATATTAAGTAATACTATGTTTGTTTAAAAATACATTTGTTCAAAATTATCTTTGATTTCTTATATATTCAATTGCAATCTTACTTGATCTCGAAATTTTCTTGCAAAAAAAATGTTTATTTTGAATGAACAACAATATCTTATTGCTATTATTAATAAAAACTTCTTTTTTAAGCAGTCATATTCAGCCTTCGTCTTGAGATCAAGTTGATTTATTACAATACTGACTAATTAACTACTGTACCATATAAATAAGGCTCTCGTCAACAACAAATAATCCACAGGCAGTGAAAGTGACTTTTTCGTGTTTTAGTTGTAACAAAATGTTCAATACCTGTAACACAGTTAACAAACTTAAATGAAACTTTTTCTAAAAATTTATTACCTCGAAATCCATAAAATGAAAAGGCATACTTTTAGTTATGTTTAGTGCCTTTGCTACATTTTTTTGCAAAGTATTCACCTAAAAATTAAGTAAACAACATCGACAGAGTAATGTACTCAAATATCATTTACCTCGTTCGAAATCGAAGAACAAATTCTTACCAAAAAGAGCAATAAAGCAACAGAGAACATTATGATAAAGCATGAAGTAATTATAATGTACAACGATTCGGCCTTTGAAAAATTATATTTGATATCAAAGCAAAATATGTCAATTATGGATAAAAAGATTAATAAAATAATAATAGTAATTGGAACCGAGTATATTTTGTTTACATTTTTCCTTATATTGTATAGGCTATAATATAACTTTCCCATATGACAAATAATTAAATTATTGTGTACTTCCCTACAAAAAATAATGGATTTCAGATTATAGATGTTCATATAAGTTTGTTTGATGATAATATCGTAGATGACAGTGTTTCTAAACAATTTTTAATGGCGCCCCCCGTCTTATTTTATATTGTTTTTGTAATTGATAATAATAGTGGAGATTCTTAGAAAAATTGCAACTTTCTTCGTTCTCCTCTTCTTCAAAGAAGGGGGCACGCTTTCATGGTTGAGAATCACTGTCACTGTTTAAACGTTAACGATTACTTACTGAATAGATCCAGTTCTTCTTCTATTGTAATCATTTGATACAATAAAATCATGTAATATATTGTTTAGCCATACAAATCTTTCCTTTATAAGGAAGAGGAAAACATATAATTGGAGTTCTTCAAATGCTACGCAGAAACTTAACATGTAAGTCAAAGAGGATAGAACTAACATTAGGGTTATGTATTTATAATGGTAATATAACAGGGATAGATATTTGCATAACACTACAAACCAAATAAATGCTGTAATTGTGATTACGCTGATTTTAGTTCTTCTATAGGAAAGCTGTACATCGATATTTTTAAGCTGTAACTGAATTATCGTTGCATCAAAATCAGTAATATCGGCAATAACTTCTAAGATCTGCAAAATTTAGTAGGTATAATATATTGTACAAAACATTTAAATTTTGCTTGTTTTATTACTTTCTTGTAATTAATGCAATTTATTATAATAATGCAGCTTATAGCAGAGGTACTGACAAGGGTATAGAGAAGTTCGATAATCGTTAACATAATTGCTTGATCAGAGGTATAATCAAGAGCATAGCTAATGCAAAGGTACTCCTGGAGAACTATAATAAAAGTACTCACAATTAAATTAAAAATTGAAAAGGTGTGAGCACGATTTTTATTTATGCTGAAAGGAACCAACCCAACAAATCTTGTTAAATAGAACATTGGCTGTAAAACAGAAAATACATTTTCAGTTGGAAACATTTTTATGTATTTGAAGTAATGGAGATTGAATCACGACTGGAAAAATACTGTAAACTTTAGTTTTATTAGTACATAATATTGATTAAAGATAATAGTGGTAATATGGATTTCATTAGCAACAGGGACAAAATATTGTTTACTATGCAATCATTATGAAAAACAAGTAAATTATTTTGTCAACTGTTTTAAAGCGTTTATAAAGCGTAATTAATTGTGTTATTTGAAACAATTATTTATAAACTGTAAAAAGTTTTGGTATAGTGTAACCCGCTATTAAGGCGTGACATCATTAGTGGCACCTGTGGCATTGAATTAATTGTTTTATGCGAAGTAAAATTATCACAGAAACTATTCGACACAAAAACGGAAATTCTACCTAAAAATAAAAAGATAAGAATAAACAAATTTTTGCATAAATATTTAAAATTATGGAATCCCATCTCATTCTTCAAACGTAGTTCAAAATTCAAGGTTAACTAAGCAAAAATTCCAATAGCCTTCTAAATCACCTGATTTTAATCTATTGAATTTTTTTTCTGGTCATATATGTTGTCAAAGTTTAAGATATTTAAATTCTTCAAATTGAAGTTAATAAAAAAAATCATCACAAAAATTTGAGATGAAATGCCTGTAAACTTTGTTCACAAGGAGATACTCAAAAATATTTGCAAAATAAACCACTAAAAAGTCTGCATCACCCTCGATGACCTAGTTAGATTATTAGTCTGTCAGTTCATGACCAGGATCTTACGCAAATAAAATTTTTGTTTTATTGTAAATAATTTTTTTACTCATTTAAATAATTGTGGAAGTGCAGTACAAATTTTGATTTCTTAAATATCGCTTCCATAATTATTAACTATTAACTATTAATGATTTTTATTCAATTAACAACAGGCGAACCCAATTACAGTAATTGAAATGTTATACAATAAAAAAAAATGATATGTACAATATAATATACAATGTATCAAAAACAAATATACAATAATTTACAAAAATACGCATGCGTAATTAACGTAGGTATATCACTCTGAAGCATTAGTATGGGAGTGAAACTCGAAGAGAGCATTGTGGATACTCTTTAAACCATCTGCATGAATATCGCATAAATGTGACACTAAGTTAAAATTAGTGCACATTACGCTTATCGGACATCGAGCAGCTGCATTGGTGCGACGAGCATCTACATATGTAAAAGGTGGATCTGCTGCGGCTGGTGATACGAGGAACATGAAAGTTCAGTTTACCTAAAAGATCTCGACAATCAATGTTGCCATGTAGCAGACTAAAAAGAAATGTAACGGATGCTACAATTCTACGTATATGCAGCGAACGAAAGTTAAACATCCTCAGTAGTAAATCATGATCAAAGCCTATCAAAGGATAAACCTTATGTATTCTAAAATACAAATATTTTAGGAAGCGTCTCTGAATAGATTCTCTCATACTCAAAAACGCTACGAACATACGCGTAGTACAAAATTTAACTACCTCAATACCGGCAAAATCTCGACAACTGCGGATAATAAACCCCAAGGACCTGAGAGCTTTCGACTCCATCATCTCAATATGCCGAATGAAGTTTAACTTTGCGTCAAAGAAGACACCCAAATCCTTACAACCATCACTGCGACCGATTACCCTGTTAACAATGTTATATTGATAAACAATAGGATATCTAGCCCTGGTATAAGTCATGACAAAACATTTGCCTATATTCAAGTCCAAGTTATTATTTGAACACCAGAGCGCAACAGAGTCGATTGATTTCTGAAGACGCAAGCAATCACTAACATGCGCAATGGAAAGATAAAGCTTAACATCATCAGCGTACAGCAAGATAAGACATCCGATGACTAAAACTAGATCATTTATAAATACGATGAACTGCAGAGTCGCCAGATTTGAACCCTGAGGCACTCCGGATGTGGGAACAAAAGAATTAGATATATAACCCATGTATTCAACAAAGTGCTTTTTTTAAATAAATAAGAGCGCATCAGTTTAAGTAGCGCATCGGAGAAACCGAATTTTTCCAGTTTAAACAGAAGAATGTCTAGGTCGATTTGATCAAAGGCTTTTTGGAAGTCCAAGTAGATGGCGTCAACCTGTCCGCCACCGTCGAGAATTCCAGAGACAAATTGCGTGAAACAAGCAAGATTGGTAATGGTTGACCTATGAGCCATGAACCCGTGTTGAGATGAGGATATGATATTCCCTACCGAGGCATAAATACGAGAGTACAAAATCAACTCTATCAACTTTGAAAAGTTACATAAAATTGATATAGGACGATAGTTGGAAATGAGTGAAGGATCTCCCTTTTTTAAAACAGGGACAACGCGGGCACGTTTCCAGACGTTAGGATAAACGGAAGTATTCAGCATAAGATCAAAAATGTGTTTCAGTGGACGCACGAAAAAGGATACACAATCCTTAATTATGAACGCCGGTATCTGATCAACTCCCGCAGTTGGCTTCGCTTTAGAGCCAGTTAATGACTCAACTGCACGTTTAATTTCATCGATGGTTACTTCGGAGACAGAGATATTACTACCATCAATGTTCAGATTACTAGAGTCGAAATGGCGGGTGTCGGACGATGTATCATCGCGATAAACACTTTTAAAGTATTGCGCAAATGCATCTACAATGCTCTTAGGATCGTTATAAACGGTATCATTTGCCGAGACACTGGCGGGAATTCTAGATGAGCCACGCTTACTCCTGACAAAAGACCAGAATTTTGTAGGGTCGGTACTAACGCTTTGCTCCATACGCTGCAAGTATTCTTTGTAACAAGTATCAGTAAGAATGCTGACTCGTCGTCTCAGGTCACTGAAGACCCCATAAAGAGCGGGATCCCTACGCTTTCTAAAGCGCTTATAAGAACTGCTTTTCTTGCAAATCAAAGAAATGACCTCGTTTGAAAACCATGGTGGATAACATCGATGAGCCGACCTATTTTTAAATGCAGGGACAGCGGCATCAAAAAAGCCGTAGATAACTTTATATAAATTTTGGCAAGCCTGGTCAACATTGGAACAGAGAAGGACTGAAGACCAGTCCGCTTCGCTTAATAATGTGTACAGAAGCTCAAGATCAGCACCACCAAAATTATATTTGCGACAAGATGTGTCTGGTTTAAACGGTGCACCGACTCTGCAACCAGCATCGATATTGAAGGATAAGGGTGGATGATGTGTATCCTCCTCAATCCCCGTGCAAGCCCGTTCTACATTAAAACAATTCATATCGGAGATTATCAGATCCAGCATACGCTCATTAAACTGAGACATGGCAGTACTAAACTGAAAATTCTTTATCAGTATCGCTCCCCTATCACTACAGCAGGAATTATATTTAGGAATGTTAAAATTCCCATCAGAACACAGGCGCATCCATTATTATTTAGGTAATTTCCCAATGTTTCCAAGAAAGATTCCAGTACAAAATATGATGTATCCGGTGGTATATATACAACAAAGACAAAAAAAGATTTGGCTGGCAGAACAATTTTGCAACCCACAATATCTATAGAGATAAATACTGAGGTGATGAAGTCAACATTCACAACCGAAACATTTGAAAATTCTCGAAGCGCAAGAAGGACGCTTCCACCCCTAGAAAGTCCAGTCGCTGGAAGGTCTCTATCCCGTCTGTAAACACAGTGTGAATCAGGAAAAAACTCCTGACGGAAAACCCCGGAAATTATCCTGACCTACAGAAATTTCTATTCCGGCCTCAGAGGAAATTTAATTTGTTTTTGTTAATAATACTTGTGTCACGACCATCTTATTCATTTAATTACATTTTATTTGCCTTTATCATATGAGTTTTATTTATCCACCACATGATAAGGATCCATCATTGGGACATATTACTTCACCAACTGAGCTAGCGGGTAATTTTTCACTTAATGCAACAGGTATAAAAGAAACCTTGGCGAAAAATTTTCTATGTTTTTGTAAAAGCTTTTATATAATTGCAATATAAATAATCTAAACCTTGTTAATTGATTTGTTTAGTTTTCCAAATTGGTAGTTTCGTTGGCGCCAGAGCTGTTTTTAAAACCTGAAATTGAGATGAAGTTTAACAACGTCTCTTCAGTTTCAAAAAAATTAATCATTATTTGGATTTTTTTACCTTAAATAGAAAAAACCTCAACAAGTTTGGACATGGGTTCAAAACAATACAAAATCATTAACACATTTAGAAAAAATTTGTGAGACAATTAACGTCCAAATCAAAAATGAGCAGAACAGCCATTCTGGATCAATTCTTGATAGAGTTTTGATCGTGCAGAATGTTTTGTTAATTATAGTGTATTGCGATGATTTCCCTATTCGTTGGTGTTTCCAACCTACTTTTACCTTCGCTGAGCCTGGTTTAATTTGGTTGCTTTATAAAAGCGGCAAAACTTATTTAAAAAAACAATAATATTTCAAAAATATTAAATTGTTATTTACTGAACGTCAAATAAAGGTAAATCAATTCAAATTTTATAACTCTTTGACAATATTTGTGACTATCTGATAGTCTATGTGTAATTAATTGTGTCAAAATCGTTAAAATGTCTAACTTTAAATAAATTTTACGAAAGAAAAATTTTAATAAAAAATAACCCGAAAAAATCGATGTAACGCTACTATGTCGTGCATGTCGTAAAACACTTTGCTCAGCTCGTTGATAGTTTATTGTATCTATCACATGTTGTGTTAGTTTCCCATTGATTATCTCAAACCAAACCAATTCAAATCGTTAATTGTTCCAAATCGTTCGACAAATTGATAAATTTTTTCTTTCAACATTTTCTTAATAATAAGAAATGTTGGTCCTTCTATGGTCGGCGACCAAAAAACAAATTTTCTTTTCTTCCTGCTCCGAAATTTGTATTTTTATCATTTTTATGCGCGACAAACTTAAATAGTTTATCAGTAGAAACTTTCAGCATCTAATGTTTGATATTAATAATTGCTTCGTTAATGTAAAATTGCTCGGTTATTCCTTAAGTGCTTTAGCTATCTCATGTAGCCCACAATGTTGGCGTAATAATGGCCCAATATTAAAATCAATATTGAGCCAATATCGAGATGTGAAAATTTTTCAATATTGGTGCTATATTGGCGCAATACTTGCTGAATATTTGAACAATATTGACCCAATATTTAAAAACGATGTTGGCTATCAATATTGGCTCAATATTGCCCCAACATTGCCGCAATATCTTTTGCCACATGAAATCTTAACCATATAAAGAATATTATCGAAAATTTGTTATCTAATTTTAGACACTAGCACAATTTAGTAATAGGTAATATTAATAACTCTTTATTGTATTCACATTTACAAACCCTTGACAAGTAATTTTAATAGTGATAGAATTTATAATAATAATAATTAGTGATTGAGACTAAATTAACAGATAATCTTGTTAAATTGTACAAAAGTTAACATATTTAATAATAATCAGTAATAAAAGTTAATATTTTCAAATTCTAATAGGTATGTTAAAATTACTTACCCTAATACATTATAGCTCATAAAGAAGTAATATTGAGTTTTTTTTGACTTACCAGTATAATTCGTAATATAATTATCATTGAATCTTAAAATATCTTAATTTAGTTAAACATTTTTAGCAGTAATTGCTATATCAAGTTGTAGAACTATAACTAAATAAGTCAAAATTGCTCCAAACATCTAAAACAGAAAGTTAATTATTACTAAGAATATTACGTTTACTTTATTTTACATAACTGGAGATGAAAACTTAATAAATCAGCTTGATCTCGAAAAATTTCTTAAAACAAATTTTTATTTCGAATGAATACAATATCTCATTGTTATGAATAAAAAATACTCTTTTAAGGGGGAAAGCCACTGTGACGGTCAAAAAAATAACCTAGTTTTTAAGATTTATTTTCACAGAAGTAACTAATTATTTAAGGAATCGATTATTGTTATTTTATTAAGAGTACATTAAACTTCTTATATATAAATTTTTATCTCATTATCTTAAATATTAACAAAAATATGAGCCGTTATGTAAAGACTGATAAAGAAATTCCCTCTCCATGGTGGCATCGATATCTCGGTGAAGAGTTATCGGAAAATAAAAATTAAAAATTATCAGAATTTAAATGAATGTAGCTATCGTTGTATGTAGCCGTTTTTTTATTTTTTTGATTATTTACAAAATGGCAACAGATTGAAATGTATTTTAATTTTAAAACTCTTTTTTTTTTCATTCAAGCAGTTTATTAAAATAGTAATTATTACAATTTTTAAAATCGGCTACGTACAACGATAGCTACGTTCACTTAAATTTTAATAATTTTTTAATTTTTATTTTCGTATAACTCTTCACCGAGGTGTCGATGCCACCATGGAGAGGAAATTTCTTTTATCAGTCTTTACATAATGGTTCATATTTTTGTTAATATTTAAAATAATGAGATAAAAATTTATATAAAAAATGTTCAATGTACACTTAATAAAATAATAATAATCCGATTCCTAAATTAATTAGTTACCTCCGTGAAAATAATTCTTAAAAACTAGGTTATTTTTTCGATCGTCACAGTGGCTTTCCCCCTTAATTAGTCATATTATTCAACCTTCGTCTTGAGATCAGGTTGATTTATTACAATACTGACTAATGTATTAATAAGTAATTACTGTAGGTACCATATAAACAAGGCTCTCGTCGACAACAAACAATCCACAGGCAGTAAAAGTAACTTTTTGGTGTTTTAGTTGTAACAAAATATTCAAGACCTGCAACACAGTTAACTAACTGAAATGAAACTTTTTTTAAGATGTTATTACCTCAAAATCCAAAAAGCCAAAAGACATTTTTTCAGTTAAGTTTATTGACTTTATTACATTTTCTCGCAAAGTATTAACCTAAAAATTCAATAAAAAACATCGATAGAGTAATGTACTCAAATATCATTTACCTCATTCGAAATCGAAGAACAAATTCTTACCAAAAACAGTAATAAAGCAATACAGAAAATTATAATAAAGCATGAAGTAATGATAATGTACAACGACTTTGTCTCTGAAAAATTATATTTAATATCATAGCAAAATATGTCAATTACGGATACAAAAACTAATAAAATAATAATAGTAATTGGAACCGAGTATATCTTGTTCACATTTTTATTTATATCGTATAGGCTATAATATAGTTTTCCCATTTGAGAAATAATTGAATTATTGCGTACTTCCCTACAATAGAAAATGGATTTCAGATTATAGATGTTTATATAAATCCTTGAGGATGGGCGTTCCTGCATCCTCAAACGCCTATCTTTAAGGTAAATGAAAGGTAATGTCGCAGCTTTAGCAATGCACTTGTATATTAGCATTACCTTGAAAATGCACTTACTTGGCTTTTACTGCTGCTGCCAGCAGCATTTTACTGCACGTGTGGCCAGAGCCTTATGGGGACTGCAGTGCTTTGGCTAAACGGAGCTGTAAATGTCGTAAGCCATGGGCATGTAGTAAAGAATTTTTAAAATTTCTTACTAATGCATACTTTCAAAGTAGTAGTCTTTGGATTTTTAGGGAAAAGCAAGAAGGCGGCGCATTTTCAAGGTAATGTCGGAGCTTCAGCAAAGCACTTGTATCAGCTTTTCTTCAACCGCGATATCAGTACTATTCACCGCTTCAATTGCTGTCGTGGTGCACTACTCGTGTGGTCATGGTTTCTACTGCCTTACTGAAGCTTCATTTTACCACTGCTGCTAGCGACATTTTACTGCACGTGTGAGGTCCATTTCCCCAGCCCCCCCCCCATTTTGATTTTTAGATCAATTTTTATGCAATTCGTTTGTGCATCGTTTGTGTACGTTTGTGCAATTATTTTTTTCGTTTGTGCATTCACCGTTCGCGAATTATTTAACAAATAAATTTGGGGGGCTGGAGAAATGCCAGCCCCCCCCCATCGCGAATTTTGGGTCAAAATTGGTGTCAATCGTTTGTGCATCGTTTGTGTACGTTTGTGCATTTATTATTTTTGTTTGAGCAAGCACGGTTAGCGAAATATTTTCAATTGAATAACCGCAGAACATTTCTCCAGACCTCCCCCCCATTTTGACTTTTGGATCAATTTTTGTATCACTTGTCTGTAAATATACGTTTGTGCTTTCACTATTTTAGTTTGTAATTCACAGCTCGTGAATTATGTAACAAAAAATAAATATTTATAAATCTCCGAGCAACAACTGCCATAGTGTCTAGATTGCAATTTATTCTAGTCTACTGAAGAATATGCTGAAAATATTTTAATTTTCCAAAAATCGTCATCAAAACAACACTTCCCTGCGTATCTACGCGCACGGAAATTGAATTATACTTACTAGTTCGACATTATCAGTAATTGAGTTTTGCTGTTTTGACACATTGTTTATAACTATGTAGTCAACAAATTAACAATAATTTAATTTTTGCTTATTTTAAAAATGTTATTCAATTAGTGTTTTAAAATTTCGATTTTATCGAAATTGTCAGTAAAACTATATTTTGAATACTTAGCGGAAAATAAACTGCGTCAGGCGAATTTTTTCTCCAAAATAAGTAAGAATCCGTGAAGAAAACTATAGTTTCTTTGGGGTAAAAAAAATTCTATCTACCGTTTTTGTAAAATCCGACTAAAATTTTCAAGCACAGTTTTAGTGATTGCAGGCGACGTATTTTAAATGCATAGGCGTCGCCTACAATCACAAAAACGACTTGATTAGTCAAATTTTACAAAAACAGTAGTTTGAATTTTTTTTTGCCCCAAAAAATAAATATTGGAAAACTATAAGGTGCATGTCAGTGGCTCCCCACTTTTGAATTTTTAAATAAATTTGATGGCAAACGTTAGAGCATCGTTTGAGCTTGAATGAGCTTTCATTATTTTTGTTTATGCCTCATAGGTTCTGAAGTTATTCGCGAAAAACATGTGGAGGGGCTGCAGACGTGATAGCCCCCACTTTCGAATTTTTGGATGTATTAGGTGACAAACGTTAGAGCATCGTTTGAACCTGAATGAGTTTCGACTATTTTTGTTTGAACCTCAAAGGTCGCAAAGTTATTCGCAAAAAACTGGTGGGGGAGGGAGGGTTGTAGATATGTTTTGTAATTTTCCTAATAATTTTAAATTTGTAAGTGCAATTGATGTCAATCGATAGAGCTTCGTTTGAGCCTGAATGAGTTTCAGAGAACAAGACTTTATGTTAATTTTTTACAAAGTTATGGATAGTTGAAATTTTTGACTAAACTCCGAGTAACATGCGTTAAATCGTAAGGTTCTTAAAAAATTTTATTTCAATGCTCTACTATTTCCGACAAGCACATAATTGAAGAGCCCCAAAACTTTTTAGCCTATGGATCATAAATTTTTTCTTTATTAGCAACAACAAAAACCTTAAGCTACTTCAAAACAATATTAGATTTTATCGGCATGATTTCTATTTAGATAAATTACTTCTATTTAAAAATTTTTATGTTTGTAAAAAGTAAAATGTTACTTATTTAGAGAACTTATATATCCAAAGTATGTAAATCATCAGCTTAAGAGATTTAAAAAACTTAAGATTTAACGCATGTTGCTCGGAGTTTAGTCGAAAATTACAAATATCCATAACTTTGTAAAAAATTAACTTAAGCTGTTGCTTTCTGAAACTCATTCAGGCTCAAACGGAGCTCTATCGCTTGACATCAATTGCGCACATAAATTCAAAATGAAAAGGAAAATTGCAAAACATGTTTAAGTCCCCCACCAAGTGTTTCGCGAATACTTTCGAGACCTTAGAAGTTCAAACAAAAATAATAGAAGTTTATTCAGGCTCAATCGATGCTCTAACTTTTGACACTAAATTCAAAAATTCAAAAAAAAATTCAAAAGCGGGGGAGGGGGTCACTGACATGCCCCTAAAACTATAGCTTTTTTGACAAATTCTTACGTATTTTGAGAGAAAATTTGCTTGGCGCAGTTTATTTTCCGCTAAATATTAAAAATATAGTTTTTCTGCCGATTTCGATAAAATTGAAATTTTAAAACACTAACTGAATAACATTTTTAAAATAAGCAAAAACAAATTTGTCAATTTGTTGACTACATAGTTATAACTTATAAACAATGTGTAAAAACAGCAAAAATCAATTACTGATATTGCCGGACTAGTCAGTGTAATTCAATTTCCCTGCGCGTAGATACGCAGGGAAGTGTTGTTTCGATGACGATTTCTGGAAAACTAAAATATTTTCAGCATATTCTTCAGTAGACTAGAATAAATTGCAATCTAGACACTATGGCAGTTGTTGCTCGGAGATTTATAAATATTTATTTTTTGTTAAATAATTCACGAACTGTGAATTCGCAAACTAAAATAGTAAAAGCACAAACGTATATTTACAGACAAGTGACACAAAAGTGGATCCAAAAGTCAAAATGGGGGGGAGGTCTGGAGAAATGTTCTGCGGTTATTCAATTGAAGATATTTCGCTAACCGTGCTTGCACAAACGAAAATATTGAATGCACAAACGTGCACAAACAATGCACAAACGATTGACACCAATTTTGACCCAAAATTCGCGATGGGGGGGGGGGGGGGGGCTGGCATTTCTCCAGCCCCCCAAATTTATTTGTTAAATAATTTGCGAACGGTGAATGCACAAACAAAAAAAATAATTGCACAAACGTACATAAACGATGCACAAACAAATGGCATAAAAATTGATCCAAAAATCAAAATAGAGGGGGCTGGGGAAATGGACCTGCACGTGTGGCCTTAGACTAAACGTTAACGATAACTTACTGAATAGATCCAGTCCATCTTCTGTTGCAATCATTTGATTCAATAAAATCATGTAATATATTGTTTAACCATACAAATCTTTCCTTTATAAGGAAAAGGAAAACATATAATTGGAGTTCTTCAAATGCTATGCAGTAACTTAACATGAAAGCCATACAGGACATAACTAACGTTGGTGTTAAGAATTCATAAAAGTAATATAACATGGATATATATCTACATAATACTACAATCCAAATAAATGTTGTAATTATGATTACGCAGATTTTAGTTCTTTTATAGGAATGCTGTACATCGATATTTTTAAACTGTAACTGAATTATCGTTGCATCAAAATCAGTGATATCGGAAATAACTTCTAAGATCTAGAAAAGTTAGGACATTATATCGTACAAAATATTTTAATATATTTTTTCTCATTACTTTCTTGTAATTAGTGCAGTTGATTATAATAATGCAACTTATAGCAGAGGTGCCGACAAGTGTATAGAGATCTTCGATAATCGTTAATATAATTGCTTGATCAGAGGTAAAACCAAGAGCATGGCTTATGCCAAAGTACTCCTGGAGAACTATAATAAAAGTACTCACAATTAAATTAAAAATTGAAAAGGTGTGAGCACGATTTTTATTTATGCTGAAAGGAACCAACCCAATAAATCTTGTTAAGTAAAACATTGGCTGTAAAACAGAAAATACATCTTCAGTTGGATACATTTTTATGTATTTTAAGTAATGGAGATTGAATCACAACTGGAAAAATACTGTAAACTTTGGTTTTATTAATAAATAATATCGATTAAAAAATAACATTACTAATATGGGTTTCATTAGTAACAGCGACACATTTCTATTGTTTACTATGCAATCAATAAGAAAAAAAAGTAGTAATTTATTCTGTCAACTATTTTAAAGCGTTTATTAAAGCCTGACATAGTAAATAGAAACTTCAAAATGTACGAATAGTTTTAACTATATTAAATGGTTGTTTTATTTGAAGCAATTATTTATAAACTGTAAAAAAAATTGTTTAAAATTTGACAATTTTTGGTGAAGTGTAGCCCGCTCGTAAGGCATGACATCATTAGTGGCACCTATGGCATTTAATTAATAGTTTGTAGTGGTTTTATGTAAAGTAAAATCTAAAATTATCACAAAAACTATCCGACACAAAAACGTAAATCGTACTTTTTAAAAACAAAGAATAAGAATAAATAAATTTTAAAATTATGTTAATTTTATTTAAAAAAAATATACAACATTGCTTTTTTCTTGGTACTTAAAGTTTTTCCATTCCAGGCCATTAAAAAATTAATAAAATCAAACTTTCCTGAGCAATATGTAATGTAATTTATAAAACAGCACTTTTAAAATTTTCCTAATTAATCAATTTTATTTATCAAGGTCTTATGTTGAACATTATTTTACATGCCAAAAGATGTTATCCTTGCATAAACTATTATAAAATAATGAAATGAAGTGATTTTCTCCGTAGCTTCTTATTTTATTTTTGTATGCAGTGAATCTTTGATAATCCGAACACGACTGAATTTTTTTGAATGAAGTTTTTAAATTTTAAGAATTAACTTACAATTTGTTTTTATGCTGAAGTTGAAAGTCTCAAAATTAGATTACATTTACATAACAAAAAAGTAATAGATACATAATTAGGTGCATGTGCAATAAATTATAATATTTTGACTTATAAATTGAAACGTTCCTAATGCAGGACCACGAACATTCGTTACTGTTCATAGTCATCGAATTTCAATGGTTTAATTTGTGGGAATATTAGTGTAAAGATTTGCTTATTTTACATCGCATAATAATATTATTTTTATTTAAATGAAATTTGATAATTTTTCACAGTCTTACATTAATTTCTTCGGATTATCGAACATTGTAATAATTATGATGACAGACGTCTTATATGCCAAGTGAATAGATAATTGTATAGTAGGATCAGTAATATTTATACTCATTACATGGTAAATGATAATATATAGTGGTACGCTTAGTAGAAATTATTGTCGTAAATATAGATTATTGATATTAATGCGAATATAAATAACGATGACTATAATATTATATACCTACCTATTTCGTGACGCATTATATGGTGACAAGAATTTACGATATTTTAATTTAAAGAAAATAATACAATAACAAAAGTTAAAAAATGTTTGATTATGTAACTATCAATATTACATAGTTCAATTTAAAAAAATTATTTTTTATTTCCGCTTTTACAATATTAATAAATAAACTATTTAAATAGGAAAAAATCAATAACAATAGAAAGCCGGGGTCTCAAAGCTGATCAACATCAAATGTTTCTGGAGAAAATATTATTCCAATATTTAATATTTTTTTCTTATCTTTTTTGCACTGTTTGCACTATTATCAACAGTAGGTTTTGCAGCTTCATCCTAAAAAAAAACAATAAATAAGTTGAAATTTAAAGAAATGGTACTTTTCATCACTAAATATCTCACCTAGGGGACCATACCAAAACCGAAACGTTTAGTCCATTACAATACTAATAAATTAGTTTGAGATGTAATACGTAAAAATATTGCAAGCAAAAAAGAAATGCACATTTTCCTTATTTTATCAAAATACTTCAGGGTAGGATTGTTTGATTTACTTTAACATTTAAAATGTTCTTATAAGCAATTATGCTCAATAATGCATTGTTTTCTCTCATATCATACGAGGTGTTACATAAAACACAAGCACTGTATTATCAAATAATGTAACATTTGAAAACTAGAGCAAGGACCATTAACTTGATAACGGAGATTAGAGCGTCAATTCATGGATGGAAGAATCCTTGAAATAATTCTAGAACATTCCCGTTCTATTACAAGAAAAAGTCAAAAAAAAAATGGGTTAAATTTAGAAGAACGCATAGGCTAAATAACCCCAAACTTTAAGTGTTGAGTATCCTCAACGACAGAAAAATAATATCTTTCGATTGATAGCATTTTTATTCTATCAGAAAACCAAATCACAATGTTATTGTATAGTTAGTTTTAATGTAAGCCACCAATTAGAAGTTGAAATTAAAATGTTTTTCGCGATCGATGTAATTTTTTCGCTCAGCTTCGTCTCGTGCAATAAAATTTTCCCCCGCTATAAAAAAGGTATTTTTAACAAGTAATAATTTGTTACTGTCCACAAAACTACCGGCGCAATACCACATATTTTTGACTAATACATTGAAAAAATTTATAATATTAACAATAATTAAAGTTCTACTTACTTACTTTAACCAAAATTTTTTAAACATCCTCCATTGACGTACGAATATCCTGGTCTACATGGGACAAAAATAATATGGGGGGTGGTTTGATACATCTGGTGGGGTGTCATTAGTCCAGCGGTAATTGTACCTTCTGTTGGTGATACATTATCGGTTGGGGAAACAATGGTAAAATACAAAACAAAACACAACAATAACAAAAATAATTTTGTTGTTAACCTCATGGTAAAATGTGAAAATTTAATTTATTCACTGTTCTATCGGATAGTTTACTATAAAAATTTGTTATATAAGTTTGTTTGCTATAAAACCGGATTTGAAATACTTCGGTGACGTCAGTTGAATCGTAAATCCAATACTATTGAAATTTATCTCGGAAATGATCTAATATACAAAAAAAGTTAAATGTAAAATAAAATAAAAAGTACTAATGCAAATTTTTGAGACTCCAGATCTCTGGAAAATTTGATTAAAAAATTAAAATCCATAAAATTTAGCGAAAAAATTGTACATTTAAGAAAACGATTTTACTAGCCAATATAATTATGCTCTAGTTAGTTTCTTGGTGTAAATATAATAAAGAAGAAGAGACTTTCATTTTTATGCCTTAGAGCAGGGGTGGCCAACCTGCGGCTCGCGAGCCACATGCGGCTCGTTGAAGGATTATTTTTTGGCTCTCGATAAATGTACCCGAGTTTTCTTTTCATTTTTGTGCTATTATATTTTAAAAAATTATTATCGTTTTGTATGTGAAAAATATTTCAAGTTTTGAAAAATGGCTCGACTATCAAGGAGCTTGGCCACTCCTGCCTTAGAGCGTAAAAGCTTTTGAGCTTGGTATATGGGAGTAGCTTGAGTATGGTAGGGTAAACAATGTATTCAGCAATAGAACCTTCTGAATGTTCTTTTAATTTTCCTAAATCAAGAATGATAATACATACCTTATCAACAGTTGGCAACGCAATATCTCATTACACCCACAACCACAAGACAAATTTTATTCAATCTATAGAATTTGCTTCAAAATTACAATTTGAAAATCAAATAAATCTTCTGTTGGTCAACCAAAACAAAATTGTTCAATAAAACCATCAGTAGGTAATAATGGTAAATATATTAAAATTATACAGTTATAATGTAGGTATATTTAATTTTAGTTAACATAGTATAGCACGATTCACTTTATCTATAATTTTTTACACAACCTCCGTTAACAAGTGAATAACCCTCGTTGCAGTTTACAACAATTATACTAATAGGAACCACTTGATTGGTTTTATTCTTCAATGCACAAACTGTTGAAAAATACATACAGTAGCACATCAGAAAAACAACTATTGCGTATATTAACTTCATAATTATTAGTAATCGTAAAAGCGTGGTTTAGCAGATAGGTAAACAAATAAAGTACGCAATACAAGAAATTTTACTTATTATATAAGTCCATGTAAACCACGTGATTGAAAACAGGAAGAAATCCAAAGATAATGGGTTTTACAGTAGACCAATGACTTTTGTATATTCATTCATTAATTGAAAAAATCTAAACTTTAAATCAAATTGAAAGTTGACAAGGTCTTCACCATGTGCATAATATAAAATAATTTTATTATAAATTATTTTAAATAAATTGCAAGTTAATAATAAAGTATTAAATTAATGCTTTCCTGATCTTCTCATTGACATTAACTAGCAATTCATTTAAAATAATATGTAGGTATAATTTTCACAAGTTAAAAACCCAGAATATTTTATTTAATATTCTAATTCCATACATTTTCCAAAAATTTGAAAAAAATTGTATATTAAATTTTATTAAACTGATGAAAAATTATGTTGAACTTAAATTAATATTCGTTATATCGAAGTTTCACTGTATTTTCCACTTGGATAAAGTAATGTACTAAATGTAATTTAATGTACTTGGAAAAAGTAAGGTACTGTAGCCTCAATATCTAAAAAAAAATTAAAATTGAAACAAAACAGGTTACATAAATGTATTTTGTAATAGGTACTTACTTTATCTATAGTTTGCTATACATCCCCCGTTTACACGTGAATATCCTGGTTTGCATGGTACGGATATAATAAATGGATATTCAACGGGTAGCTCTGTACTTGTAGCATTCTTTTCCTCAAAGTCATTGTTGGTATACACAACCGTAAAATATGTTACGAAAAAAACACACAAAACAAGTACTTTCAATGTCATCTTCATGGCAGTTTATCATATAGGTACTTTTATGCCGCACTTACACATTATACTAAACCGTAATAATCTCATTTTGAGTGTAAACAAAATTAAAAATCAAACTGCTTTAAATAACCTTCATGCATTTATATAATAAGAAAAGAAATTAAATGTAATAAGCTTCATAATTTCTGTACTATTGTTTATTATTAAAATTTTATAATTGTGTAGTATTTGTAAATATATTGTTGTCTACAAATAAAAGTATAACAAATTTAAAATTAAAAGGGGGAAAACTGACATTTTTTTCTAATTTTTTCTTTTGAATAAAAAACTATGCTCAGTCGGATAAAACTTGACAAGCTTATCATATTGAGAAACTATTAAAAATTACTATAAATAAAATACAAATTACTAATAAGTTAAAATTTTCTGTTTTGGAATTTAAAGAAAACGTGGATCGACATTTTTATAAAAAAAAAATTGGGTGGAAATTAGGAGATGATTTTAGAATACGACAATATATCATTAGAATATAAAATATTATGCAGTTCGATATTTTAAATAAATTTAAAAAAAAAATAAATCGATAAATTTCGATATTTAAAAAAAATTATCAAGACAATAATCTCTTGTCGTCATGTAAAATGATTAAACTTTTAATTTATTGCTGTTGAATTACTGCTACAGATGAGACAACTACTTAGGTAATCTAAATAATTTTCGTCCTTTTTACTGCTAAATTGCATAATAGGTAATTTAAAATATCCCCTTAAATTTAAATGTTTGATTGCCTATATTAAATTTTTCATTGTCAGACCACGAAAACTTATTATTAATCAAACACAGCTGCATCATCGTATCTGCACTACATCATGTTTATTATAATGTTTTTTCTTTTTTTAGCCGTTGGTATTTATTGGAAGTTTATTCATCATTTCAAATATTGGAAAAATCGTGGAATACCATGCCCACCTGTCTCATACTTCTTTGGAAATCTTGGCGAAACTCTAACATTAAAAAAAATCATTGGCCAAGTATACAGTCAAATTTATAAGTAATACAAAAACAATTTAACCAAAAATAGATTACAGTAAGTTCTACTTTTAGTGATTATCCAAATGCTCTCTACGTAGGTTTTTTCAAAATCAGGAAACCTGCAATACTACTGCGAGATCCAGAATTAATTAAAAAGGTTTTGATTAAAGATTTTGCTACTTTTCACGACAATGATTTTATCATAGAAAAAGATGTGGATCCCTTGGGTGGAAGAAGCACTTTTAGCTTGAGAGGTAACGAATGGAAACTATCAAAAAACCAAATAACTCCCTGCTTTACAACAAAAAAGGTTAATCTAATTTGAAAATCTTCCAACCATTTTACAAAAAAAGTATTTCAGTTAAAAGAGATGTTTCCGCTACTTGAAGAAGTTTTAAGCAAACTACTAAATTATATCGATAAAGAATCAATCTCCATAAGTAAAAATGGAATCGAAGCACGAGAATTGTTTTCAAAATATACTACAGACGTAGTCGCTAGTTGCGCTTTTGGATTGGAAGGAAAATCATTTGATGAAGCAAATCCTAAATTTAGGGAAATGGGGCAGAAAATTATGGATCCATCAGTCAGAACAATTATAAAAAATTTGCTCATTATTATATTTCCTCCACTGGCAAATTTTTTAAAAGTTCCGTAAGAAGTGTAAAATATTTTCCGCAACTTGTAAGAATTTAAATTATGATTTTAGATTTATTCCAGCAGAAGTGGCGGATTATTTCATAAATATTACTAAAAAAACCCTCGAGTATAGAGAAAAAAATGGAATTGTAAGAAACGATTTTTTGGACAGCATAAAGGAGTTAAAGAAAATAGAAGATAATTTTACTGACATCGATATAACAGCTCATGCTTTGGGATTTTTTATTGACGGTTATGTAACGAGCGCATCCGCACTAAGTCATGCTTTATTTGAAATAGCTGCTCATACAGACGTCCAAGAAAAATTGTTATTAGAAATTAAAAATGCTTTAAAGCAAAATAACGGAAAAATTGACTATGATACCTTAACTGATATGAAATATTTGGATTTGGTTTTTAACGGTAAGATTTTAAAATCGTTCAGATTAAGCTAATATACAGTTTTAGAAACTTTAAGAATGCATCCTCCTGGAATGGTGCTTTACAGAATGGTAACTGAACCGACCACCTTACCAAATCCAAATGGAAGTGGGCCGGATAAACCTATTGAGGTTGGAACTCCGATTTCGGTACCAATTTACGCTATTCAGAATGATCCAAAATATTATTCCCAACCTGAACTATTTAATCCAGATAGGTTTGGAGACAATATTAAAGAATATCGGAACAGGTGTATCTTTTTACCGTTTGGTGATGGACCTCGAAATTGTCATGGTTGGTAACATTTGATTACTTTCGTGCTTCGTTTCGATGGCAGTTTAGGTGTTTATTAGCTAACCGATAACTAAAATTGATTTTCAGGACAAAGATTTGGTGCAATGCAAGTTAAATTAGCTATTGTTCATATTGTAAAAAAATATGAAGTTAAGGTTAACAAGAAAACCATATCTCCATTAGTGATAGATCCAGCGTATATGGTAATGCACGCAAAAGGTGGAATTTGGTTACATTTTGAAAAACGTCAGTATTAGCTTGAATTATTCGAAGAATTGTAAATCTTATTGAATTTCTAGCTACCTATGAAACTTTGGGACTTAAAATAATAAAATTTTTAGAATTTGCTTGCTAAACTTTTATTAAAAATTATCTTTTTAGTTCCTTGGTTTAATATTATGCAGAGGACTATCAGTTTTTCGAGAAAAACTCATAACGTTTTTGGATATTAAAATAAAATAAAAAATTGTCTCATTTATATTTTTAATTCAATAATTAAATATTTACAGTAAATTTGTTAATCGAGATACAATTTGAACGCTATAATCGTCATCTTTATATCGAGTAGTAATATCAGCTTTTAATTTTTTATCTTGGAGTTTTCCTTCTGTTATAAATTCATAACGTTGTAAAACAGTAGCAAGAAGCGTAAGAATTGACATGTAAGCGTATGGTTTACCTACAAATTCAAAAATTACTCTTCTATGATTTCATTATAAAATTAATTTTACCAATACATCCACGTGGACCAGCACTAAATGGTATAAACGCATATGGATTACGTTTAGCAGCAACAGATGGCAAAAAATGTTCTGGATAAAATTCGTTAGGTTTTTCCCATAAATTAGGATCTCGATGAATGTTAAATATTGATAAAGCAACTGTGCAACCTTTTGGAATAACCCATTTATCTAAAATCACCAACCCAGTTAGATAGAAAGGGTTTAGATAATAAAACCTGGTCGCAATGACCCTAATGTGCAAAAACCAAACTGGTCAAGTTCGTTTACACAACAGTGCTCCACGTTCTTCTCCCACTACCCACTGCGCACAAAATGGCCACATCGCTTCCAGAATTTAATGTCTAAACTATACTACTGCAATTAAAATATCTCCTGAAAATATTTTCTACCAACACCTACCCATTTTAAAGTCTTCCATTGCAGTTCTTGATATAAAAGGTGCAATAGGAAATAATCGCAATATTTCCTTCACACACATTTTTAAATAATCTAGTTTCGCTAAATCTTCGATTTCAACTTTTCTTGGTGTAGGTCCGAATACTTGTTGTAGTTCTTTATATAGTTTATTTTGTACTTCGGGATACATACCAAATACTGATAAACTGAAAGAAGTTATGATCGATAACGTATCTGCAGCCTAAAAATTTATATAATAATGAATTTTAATGTATTACGTGCTAAAACAAAATACTAACGGCGGTATAAAATGTAAAAAGATGATGGATTATCTCTTTATCAGTAGCAAAATCTGGATTTTCATCCCTGATGTACAATAATCGATTAACAATGGACTTATCAATTTCATCTTGCTGAAACTTAGTTTCTTGTTTGTGTATTATCTTCATTCTTTCCAAGCTCTATAATCATAAAGATGGAATTAAAAGTTACTCTACTAGAACCTAATACTAAAGTGTGTTTGTTTTGTGAAGTAGGCATAACTAGAGTTAAGGGTCTTTTAAATAATATAAGGGTGATTTCAGTTTTTCGCAAACCATAAAAAAATTGGTATATCAATACCTTGTTAAAAAACTTATCAACTTCATGAAGTGCATCCAATCCCATTTTCTTTTGACCTGTCAATTTATACATAAAATCGTTGTGGATCCAAAATTTACATATTCTTGAATGGACATGTATGTACAAACTACAAATATTTGATTAGTTTAAGAGTTTACAAAAATCAATTTACTTACTATTGTACATTTTTTATAAATGACTCGAAATAACCTTCCTGTGCTTGACATTTTACTCCCGCAATGGATTCTAAAGTAAATATTAACAACTTGAAAACATCGGAAATTTAAAATAATTTATTATTACCATTAACCAAATCTGTCGCACATCTCGATGTATATGTATGTATGTCAAATTTTGGTTGATTTAACTCCCTTTTAAGAACTTTAGCTAATATTTCCGAATTTCTAACCATGCATTCAAAATACTTTTTGATTTGCTTATCACTCAAGTATGGCGATATAAGGCGTCGATCATTTTTCCATTTTGGTCCTATTGCCATTTAATTACAAAGAAAGTGTGAAAGTTAAAACTAAACTTACCCGAACCACCAATAAGTCCTTGCCCGCTGAATGGAAACATAAAGCGATATACAGATGCTTTGTCAGCGAATTTCGTAGAAGTAATAATTTTCTGAAAAAATTTTGTTGATTATTATTATTAAAAAAAGCATTTATTTGGTTTACCTCAACGTGTTTAATTTCGGTTAAAATTACTGCAAGCATTGGACCAAACCAAAATTTTATTGGACTCGGGTATGCATTGGTTACTTTAGTTAACGCAACATTCAAAATATCTAAAAAATGTTAGCAAAATTTTTAGTATTGCTATTAAATCTAGTATTATGTATATTTACCTTCATTTTTACAAAAAAATTTCCATCCATCCCCCACTATAGGAAATGAATAAGAACCATTCATGGACCACGAAAGCTTATACAAACGACGACGATCCCAAATATATTGCATAAATAGTAAAAACATAAAAATAAGTAAAAGAGTATAAAAAATCATGGTAGATATAAAATTGTTAACGATGCTTAATGGGAGAATATTATAATTATAATATTTTTTCTACGTTTCACGCGATATGCAATAACTATAGCCGTTAATCTTTTTGGTAATAATTTAGACAACAGTGACAAACTATTCGTTTGACTACTAAACAAAAATTCGTCGTACTAAACAAAATTTTAAGAAAATAACTACTTATATGCAGCTATATATTAATTAGAATAATTAGATTTAGAAATTAATCATTACCAAACTTGTTTCGGCTTTGAAAACAGAACAAGTTTCTCGAACTGCATATGTTTAGTGTTAAAAAAAATGTATTTCGAAAGTTGTTACATCATAAATGCATCTTGCTTTGAAGTTCAAATTACGTTTGAATTTTTGAAATAGACGACATTTATAATAACAAGTTTGACGTATAATAACAAGATACCTATCTATTATTCCTTCTTGTCTGTTCTGTTCAGTTTTAAAATTAATGTTTTAAAGCATAATGCATATGGGGCATTCGACACCAAATCGACCACTTTTGAACCCGACCCCTTTTGATTTTTCTGAAATTTTTACATATTATACTATCTCATCAACAACAGTTCTGTGAATTTTTTTAAAAATTTTTTACTCAACCCAAAAAAAGTTACGAATTTTTAGAAAAACTGCTGTTCTTTTTTTCAAACGATCGTAACTATTTTTTACGATCGTTTTTTTTTCATTTGTTTGTCTTTAAACGTACTTTTCAGGAAAAAATACAAAAAAATATTCAAACTTAGATTCTACAAAATTTTTTATTTTTTTGGAGAAAATCATTGATTTTTCAAATTTCTACACTTTTGATTTTTGATTTTTTTATTTCAAAAAAAACTCTGATTTATTCCGCGTATAACAACGCAAACCCCATAATGGGCCGACATTTCTTTCTATTTCTTTTGTTTAATTGAAAAATATTATTTGGGTAAAAATAAAACAAAATATTTTTTAATTAAACAAAAAAAATAGAAAAAAGTTTTGGCCCATTATGGAGTTTGCGTTGTTATACGCGGAATAAATCAGAGTTGTTTTTGAAATAAAAAAATCAAAAATCAAAAGTGGAAAAATTTGAAAAATTAATGATTTTCTTCGAAAAAATAAAAAATTTTGTAGAATCCAAGTTTGAATATTTTTTTTGCATTTTTTCCTGAATAGTACGTTTAAAGACAAACAAAAACTAAAAAAACGTTTCGATTAGTCAATTTTTGACATAGTTGCGATCGTTTGAAGAAAAACAACATTAGTTTTTCTAAAAATTCGTAACTCTTTTTGGGTTGAATAAAAAATTTTGAAAAAATTCACAGAATTGTTTTTGGTGAGATAGTATAATATGTAAAAATTTCAGGAAAATCAAAAGGGGTCGGGTTCAAAAGTGGTCGATTTGGTGTGGAATGCCCCATAAACAAATTGATTTATTATTACTGTTATTATTATTGGTACCTACCAATAAATGTCTACGCTTACCCTATAAATTGAAGTCTTTTGATTCACCTTAAATTATTATTATAGGTTTATAGACTAAATTCACTATTTTAATATTGTTTATCACTAAAACTTAGTTGATTAATATTTGCTAATATTTAATTTAATGTTAAAAGTTTTAATTAATTTTTTAAATATTGTGTATCACCGAAAATTTTTGTTTCCTAATTTTTCACTGAATTTTCGCACATTAATAATCCTTTTGATTTTACACAACCGTTCTTTGTTAATTTTAACTATTCTATCCAATTTCAAATTAGCCTTATAAATGTAACCCAAACTTATCTTCCAAAACTAATTTTTTTTTATTTGACTCCCTAACCAGAAGTGAAGTGTCTTTTGTTATTCAAACACACCCAAATCATTCGTTATTATGCTATTTATTAAAAATAGCACAATAACCAATTCTCTGTAAAAACCACAAAATACCAACAATACTTTATAAGTATAGCTTATTTCGGAAAGCAAATGGGTTTTTTCTTAAATTAATTCACAAGTTGTTTATTTTTTTTTTAATTTGTGGCCAATAAAAAGTTAATTTTTTTGTTACGGTGGGTACAACCGTAACAAAACCGTAACCGGTGGGTACAACCGTAACACAGTATTAAATGAGTAGCTGAAAAGCAAATAAGTTTTTAATTACTAACTAATAAGTTAAATAAAAACAGTGCCGGTGTAGCCGAGAATTTTAACCCCTTTTTATTTTATCCCCGGGGGTAAAATTTCACTAGGGAATTTTTACCGGGAGGGTAAAATTTCCCTAGGGATTATTTACCGAGGGTAAAATTTTGCTAGAGAATTTTTACCGGGAGTAAAATTTCGCTAGGGAATTTTTACCGGGGGGGGGGGGGGTAAAAAAGCTTAATATATTCTTAGCAAATTTTTACCTCTTTAAAAAATTTTATAGGTAAAATTCAAAATGATTTGAATTTTTATGGTTCAAATATATTGCCAGATTTTTGTAATCAGGTTTATTTCTATCGGAAAGGTGCATTGAACTTGGAAACCTTATCCATGCAGGATTTTTTGAAATTTTAGTAAACGAATATAGGTCGGCCCCTATGAGTGCTGAGCATAAATTTAGAGAAGTGAGCTAAGTGAACGGACTAGGGATCGGACTCTAAGCTGGCTGCCCTGAGTTCGATCCCTAACCCGGCTACACAATTTATCCAACTTCATTATGACCTTCTCCTCTCGGAAAGCAATGGCAAACCACCGAGAGTAATCTGCCAAGAGAACCATTTAATACCAAAATTAATGGTCACGATGCTTTTGTTAAGAAGCAAAACAATGAGAAAAAGAAAGATGAGCGCTGCAGTAAAAAGCATCTCAACATCTGTTGCCGAAATTGCATTTTTGTCCATTTTCGCAATATTCATGTAATTCTGAACACCAGAAAACAGATCCACTTTTTGTTTTTGAGTTATCATATGTTCAGTCATTAGCTTTCGTACTTCTTTGTCTTCCAAAATCTGAGGAAGATATTTTAGCATCTCAGAATATAATTTAATCGAATTTGATACATAAACAGTAATAAAAATTCTGATTTACCTATAAAATTTCTTAAGGGGGTAAAAATTCACTGAGGTATTTTGAATTTTTTTATCCCCCGGTAAAAATTCTCTAGAGAAATTTTACCCCCAGTAAAAAATAATTAAGGGTTAAAATTTCACTAGAGAATTTTAACCGGGGAGTAAAATTTCACTAGGAAATTTTTACCGGGGTTAAATTTCACTGGGGTAAAAATTCCCGGTCGCATTTTAACATTCCTTACACTCTCTCGCAACCGGGGTTAAAAACTTGTTCTGATAGGCTGAAAAGAACCCTGCGCATTGGGTACTTGTCAACACTTAGTATTTTCATCATTTTAGAATTTCTATAGCATCATTTGACATTTCATTTGTTATCAGTTAACCTCAATTTTTCATAGGCATTGTTAGTTCGGTTCTGTTTACGTAATATTTCTATTTAGTTTTAACTCAGTATTGAAAATATTCAATTTAAATACATTTTTTAAAAATAGCAAATTTAATTAATATTAAAGTTGACAATGTGTAAACAGAAAGATCATGGTTATGTGGCTATATTATGAAATGTTGAAAATTAACAGTGCTCGGTTAGTATTATTAAAATACAACATCTTTAAAATCAAATTCAAAACGTTAGTTCCAATCAAAGTAATGCAGGTTCCCAGGGTTTTAACCATTATGTTTTTTTATAAATTAAAAATTAATAAACAGTAAACTTTTATGTAACAAATTTATGTTTACAAATATTTAATGCATTGTTTTATTTTTCCCTAATTGAGTTAAACCAAATTAATTTCTTTTAACTTTATAAAATCATCTGTATATAATCATAACATAACTGCGATATAAACAACATATTATAAGTAAAAATTTGAATATTATTAATTATAGCTTGAACCTCTTTTTTCGACGCATTCGCAACTTCTTGATCTCAATATCATTAACCAAAGATTTATAATATACTAATTTTTACCAATACTGGTTACACGTAAAAGTTAAATACTTGCTGTTGAAATTTTAGTAGGCATATACCATGGGAGAAAGAATGTAATACTTTTGAAAATATCAGTTTAATACTAAACTTGATAAGTTTTTAACTAGTGGTAATTAATTAATAAAATATATAGTTAACTATGTATAAAATTACAAAAGAGCAGACGAATTTGAAAAAACTGAGGTTTTGTCATATGTGCTTATGTGATAACTGAAATGTCAAACAAAAATTCATAATATAAATGCTAAGTTTAGACACGTACCTACGGCGCATGGTACTTTTCAGCCAATCAGAACAAGTTTTTGACCCCGGTTGCGAGAGAGTGTAAGGAATGTTAAAATCATGGGGGTGAAGGTGGGATTGAAAATCAAGCAACAATAATAAAATGTGAAAGTGGGGAGCCGACTCGTATTTTTGTCGGCGCTTCTCGGCTACAACCGAAATCCGAGATGTTTGCCATCAGATTCATAGTTTTTTCTGGTGTTTTCATCAGTTTTGTGATTTGTGTTGGTTACATTTACTTTTTATAGAAATTGTATGTTTTGGGTTAGGTTATGTTATTATGAAGGCACATGTTCAAAATAGTTAAACTGAACAAATAATAGTGGTTATTTGTTGTTTAAAAGATAAGTATACAGGTTTTCTACAGATACTACACCTGTTAAATTAATTCTTTTTCAAATTTCAGTTAAGGAGGGGCAAGTGAAAATTTATATGTTTGGCGAATGTGGCACCCTTTTAGTTTCGTGTTTAATTATGGACAGCAACAGCATCTAAGAAGGCATTGGTGGTATAAAAAATAGCTACAAATATTTAAGTTGTAAAAATAATTTTTATGCGAATGTCTCGGGTAGTTACGTAAGCAAATATTTCTATCGATTTCATTAATTATATAATTATGAAAGTAATAGTAATCATTACTGTCAGATTTGGAGAAATGCTTGTAACATAGCTACTTATACAAATGTAACGAATTAGAAAATTTGTGAGGATCCTTTCAATCAACGAGACTTTGTGAATGAGGCAAAGCTATGTTAAATTAAAATTGCTTTACCGATAGATACATTGTCTTTCTAAAATTATTATTTTTCCAGATTTAAATTCCTTAATTTTGACGATAAAGTATTATTTTGTTGTATAATATATTGTTGTGCTTTGGTGATACTTTAATTTACCAGTAATCTTTTTTTTTATAGAAATGTGTTGTAGAAAATATGTTTGATATTTTCAATATGTAACATTTTTACTTTATTAAAATATTTACGTTTTTAACTATGAATTTTATTGTCTTATCTTTCTGAATATTTATGAGATAATTTTTCTATGTTCTGAAGAATTTATTTATTAGATAATTTCTATAATGACATGTTGCAATAATAAATATGTCAATAATAATAGAAAATATCTCATAAATAAATTTTTCGGAACATGGAAGAAGTAAATTTAAATGAAATTATTTTACTGTTAATGTTCAAACCCGTTCAAAGTGGCGCCAAATTTTAGTTTGTCATCTTATTCTCAGAGGGCTTTTGTTTCCACGGTTTAACCCAGAGGTTGCGCTTCTCAACCTACTATTTCTATGGTTAAAATGCTTCCCGGTTACACCGGATTAAGTCAGCGGAAGGGTTTGAAGGAAATATTGTCGCAAGGTCGATCTTTTTATAAATCATCTTTTATACTCTTTTCCAAGAAATTGCACTGAAATAAAATTATTTAAGGCAAAATACCAATTTGACGTAGTATAAAAAAAAGATTAAATTTTTTTTCCATTTTTTTCAAGTATGCATATTAAGAATAAGTAAAAAAAATTACAAGTAAAAAATATTGAAAATTGACGTAATCAACAACTTTTTTCTAGAAATTACTTTTTTCGATCTGTGGTTCCCACTATAACTCTACTTATAACAGTTGGATTTTAATTAAAAAAAAATTAAAAACCTGTTTGTTTTAAATTAGTATTTTTAAGCTAGCAAATGTAATAAAAATTTCGTTAAACTAAAACTACTATTTCGAACACCCTCAATTTTCTAAATAATTGTTTTTTTATAAAAAAAGCTACATAGTACATCAAGAATTACGTTTTCATTGCTATCGATAAATTCTCTCCATTATTCTGAAAATTAAAAAAGTTGTCAAACAGTAATTAATTGGCAGTCTTCTAAAATAAATCACCTTGTCGGAAAAATCGAAAGTCGTGACTCATGATGAGCCAAGGCTAGTCCAGTTCAACTTATCGTTAAAGTTTTATTTGACTTTTTATTAATTTTTTTTCCTCATAGATCACTCTAAAAGAATTAAAAAGCCCACTTTGGTATTACAAAAATTAAGTATTCAAAATTTTTTTAATACAATAAAGCTGCAATAGTGCACATCCTAACAAAATTGGTATAAAGGTATTGCGCATTATTATACTCCTACTGCAGTATCAATTTAGTGATAAAAAAAAAGAAGATACTTTTTGCCAATGGTTACCTTTGTGAATTAACTATTAAAGGAGTAGAAAAGTGGTCAAAATAATATTTTAACAATAGTCGAGTATTTAAGACTACGGCAACAGTTGAATAACAGCTTCGACGAATGATTTATCAATGGGCAAAAGCTCACGTAAAAATTTCATTAATGCCATGAGAAAATTCAATTCAATACATTTGTCCATTCAATGAAGAACCTTACTGTTACAGAGGAGGAAATTTCAACTATATCGGAAATGCGCTGGAACAAATTCGATCAATTCAAACGACAATCATTCCAAGTGTGGTTTGTGAATTTTTCAAAAACAAAACAAAAACTGGATGCATGGGCCACTGCACTTGTCCAGGCTTGCCATCCTGTATAGTATACTGACCAAAATGATGACAAATAATACTGACCAAATCAACAAATTATACTGACCAAAATATTATTATATTTTACATTTAAAAAATACTGACTAAAAAATTAGTTGTTCCTATATTTTTTTAGTTATTTTTTCTGTATTTCTTATACCAGTTCTAGTATTTATGTTAAAAACGTTTTAGAATATTTAAACAAAATTTAATTTAAAAAATTAACGGCAATTTAGCAATTTAGCGCTATCTTAACTAAAAACGGTTATTTTTCTGAGGTTGGAATAGATATGAACATTTTTATTACAGTTCTCTTCAAATAAAAGCACTTCTCTGCCGGGCGCGGGGCTCCAGAAGGAGTTGGCACCTAGCATGTTCTACGTTAATCCGGCACTGATAAAAAATAAAAATACAATCTAGTAAGCGAAACTCAATTTATTTAAATACGAATATTTACTGTAAATTTGTTAATCGAGATACAATTTGAACGCTATAATCGTCATCTTTGTATCGAGAAGTAATATCAGCTTTTAATTTTTTATCTTGGAGTTTTCCTTCCGTTATAAATTCATAACGTTGTAAAACAGTAGCAAGAAGCGTATAAATTGCCATGTAAGCGTATGATTTACCTATAAGTTCAAAAATTACTCTTCTACTATTTTATTATGAAATTAATTTTACCAACACATCCACGTGGACCAGCACTAAATGGAATATATGCATACGGATAACGTTTAACAGAAACAGATGGTAAAAAATGTTCTGGATAAAATTCGTTAGGTTTTTCCCATAAATTAGGATCTCGATGAATGTTAAATATTGATAGAATAACTGTGCAGCCTTTTGGAATAACCCATTTATCTAAAACCACGAACCCAGTTAGATAGGTAGCGTTTAGACTTTAAACAATAAATTCTGGCCGCGGTGACGCTAATGTTTAAAACAAGAAATGGTCAAGTTTGTTTACACAATAGCACTTGCACGTTCTTCTTCCACAACCCCCTGCGCACCAAATGGCCACATCGTTACCAGGATTTACTGTCTAAACTACACTACTGCATTCAAAATTTTTCCCGAATGCTTTTTATTACTAACACCTACCCATTTCAAAGTCTTCCATTGCAGTTCTAACTATAAAAGGTGCAATAGGAAATAATCGCAATATCTCTTTCACGCACATTTTTAAATAATCCAGTTTAGCCAAATCTTCCATTTCAACTTTCCTTGGTGTTGGTCCAAATACTTTACGCAGTTCTTTATAGATTTTATTTTGTATTTCAGGATACATACCGAATACTGATAGACTAAAAGAAATTATGATCGATATCGTATCTTCGGCCTAAAAATTTATATAATAAGAAATTTTAATTTATTACATGCCAAAATATACTAACGGCAGTATAAAATGTAATAAGATGATGGATCATCTGTTTATCAGTAGCAAAATCTGGAATTTTATCCCTGATGTACAATAATTGGTTAGCAAGAGACTTATCAATTTCATCTTGCTGAATCTTAGTTTCCTTTTTATGTATCATTTTCATTCTTTCCAAGCACTATATTAATATATTATAAAAGGATAAAATTAAAAATTATTTCACCGGAAATTTAAAGCAAAAGTTTGTTTGTTCTGTGAAGAAAATTTCTGAGGTTAGGGGTCTATTAAATAATTTAAAGATTATTTCAATTCTTCGTACACCATCAAAAAGATAGAAAATTAATACCTTGTTATAAAACGTTTCAACTTCACGATATGCATCCAATCCCATTTTCTTTTGACCTGTCCATTTATACATAAAATCGTTGTGTATCCAAAATTTACTCATTCTTGAATGGACATGTATGTATAAACTATAAGTATTTGATCAGTTTAAGAGTTTATTAAAATCTATTAACTTACTAATGCATATTTTTTAAAAATGAATCAAAATAACCTTCCTGTGCATGAGATTTTACGCCCGCAATGGTTTCTAGAGTAATTATTAACAATTTTAAAAGGTTGCAAATTATTAATAATTATTATTATTATTACCATTAACCAAATCCGCCGCACATCTCGTTACATATGCATGTATGTCAAATTTTGGTTGATTTAACTCCTGTTCAAGAAGTTTTGCTAATATTTCCGAATTTTCAACCATGGATTCAAAATACTTTTTGATTTGCTTATCACCCAAGTACGGCGATATAAGGCGTCGATCATTTTTCCATTTTGGTCCTATTGCCATTTAATTACAAAGAGAGTGTGAAAGTTAAAACTAAAACTTACCTGAACTACTTACTAGTCCTTCCCCGAGGAATGGTTTTATAAAGCGATAAATGGATCCTTTCTGAGTGAATTTCGTAGAAGAAATAATTTTCTGAAAAAATTTTGTTGATTATTACTATTAAAAAAATACATTTATTTGACTTACTTCGACATGTTTAACTTCGGTTAAAAATATTGTAAACATTGGACCAAACCAAAATTTTATTGGACTCGGATATACATTGGTTATTTTAGTTAAAGCAACATCCAAAATATCTAAAAGATGTTATCGGAATTTTTAGTATTGCTATTAAATCTATTATTTAAAATTTACCTTCATCTTTACACAATAATTTTAATCCATCTCCTACTATAGGAAGTGAATAAGAACCATTCATGGACCACGAAAGTTTATATAAACGACGATTATTCCAAATATATTGCATAAACAAATACAAAAGTATAATTAAAAGAAAGTATAAAATCATGGTAAAAATTAAATTTGCTTAATGGTAGAATACTATAATAATAATATTTTTTCTACGTTTTATGCGATATGCAAAAACGATAGCTGTTAATCTTTTAGGTAATAGTAAATTTATGCTGTAGTGTCGAACTGTTTAATAGTACTAAACAAAACTTTAATCAAATATTTGCATTAATTAAATTTTGGAGTGGCTTTATTACTAAACTTGTTTTGGCATTGAAAACAGAACAAGTTTTTTCTAGGAATTGCGTTTAGTATGGCGCGCCGTTTTACTTTTTATTGCAAAATTTAAATTGTATATTGTTTAAATAACAAACGTTTTAATTATAATGATTTAAACATTTGTTGAAATTTTGTGTTGCAATGAAAACAATTGTTTAAAAATATCTGTCTATTTTATGCAATTGTTGAGTTATTTCATTTGTTGAAATTGTGCTTTACAATAATAATGCAACAATTTTAAAATTATCAATTTTAACTTTGTATAGTTTAAATAGTTATCGGTTTAATTAGAATGTTTTAAACGTTTATTGAAATATTTTGATTAATTTAAGCAATTGTTAAAAGAAATATATTTATTTAATACAATTGTTGATTTTTCCATTTGTTTATTTTTACGTTATAATTTAAGCATTGCAATAATTTAAACATTTCAACAAAAAATTTTATTTAATGCAATACAATTTTTAACATTACACTGAAAATTTTCGACAATTGCTTTTAATTTGGCTTTCGCATCGTCATATCGGTGGATATTTTTGGCAACTATGTAGATTCAAATTTATGATTTGATCGACAGTTTAATCCTTACTGGAAAACCAATAAACCTTTAAAAAACATCTTTTTTGACAAAATTAAATAAAAGTTACGTAGTTACATGTAATGGTGCGTTTATAGAGCGAGATAAGCGATAAGAGATAGTGGATAAGAAAGTTAAACCATAGGAATACCGTAGTAGCGTTCATACAGCACGATAAGCGCCAAGCGCTAAGGGATAAAAGTTGAACATTTTTCAACTTCTTATCTCTTATCCCGTCTACGTTCATTTGAACTAAATTTTACCCGCCTATTTGTGTTATTACGAATTAATATTTTATTTATGTTTATGACTGTTATGTATTATAAAATATCAATTTTATATAATTTTTTAAATAATAATATAAATTTTTGTACGACAATCATTCCAAATATTTATTTATCTATACCTATTTAATAATTATTAATTTCGTCTATATAAGCAGGCGGTTTTTATTAAACAATAAATCGAATTTTAAAATTTATTCGCAGTTGGAGATTTGCAAAAACGTTAATGGTAATTATCAAATTACGCTGGGTTTATAGGCTTTGTTTCGCGCTAAATCTTGATTATCCATTTGTATTTTATGAATTCCTCAAATTTAGTTTGCAAAATTTATTTAGTTACTTTATAAAAGATGCCAAATTTCTGGTAATCAAACCATAAAAATAAAAGATTTGAAAAATATGTTTCACAATGACTAAACCAAACTATAAACATAAGCTGTCGTGGTCTGTCAGTTTCAAAATAATTTGAACTGCTCATGCGTAACGTGTGCATTTCTTAAATTCCTTATCTCGTTGTATAAACCCGCTTATCCGTTAGTCACTATCTCTTATTTCTTATCCACTATCTCTTATCGCTTATCTCGCTCTATAAACCCACCATAACACGGGCATCCCACAAGTATAGCTTGACATTTCTTCTGTCTACAGAGTTGCCATTGGTATTCAAGAAAAGTTCCAAAAATATCCGTACGAGAGACGTATTAAATCAATTGTCGAAAATTTTCAGTGTAATGTTTTAAATTGTATTGCATTAAATAAAATTTTTTGTTGTAATGTTTCAATTATTGCAATGCTTAAATTATAACGTAAATATGAACAAATGAAAAAATCAACAAATGTATTAAATAAACATATTTCTTTTAACAATTGCTTAAATTAATCAAAATATTTCAATAAACTTTTAAAACATTCTAATTAAACCGATAACTATTTAAACTATACAAAGTTAAAATTGATAATTTTAAAATTGTTGCATTATTATTGTAACGCACAATTTCAACAAATGAAATAACTCGACAATTGCATTAAATAGACAGATATTTTTAAACAATTTTTTTCATTGCAACACAAAATTTCAACAAATGTTTAAATCATTATAATTAAAACGTTTGTTATTTAAACAACACAAAAATAAAATTTTGCAGTAAAATACAAAATTTAAATTGCGTATCGTTTAAATAATATTTGATTTCATTTCAATGATTTCAACATTTGTTGACATTTTTTATTTCAATGTAAACAATTGTAAGAAATATATATATTTAATACAATTGTTGATTTATTGCATTTGTTGAAATTTTATATTTATAAAATTATAAATTTAGTTTTCTTTCGTTCAAATGACAACTGCTTTAATTATAATAATTTATACGTTTGTTATAATTTTTTGTTGTAATTTAAACAATTGTTAAAAAAATGAGTATATTTAATACAATTGTTGAATTTATTCGTCTGTCAATTTAAACAATACAACAAAAATTGCATTTAATGCAATACAATTTTAAACATTACACTGAAAATTATCGACGAATGTTTTTATACGTCTCTGGCATCGGCGGATATTTTTTGAACTTTTCTTTAATTGATGTGTTAACTGGCAACTGTGTCGAAGAACAAGGTGGTATGGGTTGCCTATGTAATAAGTAACTTTTATTTATTTTAAGATTAAACAAGAGATAAATAATTATACTGTGCAAGTGAAATGACAAACACAAAGTATATAACCCGTGTTCAATTGGCGTTTTACATTAGAGAAACGCCACGTAGTGTCCTAAATGGTAACTAACTTAAGTAATATTTAGCGTGTACTTATCGTTAAATATGAACAAATCAGAGGTTATATAATTAACTAATACGAACTAAATTGATTTAAAAACACGATTTCCAATGTAAACAAAGTAAAATGTAATGTTTAACACAGGTTTAATTTAGCAGATGTACTATTTATGTCGTCCATGTTGTTGAATTACAACGCCATCTGTACGTAATGTAAAACGCCAATATATTCGAATACACTTTTTCGAGCTCGTATTAAAAATTTAATGCCAACTTGAAAGACATGATTTTTTTATAGTTTGACATCGCCATATTTAGGTAAACAAATAAGGGTCATATCAAATTTCTGTCACTTGTCATTTACTTACAAATCGCAATAAAGTAGTTTCGAAAGATGATAATTGCAAAATATTTGAATGGTGAGCGTCCGGTGCCATTTTTAAAGACCTAAAAAACATCGGGATCAAGCGTGATTTTGTTTACAACACCACAAAACGGTACAATGAGACCTTTTCTCTATAGAAGATACAAAAAGATCTGGTAAGCCGCGATCAGCGAGGACAGTACGAGTAGCGAAAATTGTGACATTGTGAGGGAACGGATTCAACAAAAACGCCATCGTTCAGTACGAAAATTGGCAGCCGAACTGAATATTTTTAAGGAATCTGAGCACAACATTTTTAAAATTGATCTTTTACAGCGTACATAATTCGCGTTTTACATTACCGTTGGTGGCGCCACCGTCAATAACAACATTACGTTTTTCAGCAGTTCCAATTATTTCGTGTGGTGGCGTTTTGTTAATGTAAACAAAGGAAAATGTTTGTTTATGGTGTTTATGTTGGTATTTACTATACGTTACAAACGAGTTTGAAATTATTCCGCGTGGAAGCGTTTTGTTAATGTAAAACGCGAATAGCCACACGAAAAAGTGTAGCGTGCCGCGTGTTGCTCATCCCTGAATAAAAAATTAGTTGTTTAACTAACAGGCATGGGCGTCCATTATGGGGGGCAAAAGGGGCAGCTGTCCCCTGACTTTCGGATGCAGAAATTTTTTTTGACATTTAATATTTGACCAGCGCAAGTTTTTAAAATTTTTGATTTTAAACGATAACAATTCTTTTATAATACATTTTTTTGTATTTTGTCCCCCCCCCCCCCTGAAAATGATCCTATGGACATCCATGCCGACAAGGAACGTTATGCGCAATAATTACCAAAATGCAACTCGTATCTATCAGATCATTGACGCAAAATATGATTACGCGCAGATTTTTGCCTTTCGTGCACCCCAAATTCTCATATTCAACGTACCGTTTCTATAAATGAAAACTATTGAAAACAGATATGATTTCTAATAAATTGGCACTTTATTACCCAATAGGACTGGGGCTCTCGCGCATCCATAGCATGCGTAACAATTACTGAATTACAATTTGTAACTAATTTTGATTTCTAAATTATTACTGTACCTACTTAAATAGTTTTATGATTTATCTAATTAATTTATTTATAATAATCATTTAAAATTATTTATTGTTAACAATACAGTATTGACTTAAATTTTTAGCATGAAAGTGATAAGCGGTTTAAATAAAAATAAACAATTTAAATTTATTATTAGAATTTTTAAGTCGACCGCTATTGCTCTATAACTTCAAATAAAGGTTAAAAAAGAAGGAATCCTTTAGGATTTGGGTTTTATACCTTCTTGGAATACCCCATTGTAGGTATAGTACTTAACGGTGAAGAATTGTATATTTTGTATCGTGTTTTCCGTTTGCGAAGTATAATCATCTCCATGAAAAAAAAACACGTCAAGAACAAATTTCAGAAAGTTTAAATTATAATTTTTTTTAATAGGTGTAAATGTAGGTAATGTTTTTCTTGAATATCTCAAAGAAAACTGTTTTGATACAGACAAAAATAAAATATAAACAAACAAGTACAAACGACCCAGGTAGCACACTATGTTGGGGCAATATTGGTGCAATATTGAAATCAATATTGCCCCAATATCGAGATGTTAAACTTTTCCAATATTGGGGCAATATTGATTTCCAATATTGCCCCAACATATAGTGTGCTACCTGGAACTAAAAGTTTAGAAAAATCTAAATCTGCAAAATGTGTTTTTTGGCTTAGAACTTGAAATATAAAGACGCTCATGAGTCGATGGTACAATATTTCACCAAGATGTAGTCAATATTGATATCAATATATTTCCCCAATATTGGAAAACAATATTGCACCAATATTGGCTGAATATTGACAGACAATATTGGTCAGCAATATTGGTGCAATATTGCACCAAGATTTAGCCAATATTGGTGCAATATTGATATCATATATTGCCCCAATATTGGAAAACAATATTGCACCAATATTGGCTGAATATTGCAATATCGCGCCAACATTCTATATTGGCGCTATATTGGGGCAATATTGCCCCAATATTATGTGCTACCTGGGGAGGTATAAAAGTATAAATCAAATATATTTGATTGATTTATTATTATTTATAATTATTATTGATTATAAAATAGATAAAAGAAAATTGTACATTTAATTTAATTTTATTAATTTAAAATTAATATTTTGATTTCAAATTTACTTTGTTAAATTTGGCGCATTTTCTTATTTTTTATTATCAGTAATTTTTCTTTATTAATTACCAATCAAGTGCCTATCCGAACCGGATGTTGGCGATTTTCCTGACTAAGAAGACTTTACTAGGGAAATGTTAATGGGGTGGTTTTTCTTTTCCTATCCGTATTTGATATACACCAGACTGCTAGTATAAAAAATATATATTTATGCTAAACATAAATTGGTTCAAAATTTAGTTATTTTTGAAAATCTTAAAATAATATAAGTTACGTATTACATATAGACAACCCATACCACTTGTTAAAAACTTGAATTTTTCAATGTTTCCCATTGTTGCCTAATCATTTCAAGTGAAGTTCAAAAAATATCCGCCGATACCAGAGACGTATAAAAACAATCGTCGATAATTTTCAGTGTAACGTTTAAAATTGTATTGCATTAAATACAATTTTTCTTGTAAAGTTTAAATTATAACGTAAAAATTTCACAAATAAGAAATTCAACAATTGTACTAAATAGACATATTTCATTTAACAATTGTTTAAATAAAAAAAAAATTTAACAAACGTTTAAATCTTTATAATTAAAGCAATTGTCGTTTAAAAAATACAAAATTAAATTTTTAATTTTATAAGTGCACAATTTCAACAAATGAAATAACTCAACAATTGCATAAAATAGTAAGATATTTTTAAACAATTGTTTTCATTGCAACACAAAATTTCAACAAATGTTTAAATTATTACAATTAAAACGTTTGTTATTTAAACGATATACAATTTAAATTTTGTAATAAAAAGTAAAACGGCGCGCCATAGTTTAGTATTAAAATTTTTTTTTTAAAGTTGTTACATCATAACGTTAAATGTATCTTACTTTGAAGAACGACATACTCCGTTTGAATTTTTAAAATGGGTGACTTTTATAATAACAATTTAGACGATATCTATTATTCTTCCTTCACATTTTATTCTGTTCAGTTGTTAGACAATTTTAAGATTAGGCTGAATTGATTAAATAATAATATTAGTATAAAAATAATTTTTATGTAATTAAGAACCAAATAATAGTTCAAGCTGTAAAAGTTCAGATGCTTTCATTGGAAAGGTAAGTACTATTATTGTCCTTTGGCAGGTCTTTGTGTAATAACTCGGAAGCCAACAGGAAGATTTGCTAGACTCCCCGTGGTTTTATTAGATACCGCATTTTATGTTTTATATTTTTTTATATTTGTAGAACAGTATTAAATATGAGTAACTAGAGTGAAAATACGTTAAATAAAGAGATAAAAAAAAATTACAAGTCTTTAATTGCTAAGTAGTAAGTTCAATAAAAAACAGAATCTAATTAAGCCAGCGAGGGGCCCGAAGCAAATACTGTGGCAAGGTCGACTATTTTCAAATTATCTTTTATACCTTTTCTCAAGAAATTGCACTAAAATAAAATTATTTAAGACAGAACACCACTGTGACGTATAAAGAATGATCAATTAATTTTCTTTTTTTGCATTTTCTCCAAATATTATGCATAATTAAGAATATTTTAAAAAAATTTAAGTTAAAATATTCAAAATCGATCAACTTACAAACGATTTCATAAGATTTAAGCTAATTACAATTTCGGTGGACAAAAACCAGTTTTTAAAAAGTAAAAACCTTCATTACACAGGACTTAACTATTTCTTTATCTTGTTATCTTACCTTTACCTTTGTTATCTTAAATCTAAAAAAAGCGAATGAACTACATCTTATCATTCTACGTATAACATAAATATCGTAACTCCTCTGGCCTAAGATGAGAACTATGGGTTACCAGAGTTCGAAGATAATTTGATGTTGATCTTCTTTTTCGGCTTACCATTTTCTTCTTCGGCTTCCTCTGCTGAGGGTTTCAAAATTTTGATTCTATTATAATAATATTTAAAAAATACATAAACTAAAATTACAATGATTATAACATAAATGATTAATGTATATCCACTAATTCTGTGGAAGTGAACCGAAGTATCATTTAAGGAATTTAATTTTTCTTTTTGATTTGATAAATCACTAAAAATATTTTTAATTTCATCGACATTTACTGAATTTAATTTTTCAGTTTTAAAATTAAAATCGTTTTGTACTTTTTGATTTTGACTATAATATAATTTAGGTAATTCAATATTTTTGTATTAAGGCATTAAAAAAGGCAAATCTGGTAAAACACACTCTAAAAGTTCTCCCATAACCAAGTTAGCTATTGCTGGACTTGCTGGATTTCCCATTGCTAAACCATAAAAGGCTTGACTGAGAAAATACAATTACTTTTAAAAGAACACTGTTTATTAGGTACTTACAATCTCTAAAATAATACAATCTTATTAAGTAAATTAAAAGACTTAACACCTAGTGACCTAAAGTCTGAACTTGTTTATAAAATTCCTTGTGATAATTGTGATAAATGTTACATTGGCCAAACAAAACAATGGCTTAAGAAGAGATTATCCCAACACAAGAATGATTGTAAGAAGATCGATTTAGTAGGTACCCGTGGAATCAGTAATTCAGATGGTAAAACTGCACTAACTTTACACCACCAGCAAACTGGTCATAAGTTCCGGTTTGAACAAACAAAAATTTTGGATTTCGAAAACAATTTCACTAAAAGAAATATTAGTGAAATGTATTACATAAAAACGCACGATTGTGTTAATTTTAGAGAAGACACCATGGGATTAAGTAAAATATATAGCGGTGTCATCGAGCTCCCTCGTAGGTCAAATACATATATAGAAAGCTTCTGCCTAGTGAATTTTGTTTTTTGTTTTTAGCTGTAATAATTATAATAATTTAAAAATAACGTAAAAATTATGTTTTTTAAAATATTTATAACATTTATAGTTTAATTTTAAGTAGTAAGTTTTTTCTGTAACATTGTTATCTCTATGTTCACGATCAATTTGTATTTTGGAATAAATCAGAGTTGTTTTTGAAATAAAAAAATCAAAAATTAAAAGTGGAAAAATTTGAAAAATTAATGATTTTCTTCGAAAAATTAAAAAATTTTGTAGAATACAAGTATGAATATTTTTTTTGTATTTTTTCCTGAAAAATACGTTTAAAGACAAACAAAAAAAACGTTTCGATTAGTCAATTTTTGACATAGTTACGATCGTTTGAAGAAAAACAACATCAGTTTTTCTAAAAATTCGTAACTCTTTTTGGGTTGAATAAAAAATTTTGAAAAAATTCACAGAATTGTTTTTGGTGCGATAGTATAATATGTAAAAATTTCAGGAAAATCAAAAGGGGTCGGGTTCAAAAGTGGTCGATTTGGTGTGGAATGCCCCATAAACAAATTGATTTATTATTACTGTTATTATTATTGGTACCTACCAATAAATGTCTACGCTTACCCTATAAATTTAAGTCTTTTGATTCACCTTAAATCATTATTATAGGTTTAAAGACTAAATTCACTATTTTAATATTGTTTATCACTAAAACTTAGTTGATTAATATTTGCTAATATTTAATTTAATGTTAAAAGTTTTAATTAATTTTTTAAATATTGTTTATCACCGAAAATTTTGTTTTCCAAATTTTTCACTGAATTTTCGCACATTAATAATCCTTTTGATTTTACACAACCGTTCTTTGTTAATTTTAACTATTCTATCCAATTTCAAATTAGCCTTATAAATGTAACCCAAACTTATCTTCCAAAACTAATTTTTTTTTATTTGATTCCCTAACCAGAAGTGAAGTGTCTTTTGTTATTCAAACACACCCAAATCATTCGTTATTATGCTATTTATTAAAAATAGCACAACAACCAATTCTCTGTAAAAACCACAAAATACCAACAATACTTTATAAGTATAGCTTATTTCGGAAAGCAAATGGGTTTTTTCTTAAATTAATTCACAAGTTGTTTATTTTTTTTTTAAAATTGCGCCCAATAAAAAGTTAATTTTTTTGTTACGGTGGGTACAACCGTAACACAGTATTAAATGAGTAGCTGAAAAGCAAATAAGTTTTTAATTACGAACTAATAAGTTAAATAAAAACAGTGCCAGTGTAGCCGGGAATTTTAACCCTTTTTTATTTTACCCCCGTGGGTAAAATTTTGCTAGGAAATTTTTACTGGCGGGGCGGGGGGTAAAAAATCTTAATATATTCTTAGCGAATTTTTACCTCTTTAAAAAATTTTATAGGTAAAATTCAAAATGATTTGAATTTTTATGCTTCAAATATATTGCCAGATTTTTGTAATTAGGTTTATTTCTATCGGAAAGGTGCATTGAACTTGGAAACCTTCTTATTCATGCAGGATTTTTTGAAATTTTAGTAAACGAATACAGGTCGGCCCCTATGAGTGCTGAGCATAAATTTAGAGAAGTGAGCTAAGTGAACGGACTAGGGACCGGACTCTAAGCTGGCAGCCCTGGGTTCGATCCCTAACCCGGCTACATAATTTATCCAACTTTATTATGACCCTCTCCTCTCGCAAAGCAATGGCAAACCACCGAGAGTAATCTGCCAAGAGAACCATTTAATACCAAAATTAATGGTCACGATGCTTTTGTTAAGAAGCAAAACGATGAGAAAAAATAAGAAATGAGCGCTGCAGTAAAAAGCATCTCAACATCTGTTGGCCCAAATTGCATTTTTGTCCATTTTCGTAATATTCATGTAATTCTGAACACCAGAAAACAGATCCACTTTTTGTTTTTGAGTTTTCATAAATTCAGAGATTAGCTTTCGTACTTCTTTGTCTTCCAAAATCTGAGGAAGATATTTTAGCATCTCAGAATATAATATAATCGAATTTGATACATAAACAGTAATAAAAATTCTGATTTACCTATAAAATTTCTTAAGGGGGTAAAAATTCACTGAGGTTATTTTGAACTTTTTTACCCCCCGGTAAAAATTCTCTAGGGAAATTTTACCCCTAGTAAAAAATAATTAGGGGGTAAAATTTCACTAGGGAATTTTTACCGGGGGTTAAAATTTCACTGGGGTAAAAATTCCCGGTTACACCGGATTAAGCCAGCGGAAGGGTTTGAAGGAAATATTGTCGCAAGGTCGATCTTTTTATAAATCATCTTTTATACTCTTTTCCAAGAAATTGCACTGAAATAAAATTATTTAAGACAAAACACCAATTTGACGTAGTATAAAAGAAGATTAATTTTTTTTCCATTTTTTTCAAGTATGCATATTAAGAATAAGTAAAAAAAATTAAAAGTTAAAAATATTGAAAATTTACGTAATCAACAACTTTTTTCTAGAAATTACTTTTTTCGATCTGTGGTTCCCACTATAACTCTACCTATAACAGTTAGATTTTAATTAAAAAAAAAAGCAAAAACCTGTTTGTTTCAAATTAGTATTTTTAAGCTAGCAAATGTAATAAAAATTTCGTTAAACTAAAACTACTATTTCGAACACCCTCAATTTTCTAAATAATTGTTTTTTTATAAAAAAAGCTACATAGTACATTAAGAATTACGTTTTCATTGCTATCGATAAATTCTCTCCATTATTCTGAAAATTAAAAAAGTTGTCAAACAGTAATTAATTGGCAGTCTTCTAAAATAAATCACCTTGTCGGAAAAATCGAAAGTCGTGATGAGCCAAGGCTAACTTATCATTTCATTTCAACTTTTCTTTTCAAACTTATCAACTTTTTCGAGTTTTCATAAATTCAGAGATTAGCTTTCGTACTTCTTTGTCTTCCAAAATCAATCAGTTCAACTTATCGTTAAAATTTTATTTGACTTTTTATTAATTTTTTTTCCTCATAGATCACTCTAAAAGAATTAAAAAGCCCACTTTGGTATTACAAAAATTATGTATTCAAAATTTTTTTAATACAATAAAGCTGCAATAGTGCTGATCCTAACAAAATTGGTATAAAATTATTGCGCATTATAGTCCTACTGCAGTATCAATGTAATGATAAAAAAAAGAAGATACTTTTCGCTAATGGTTACCTTTGTGAATTAACTACTAAAGGAGTAGAAAAGTGGTCAAAATAATATTTTAATAATAGTCGATTATTCAAGACTACAACAGTTGAATAACAGCTTTGACGAATGATTTATCAATGGGCAAAAGCTAACGTAAAAATTTCATTAATGCCATGAGAAAATTCAATTCAATATATTTGTCCATTCAATGAAAAACCTTACTGTTACAGAGGAGGAAATTTCAACTATATCGGAAATGCGCTGGAACAAATTCGATCAATTCAAACGACAATCATTCCAAGTGTGGTTTGTGAATTTTCAAAAACAAAACAAAAACTGGATGCATGGGTCACTGCACTTGTCCAGGCTTGCCATCCTGTATAGTATACTGACCAAAATGACAAATAATACTGACCAAATCAACAAATTATACTGACCAAAATATTATTATATTTTACATTTAAAAAATACTGACTAAAAAATTAGTTGTTCCTATATTTTTTTAGTTATTTTTTCTGTATTTCTTATACCAAATCTAGTATTTATGTTAAAAACGTTTAAGAATATTTAAACAAAATTTAATTTAAAAAATTGAATTGAAATCAAATTATTCCAATATTTTAGGCAATTTAGCGCTATCTTAACTAAAAACCGTTATTTTTCCGAGGTGGGAATAGAAATGAACATTTTTACTACAGTTCTCTTCAAATAAAAGCACTTCTCTGCCGGGCGCGGGGCTCTAGAAGGAGTTGGCACCTAGCATGTTCTAAGTTAATCCGGCACTGATAAAAAATAAAAATACAATCTAGTAAGCGAAACTCAATTTATTTAAAAACGAATATTTACAGTAAATTTGTTAATCGAGATACAATTTGAACGCTATAATCGTCATCTTTGTATCGAGGAGTAATATCAGCTTTTAATTTTTTATCTTGGAGTTTTCCTTCCGTTATAAATTCATAACGTTGTAAAACAGTAGCAAGAAGCGTATAAATTGCCATGTAAGCGTATGATTTACCTATAAGTTCAAAAATTACTCTTCTACTATTTTATTATGAAATTAATTTTACCAACACATCCACGTGGACCAGCACTAAATGGAATATATGCATACGGATAACGTTTAACAGAAACAGATGGTAAAAAATGTTCTGGATAAAATTCGTTAGGTTTTTCCCATAAATTAGGATCTCGATGAATGTTAAATATTGATAGAATAACTGTGCAGCCTTTTGGAATAACCCATTTATCTAAAACCACGAACCCAGTTAGATAGGTAGCGTTTAGACTTTAAACAATAAACTCTGGCCGCGGTGACGCTAATGTTTAAAACAAGAAATGGTCAGGTTTGTTTACACAATAGCACTTGCACGTTCTCCTTCCACAACCCCCTGCGCACCAAATGGCCACATCGTTACCAGGATTTACTGTCTAAACTACACTACTGCATTCAAAATTTTTCCCGAATGCTTTTTATTACTAACACCTACCCATTTCAAAGTCTTCCATTGCAGTTCTAACTATAAAAGGTGCAATAGGAAATAATCGCAATATCTCTTTCACGCACATTTTTAAATAATCCAGTTTAGCCAAATCTTCCATTTCAACTTTCCTTGGTGTTGGTCCAAATACTTCACGCAGTTCTTTATAGATTTTATTTTGTATTTCAGGATACATACCGAATACTGATAGACTAAAAGAAATTATGATCGATATCGTATCTTCGGCCTAAAAATTTATATAATAAGAAATTTTAATTTATTACATGCCAAAATATACTAACGGCAGTATAAAATGTAATAAGATGATGGATCATCTGTTTATCAGTAGCAAAATCTGGAATTTTATCCCTGATGTACAATAATTGGTTAGCAAGAGACTTATCAATTTCATCTTGCTGAATCTTAGTTTCCTTTTTATGTATCATTTTCATTCTTTCCAAACACTATATTCAAAAGAATAAAATTAAAAATTATTTTACCGGAACTTTAAACCAAAAGTTTGTTTGTTCTGTGAAGAAAATTTCTGAGGTTTCGGGTCTATTAAATAATTTAAAAATTATTTCAATTCTTCGTACACCATCAAAAAAATAGAAAATTAATACCTTGTTATAAAACGTTTCAACTTCACGATATGCATCCAATCCCATTTTCTTTTGACCTGTCCATTTATACATAAAATCGTTGTGTATCCAAAATTTACACATTCTTGAATGGACATGTATGTATATACTATAAGTATCTGATCAGTTTAAGAGTTTATAAAAATCTATTAACTTACTAATGCATATTTTTTAAAAATGAATCAAAATAACCTTCCTGTGCATGAGATTTTACGCCCGCAATGGTTTCTAGAATAATTATTAACAATTTTAAAAGGTTGCAAATTATTAATAACTATTATTATTATTACCATTAACCAAATCCGCCGCACATCTCGTTACATATGCATGTATGTCAAATTTTGGTTGATTTAACTCCTGTTCAAGAAGTTTTGCCAATATTTCCGAATTTTCAACGATGGATTCAAAATACTTTTTGATTTGCTTATCACTCAAGTACGGCGATATAAGGCGTCGATCATTTTTCCATTTTGGTCCTATTGCCATTTAATTACAAAGAGAGTGTGAAAGTTAAAACTAAAACTTACCTGAACTACTTACTAGTCCTTCCCCGAGGAATGGTTTTATAAAGCGATAAATGGATCCTTTCTGAGTGAATTTCGTAGAAGAAATAATTTTCTGACAAAATTTTGTTGATTATTACTATTAAAAAAATACATTTATTTGACTTACTTCGACATGTTTAACTTCGGTTAAAATTATTGTAAACATTGGACCAAACCAAAATTTTATTGGACTCGGATATACATTGGTTATTTTAGTTAAAGCAACATCCAAAATATCTAAAAGATGTTATCGGAATTTTTAGTATTGCTATTAAATCTATTATTTAAAATTTACCTTCATCTTTACACAATAATTTCAATCCATCTCCTACTATAGGAAGTGAATAAGAACCATTCATGGACCACGAAAGTTTATATAAACGACGATTATTCCAAATATATTGCATAAACAAATACAAAAGTATAATTAAAAGAATGTATAAAATCATGGTAGAAATTAAATTTGAAAAGATGCTTAATGGTAGAATACTATAATAATAATATTTTTTCTACGTTTCATGCGATATGCAAAAACTATAGCTGTTAATCTTTTAGGAAATAGTAAATTTAGGTTGTAGTGTCGAACTGTTTAATAGTACTAAACAAAACTTTAAGCAAAAATTTTTTAATGCATTAATTAGATTTTGGAATGGCTTCATTACTAAACTTGTTTCGGCATTGAAAACAGGACAAGTTTTTTCTAGGAATTGCGTTTAGTATTAAAATTTTTTTTGAAAGTTGTTACATCATAACGCTAAATGTATCTTACTTTGAAGAACGACATACTCCGTTTGAATTTTTAAAATTGGTGACTTTTATAATAACAATTTAGCCGATTTAGATTTAGATTCTTCCTTCACATTTTGTTCTGTTCAGTTGTTAGACAATTTTAAGATTAGGCTGAATTGATTAAATAATAATTTTAGTATTAAAATAATTTTTATGTAATTAAGAACGAAATAATAGTTCAAGTTGTAAAAGTTCAGATGCTTTCATTGGAAAGGTAAGTACTATTATTGTCCTTTGGCAGGTCTTTGTGTAATAACTCGGAAGCCAACAGGAAGATTTGCTAGACTCCCCGTGGTTTTATTAGGTACCGCATTTTATTTTTTATATTTTTTTATATTTGTAAAACAGTATTAAATATGAGTAACTAGAGTGAAAATACGTTAAATAAAGAGATAAAAAAAAATTACAAGTCTTTAATTGCTAAGTAGTAAGTTCAATAAAAAACAGAATCTAATTAAGCCAGCGAGGGGCCCGAAGGAAATACTGTGGCAAGGTCGACTATTTTCAAATTATCTTTTATACCATTTCTCAAGAAATTGCACGAAAATAAAATTATTTAAGACACAACACCACTGTGACGTTTAAAGAAAGAGCAATTAATTTTTTTTTTTTGCATTTTTTCCAAATATTATGCATAATTAAGAATATTTAAAAAAAATTTAAGTTAAAATATTCAAAATCGATCAACTTACAAACGATTTCATAAGATTTAAGCTACTACGATATAGTGCGTAACTATAAACCACTTTTTTATCGAAACTACTTTTTTCGACCTGTGGTTCCCACTATAACTCTAGCTATAACAATTTTGATTTTTAATTTTAAAAAACAAAATACAATTTGTTTTAATTGGTATTTTTAAGCTAGCAAATGGTCACAACATCTAGACAGAATGAGACAAGAAAGAATACCAGCACAAGTTAGAAGATATAAACCGCAAGAAAGAAGAAATGTTGGACGACCGAGGAAGAGATGGGCACCGTGACAGGCCGAAAGCCTAATGCGAATAGTGAAGAAGAAGAAGAAGAAGCTAGCAAATGTAAGTAAAAATTCCGTTAAAGTAAAACTTTTTTTTGAACACCCCCAATTTTCTGAAAACTTTTTTTTCAAAAAAAAGCTACTTTTAACAATTATATTGCCATCGATAAATTCCACCTATTATTTTAAGAATTAAAAAAGTTGTTAAAAAATAATTATGTACTTGTTAAATAAATTTCGGAAAAATCGAAAGTCATGACTCATGAGCCACGGCTATAGTCCAGTTCAACTTATCGCTCGAACGCTACGTAATCAAGATCTTGCAAAATTTTCATAAATTTAATTTTCAATCAATCCAATAATTGATGATGGGAAATCGTGAGATATCGGAACACTCAATGAAACAAATTAATTGTCGGTTGACGTTTTAACCTTTTTTTAGTCTTGAGGATGGCATTTAGTAAACGAAGCCAAAACGTCGACCAACAATTAATTTGTTTCATTGAGCGTTCCGATATCCCACGATTTCCTATCATCAATATATGGCTGTGGATAAGATTTTGATTCCTAATCGAATAAATTTATTTGTCTATCCATTAATTTAAATAGTATATCGTTTAAATAACAAACGTTTTAATTGTAATAATTTAAACATTTGTTGAAATTTTGTGTTGCAATGAAAACAATTGTTTACAATATCTGTCTATTTAATGCAATTGTTGAGTTATTTCATTTGTTGAAATTGTGCACTTATAAAATTAAAAATTTAATTTTGTATTTTTTAAACAACAATTGCTTTAATTATTATAATGATTTAAACATTTGTTAAAATTTTTTTTGTATTTAAACAATTGTTAAATGAAATATGTCTATTTAATTCAAATGTTGAATTTCTTATTTGTGGAATTTTTACGTTATAATTTAAACTTTACAACAAAAATTGCATTTAATGCAATACAATTTTAAACGTTACACTGAAAATTATCGACAATTGCTTTTATACGTCTCTCGTATCGGTGGATATATTTTGAACTTCACTTGAAATGATTAGGCAACAATGGGAGAGATTGAAAAATTCAAGTTTTTAACAAGTGGTATGGGTTGCCTATATGTAATACGTAACTTTTATTATTTTAAGATTTTCAAAAATAACTAAATTTTGAACCAATTTATGTTTAGCATAGATATATATTTTTTATACTAACAGTCTGGTGTATATCAAATACGGATAGGAAAAGAAAAACCACCCCATTAACATTTCCCTAGTAAAGTCTACTCAGTCAGGAAGATCGCCAACATCCGGTTTGGATAGGCACTTGATTGGTACTTAATAAAGAAAAATTACTGATAATAAAAATTTGAAATCAAAATATTAATTTTAAATTAATAAAATTAAATTAAATGTACAATTTTCTTTTATCTATTTTATAATCAATAATAATTATAAATAATAATAAATCAATCAAATATATTTGATTTATACTTTTATACCTCGTTTGTACTTGTTTGTTTATATTTTATTTTTGTCTGGATCAAAACAGTTTTCTCTGAAATATTCAAGAAAAACATTACCTACATTTACACCTATTACAAAAAATTATAATTTAAACTTTCTGAAATTTGTTCTTGACGTGTTTTTTTTTCATGGAGATGATTACACTTCGCAAACGGAAAACACGGTATATCTAAAAATTTACAATTCTTCACCGTTAAGTACTATACCTACAATGGGATATTCCAAAAAGGTATAAAACCCAAATCCTAAAGAATTCCTTCTTTTTTAACCTTTATTTGAAGTTCTAGCAATAGCGGTCGACTTAAAAATTCTAATAATAAATATAAATTATTTATTTTTATTTAAACCGCAATTTGTGTTTAATAATGTAGCATTGTTAGCATGAGTGTTCATAGGATCATTTTCAAAAAGGGGGGAGAGGTAAATAAGAAAAAAAAATTTATTATAAAAGATTTGTAATAAGTTAAAATCGAAAATTTTAGAAAATTTTAAAAACTTGCGCTGATCAAATATTAAATGTCTAAAAATATTTGAGCAGCCAAAAGTCACGTGTACAGCAACCCCTTTTACCCCCCATAATGAACGGCCATGCCTGTTAGTTCAACAACTAATTTTTTATTCAAGGATGAGCAACACGCGGCCCGCTGCACTTTTTCATGTGACCCAGCTGCAGTTTTAATATCTAGTTCAAAATGCAAAATACAAACTGAATAAATGCGAAAGCCATCCGCTTCGCTGTAAACAGCACTTTTTTTTATTAAGTAATTTTAATCAGATTTATGATATTGTATTAGTCATAAAATAATAATCGTTGTAATTTGTTGTCTTTAGACAACAAAAATTACACAATTACTAAGTGCATTTTTTGAAAACGGTAATAAACATATTATAATGTAATAATATAAAAAAATATTATATAGGCAACCCATACCACTTCGTGTCATTCGCACAGTTGCCATTGGTATTCAAGAAAAGTTCCAAAAATATCCACTGGTACGAGAGACGTATTAAATCAATTGTCGATAATTTTCAGTGTAATGTTCAAAATTGTATTGCATTAAATGCAATTTTTGTTGCAATGTTCAAATTCTATTGTAAAAATTCTACAGACGAAAAAATTCAACAATTGTATTAAATATACTAATTTTTTTAACAATTGTTTAAATTACAACAAAAAATTATAACAAATGTATAAATTATTATAATTAAAGCAGTTGTCATTTGAACGAAAAAAAACTAAATTTATAATTTCATAAATATAAAATTTCAACAAATGCAATAAATCGACAATTGTATTAAATGTTTATATTTCTTTTAACAATTGCTTACATTGAAACAAAAAATTTCAACAAATGTTGAAATCATTGAAATGAAATCAATTATTATTTAAACGATACGCAATTTAAATTTTATATTTTACTGCAAAATTTTATTTTTGTGTTGTTTAAATAACAAACGTTTTAATTATAATGATTTAAACATTTGTTGAAATTTTGTGTTGCAATGAAAACAATTGTTTAAAAATATCTGTCTATTTAATGCAATTGTTGAGTTATTTTATTTGTTGAAATTATGCGTTACAATAATAATGCAACAATTTTAAAATTATCAATTTTAACTTTGTATAGTTTAAATAGTTATCGGTTTAATTAGAATGTTTTAAACGTTTATTGAAATATTTTGATTAATTTAAGCAATTGTTAAAAGATCTAATAAATGTTAGCGGAATATTTAGTATTGCAATTAAATTTATTATTTATTTATAAAGTAAAACAATATATAAAATCATCGTAGATATAAAATTTTTAACGATGCTTAATGGCGGAATGGTACTATAATAATAATATTTTTTCTACGTTTCGCGTGATATGCAATAACTTTAGCCGTTAATCTTTTAGGTAAATAATAATTTAATAATTTTTTAAAATAAATAATTTAGTAAATAATAAATAGTGTCAAACAATTCAGTCGTACTAAACAAAATTTTAAGCAAATAATTACTTATATATTAATTAGATATTGGAATTAATAATTACCAAACTTGTTTTGGCATTGAAAACGGTACAAGTTTCTTGAATTGCATTTGTTTAGTGTTAAAAATATATTTCGAAAGTTGTTACATCATAAATCCATCTTGCTTTGAAGTTCAAATTACGTTTAAATTTTTGAAATGAACGACTTTTATAATAACAAGTTTGACGATATATATTATTTCTCTTTCACATTCTGTTCTGTTTAGTTATTAGACACTTTTAAGATAAGGCAGAATTGATTAAATAATGATTTTAGTACCAATAAAAATAATATTTAAGTAATTAAGAACCCAACGATTTATGAGACATTCAAACTCGGTTTTAAGTTGTAAAAGTGCAGATTCCTTCAATGGAAAGCAACTAACAAATTTATTCTTTGGCAGGTCCTCGTGTAATTACTCAGAAGCCAACAGGAAGATTTGCTAGACCTCTCGTAGTTTCATTCGGTCCCGCATTTTATTTTTTTATATTTTTACTTTTTCATATTTTATCTTTGTAGATCAGTTGTTGCCAAAAAGCAAAACAAAGGATCAAAAACCTAACTTACGTTAGTTCAGTTTGAGATTCTTGAGGTTGTAGGTCAATGTTTCAGCAAATAAAAACGCAAATTCATCTTAACAAAAATTGTAATAAAAATTGAAATTTAGACAAAATCTAAAAAACAAATTGATTTTTATTTTTTGTTGACCATTTATTAATTTTGATATTAATGAATTATTTTGTTTAAAAAAAGATGTATTAATGGACGTGATTAATAATTTTTAACTTTTTCATTAAGTAACTGTTTTTGTTATTTTGACGTTTTGATGATATTAATATAGACTTTTATTTTTTTTAATGCATAAAAATGCTAATTTTACTAAAATATGTATGGATTATAAAAAATGTAACTCAAAATTATCTTTCAAAACTAAATTAACTTTTCCTAAATGTTTTCTATTCGACTCCCTAACCAGAAATGAAGTGCCCTTCTTTGTTTTTCGAACACCCTTACATTATTCGTTATTGTGCCATTTATTAAAAATAGCACAATAACAAATTCTTTGTAGAAACCACAAAATACTATACGTTACTTTATTAGAAAAGCCTATTTCAGACAACAAATGGGTCTATTCTTAAATTAGTTTACAAGTTGTTTATTATTTTTTTTTTTTTTTTAATTTATGCCCAATAAAAAGTAAATTCTTTTTGTTACGATGGGCACAACCGCAACACAGTAAAGGCGGTCCGACTAAAAGAAAAAAGAGGACTGTAGCTACATTCTATGGTAGCTACCTAAATAGGCGCCCTGGAGAGGTCAGGGGCAGTTGCAATTTGATTAGCATTTGAGTTGCATTCTAGTGGCAGTGTTGTTGGGCAAAGTGCTAAGATTTCGAAGATGCTGAGTGTCATCCTGTTCATAGAGTAAGATTAGAAAATTTATAATTGTTGTATTTGAATTGATGTAATTTGGTATTTATTAATATGGTAAGTTTTATGAGGTACAAAGTCTTTGAATATAAACACCCCAAATTCCAAAAGTAGTTGGTACCAAGCAATTAACTTCTACTACCTCCAAGGGGTATTGAGGTTAAATGAGGTTTCTACAAGGCTCGAGGCCCCCGGAAGCACGAGCACGTAGCATTTTCTACTTCAACTACTGTCTTAATTCGGCACCAACAAAATAAAAAAATTAAAACACAGTCCAGTAAGCAAAACTTAATTATTTAAATATTTACAGTAAATTTGTTATTCGAGGTACAATTTTGACGCTGTAGTCGTCATCTTTATATCGAATAGAAATATCAGCTCTTAATTTTTTATCTTGGAGTTTTCCTTCCGTTATAAATTCATAACGCTGTAAAACAGTAGCAAGAACCGTATAAATAACCATGTAAGCATATGATTTACCTATAAGTTCTAAAATTACTCTTCTACTATTTTACTATGAAATTAATTTTACCAATACATCCACGTGGACCAGCACTAAATGGTATAAACGCATATGGATTACGTTTAGCAGCAACAGATGGCAAAAAATGTTCTGGATAAAATTCGTTAGGTTTTTCCCAAAATTTTGGATCTCGATGAATGTTAAATATTGATAGAATAACTGTGCAACCTTTCGGAATAACCCATTTATCTAAAACCAGTAAGGTTTAGACAATAAATTCTAGCCGCGACGACACTAATGTGCAAAAACAAAAACTAGTTAGGTTCGTTTTCTTCCACCATCCGCTGCGCACAAAATGGCCACATCGTTACTGCAATCAATATTTTTCTGATTGTTTTTTTATTACAAACACCTACCCATTTCAAAGTCTTCCATTGCAGTTCTTACTATAAAAGGTCCAATAGGAAATAATCGCAATATTTCTTTCACACACATTTTTAAATAATCCAGCTTCGCTAAATCTTCAATTTCAACTTTTCTTGGTGTTGGTCCAAATACTTCACGCAGTTCTTTATATATTTTATTTTGTTCTTCAGGATACATACCGAATACTGATAGACTGAAGGAAATTATGATCGTTATTGTATCTTGGGCCTAAAATTTTATATAATAAGAAATTTTAATTTATTACTCGCCAAAACATACTAACGGCCATATAAAAGGTAATAAGATGATCGATTAACTCTTTATCAGTAGCAAAATCTGGATTTTTATCCCTGATGTACAATAATCGATTAACAAGGGACTTATCAATTTCATCTTGCTGCAACTTAGTTTCCTTTTTGTGTATCATCTTCATTCTTTCCAAGCTCTATATTCAAAAATATTGAATTAATAATTACTCTACTGGAACTTCAAATTAAAGGTTTGTTTGTACTGTGAAGAAGATTTCTGAGGTTACTGGTCTATTAAATAATTTAATAAATATTTCAGTTCCTCGTAAACCATCAAAAAGTTAGAAAATCAATACCTTGTCAAAAAACGTTTCAACTTCATGAATTATATTCAATCCCATTTTCTTTTGACCTGTGAATTTATACATAAAATCGTTGTGTATCCAAAATTTACACACTCTTGAGTAGATATGTGTGTATATACTATAAGTATTTGATCAGTTGAAGAGTTTACAAAAATCATTTTACTTACCTATGCGAATTTTTTAGAAATGTATCAAAATAACCTTCCTGTGCATGAGATTTTACGCCCGTAATGGTTTCTAAAATAGTTATTAACAACTTTAAAAGGTTGCAAATTAATATTAATTAATATTATTACCATTAACCAAATCCGCCGCACATCTCGTTACGTATTTATGTATGTCAAATTTTGGTTGATTTAGTTCCTGTTCAAGAAATTTTGTTAATATTTCCGAATGTTCAACTATGGTTTCAAAATACTTTTTGACTTGCTTATCACTCAAGTACGGCGATATAAGGCGTCGATCATTTTTCCATTTTGGTCCTATTGCCATGTAATTACAAAAAGAGTGTGAAAGGTAAAACTAAACTTACCTGAACTATTTATTAGTCCTTCCCCGAGAAATGGTTTCATAAAGCGATAAAATAATCCTTTCTGAGTAAATTTCGTAGAAGTAATAATTTTCTGAAAACATGATTAGTTGTTCATTAAGCTTTTACATTCCAAATAGAATATTGCTTTTCCTTTCTGGGAATTACAAATCCGATTAGCGGGATGGATTAGTCCCCATATTACATATTTCTGATAAATCAATATCAATTTACTACAGCTTGTGGATGCCCACTGAAAGTCCGAGATAAGAAATTCTGTATATCGCGATTTGAATCCAGAATTTCCGCTCTGTACTCAACCAGCGGTTACATCACTCCACGGCTGTGGCTAGTTATTAGTTATTAATTAATACTAAAAAAGAATTTTTTTGACTTACCTCGACATGTTTAACTTCTGTTAAAATTATTGTAAACATTGGACCAAACCAAAATTTTATTGGACTCGGATATACATTGGTTACTTTAGTTAAAGCAACGTCCAAAATATCTACAAGATGTTATCAGAATTTTTAGTATTGCTATTAAATTTATTATTTGAAATTTACCTTCATCTTTACACAATAATTTCAATCCATCTCCTACTATAGGAAGGGAATAAGAACCATTCATGGACCACGAAAGCTTATACAAACGACGACGACCCCAAATATATTGTATAAATAAATACAAAAAAATAATTAAAAGAATAGAAAAAATCATGGTAGATATAATATTTTTAACGATTCTTAATGATGGAACACTATAATATTAAAATAATATTCGTTATACGTTACATGCGTTAATATTTTAGGTAATAATTTACTCCAACTGTTCAGTAGTACCTACTCAACAAACATTTTAAACTAACTAACTAATCTATTAAGTAGATTTTGGAAGTTATTATTACCAAACTTGTTTTGGAATTAATAAAAATGAAACAACTTTCATGTATTGCATTAGTTTAGTATTTAAAAAATTATACATATATTGCAGTTTGTTACATCATAACGCTAAAGGTGTTATTAATGGGTTGGTGTAAACTCCACAAATTCGGCAGGTACCAAAAAAAAAATAAAAACTCCACTCCAAGCAAAAAGGTCGACGGTAATCTTAGATGAAAACTCCGCAAATGCATTAGTGGAGTCTACATGCTAAAGATTAGGGGATTTTTATATGAGGTGCAACATAAATTATTTTTATTGTAAAGAATTTTTATTAAATTCATATGGGGTGCAATAAAAATTATTTTTAATTTAAAGAATTTTTATTTAATTATCATATTAAAAAAAATCTTTGTAACAGTAACCTACTGGGGAATTTCTGTTTTTGAACCGACTTAATACAAAATCATTAAATAGTACATTAAAATTAAATTTTTGTTTTAATTTAAAAAATATTACCTAGGTATAGTATATGTATTATTACCAAATATTATTACAAAATCGTTTTGTAACACTAACCTAACCTTGATCGGTAGATCTCTCTTTTAAAGATTTACTAATAAAAAAAAAATTGTTTCCCAACATTAACCTAAGCTTGACCGGCGAATTTCTCTTTTAATGGTCCCCCATCATTTAAAAAAAAATGTTTCTTTAACACTAACCTAAGCTCAACCCGTGGATATTTCTTCTAAGTCATATGATAAATCATGTGGTGTGAACTAGCTTTTAAATAGTATATTAAAATTAAAAATTTTATTTAATTTAAAAAATATTAATAATTAACAGAAAACGCCATAAGCGTCCACAGGACTTATTTCGATAGGGGTGGGGATCAATTCCATATTGAAATTATTAATTTTTTAGTCATATCTTTTCAAATACAGTTTCTCTAATTATGTGCGTTAGATGTTTGATTCTTCACCGTATATAAATCATTACAACGAAAAACTTCACCCAGAATGCGGTCTTTAAAAACATGATTTGGAAATCTGTTACTTTCCACTCTGTATGGTAAAATTGTTACTACTTAAGGAATTACCATACCATAATCTCCTGCTAAAAACGTAAGTAGGTGACCTATTGTTAAATGGCTGCGAGTGGAGTTTTCAAGTTGGATTAAAAAATAAAGTAGCAAAAAACAAAGTGCAGGTAGTTTGGAGTGGAGCTTACATTACCCCTTATTAATTGCTTAAGTAAGTAATTAAAAACAAAATAATTCATGAAACACTCAAACTCGGTTTTAGGTTTTAAAAGTGCAAAAGCCGTTATTGGCAAGGAACTAATAAATTTGTTCTTTGGATGGTCTTCGTGTAATCACTCGGATGTCAACAGGAAGATTTGTTAGACCTCTCGTAGTTTTATTAGGTCTCACAATATATTTTTTATATTTGTAGAACAGTATTAAACAGTTAACTAGAGAGGAATTACCATAATAAAAACATCAAAAAAAATTACAAGTCTCTAATTACTACGAAATAAGTTAAATAAAAAAATAGTGCCGGATTAAGTATATGTATGTAATTGATGACAAATTATATTGTCGGAAGTTACCTAGACAAGGCTACACAGGTGAAATATATTCTAATTTTTGGGTTTATATATTTTTAGTTATTTTTTTCTGTCTTTTCTATACCAGTATTAGTTTGTTTAGGAGGTTTTAGAAGGATTAAGAGGTGAGCTAAGTGAACGGGCTAAGGACCAAACTCTAGGCTAGAAGCCCTAGGTTTGATCCCCGACCCGGCTACAAAATTCATTCAACTTCATTGTGACCCTCTCTTCTCGAAAGGCAATGGCAAACCACCGAGAGTAATTTGCCAAGAGAACCATTAAGGTCACCATACTCTTTCGAAAGTGAAGGATAGAAGAGGAGGATTAGTTTGTTACAAACGTTTCAGAATATTTGAACAAAATTTAATTAAAAAAAAAAAAGATTTAAAACATTGTATTGAAATCAAATTACTTACATATATTGCAATGATTTAAAAGATTTTGGAAGAAAATATAAAACTTTCCGCCAAGGTTTTTTTATATCTGATGCATTAAATGAAAACCAAGTTAGCTCAGATGGTGAAGCAATAAGTCCCACAGATGGATCCTTATCATGTGGTGTGAAAATAAAATTCATATGATAAAGGCAAAAATAATGTACTCAATCGAATAATATGGTTGTCACACAATTAACAAAAACAAATTAAATTTCCTCTGAGGCCGTATAAACAATTTCTGTGGGTCAGGATAATTATGGAAGCGATATTTAAATAATCAAATTTCTGCTGCACTTTCAAAATTATAAAAAAATCAATCAAAAATTAATTTACTCCTTATAAAACAATTGTTATGAAAAATTCGCATCAAAGTTTAATACGACCCGCACTTAATGCGTTGCGCAGATGTGTCGCACATTCCACAGATGTAACATAATTGTACACATAGAAATTAAAGCTTAATAATTTAAAACTCCACATAATTCGATGCGGTGCAATTTGGTCTCTCTAGACTAGACATTCAAATAGGATTGAATAATCATCAAAATTTTGACGTGACAACGTCTTATAAATTGGTTTGCCGGGTGACACTTCAAGAAACTGCGTTACGCTCCGCTCACGTTATGCGCTCACAATGAGAGCGAGTGAGAGGCACGCGTCCCTTCCACTCGAGCACAGTTAGCCCCCCCACAATTATAAATTAATGTTTTAAATATAATTCTTTGTATAAATAAATGTTTTAAATTGTTACTATTATTTCATCCTTCTTCCTACTATACGAATGAATATTCACATTAAAATTATTTTACCACTCAAAGTCGTTGTCACGTAAAACTTTCGCCCGTATACCGACTTTACAGGCAACCAATTTTTTGAACACTTTTAATTCACTATTTAATTTTAATTTTTGTGGAGCGTCACAAAATTACGTATGGCCTCTTAGCCGATTGGCGTTCAAAAGCATTGTCTCTGCGTGCTGCTCAAGCACGTCCCCGCTTTTTCAAAAATTTCCACTTTCTTCTGTCTCTTTATCCAAATTTCTGTCTTGTTCTTCATTGCGCAAGTCACGAGTTGGTTTTGTGTTTTGTTACACTTGACACTTTTAAATTATTCGCAATTGTCACTTTAAAATGACAAACTCAGAAAATAAAATTTCACAACAAAAATTAAAATTATCTCAAATTGACCACAGCTAATGCGTATTCAGCTGAGAAAATTTAAAAATAAAAAAAGGAATCCCTTCAAAGAATTTTCAAAAAGAAAAATTAAAACGTGCACATTTGACGACCAAATAATTCTATCTCCTTATTAAAACAAATCAAAAATAAAAAATTTAAATTAAAAACCAATGATAAGGATTAACCTGTTGGGACATAGTTTTCCAGGGTAGAGCCAGATTTTCTAAAAAAAATCCATTTATCCCTCTAATAATTCCTACTAGGAAGGTCAAAACATGACATCATATAAAGCAATTTAACGTTTTTCCAACTAAAAACGCTTATAATTCGAGACAGGAATAGGAATGATCTATTTTTACTACCCTTCCTCTTATTTAAAAGATAAAAGCACTTTTCTGCCGGGCGCGAGGCCCCCGGAGGCACGGGCCCGTATCTTTACTACTTTTGCTACTGTGTTAATCCGGCACAAATAAAAAATAAAAATGCCGTCCAGTAATCGAGACTAAATTGTTTAAATATTTACAGTTAATTAGTTATTCGAGGTACAATTCTAACACTGTAGTCGTCATCTTTATATCGAGTAGAAATATCAGCTTTTAATTTTTTATCTTGGAGTTTTCCTTCCGTTATAAATTCATATCGTTGTAATACAGTAGCAAGAAGCGTATGAATTGCCATGTATGCGTATGGTTTACCTACAAATTAAAAAATTACTCATCTACAATTTTATTGTAAATTAACTTTACCAAGACATCCACGTGGACCGGCACTAAATGGTAGAAATGCATATGGATTACGTTTAGAAGCAACAGATGGCAAAAAGTGTTCTGGATAAAATTCGTTAGGTTTTTCCCATGAATTAGGATCTCGATGAATGTTAAATATTGATAGAGCAACTGTGCAACCTTTTGGAATAACCCATTTATCTAAAATCATCAACCAGTTAGGTAGGTAGGGTTTAGAGAATAATTCCTGGCCGCGATGACGCTAACGTGTAAAAACTAAAACTGGTCAGGTTCGTGTACACAATAGCACTCGCACGTTTTTCTTCCACCACCCACTTCTCACAAAGCGGCTACACTACGGCCAGTAATTATTGTCTAATCTATACTAATGCAATCTAAATCTTTCCTTATTGTTTTTATATTACAAACACCTACCCATTTCAAAGTCTTCCATTGCAGTTCTTACTATAAAAGGTCCAATAGGAAATAATCGCAATATCTCTTTAACACACATTTTTAAATAATCCAATTTTGCCAAATCTTCAATTTCAACTTTTCTTGGTATTGGTCCGAATACTTCTTGCAGTTCTTTATATATTTTATTTTGTATTTCAGGATACATACCAAATACTGATAGACTGAAGGAACCTATCATCGTTACCGTATCTGCGGCCTAAAAAATGATTTAATAATGTATTTAATTTATTACTAGCCAAAACATACTAACGGCCAGATAAAGGGTAATAAGATGATGGATTAACTCTTTATCGGTAGCAAAATTTGGATTTTTATCCCTGATGTACAATAATCGATTCAGAAGGGAATTATCAATTTCAACATCATGAAAATTAATTTCATTTTTGTGTACCATCTTTGTTCTCTCCAAGATCTACATTCAAAAGCACAGAATTAAATGTTATTCTAATGGAAGTTAAATAATATTAAAACTTTAAAATATCAACTTATTTAAAAATTAAAAATTAATTAAAAAATTTGTTAAGCTTTCAGATGATTATTCCATCTGTCATCAGAATAAGATTACCTAGATTACATGTAATCTCTTCAATTTTTAAATAACTCGATATTATAAAGTCTTAATATTATTTAATATCAACGAGTTAATAATTTAACATTTTAAATAGTGGAAATTAAAACTAATGGTTTATTTATTATGTAAAAAAGATTTTTTTAAATAATTTATGGACCATTGCAGTTCCTGGCAACTATCAAAAAGTTGGGAAATCAACACCTTCTTATAAAACGCTTCAACTTCATGATATGCATCCAATCCCATTTTCTTTTGACCTGTCCATTTATACATAAATTCGTTGTGTAACCAAAATTTACACATTCTTGAATGGACATGTATGTATATACTATAAGTATCTGATCAGTTTACGAGTTTATATAAGATTATTTTACTTACTAATGTATATTTTCTAGAAATTTATTGAAATAACCTTCAAATGCTCGGGGTTCTACGCCCGCAATGGTTTCTAAAATAATTATTAACGACTTGAAAAGGTTGCAAATGTTTAATAATTATTATTATTACCATTAACCATATCTGTGACACTTCTTGTTAGATATGTTTTTATGTCAAATTTTGGTTGATATAATTCCTGTTCAAGAACTTTAGCTAATATTTCCGAATTTTTAGCCATGGATGCAAAATACGTATTGGTTTGTTTATTACCCAAGAGGGGCGATATAAGGCGTCGATCATTTTTCCATTTTGGCCCTATTAAAATTTAATTACAAAAAGAGTGTGAAAGTTAATACTAAACTTACCTGATCCACTAATAAGTCCTTCCCCGAGGAATGGAAACAGAAAGCGATATATGAATCCTTTCTCAGTAAATTTCATAGAATTAATAATTTTCTGAAAAAAATTTTCTTAAAAAAAATGAAAAAACGTTTATTTGATTTACCTCGGCATGTTTAACTTCGGTTAAAAATATTGTAAACATTGGACCAAACCAAAATTTTATTGGACTCGGATATACATTGGTTATTTTAGTTAAAGCAACATCCAAAATATCTAAAGGTGTTAGCAGAGTCTTTAGTATTGCTATTAAATCTATTATTTAAAATTTACCTTCATCTTTACACAATAATTTTAATCCATCTCCTACTATAGGAAACGAATAAGAACCATTCATGGACCACGAAAGTTGATATAAACGACGACGATTCCAAATATATTGCATAAGCAAATACAAAAATGTAATTAAAAGAATGTATAAAATCATGATAGTTATAAAATTTTTTAACGAATTTTAATGTTGGAACACTATAATATTTATATTCTTTTCGTCTAGGAAATAATTTAGGCAATAGCGTCAAACAGTTCAGTAGAACTAAACAAAATTTTAAGTTAAAAATTGTCAACATTATTTTATTTAGAAGTAATTCTATCTAAACCTGTTTTGGCTTTAAAAGCGGGGAGGCATTGCGTGCGTTTAGTATTAAAAGTATATAAAAAAAATTCAAATTTTCTTACAACGTGTTAGTAGAACCTTCTATTAATTTAAGTAGAAGGTCAACTAACACGTTTTAAGAAATTCAATAAAATTTCAGTTTTAAAACTTTTTTTATCAATTTTCTTGAGATTGGCAAAACCGCAAGTTTAACAACTCTAAACTAAAAAGGGGTGCTTGCAAACTTCTTACGGATTTATTATCATAAAAGTAAATGTACAGCCAAGATGAAAGAGATCCAAGTTTTTTTTGGAAAATTGGTAGGTTATATTATTGTATTCTCATAAAACCAGTTCAATGATATTGAAACATGTAATCCGGTAAGGTGTTCTTTTAATTTTATAATTTTTATTGCTGATTATTTTAATAAACTTTGAATCCTGAAGACGGCTCTGATTGTGACTATTGTGATAATATGTTTGTAAAATTTAATATTTACCTGTAGATTATTATTTAAGACCTATTCTGAACTTTAAATTTTTGTAATTAAAAGTATATTTCAAAAGTTGTTACATCAAAATGCTAAATGCATTGGTTTGGAGTTTGAATTTTTGAAATGGGTTACTTTTATAATAACAAATTTGACAATACCTATCTATTATTTCTCCTTCACATTCTGTTCTGTTCAGTTGTTAGACAATTTTAACGTTAGACAGAATTAAATAAATAATAATGTTAGTATAAAAATAATATTTAAGTAATTAAGAACCAAATAATTTTTGGGATATTTGAACTTGGCTTTAGGTTGTAAGAGTTCAGATGCCTTCATTGAAAGGGTAGGTAATAATAATATTATCCTTTGCCAGATCTTTGTGTAATTACTCAAAGGTCAACAGGAAGATTTGCTGGACTTTCCGTACTTTTATTAGGACCCTCTTTATTTTTTGGATATTTTTAACCAGTATTAAATGAGTAGCTAGAGACTAGAGAGCGAAGTACGTTAGAAAAAAAAACATAAAACAATATTACAAATCTTTAATTACTACGAAATAAAAAACAATGCCAGATTAAGCCAGCGCGGGGTCCATAGCAAATATTTTCGGAAGGCCTTCCTATTTTTTTTGAATTTACGATTATTACTTTTTCCCAAAAAATTGCACTGAAATAAAATTACTTAAATAGTTAAGGCAGAACACCAATTATGAAGTTGACAAAAAGATCGATTTTTTTGCATTTTATAAAACCTATACGAAAAAGATTCCAAGTTTATAATGTTGAAAACTGACCAAACTACAGACGATTACTACGATTTACGTTTACTAAAACTTTCAATCGCGTCTTTCTCAAAACTACTTTTTACGATCGGTTTCTCACCATAACTTTAGCTAAACCAGTTAGATTTTTAATTTTAAAATACTAAAACTTCCGTAATTGTAGTAGCTACCAAATGAAAGTAAAAGTTTTGTAAAAATTAAACTTATTTTTTGAAAATCCTCTATTTTATGATAAAATTATTTCTGAAAAATTGCTACATGAACAGAATTCAATACGGATGAGTTTGGTGCGGAACTCAAAAAATCATTTTTCAAAATCTGAAAGGGCTAAGGGCTTAAACGATAAGTTAATCCCAAGGCGAAAAGAAATCTTCAAGGTTGGAATCTTTTGAAAAGTTTAACTTAACTTCCACTAGTAAGAGGAATAGTGCGCTCAAGCGGATGATCGTAAGAAAAGGCACTTTTTTGCCGGCTGCGAAAACCGTAAGATTTGCTACTTCTGATGCTACTGTGTTAATCCGGCCCCAATAAAAAATAAAAATACAGTCCAGTAATCGAGATTAAATTATTTAAATATTTACAATTAATTAGTTATCCGTGGTACAATTCTAACGCTGTAGTCATCATCTTTATATCTAATACTAATATCAGCTTTTAATTTTCTATCTTGTAGTTTTCCTTCCGATATAAATTCATAACGTTGTAATACAGTAGCAAGAAGCGTATGAATTGCCATGTAAGCGTATGGTTTACCTACAAATTCAAAAATTACTCTTCTATGATTTCATTATAAAATTAATTTTACCAATACATCCACGTGGACCAGCACTAAATGGTATAAACGCATATGGATTACGTTTAGCAGCAACAGATGGCAAAAAGTGTTCTGGATAAAATTCGTTAGGTTTTTCCCATAAATTAGGATCCCGATGAACGTTAAATATTGCTAGAGCAACTGTGCAACCTTTTGGAATAACCCATTTATCTAAAACCATCAGCCAATTAGGTAGGAAAACAAAAAAATTTGATGAGGTTTGATTATATAACAACCCTCACATGTTTTATCTCCACCACCCGCTGCGCACAAAATTTCCATCAGGGACGTACCCAACCAACTTTTTTTAGCGGGGAAAAATCCTAACTTTGCCAACTGAAGTATTTAAAAATTGCCAACTTTTTGGATACAAATTAGGACATAAAGAATGACATATTGCCCAACTTTTCCGTGATTTTGGACAAGTCCCTGATTGACACTTTGCGGCCAGAATTTATTGTCTAAACTATACTATTATATAATACAATCAATAATACAATACTATAACACAATCAAAAAAAATTTCTGAGCGTTTTTTGCTACAAATACTTACCCATTTCAAAGTCCTCCATTGCAGTTCTAATTATAAAAGGTGCAATAGGAAATAATCGCAATATCTCTTTCAAACACATCTTTAAATAATCCAGTTTTGCCAAATCTTCAATTTCAACTTTTCTTGGTGTTGGTCCAAATACTTCTTGCAGTTCTTTATATATTTTATTTTGTACTTCAGGGTACATGCCGAATACTGATAGGCTGAAGGAACTGATGATCGATACGGTATCTGCGGCCTAAAAATTTATTTAATAAAGAATTTTAATTTATTGCTAAGCAAAACAGAGTACTAACGGCGGTATAAAATGTAGTAAGATGATCGATTATCTGTTTATCAGTAGCGAAATCTGGTAATTTATCCCTGATGTACAATAATCGATTAAGAAGAGAATTATCAATTTCATCTTGATGACCATTAGTTTCATTTTTATGTATCATCTTCATTCTCTCCAAACTCTATATTCAAAAGGATAGAATTAAAAATTATTTCAGTTTCTCGTAAACATCAAAAAGTTAGGAACTCAATACCTTGTCATAAAACGTTTCAACTTCACGATATGCATCCAATCCCATTTTCTTTTGACCTGTCAATTTATACATAAAATCGTTGTGTATCCAAAATTTACACATTCTTGAATGGACATGTATGTATAAACTATAAGTATTTGATCAGTTTAAGAGTTTACAAAAATCAATTTAGGTACTTACTAATGTATATTTTTTAGAAATGAATCAAAATAACCTTCCTGCGCTTGAGATTTTACGCCCACAATGGTTTCTAAAATAATTATTAACAACTTTAAAAAGTTGCAAATTATAAATAATTATTAATATTACCATTAACCATATCCGCGACGCATCTCATTACATATGTTTTTACGTCGAATTTTGGTTGATTTAACTCCTGTTCAAGAACTTTAGCTAATATATCCGAATTTTCAGAAAAAGAGTCAAAAAACTTTTCGACTTGCTTATTACTCAAGTACGGCGATATAAGACGTCGGTCTTTTTTCCATTTTGGCCCTATTACCATTTAATTACAAAAAGCGTAAAATTTAAAGCTAAACTTACCTGATCCACTTATTAGTCCATCCCCGACAAATGGTTTCATAAATCGATAAATGGATCCTTTCTGAGTAAATTTCATAGAAGAAATAACTTTCTGAAAAAATTTTGTTAATTATTAGTTACTATTAAAAAAGCATTTATTTGACTTACCTCGACGTGTTTAACTTCGGTTAAAAATATTGTAAGCATTGGACCAAACCAAAATTTTATTGGACTCTGATATACATCGGTTATTTTAGTTAACGCAACATCCAAAATATCTAAAAAATGTTAGCAAAATTCTTAGCATTGCAATAGATTTAATAAAATCTAGTATTGCAGCTATACATTTACCTTCATCTTTACAAAATAATTTCAATCCATCCCCTACTATAGGAAATGAATAATAAGAACCATTCATAGACCACGAAAGTTTATACAAACGACGACGATCCCAAATATATTGCATAAATAAATACAAAAATATAATTAAAAGAATATAAAAAATCATGATAGGTATAAAATTTTTAAAGATTTTTAATGGTGGAACACTGTAATAATAATATTTATTTTACGTTTCACGCGATATACTATAACCGTTAAATTTTTAGGTAATAATTTAGCCAATAGTGTCAAACAGTTCAATGGTACTAATCAAAATTTTAGGCTTATGTTAGATATTGAATTAATCTTAACTAAACTTGTAGCGACATTGAAAACAGAACAAGTTTTATTGTAACTGCGTAGATTTCGAATTAAAAAAAATATTTCAAAAATTGTTACATCAAAACACAGCATAGTACTTTGAGTTGCAAAATACGTTTGAATTTTTGAAATGGGTCACTTTTGTAATAATGCTGGATTCCAATTTTGAAATAAATAATACGAATCCAAATTATTTTATTTTTAACTTGTGAATTTGAATAATCATTGAATTACATTTATGTAATTCTGTTTAACAAGTTAGTGAAAATTAAATAAATATAATTTTATATTTTTAATGTTAAAAAATAACTTAAATATCATTCGTAAAATTGAGTAGATTCTAAAAATTAAAAAATTATTTAAAAAGATTATGCATATTAAGGAACCAAATTCAAATCAAACATCATTGTCATAGTTTATGTAGATGCCCTAATATATTTATTTACTTAATTTAAGTCTTACATAATATTGTAAGTAGGATTTGTTTTAATTAAAACCACTTAAATCAATAATTAAGGTGCTAAATGCTTTCGAATATTTTCTTAATTAATAGTTTTATGTAATTTTTAGAAGTACGTAATTTCAAACATGAGAGCGAAATTGCTTACTTGTCTATATGATGTAATCAAGTGCAAAAATTAAAAGGAATGTAAAAATTAGGAAGGATTTTTAACATCCCCTTCTTTAATTGTTTTGATCAACATCGTAGTAAAGTCAAAATATTTAAATTTAAATTTGGTTATGATCATACTACTACTAATTTTATACAAAATTTGTCACATCAGGAACCATTGCAATGGTACAATGCAATATACCATGGCATGATTCACTATGAATGGTTTGTTAATGTTTGTTTTGTAGCATTTTGTTGAAGTTGTTTAATTTGTTTGTGGATTGCCTTAAAATATTTAGATTAAGATCAGTGAATGTCATGTACTTATTGTCTTCCATAAGTAGCTTTTGTTTTTCCCAACAACAGTTGTCTGTTATGTTGAAAGATGGTAGAAAATTTATGCAAGTTGTTGATTGATTTGTTGGTATGTATAATAATATTTTTACAAATTCTTTAGCTTTTTCATTTGCAGTAATCGTGCAAAGTGCAGATGCCTTTATGGGAAAAAAACTAATAAAGGGGGTAGCGGGATAACAATGGTGTGGCGGCCCCCATACAATTTGATATTGCGAGTGTAAAATTCTTGTTTGGAATGACCAAAAATGAGGTTTGTATTAAAAATTAAGTTAAATTTTTTATTTTCTCCAAAACTAGGCCAAAAAATGTGTTTTTTTGAAATTATTTTAACATAAAATCTTTTTTGTTTATTTCAGGTCAGTTCCATGATTTTCATTGAGTAATTCGAGGTTGTTAGACTCTAAACTACAACATAAAATTTTTTCAGATTTTTTGGGCGTCCTAGGACCCCAGAAACTTTGTGCAAATAGCCAAAAACGTGAAAAACTTTTTTTTTTTGGAATAAAAGGGTTTTTTCAAAGGGTTCTTGTAAACCCACAAAAAAGGGCTAAATAGCATAAGTTGCCCTATTATTTAGCTACATTTTGCGATTAATTGCTTGTAAATATCTTAATTTATAGGCGCGACAAATCAAATTAAGTAAATTTTCTTTTTATTATTTAGTATAAAATCTATGATTATAGTAGTCCAGTGAAAGTAGATCCTTCATTTTTGTTTTTTTGAATCGATTTATTTTGGTGTTACAAAGAAAATAGCAAAAGTTGAGAACGAGATCACTGCCGCGTAAAAAGTTATTCAAGGTCAAAGTGCACAAAAAACGGTTTTTGCGAATATCGCGCTTGCTATGGCTCGGAAGTTAATTGAGGTTATTATAAAAATAAAAGATAATAAAATTCTGCACAAAAATGATATTACATTTTTTTATGTACAACAAACGGTTTAGGCACAAATCTGCTTTGAAGTTTCCGCGTAAGACATTATTATGCTACATTTCATAGTAGGCTATGGATAGAATGAATACGTGCAGCATAATATGTCTTACGCGGAAACTTCAAAGCAGATTTGTGCCTAAACCGTTTGTTGTACATAAAAAAATGTAATATCATTTTTGTGCAAAATTTTATTATCTTTTATTTTTATAATAACCTCAATTAGCTTCCGAGCCATAGCAAGCGCGATATTCGCAAAAAACCGTTTCTTGTGCACTTTGACCTTGAATAACTTTTTACGCGGCAGTGATCTCGTTCTCAACTTTTGCTATTTTCTTTGTAACACCAAAATAAATCGATTCAAAAAAACAAAAATGAAGGATCTACTTTCACTGGACTACTATAATCATAGATTTTATACTAAATAATAAAAAGAAAATTTACTTAATTTGATTTGTCGCGCCTATAAATTAAGATATTTACATGCGATTAATCGCAAAATGTAGCTAAATAATAGGGCAACTTATGCTATTTAGCCCTTTTCTGTGGGTTTACAAGAACCCTTTGAAAAAACCTTTTTATTCCAAAAAAAAAATAAGTTTTTTACGTTTTTGGCTATTTGCACAAAGTTTCTGGGGTCCTAGGACGCGCAAAAAATCTGAAAAAATTCTATGTTGTAGTTTAGAGTCCAACAACTTCGAATTACACAATGAAAATCATGGAACTGACCTGAAATAAACAAAAAAAATTTTATTTTAAAATAATTTCAAAAAAACACATTTTTTGGCCTAGTTTTGGAGCAAATGGAAAATTTAACTGAATTTTTAAAACAAACCTCATTTTTGGTCATTCCAAACAAGAATTTTACACTCCTAATATCAAATTGTATGGGGGCCGCCACACCATTGTTATCCCGCTACCCCCTTTAACCTTTAACAGGTCTTTGTGTAATTATTCGAAAGCCAACAGAAGATTTGCTTGACCCCCCTTAGTTATACTAGAGCCCACGTTATGTTTTGTATATTTGTAGACCAGTATTAAATGAGTAGCTAAAGACTAGAAAGCAACGTACGCCAAATAAAAACATCAAAAATTTACTTTTTTTTTCTTTTCAGCCTTTGTCTATCCACTGTTGAATGTGGGCCTCCTATCAAAAACTCCCTGGCCAAACGGGTTGGAGAGTATGTAGTCCGCAGATCGATTTTTGACTATAATTATTTTTTTGCTAATGGTGGCAATTCATCAACTTAGGAGGACCGTGGGCTTTCTCATAAAGAACTTTAACTCTCCCCAGGTTTAAACCCGGTACCCCGCATTTGCAGTTGGTCACGTTAATTTCAAGGCAAATGATCATCAAAAAATATTATAAGTCTTTAATTACTGCGAAATAAGTGCAGTAAAAAATAAAATAAAAATACACTCTACTCTAATCGAGAAAATTTACCAATTGTTTTAGCCGTTCTCATTTTGAAAAAAATAAGAACGGCTTTTTGAGCTTATCTACTAACCTTTACATGTTATCGAATTATTTATTTTTAATTTCTAAATGTTATCTATCGCCAGTGTTTATTATTTCTGTGAAAGTGGTTGCATATTTTGATTTGTTTATATCAAAATATTATGCCCACTTATTGCGATATATTACAACAATCACGAAAATATCACTTTCTCACAGTTAACTTTTCATATTATTGTATATTAGTTCGATATGGCAAATTTCGGTGGTGGTGATTTAAATGGTGGATCTGGCTGGGGGATTGTTCTTGCAGCTGGAAGTGCAGCACTTGTAGCAGTGATCAAAGCTTTTATAATAGCATATTATAACGTGAAAAAAGAATGCAACGAACATCAAAATTCTAGCTGGGGTTGGCGTTACTTTGTTGCAACAGGGATTGGAGCTGTTCTTGTGGGAATGGCAGCTTTTGCAACAGTACATTTCCGTGACAAAAATGGATGTCATCAGGACCCAAGTTCTGGTTCAAGCTCTTCTGAAGATACAGTTGGTATTAGTACAAAAAAGCCTATAAAAGTTTTAACATGTGGTCATACCTTTCACGAGAAATGTGTCGATTCTTGGTTGAACAACATATCAGATTGTCCGATATGCGAAATTCCTCAAGAATAACTAAGCAATAATTTATATGATTTTGAAAATAAGAGTATAATATAAAAAAATAGGTCGTGTAAAAGGACAAAAGGAATCTGGTCGAATTGTCATATTTTTAAGATAAATTTAATATCTTGCTTATAATTATTATAGAGAAGATAAGAAGAATAGTTGATGAATTTTCATGATTAAATAAACATTGTATCGCCAAAAATATCTAATAATAAACTATGTATATTTTATTCGAACATTGAACTTTTATGTTAATCTTAAAATTATCTTGAATGTTTTAGATCTTTTGTAAAATGATTGTCTAGTATATACAATAACTATTTAATCTTTGTGATATGACTATCAGAGTATGAAGTAAAATATAACACGAAGTCGTACAATGATATTTTTTAATCAAGTCTATCAAAATAAATATAAAATTAATAACAAAAATTGCGGATCTGTATTTATGCATAGAGGCTATGTTAATTTTAATAACCTATAGCTAGCATTGGTAACTCCGCATAACAAAAAGTTCGTCGTAACGTGTAGAAAATCACTAGAAGAATGGAAAACAATTATTAACATATTAATACGGTACTTTGACTTTAGTATTAAAATTGCACTAGATCAGGAGTCGATGAAACCTGACCTATTCGAGATAAAACAACAAATAAAGCTAAAAAAACTGACATCGCGACCTTGTATTGAAAATTCTTTAAGATCGGTTAGAAATATTAAAACTTTGTATAAAAATCATTTTGTAAGTGATAAAATCTTCTTCTACAAGAAAGTCCCCTACGGCATATACCTAACTTTAATAGAACCGTCTAAAGTTGAAAGTTAAAAAATTTTGTATTTTTAAGTATTATCTCTTTAAACATTTGTTAAGTCTTTGAATTATTCCTTTCCTGTGATACGTAATTTTCAAAGTGCTTTCCAAAAAGTTATGTTTATAAATTTAGACTATGAGGTAAGTGATCAATTTCTTGAAAACCTCGTGACGTCGAGACGCTTATTACAATTCTCACTTTGTGAACAGGTGGACTCTGTTTTTCAGTATAAATATGCATTTGATCAATTTTCATACTTTGTTTGATTTAATTCCTTTTATAATAAATTCAAAGAAATTCTTCAAAATCTCAAAATATTAAAACATCTTTAGGTATTTTTGGACTACTTTTTTAATACCACTGTAAGAACTTCTGCTAAAAAACAAGATTATCAAAATGAACCCCAATCCAGCAAAAATTTCGTTGCTGGTATCGATTGGATATCATTGTTAAAGACTTCTTGCAAAATTCACCATTTAAGCATTGTTGACACCAATCTTGCGCTGACCTTTGACATCCCTACTTGATTATTTATAATTTTGGATATCCTGAACATTTTTGCGACTTTTTTAAATGAATAGGACCGTTTTACGTCATTGTATTATTTATTACCTATTTTCTATTATTGTATTTTTAATACAAGGTCGATTAAAACGTTCAGAGATTTTGAAATTTTAAATTAAAATTTTTCATTTAACATGTTAGAAAGAAGGTCAACTTGAAATGACGCTCCACTTTGTCTAATTCATAGGTGCCCTTGCAAAATCCTTGTTTTCTCTAAATAACTCTTGTGTATAAAAACCAATTAAAAAATTTTTTCGTACCTTTGTACGTGATTCTATTATGGACTTAGTAAGACATCTTTCATATTTTTCTTCAGGTGTCACGCCCCTGCTTTGCGGAATAGCAAGAGGGAGAAAGTGGATAGAGGACTCTCGAACGAGGTTGTTTAATTTTTTGTGAGTCTAGAAAAAACTTTGTAATAGTTTTTAAAAAAGTTTTTAAATAGAATTAATGGAAAAAAATATTTTTATTCGTTTTCTTTAGAGATGATAAAAAGGAGACATATTTTGGATAATTTAATTTTGCAAAGATCTTACAAAGTTTAGTGGTTTAGTTTGCGAGTTAAATTGAAAAAAATTACGCTTTGCTATGTTTTGCCTGCCCCGCATTTTTTGTTGTTTAAAAACTATATTTTTGAAAATAAAATTTAAATTTAAATATAACTCTTATAGACACACCCATGGATTTCTTATTAATTTTGTTAAGTTAATTTGATTATTAATTATAAAATGTAATTATCTTTTTGCTTTTGGGGTAGTTTACAATTTCGTTTTTTTACCTGCTAAATTTGCGGTAAAATAGTTTTTTTTTAATTTTGGGATTTACTTTTTATATTTATATCTCAGATTCTGATACATTTAAAATTCTAATGTGATTTACCTGTTAATTTAATACAAGTATGACGTAAAACAGAAAAAAAAGCATCAAAATATTTTATCATATAGCAGTTAAACCTGACATAAATAGTAATCAAATTAATTTCATTTTATAAACCGGTCACCAAAACATTTTAAATATGGAAAACCAGTTTAAATTCAAGGACAATAAATTAACAAGAAAAAATTAAATTACTATTTATACCTAATTTTAAATTAATTTGTAGGGGAAGTATGACTATGATAGCACCCCTAACGATTTACCACAAAAGCAAAGGACGGAAGGATACCATCACGTCAGTCATTTTTCCAATAAGTAAATTATTTTTTTAATTTAAATTTATTTTCTAGGTATTATTCTAACACTGTAATCGTCATCCTTAAATCTAATGGTAATATCAGCTTTTAATTTTCTATCCTGCAGTTTTCCTTCTGATATAAATTTGTAATGCTGTAGTAAAGTAGCTAAGATGGTATAAAGTGCTAGATATGCATATGGTTTACCTAAAATATAAGATTATTTACTAACTACATTTCTTAACTAGTTACAAAAATCAAAATATGCCACTTGAATAAATTACGTAAAGTGTCTTAAAAATATTTACCAATACATGCACGTGGACCAGAACTAAACGCTAAAAACGAATAAGGATGTCGTTTAGCGACCGCTTCTGGTAAGAAATGCTCTGGATAGAACTCATTAGGTTTTTCCCATAAACTAGGGTCACGATGAACGTTAAAAATTGATACAAAAATCATGGTATCTTTAGGTATAACCCATTTTTCTAAAATTAAAACGTTGTACCACAAACATTATTCAAAAATTGAATGCGATTAGCTGGTTACCAATTTCAAAATCTTCCATCGCAGTTCTTACAATAAAAGGTCCAATTGGAAATAAGCGCAAAATTTCTTTCACGCACATTTTTAAATAGCTTAGTTTACTCAAATCTTCCATTGTTACGGTTCTTGGCGTGGATCCAAAAATATCTTGGAGCTCGTCATAGATTTTATCTTGAATTTCGGGATACATTCCAAATACTATTAAAGAAAAGCAGGTTATTATGGTCGTGGTATCTTCAGCCTAGAATGGAAGCATTTGAATTGACGTTTTAAACATAATTTGAAATAGTTTATCAATCTAATATTGATAAATACTTACAGCGCTGTAAAATGTAGCAATATGATCAATAATCTCTTTATCGGTAGCAAAATCTGGATGCTTGTCTCTAATATATAATAATCGATTCAAGAGAGACTTATCTGAAGTCTCTTCATCCAGATACTCTTCCTTTGCGTGAATTGTTTTTATAGTATTCAGGGCCTAAATTTGAAATATTAATTATTACAGGAAATTTTAATTTTAAGTTATTATTATATAATAATCCGGAATTTTGCTTTTGACTTCTAAGCAGAGATTCCTAGAATCAAAATGCTTTGCAGGGTGAATAAACAATGGGATTTTTTTCACGAGTAGCCCACACTCTCAGGAGCTAGATGAAAAAACTAGTCACTCTTAAAAATCAATAAAAAATCGAAGCATTTTGAACACAAATAACAGGATTTCTTATTTTAAGTGCTAAACATGAACTATTTCTTACATTAAAAAGAAAATTTACTACGGGTCTGTAAGCTTTCTGTCCAATTTCTTTGTATCCGGTCAGAGAATATATGAAGTCGTTATGCAACCAAACTTTGGTCATTCTTTCATAGGCGTGAACATATAAGCTAAAATAATACAAAAAATTTATGATATTCCAACACCAATTTCGAAACTTACAAACTTATACTTTTTAGAAAACTATCAAGTTCACCTTTTTCTTGTGCTCGAACTTTAGCACCCATAATAGTTTCTGCGCCAAAAAAACATTTTCAAAATTATTATTTATTATAGAATTTAATTTTTTCTTACCACAAACTATTTCTCCAAAACACCGCGATATATACTTTTTGAGGTCAAATTTTGATTTATTCACTTCATTTTTTAGAAGTTTTACTAATAATTCAGATTTTTCCAGTATGCAAGGAAGATATTTTTTGATTTGCTTATCCGTGAGATAAGGAGAGATAAGACGATGATCTTTTTTCCATTTGGATCCTAAAGTAACATTTGTAAGAAAATATAAGGGTTAAAGTGTGAACTCGCCTGAGCTAGTTATAAGTCCTTCGCCGTCGAATTCTTGCAACAAAAGGTAAATTTCTCCTTTTTGAATAAATTTTGAAGATGTCAAAACTTTCTAAAAATAATTAGAAAAAATTGTAAATAAAAAACTTTTTTTTTGAAAATCTTAATTTATGTGGATTATAACTTGTTATAAGTTACCTCTACGTGTTCAACGCCAGTAAAAAATACTGAAAATTTTGGACCAAACCAAAATTTAATCGGACTGGGATAAACATTAGTTACTTTATTTAAAATATTTTCCAACATATCTGGAAAAAATGTAGTTGATATTTTAGTGTAACTTTCAAGTTATATGAAATTTATTGTAAAACTTACCTTCAGTTTTACATATGCATTTGTATGCATCTCCTAATATTGGAAGAGCGTAACCACCATGCATCGACCATGAAAGTGAGTATAATTTACGACGTTTCCAATGAAAATTTATTAACAGAAGCAAAAGAATACACGAAAGAATGTAAGATATCATTTTCAAAACTTGAATTGTAAACTATTTCAAGTTTTTTCAGGTGAAACGTTTCTTCACCCTTGAATAATATTTAACTTCATATATGTAGGTACTGAAAAAATATAATTAAAAAAAAATTTTCATTTAAATTTAATAAATTAAAAATGCACTTAAAAAAAACAGCAGTTTGATAAAACATAAATTTTAGGTAAAAATTTTCAGAAAATTGGAAAAACGGAAGTTTTTTGAGAACAAAATGATAAAAATAAATCCAATATGTACTGCAAAACGGACAAGTAAAAATCAAAATTTCAAAGACAAACATACATTTTAAACATAGATATGATTTACCTTGAGAAATTTATAAAACTATTTAATTTTTTAGTGCACAAGTAATATTGTTCTTGAGAACCTCATTTCTACTGGTGATTACACATTTTTACTTAAAATTTTAATTTTTATGTAATTGCGATAAATGAAGCTCGTGATTCATAAACTTTGCAATTAGAAATTATTATAGAACAGGTTGCGGCTGCTATATAAAGCAGCAATTATAAATATATAAAAGCTGCTATATAAAGCAGTTTATAAATGTATAACTCATCATTCAAGAAAGTCACTTGCAAAATTAAGTAATAAAAATTATAATTACTGGCAGTTATTGGCCTTTGATTTTTTTTGGATTATTCCAAATAGCCTTGAATACAAGTTTTTATAGATGAGTTATGGGTACAACCCCCTCTCCCCCCATTTGGGGGGAGTTTAAAAGTCCACGTTTAGGAGTGGACGAATAACGGCTGATGAATAGGTGACAGAGCTGGAAATCTACCAACTTTGTTTAGTTTACAATCTTAGGACGAATTTGCCGGGTACTTATTTGATTTCGATATTCGAGGACGTGACTCCAAGTGAAATAAAAAGCTATCAAAAAAAATTAGCAGCAAAAAATAAAACAAAATTTTTGAATGCTGAAGTGAATAGCCTAGGCTATTGAATGATTATTATTGCTGAACGGATTGTGTTTCTTTCGATACACTTACGCTGAAGCTCTTGGCTTCTTGGAACGTTCCAAGTTGAGGACGGGGCTGATGAGAACTTAAATTATTTCTCCAACAGTCAGATAAAGAAAATCAAGATGCTTTAGCCTTTTTGAAGCTAGAGTAATACACACACATAGTGTGTGGTGCAGAGTTTCATGTCACATAGCCTACGTGCAGGATCTTTTATGACCCTCCAGCAACCCAGGTTTATGCTAAGGCAACCCCTGGTCTACCTCCACCAACTTCTGCTCCAGTACTAATATTCATTTTAAATCCATCTTATCTATTAAATAGTCTCCTATTGAGCCCCAAGCTCCTGCTTGATATCTTCCACCCTCTCTCAAGCATTACCACCTGGAAAGATTTTAGGAAGTCTATAACAGTTCTGGTTTTATCTGAATCCATTTAAGTTCCAATTTTCCAATCCATCAACTTTCCAAAGTTTTAGAGACAAATTACATTAAACTTATCTGGCAAAAAGATTTTGCCTGGGCATACGTTTTTTGGCACATATTTATGGTCTATACTGGACCGGTAAATAGTGCACAAAAGAACAGGGAGTTGCTCTGCTTCTTATCGAAGTAAAGGGAGAAATATCCCGTCTACCTTTTTACCATCCCTTGGTCCCCACGCTGTTCTACAAATTCTTACAACTTAAGGCGAATTACTCCTTTATCCTACCAGAAGAACATCTGCCATATTTGATTTTGTATTTAAGGGGTGTCTATCTAAAAGCCATAAAATTTTTACGACTTCCAAAATCAGGAATGGAAACTGTCGCTGGCTTTTAGGCTACTATGTTATAAAATATAAAGTGACGGTCACAAGCAGCGCCCTATGACGCCGGCGCCGACGCCGCTGATTGCCGCTGGTAAAAATTTCTTTCCCTTTGTATTGTAAAAGTTAAAAGTGTGATAACTTTTTCACGGGTCGTTCTACCGATTCTTACACCGAATAAAAAATTAAGTTTAGCTGAACGCTTCTAGCTGAGTTAACACTCTTTAATTTTTACCTATTCTATCATTCACTTAAAATCCCCTAAGTAGTAAATGTTGCTTTAGATTAGAAATATTTTGTTTTTAATATTTATACTAAGTGACATAATTGTGGAATTTTCAAGTAAAATTTATCTTAAATCCACCCTAAATACAAACCCCTCATTCTTACAATTTTTTACCAAATATTTCAGAAAATCTTTCAGATGAAGATTTATAAATTTTTGGTCAAACTTAAAACTTTTGCATTGTTCGATGAAAAATAAAATGTTGAAATTTTTGCACTTGATATGATATCATGATATTTGCATATTTTAAATTAAAATTTAATATGATAATAATTTTACCCGATTACCATAAATTATTATTAACGTTAATAAAACTTACAACACAATTCAAATTTACATAATTTAATATTAAAAATTTAATTCATGTCATGTCACATATAGGTTATACCTACTAATAAATTAAACCACAAAATTAATTTCGCACTATACAAAATTATTTTAATTAAAAATAAAATTTTAGTAACAATTATAGTGAAAATAGAAGCTTAAGCCAATAATGCCCTGTAGTATATTTGAAGAATATCGGAAATTTGATAATTCTTCTACTTAAGGTACTTAAAAAAAATTTTCGGATGCCACTCTACTAAATAAAACACGGAAGTTAGGAAGAATTATCTTAATCTAACAAAAAATATATTACCTATTATTATATTCATTATGTAATAAATTGTAATCAATTATTCAAATATTTAATAATAATTTTAGAATTAGACCATGTCGCCAATTTATTATAAACAACTTTTAAAATGTAAGATTTTTTAGACCCCCGACTAAAAATTTATAACAATTTAAATTTATAAGTTAATAAAAAATAAAGTAAACTTTAAATAATTTTAAGACTCTTTGAGTCGAGAAGCTGCAATCCCCCCGTCAGTAATTACTTGTTGATATTGAGATATAGTAATTCAAATAATTAACGGTTAATTTTGTCTTCAGTTTACAAATTGTTTTGCATCAAACGTGCGTCACAATTTGTTACAATTTTTCACCGTAAGTTTTATGTTTTAATTTTCGCTTTTATGATAATTAATTTTTCTGGTCAGGGTTATTTTCAATGTTTTTAAATCTAAATAAATATTATTTTCTAGTTTAAACTTATTTTCTGGGAATTATTCTAACGCTGTAATCGTTATCCTTAAATTGTACTGAAATGCCAGCTTTTAGTTTTCTACACTGAAGTTTTCCTTCTGATATGAATTCGTAATGATGCAGTAGAGTAGCTAAAATACTGTACAGTGCCATATTAACGTACGGTTTACCTAAAATATTGAATTATTTGCCGTACAGGCACACAAAAGCATTGTGATATATCCTTCACCATCGTATTTTTGTAAAATACTATAAACGTCTCCTTTTTGGTTAAATTTTATAGATGTCACAATTTTCTGAAAAGTATTACGAAATTAATCCTTTTTTGTGCTAATTTACATTGAGTTACCTCAACTTGTTTAATTTTGGTAAATAATACCTACTAATAATTTTGGTCCGAGCCAAAATTTAATTGGAGTAGGAAAAACATTACATACTCTGTTTAAAAAATTTTCGAAACAATCTGGAATAAAATGTTAGTAAGTGCGATACCAGAAGAAGTGACAAAATTTACTTTCAGGTCGGCCCATTAATTTGTGTGCATCTCCCAACACAAGAAGAACATAATCACCATTTAACGACAAAGAAAATTAGTATAAATGTCGACGTTTCTAATGAAAGTTTATTAACAAAAAGAAAAGAATTCCAGAAAGAATATAAAAAACCATAATAAAAATTTGAACTAGAGAACTTGAAATTTCCGTTAAAAAAATCTAAAAATAAAAAAGATATTAAAATAAATTTATTTTGTTAAATACTAAAAATATCAGAAGGTAATTTATGACTAAATATTTTTGAAAAGTAAGCATTTTATTTATGCATTTTTAAATTAATTTCAGAGAAACCTAATTTAACTTTTTAGTTGGTAAATTAAGTTTTAATTTGTCAATCTCTAAACGCAAAAAGTAATTATTGATATAATTTGCATTATTAACGTAATTTACCTTGTAATTTTCTTCTTTCCTAAGAAAATGTAATTTATACTTAGTATTTGCTACAATCCTATAATTTTCTTTTTATTATTCCACTATTGAAACAAGAAATCATGTATAGAAGATTGTTAATTAATAGTTAGTGTATAAATAATTAATTTAATTATTCTTTGAAAATTACTCACCATTTTGATAGCTACAAGGTTTATTTGCTCCTAAAAAGTATTTTTTAAATGATTTCCAAAGAAAACTTTTATTTTATTTTCTCATTCCAATTCTCACTAAAATAGCTGCTAATCACTGATTATCACCACACTTGCAGTTTATTTTAATTTTTTATAATTTAATCTCTCTGATCAAAATTTAAAATACATCTTTAAATTTCGACGGTCAGGATATGAACAAATTTTCATCATCTGAGAGTCATGAAAGTTTCAACCAAAAAGTAAATTACTAAATGCTAAAATATTTAGGATATCTAAATCAGTTATAAACAAATTAAAGGTATCATTAAGTATTTATGTAATTGGGGCATTCCACACCAAATCGACCACTTTTGAACCCGACCCCTTTTGATTTTCCTGAAATTTTTACATATTATACTATCTCATCAACAACAGTTCTGTGAATTTTTTCAAAATTTTTTACTCAACCCAAAAAAAGTTACGAATTTTTAGAAAAACTGCTGTTTTATTTTTCAAACAATCGTAACTATTTCAAAAATTGACTAATCGGAACGTTTTTTTTTTTGGTTTTGTTTGTCTTTAAACGTACTTTTCAGGAAAAAATACAAAAAAAATATTCAAACTTAGTTTCTACAAAATTTTTAATTTTTTAGGAAAAGATCATTGATTTTTCAAATTTCGACACTTTTGATTTTTGATTTTTTTATTTCAAAAAAAACTCTGATTTATTCCGCGTATAACAACGCAAACCCCATAATGGGCCGACATTTCTTTCTATTTCTTTTGTTTAATTGAAAAATATTATTTGCGTAAAAATAAAACAAAATATTTTTTAATTAAACAAAAAAAATAGAAAAAAATTTTGGCCCATTATGGGGTTTGCGTTGTTATACGCGGAATAAATCAGAGTTGTTTTTGAAATAAAAAAATAAAAAATCAAAAGTGGAAAAATTTGAAAAATCAATGATTTTCTCCGAAAAAATAAAAAATTTTGTAGAATCCAAGTATGAATATTTTTTTTGTATTTTTTCCTGAAAAATACGTTTAAAGACAAATAAAAACAAAAAAAAGAACGTTTTGATTAGTCAATTTTTGAAAAAGTTACCATCGTTTGAAGAAAAAAAACATCAGTTTTTCTAAAAATTCTTAACTTTGTAAACAATTTTGAAAAAATTTACAGAACTGTTTTTGATGGGATAGTATAATACGTAAAATCAGTTGTGTAATTTTTTTCAAAATATTTTACAAAGTTAAAATTTCAGAAAAACTGATGTTTTTTTCTTCAAACAATCGTAACTATTTCAAAAATTGACTAATCAAAACGTTCTTTTTTAGGTTTTTGTTCGTCTTTAAACGTACTTTTCAGGAAAAAATACAAAAAAAAATATTCAAACTTGGATTCTACAAAATTTTTTATTTTTTCAGAGAAAATCATTGATTTTTCAAATTTGTCCACTTTTGATTTTTGATTTTTTTATTTCAAAAAAAAAAAATTATTTATTTCTCGTATAACAACGCAAACCCCATAATGGGCCCACATTTCTTTCTATTTTTTTTGTTTAATTAAAAAATATTTTGTTTTATTTTTACGCAAATAATATTTTTTAAATAAACAAAAGAAATAGAAAGAAATGTCGGACCATTATGGGGTTTGCGTTGTTATACGCGGAATAAATCAGATTTTTTTTTTAAATAAAAAAATCAAATATCAAAAGTGTCGAAATTTGAAAAATCAATGATTTTCTCCGAAAAAATGAAAAATTTTTTAGAATCCAAGTATGAATATTTTTTTTGTATTTTTTCCTGAAAAGTACGTTTAAAGACAAACAAAAAACAAAAACGTTCCGATTAGTCAATTTTTGACATAGTTACGATCGTTTGAAGAAAAACAACATCAGTTTTTCTAAAAATTCGTAACTCTTTTTGGGTTGAATAAAAAATGTTGAAAAAATTCACAGAACTGTTTTTGGTGAGATAGTATAGTATGTAAAAATTTCAGAAAAATCAAAAAGGGTCGGGTTCAAAAGTGGTCGATTTGGTGTGGAATGCCCCAATTACAAAGTAGGTAATTAAAATCCTTGACAAGGAATTTTAGAGTTACTTCATTCTAACCTAACCTAACTTATTTTAACCTAATAGGGGTTGTTCCGCTTAAATAACCAAATTTGCAGATGAAGATTTAAATAATTTTACTTTATTGAATTGTTTGGTTAATTTCTGATATATTCCTTAACACAAATTAATGAACTTAAGTCCATACACGATTTTTTAAACGTATGTTATATCCATGAATTGGCCTAACAGAAATATCACATCTTAATTTTATATCTGGAAATTTTCCATCGGCTTCGATCTCATATCGTTGCAAAATTTTAATAATGGTTAATTTAATTACGGCATTAGCTATCACCTTCCCTAAAATATGTTTAAAGGTAAAACCTTTAATCAAACTGGAGAAAAAGTCTTTCTTACCTGGGCAACCTCGCATACCTGCACTAAATGGCACATACGCGTAGGGATGTCGGTTTTCAGTAAACTCTGGTAAAAAATGGTCAGGGTGAAAATGAGTTGGATTTTGCCAAAATTCGGAATCACGATGAACATTATAAATTGATACCACTACCCCACATCCTTTTGGTATTTTTACATTATCTGGAAAATTGAAAATAAGTTGCTTTCTTCTTACTGCAGTTGAATAATCACCAATTATATAATCTTCTCTTGGTTGTCTGGCAATTATTGGAGCAATTGGCATCAGTCGTAAAACATCACGATAACACATGTCCAAATATTTTAATCGAGTCAGGTCGTCATATGTAAAAACCTTTTTCACATCCTTCCCAAATATGGAACGAATTTCGTTAACCAATTTATTCTAAAATTATTTGACGTGTAATACGAAGTTAATTAAATTGGTCGATTTTAGCTATGTACCTGATATTCGGGATACATTCCCAAACAAACACAAAGCATTGGCAAAATAATGTTAATTGTGTCTTCACTCTAAAGATAAATTCTGTTTAAACCACCGAAATACTTGTAGATATTTTTTTTACCGCTAAATATAGGGTAAACATTTGATTAATAAAGTCTTCTTCGCTTAAACAGTTTGGATTTTCTTCAATATATTTGGCTATAGTATCGACAATTGGAGTATGAATTTCTTGTCCAAAATTTTTAAGTTTAATTCTTTTTCGAGCTTCACTTATTGCCTAAAAGTATTAGCTTGCATGATTCAGTGGGTTTCTAGGGAGATTTTCTGGATAAAGGAAGGTTTTAATTTTAATTCTACGTAATTCCAGTAACTCCAAAGATTTAAAATTACCCCTAATTATAACTTCCTTACATTTTTTGTACAAGACTTAGTAACTTCGTTTATATTATCTGTTGCTTTTTTCCCTGATGTGAAGTTAAAAGTAAACTCGGGATGTAGCCAAGGTCTCATCATTCTGTAATAACCAACGTCATATAAGCTAAAAATTATTTTTGAGAATGATGTTTTATAAAATTGGAATGGTACCTACTCAACCGTAGCTTTCAGAAACTTTTGAGAGTGACCATTTTGAGCATTGAAAATTGTGCCATAAAGAGTTTCTAAAATACACGAGATGGTGACAATTTATTTATATTATTATGTACCTACCTCCTATAATATCAGCAAAGCAATTATGCGTTGCGTGTTGTATATCAAATGTATTTCCATCAACATACTTTTGCAATTTTTCTATCAGCACATCAATATGTTTTAGATACACATCCATGTTATTGTTAACAAAATTTATATTAAGTAACGGTTGAAAAATTTTCTTCTGTTTTTTATATTTTTCACCTGAATTGAAAAGTTATAAATAAACTTCAAACTAGTAGTATAATTTGTTAACAGTGATTCACCTCCTAGACTATTCACAAACCCATCGCCAAGAAACATACTCAATTTTTGGTATAAATCATGTTTGTGGGACAATTTTGTGGAAGTTAAAATTTTCTGCAAATTTGAACAGATTTACGTGTCAAGTAAAGTTAGAAAAAGCGTACAAAACAAACATAATATTTGGAAAGCAACCGTAAAAATGATATTATTACTTACCTCCAGATGCTTCGGTTTGGAGTAAAACAAAACTAAATATGGACCAAACCATAATCGCATTGGTGTTACATATCTGTTTGTAAGACGCACAGTTTTTTCCAGTACATCTATAACAAGAAAATATTTTATAAAAATCAATTCTAATATGTTAAGCTTACCTTCATCTCTTCCTAAAAACGTAAGTGCATTTCCAATTAAAGGTAAAGCTAAGGGCCCCGGTAATTTCCATCCAACCTCGTAGAGGTGCCGTCGGGACCAGTGATAACATATCAAAAATATAAGAAAAGTAAGTGTTATCAGGTAAAATAGCAAACCCATCTAAAAAAAAGTTGTTCATGAAGCTTTTAAAGTAATATTTTGGTTTAAATAATATTTAAACAAAAATTTAACATATTACCTACGATAATTGTTATTATTATGCTCTGCTTGTTTCACTGTAGTAATTAAAAATAATAATAAAAAAGATAAACAAAATTATAGTTTGCACCTAATTATTTTAATTAAAACTAGGTATTAATTTTAGAATCACTAAAATATAAATTTAATCAACAATTAATTAAACTGGTAGTGATAAAACAACAATTAAAATAATAATAAAAAAGGGGTTAGCACATTGCATAAATTAAATACCTCATTAAAATTCCTTGCATAATATAGCTAACTGTATTGTACTGTATTATAGCAATACGTCTGAAAATCTGTTTTACTAATAGATTTGGGTCAATTAATGCAAAATAAATCATTTTTCAAAAGAAAATCTGAACATCTTCCATTTTCAAACCGTTTTGAAAACAAAGCATTACGTCTGAAAACTATTGGATATGCTAAAATAAGTTGCCCAAATCTAAAATAAATTGATATCACACAAATTTAGTGTATTTCTTTTGACATAACAGAAATGGACCCCTGCAAAGCTGTGACGTTTTTGACCGTTACTTCTCACTTATTAGTCAGGTTTAAGATCATCTGATCTAACGATTTTATACGGTTTTGGTCGTATTGCTATAATACGTAGTTTTAGTCGTAGGCTCCCGAACTATTAATTTGATTATTTTAATAAAAGTTATTTTAATTTACATTTCAAATGTAAATACCACGTAATTAAATAGCATAATAAATAAATTTTTATTGAACAAGTTACACTTTAATTCAACTTGCATGGCATTGTTTTCAATTAATTCAACAAAATCTGTGATATGCAAATTTATTGATGCTTATGATATACTTGATTTATTAAATGAGTGTACTTTATTTAGTTTTGAGGTAAAAAATCTTTTTTTTTTTAGTTAAAAAAAAAATTCTTATTTTATGGTTTAAAAAGAAATGATCAATACCCATCTCTGACACTCTTCAAGGTGTGCAAGGATATTAAGACCTTATTACGTGAGTAAAATGACAAAACTTTTACAATTAATTACACATCAAATTACAAGTGAAGAAATGTTATTTGTTTATTATTTAAAACAATTTTTTCAAAAGGTGAATAAAAACGTAGTATTTTATATAATTTTTAAAATATACATTTTAACATGCAAGCAAAAATGTATTTAAATTATTTCAATTTTATGGGACAGGAACAATAAATTTTAAATGATTGGAACACATGAATAGCTTTCTTTAATTGGTAGGTGATATAACATAATTTCGTGACAATGCATGCAAGGTTGACACGTGTGTAAATTTGTCAACAAAATTGTCAGCGAATTTGATAACAACCCATTGATTGGTTGAACCAACCAACATGTCACACGGCGCTGTTGTCACGTCTTGATGCCACGTAAAATTTGATATTTTTGTCATAAAACATCTGGTTTTTTGCTTTTTTCAAAATTAGTTATTTAAAATTAAACGTCAAGTAAATTTTTATTATGATTTTTTGTTTAGTTATTTTTTATTATCTTGCCTCTCAACTAGGCCACTCAATAGGGAACTAAAATGGGACTTACTTGAACAAAACTTTATTGAAATTTGTAAATTGTCAATTTAGAACTGCGTTATATCCTAACCTAAACAACATACTCAATTTTTGGGCTACCCTCTCTCTTAATTAGAACCATTTTTAAATTTCTGTAATTTTTAATAATTTCTTAGAACGTAATTATGATATTTCCTTGTTCAATTGTTCATCAATAACGTACGTTTATGTTGGAGCTGCGATAAGAGTAATAAGAGCGACGATACTCTAGCTGTGATAAGAGCATAGAAAATATTTCTATCTTTGATGTGTTTATACTGGGGATGTCAATAAGGCTGAAAGTTTGCAGGTTAGTGGAGCCCACTTATTGTAATTGCGGTTAATGTTATCACTCGGTTATTGTTATCAAAAACCTCAAGTCCCGATGTGATCATATTAAGCGGGAACTTGTGCAATCTGTCAATAGAAATTTTCTACAGTACTACAGTGAATTTAGAAGAAGAGATTTTGTTGTCATCATCGGCAGCGAAATTATATTTACTGAAAAAACTTCGAGCTAAACGTCGGTATGCAGCTCATCCATTAAATGTAAAACGCTACCAACTTGGAGAATTTCATCATTTATATGATGACTTAAGAAAAAATAATCCTGAAAATAATTTTTTAATACTTAGCGGAAAATAAAACTGCGTCATGCGAATTTTTTCTTCTTCTTCAAAATACGTAGGAATCCGTTGAAAATGCTATAGTTTTCCAATATTTAGTTTTTGGGGTGAAAAAAATTCAAAGTTTTCAAAAATTCAAAATTTGCTGTTTTTGTAAAATTCAACTAAAATTTTAAAGTTGTTTTTGTAATTGTAGGTGACGTATTTTAATGCGTACAGTCCAAAAATTTCATTTTTAACTGGCGGAAATCTAGGGAAATCGCTGACAAATGGGAAAAACTAAAAATCGAATTTTAGGATAATTGGCTGTAAAACATTATTTTGAATTCTTGAAAGGAACATAAACTGCGTCATGCAAATTTTCCATTAAAAATACGTAAGAATCCGTCGAAAAAATTATGGTCTCCCAATATTTATTTTTTTGAAGTGAAAACATTCAAAGGGGTTAATCTACCGTTTTTGTAAAATCCGACTAAAAATTTTTGGTCCCACAATGTTGGTTTTTCAAAAATTGCACTTATAAAGCTTTGCACATCTCTGTTATAAGAGCGGAGACAAAAATAATTTCAATAGTAATTTTTTTTTACTTCTAAAAAACAAAATATTTACCTAATTCTTGTCTTTCTAAAGGTGAATACCTTATTAAGATCATGTGAATGTGAGCGTATACTTTAATATTGCGTAAGTTTGCTTTCTTGTCACCCAAAATTATATTTATTAACATTTATTAAGTAAATTTTTAAACAAACTACAAAATTCTTTTCAAAATCTATAACAAATTACAAATTTTTCTCTCCGTGGAGTAAGCCTAATCCAAATGAAAGAATTTCTCTTTCAGGTTTTTCGTTATTTTCACCTTCGTATGCCATCCTGTTTCTGAGATATTCCTTCAGTTTCTCTCTTGTAAATGTGAAAATGGCAGTTGTAAAGTCTTTACAATTTTCTTATAAAGAATTGTATCCCATATAATTATTACAATAAATATTTTTTTGTCTGAGAGGACTGAAAAGAAGAGTTTGTTATTTAAGGGTACTAGGCAATCGTTATTCGCAAAATCCGCGCTCTTGTTTTTATTAATTTTAACATAGAAAGAAAGCAGATACACAAATGTAATTTTAACCAATGTTTATTGATATATAAATGATAATAAAAATTATACTATAAAGCCCTTAGGAACATAAAAAATGGCGGCACAGTCTGCGACGTATATACGTGTTTATTTTCCATTTTTACATGCTGTCGTTCGTGGAACTAATTTTTTTCGACTCTACAAATGGTTTTTAATTTCCTAAGATACGTAGTTTGGGACTGAACCTAAAATTAGAACGATCGAATCGGAATTATTTAAGTAGTAGACAAAAAACCGCGATTTTTACGATAAAAATGCGATTTTTTTATAATTGCACGTAAAAATCGCGACTTTTCAAATTTTTTTGGAAAATCTCGAATTTTTATGGATTATTTCGGAGGTTCAGTCCCAAATTACACATGTTTTACGTGTCCTCAATTTTTTTCAAGTCACCAGATACCTCCGTTATTTTGGAATCATGTAAAAACCAAATGAAAATAAAAAGTCGAGAAAAACGCGTTCAAAGTTTTTTTATTGATAAAAGTGCTTTTACTCATATTTACCTTTTTTAAAACTATCCAGATGCATAGAATTATGTTTGCAGTAGTGCTTCGGCATCAGACCGTTATTGTAAAATTTATTTTTGTTATTTTTTTTTTATTATTAACACAAGTAAAATGAAGTAAAGTTACAATATGACAACGATTTTGATCTCAATGTGAACAACTCACAACTGATTTCTTTTAATATTCTTTTTTGTTCTAAAGTAAAGACCAAACCATTATTCTAACGACCTAGGACAACCCTATGTAACATGATATTTAGGTCTTAAACCCTCTGGAAAGGCAATCATGCAGATATCTACGATTCTTTCTACATTTATCGAAGTATTTGAATTTTACAAAAAATTTCATATAATATATTATTAAATTTCATATATTTTAATACATCCTATTTAATTATAATAATATATTACAATAAAGAGCTCATATCGTAACTTTTACAGTCGTCCGAGTATGTCTCCGCTCTGCTACCAGCGGTAGACTGACATCCAGTTCATGCACCGCTCCACCTTTTCGCTTACAAAATCAACAATTTTGTGAATTTTTATATGAACTAAACGGTATTTTGTTCAGGAAGGATAGTACTTACAGAAAATTAAATAAAAAAAAAATCGACTTTTCGATTGCCTAGTGTCCTTAACACAAGAAACTATTACATTGCCAATTTTCAAATTTTTACTATTTTTTCCTAGTAAAATTGCCTATTCTCTGACCTAAAAAAATTTCTAGTTATAATATCGGATATGCTTAGTAATGGTCTTGACGTATCAAGAGAATGGATCTGTTCCTGCCTTTGCCATTTGAGTCAAAAAGATTTCAAAGCATTTTTAAGCGACTTCCGCATGAAAAATTAGAAATAGTTAGTGGAGAAAGTAAAGCAACGAGAAGCGACAAAGAAGAATAAAACAAATAATATTTATGTTATTTCTTTAGTATATTACAGATTAAATCAAATATATTAGCAAAAATAAAATTATTTCAAATTAAATTAATTGTAAAACCAGTCTTCATCATAACTCATATCTTTTAAATTATTAAAATTTTCTTTTCCTTAAGCGAACTTTATAACCATTCTGAGATCGGACGCTAATATCGGCTCGAAGCTTAATGTCGTGAATTGTTCCTTCCGCCTCTATTTCAAATCTTTGTAGGATATGTATCATGACTAATCTCAAAGCTGCATAAGCATAAAGCTTTCCTAAAAAATAAAAATAGTGGTTGGAATGTTCGAACCCAAAACAAACTGAAGAACTATTTTACCAATGCATCCACGTGGTCCTCCACTAAAAGGTACAAATGCGTAAGGGTGGCGCTTGTCTACGGCTTCCGGAAGAAAATGGTTTGGATAAAATTCTTCTGGATGCTCCCAATGATCGGGATTCCGATGAGTGTTAATCATTGGTATTACTACTGCGCAGTCTTTTGGAATAACAATGTCGGCTAAAAAGTTATAACCATTAAAAAGTACAACGCTTTATCACAGAATTTTACCTATTTTAAAGTTTTCTGTGGTTTGCCTTAAAATAACAGGCGCAATCGGCATTAACCGCAAAACTTCCTTGATGCACATATCCAAATACTTCAATTTTTGTAAATCTTCAAGTGTGATACTTGAAGAAGAATTTCCCACAATATTATCCACTTCTTCCGCTGCAAGTTTCTGTAAAAAACTGCAATTATTTACCAAATATTTTGACTTTTTAAACGTTTACTTGATATTTTGGGTTCATTCCAAAAAGTACCATAAGGAAAGCTAAGCTTAAAGTTATTGTATCTTCACTCTAAAAATAACTTTAGAGTTATGAATTATATCAATTAAGCAAACCAGGAAGACTTACCGCTAAAAACAATGTTACAGTATGATCTCTTAAATCGTCTTCGTTGATACAGTTTGGATTTTCTTTAATGATGCTTGTAATTTGATCTAAAATGGGAAGAAAATCGGTTTCAGAGTTGCTTGTATCTCTTTTGCAAATTCTTTCCGTGCTATCTTTGATTCCCTAAAATTTTAAAAATTTATTAAGAAGGAAACCTTCCTGAAAAATATCGGAATAAAAAAGCTTTAAGAACACATGAAAATTGGTAAGTTTTTTAATTTGTGGTAGTATAGATCTGACGATAGGAATGTTACAAATTTAGCGTGAATAAGGTTGAAACAATGTTGTAATTTATTAAAAAATTAGAATTTTATTTAATTTATTTCTGATATTTCAATTGACACTATGTCTTCATTTATTCAGAAAAAAGAAATAACTTACCTTGTCTATTACGGACAGTACATGATTCATTGCAATACGTTCATGTCTACAGTAAGAAGTTAGTTTATAAACTGCATCTGGATGAAACCATGGACTTATCATACGACTGTAGCATAGTTTATACAATCTAAAAGATTTTCATTAAATTATACAGTGATTAATTACTAACTGGTAATTTACGTACTTTTCTATGTTTTCAAGAACGTCAATATAGTGACCTGATTGAAAATTTAGCTTCATTCCTAATATAATTTCTTAAAATAAATGAAATTATTTACGTTTATTGCTGTTAAAAAAAAAATTAGTAGGTACCGAAAATTACATCTGCGATACAATAGTGAAGGTAACTATGAACATCAAAAATTTCTCCATCAACGTGCTTTTCAAATTTTTCCATGAGTATCTCAATATGATTTTTCATGTAATCTAAGCTACTTGACACATTTTTTAGATTAAACAGTGGTTGTATTATTTTTCTATGGTATTTCCACACTGGTCCTGTATAAAACACAGCAGTTAAATTCTTCTTACACATTTTTTGCTTATTCTTACCTGAATTAGTAATTAATCCATTTCCCAGAAATGGCCTCATTATATGATAAATATCATGTTTTTGCGATAATTTTGTCGAAGTTAGAATTTTCTGAAATTGGTGCTTTTAATTTTACCAAAATTAAATTTTATTATGTTACCTCTACATAAACAGGATCTTCAAATATAATTAAAAGGTGTGGTCCTAGCCATATCCTTGTTGGTTTGGGAAAATCTTTAATCATTGTTCTCATAATACTTAGTGCATCTAAAAGTTTTTTCTATTATGTGAAAAAAATAACTTAATTAATAAATACCTGAAGGGTTGCAAAAAAATTTTAAACTATTTCCAAAAATTGGAATTGCTGGGGGACCTGACAATTTGTATGATAAGAAGTATAAGTCCAATCTTGAGTAGTTGTATTTTATTAGATAGGCAACAATTAGAGTTAGCATTAATAACAGCAACATTTTCGTGGTATATAATATTATGTAGATGAAGAACCTGATAAGAAAATGTTAAAAAAAGTAAAAATATTTTATCATAAAGTAGGTAATATTTAAGAGGGGTCAAAGAAATGATTTGGATGTGTAATTGAATTAAGATACAATACTTTCATGCATATCCTTAAAAGCAAAACTTGTTCGTTATAATAAACTTTTTCATAAATATGTACCTCAAAAACGACAAGAATGCAAAGAAAAATTAAGGTACATACAAGGTACACATAAATTTTACTATCTTAGATCGAAAATTCAATTTATTTTGTAATAATACCTGAGAGTGACCTTCTTAATAAATTATAGTAACTGAGTAATAAATTGTGTGACTTACATACCTTTTATATCATAGTATTGAACATATGTAATAATCCAACATGTACACAATTTCGATACAAGGTTGCAAAAATTTATAATGAAAATAATTATTGCTTATTCTATAAAATAGATCAAGTTTCAAACAATTTATTTGATGTATCTTAATTTTTGGTTGGAAAAATTTTGAACTTGAAATAAATGCTCTCACAATGGAGACAACTCCAAACCAGAATTATAATCCATTTATTATAAAATTCATGTATCTAAACGAAGTTGATTTTAACAAATGTTCTGGTTCATCTTCTTAAAGTTTAATAAATTTTATAATATTTAAAATTGATTATGAAAATTAGAATCCCGGAATTTATTGTAAAATCGTACGTGGTCCTAGGACTATAATATTGTAACCTGGTCAAATTTTAATTTTAGTATTAAACTAAAATTTAACTAAGTTTGTGTTAAATTTTAACATTAAAAATAATTTAAATAATTTTACACGTACCTATTTAAAAATTGAGAACATAAAATAGTAATTTGTAGTTTAACTATCACAAATACAAGATGAACAAGAATATAAAAAAAATTTCTTTTATTTTCTAGCACATCTGAATCAGGTATGAAATCGTCAGGTGCTAGTTGAAGTGGAAATTATTTTTCAATTTGTAACCACTCTAGGTAATATGGTACCTATGTACCTAGCATAATTAATTCAAATACGTATTATAGGCTATCTCAAAGATTTCTGCTTATTTTATTTACATAGTTTTTTTTCAAAAATAATTTTGCAATAAAATAAATTATTTTCAATAATATCAAATCTATAAAACTTAAATTAAATATTAAATTATTTTTTTTTAATTGTATGAAATCAAAATATGTTATCAAAACTTACATAAAACACAAAAATCGACAATTTTGTAAACGAATGTATTAAGTTTTAAAAAATAGCAAGCTTTAAAAAAAAATTCGATTTTTGAGCAAAAACTTGAGAGAGAAATTTATTAATAACTTTTACAATTTTTAATATTTTGTAAAATCCGTACGTCATTTTCTTTAAATTCTCATATAAAAGTTATACAGTTAAAATTTAGTTCACTCTCACTAAATAGCATGCAACTTGTTCAATTTTCAGTATTTCAACTTGAAATTTTTTTCACATATTTGTGAATTTGTATATTTCGACAAAATGCAAAATTAAAAAAATTCGATTTCATTTAAGTTTACATTGGCTAACCCCCTTAAACCTATGTTTAAATCACCATGTAAATCTCATTGTAATTTACTATACATGAGTTATGGTATTTTCAGTTATCTGATTAAATTAATTTTTACACTAAACGAAACAAAATTTTGATTAATAATTTATCATAAAAAAAAATTCAATTAATTAAACTAGTGATAAAATAATAATAAAAAGGGGGTTAGCACATTGGATAAATTGAGTACCTACCATTAAACATCCTTGAATTATCATCCAAACATTGCAAACATCTTTACAACTATTTCGAACTTCGATTTAACCACGGCGTGTGGATGCCCACTGAAAGACCGAGCTAAGAAATTCTGTATAGTCCGCGATTTAAACCCAGAATTTCCGCTCTGTACTCAACCAGCAGTCACATCATTCCACGCCTGTGGATTTCTGAAAAATATTGGATATCCTTAAATAAGTTGCCCAAATGTAGAATGAATTGATATCAGACAAAATTAGTGTAGCACCTTGCTAATTTATGAATATTTCTGATATCAAACGTATTGTGTGCCTATTTCTTTTGACATAAGAGAGAAATGGACCCCTGCAAAGATATCGTCCCTGTTTTGTATTAAGGGCGAATTAACCAAATGACAAACTTTACAGGAGAAGCGTTTATGACTTATCACATTATTGTGTGAGTTATCTATTAGCTATTTAAAATTTGTACACTATTAATATTAAAGCCTATGGGTATTACTTACTATAAAATATAAAATTAATGCTTCAGATTATTTGTGCAAAGAGAAAAATACGTGTATATGGATAATCGCCCTTTATACATATCTTAAACTTGGACTCTTGTAATGTTCGCCCTTATATTAGGTGAATTAAATAAAAAATCTTATTATTTATATTTATACATAATAATGGACTAGATTATAAAATATTATAAATAAAAAGGTTGTTGTTATATAAGGCTAATTCCACGTGAAATCAACACACTTTTTTTAATGATCATCTCAGATTTTGTTAAAATTTGGTATACGGGTAGAATTTATAGACTAATAAAAATACAAATTTTTATTTAAATATTTCAAACGGTTTTCAAAATATCGCTATGTAAAATTTTCTAAAGTAAAGCTGCTGCTTTACTTTCAAATTATCATAGCTGCTCTCCTAATTAAGATAGAGAGGCGGGAGTACTGTCATTTTACTCAGTTTTTTATGCTCTTTCTAACAATATACACCACAACATGTTTTCTTGTAAAACTACTTTTCAAAACTCTAAATCAAAATTTTGATTTTGATTTTCTGAAAAAGTACATCACCAAAAAATTTCAAAAGAATCCTGTGATTAGTCTGTTCTTATGTTAAGTGATTTCCAAAATTTAAAAGTGGGACAATAATGGCTTCATAATTAAAAATATTTTTCGTGATTTTGGGTGTAAAGTGACCACTTTACACCCGATTTTTCGGGAGTAAAGAAGCTCTTTTCGTCACACTTTATTTTTCTCCTGGGAGTAAAAAAATACCGGGAGTAAAAAAATACCAAAAAATTTCAAAAAAACAAAAATTTTCAAAAATCATTTATTGACATATTTAATCTTAACCACACAATTGTGAAAAACTTTCCTGTCTTGCGTATCTACAACGTTTTGCGGTTGTCTTCGGCGAACGTGCTTTTCGTCGTTTTCATTTTTGATCTTCAAAATCCTGTAGGAGAGACTAAAACACGTAGATCGACTATCGTGGCTTTGTAGCCTGAAATAGAAAATAATGTATAAATTCGCCTCATAAATACCGCTTTTTGCTGAGTTCGATAGTAGGGTAAATGTGTATAACAGTACGCACTTAGTGAATAAACTGTAGTCACTAGACAATTATTAATGCTTTTATTTTCTTTTAATTAGCATCATGTAAGGTGATTACTGCAAGATATAATTTTAAGTTGAATTACCATTAATTTTTACTGTAATTTTAGAAAATCAAATTTTTGGGCAACTCTGCAAGTGAGTGGTCTTATGCACATGAATGTATAAGATGACGCAAGGTAATGCATAAGACTACGCACATTATCTTAGATATATTTTCCTATGTTATTTACTATTTTTAAGAATACGCATATAAATCCTAATAGTGTTTTGCAACTTTTTTGCCATAGATGAGGTTCACATAATGATAATAAAACGTCGTGAAATAAATTGCAAACTTTAATGTAGTATATTGTAACAGAACAAAACATAAGAAAAAAACATTATATTAAGAAAAATTATTCATTCTTCACAACTAAAACAAATAAATTCACCCGTTACGTATGTTGTGCAGGATTCGTGCCACCAATTATTACATTTAGAGCACATAATCCAGTCTTCGACGGAAGTAAAATATGACTCACGACAGCCTGGGCAAACCACATCATCCTTTTTTTCTTGTTTTTTATTCTTTTTTTGTTTCTTTGAAGTTGAAGGTTTTATATCAGATACAAGTTTTCTTTTCGCTGTTTCTACTTTCTTTTTTTCTTTGGCTTTCTTCATTTCAGAAATTTTTTCTAACTCGTCCTTAAATGGTGTACTTGAAAGTATTTCCGATTTTTGAGACCGATTTTTTGATCGAATAGATTGTTCGCTTATTTTCGGCAAAGGTATGATATCTGCAACCGACAGATTCAAAGCAACAACATTTGAAGTACTTGGACTGTTTGGGATTATTATACCGTCTTCACACTCTATATCAAGACTGATGATGTTTCCGATTGGTGGTGTAATAAGTCTTGGAGAAGTGCGATTAAATTCATTAGTTTCTGCATTCAAAGGAGTGTCAGATACATCATCCAGTTCTACAGTATCATGGAAGTTCTCGTCTTTGGTGCTAGCAACATTAATTGGTATATCTGTAACTAAAGATGGAGCAAAGTCATCATCTTGAAACTGGTCTGGATTATAAGGATAAATTCCACAAGCCTTGAATGAGTTCTCGGCCTTCTTGATATTAGCAATATTAGCATAGGAGATATTAAATAATCCAGCAACTTGCATTTGAGTTATTACTTTCCCCGGATTATTTATCATCCACTTGTCGCATTCTCTACTGTAAGCATTCTTTAAAGGACCAAAAAAACCTACATCCAAGGGCTGCATTCTGTGACTTGCATGTGGCGGTAAGGATAGTAAATCAATGTAATTATTTCTGCAATAATGGATAGCTTGTATATCACGGTGAGAACTGTGGTTGTCAAGGACCAGAAGCACTGGGTTTTCTGGACTGGGTTTACTGTAGTTCTTAAAATGTACCAGCCATTGACAAAATAGTTCTGTATTGATGAAACCAGATTCAGATATCATTTTTAATGTACCAGCCGGTGCATTTAGAAAAAGTTCATCTTTCATTCTCTTTCTTGGAAAGATCAATGCTGGGGAAACGTACATACCGGTTGCACTGAAACAACATACAGCAGTTACAAGTTGTCCCCTATCTGCACTAGCTACTTTTCCTACAAGTTTTTTTCCTTTTTTAGTCAATACTTTTGGCAATTTATTGGGTACGGTTGACAAACCTGTCTCATCCATGTTGTAAATGGAGCTTGGTAAGTATTGTCTTTTTTCGTACTATCTACTTGAATTTTATTGAATCCCATGATTCTTCCCATCGAACATTTCTCTGGCTGTCGAAGTGTTATTTTGTGTCGTTGACAAAATCCGGCTACCCAAGACTCACCAGCCATTTTTTTGTTTTTACTGAACCGGTGTTGAAGATTGTTACCTTCAGCAAATTTAAAAGCTGCTATTTGTAAGTTCTTCTTAGTAATACCGTAAAATCTTTCATCCAAATCACGTATCTGTTGTGCTAATTCCATTTCCATATTTGTAGGAATATCAGTGTTGAATCGCCCCAGTGATTGTGGAATATTTCCGCATTTTAGACGATTTCTTAAAGTAGCTTCGTTTATCCCCATTTCCTTAGCTATACTTCTTTTGCTTAATCCCGCAGTGATTTTACGTTTAATTTCTTGCATTTTCTCTTCTGTAAAAACTAGCTTTCTTTCGCTTTTTCTTTTATAGCGGCTCATTGTCACTCATTGATACTAAAAATAATAAAAAAATAAAATTGGTAATTCGTATCCACATTTAAAAGTACCATGCATAAGACTACGCGATGCGTCATCTTATGCACGCCGTCCTGCGTAGTCTTATGCATATACGTAAGCTAAGGTTAGAATACTAATAATTTAAAAGATAATAAAATAATAATCATTTTGAACTCTACAAATGATTCATACATTCTGTTAAATGAATAACATATATAACTTCAATTGTATCATCTTGTACTTACCCCGATTAACACTATAATTTAGGACCAGAAAACTACAGTCAAAACTGATGAAAACTTATAACGACTTTATCGTAAAATCCAAGTCGATAATGCAGATTTCAATTAGTGACTGCAATGTAATCTTCATTTTTTATGATATCTAATTGTTCATAAAATGAAATAGATGGCTTGTTGTTTTTAAATCATGGCTGCGTACTCTTATACACATGCGTGCTCTTATACACATTTACCCTACCTACTACGTGATCCATCGATATCGAATTTGCGATTTTTTTGCAACGTGTCCATGAACATCGATAGATGCGACCACAATGTCGTATTTATTGATTATTTAACGATTATTTCTTGGTTTTTAGGCATTTTTAATTGAAAACACACAACACAATACACAAACGTGCAAAATTCACGAGATCAGAAATCAAAATGAACATGGCGCTTCAACATGGCCGCCGTCTAGGGTACCAACTGGTGCCAAGAAAAACACCATGGTTACAAGTAGAAGTTGGTTTTACACTACCACGATGTCAAATAAAACGTGTTATAATTTATAAAATTTATGCAATTATTGCAAAAAAATCGTGAATTTTGTCGGATATTATTCCCAAATTCACGAAAAGCTGTTCATAATACTCGGGCTCCAGGGTTTTTCCATCTCTCGACTATTATTCCCCTCGCCGCCTTGCGGCTCGTGTCATAAACTACGTCTCGTGAAGAAAAACAACCCCTTACGCCCTCCCCGACTAGAAATTTGTTAGGGTTGGAATAAGGCCCTGATGTGGTTTGCCCTTAGGCAGATCTGGTACTGATCAGGCATCCCGGTCTGGTCCGGATGTGGACTGTAACGCAGAAACACGATCCGATCCAAATCGGGAAGACCTAGTGGGGGCCGGGACAGGCTTCCACATTAGGGCCGGGTTTGGATAGCGGTTTTACGTCGGGAAAACCTGGTATGGACCGGATGTGAACTGTAACGCAAAAACACGATCCGATCCAAATCGGGAAAACCTAGTAGGGGCCGGGACAGGCTTCCACGTTAAAGCCGGGTTTGCATAGCAAAAGCGGAATGAGTCGTTTCGGCGCGACCGTTTTGGCGCGACCGGTTCGGCGCGACCGTTTCGACACGGGATAGGCGGGACATTAGGGCCTCGTTTGGAATTTAATGAAATGATAGCTTCGCTATATGTTCACATTGTAAATTTTGGACGCACTTGCCTTGCAAGTGAGAACTCAGTCCCGACACTCAAAAATAGTACGCCCGAATTATCCACATTAGGGATATTTGCGAGGGTCAGCTCAATCTAAGTGCAATGAGAAAGCCTCACCTCGGGAGAACCTTCGTTTTGATCGCGGTTGACTCCTGCGCCAGGTAAGTATGACTATTTTTTGAATGTTTCCCTTAATCTATGCTGTCAATTAAAAGATTCAAAGCAATTCACGATCAACACATCATCTGTCGAATTAATAAAATGATAGATTAAATCCGGACCGGGGCCGGGGATTAATATGGTGTTCAGGATCAGGGCCACATCAGGTACGCCAAATAGGGCAGCAATCAGGTATAGCCATGGCTGGCTGGCAAGGCTTGCCAGATTAAATCCGGACCGGGGATTAATATGATGTTCAGGACCAGGGCCATATCAGGTACGCCCAATCGGGCAGCAATCGGGTATAGCCATGGCTGCCCGATTAGGCTTGCCATGTTAAAATCGGACCGGGGATCAATATGGTGTTCAGGACCAGGTCCACATCAGGTACGCCAAATCGGCCAGCAATCAGGTATAGCCATGGCTGCCCGATAAGGCTTGCAATATTAAAATCAGGCTTGCCAGATTTGGCAGCAATGAGGTTCAGTCATGGACCGCCCTAATAGGGCTCCCCCGATCTAAGCCGGATCAGGGCCTCAAATAAATGGCCTAATACGTCATGCCATGATGAAACCTGATCAGGCCCACATAATGTTAGGGAATGCCCTAACAAATTTCTAGTCGGGTCGTGATATAAACTACTATTTAAGTACAAGATAGTTCGCAAATATTTCACTATTTTGTATATTATTATTAATGTAATGGGATTAATAAATTGATTATTTCAAATATGTTCTCTAGCAAATTTCTCATCTTTTACTAATGTTTTAATGATTGATTGCTGTCTCCTGGCTTATGCAAATGCACCACCCCAGTATTGCCCAGTCTGTTTTCTTGAATTGTCTTTTATACGTCGTCTTTTGGGTTCTAAACCAGATACATTATCTGAAATACACCTGTAGGTGTTGATTACCATTAATTTCACCCAGTTTCCAAAACTTTTGAAAAATCGCATTTTTTCCTTTTTCAGAAATGTTTTCATAACATTTTAAAGTACATTTTTTACAAAAGAAAGTTAAACGACTTCATGATTTCACTTTTTTTCCTTTTATGGTTCTGAATTGTTTACCTGCAGCCCTTAGTTTTTTCTTTTCTTTTTTATTTTTAGATTTTTGTGTCAGTATCAATTTTTTTTGTTTGCATGTTTACTCTTAATATGAATTTTCAGAGTATTTTTATTCATATACTTTCGGCCACAATCGTGGCATCTCAATACCCTTAAGAGATTTCCAGAGATTTCGTCCAAAATGAAATCGTCGTCGTACATTGGTTTAATAACATTGACAGAAACTGAGATGCAGCTCCAGGAAAATCAAGCGGTGATCCTGGCTGAGGTTCAACCAATGCTGATTGTACTTGTGCCAATCTGAAGTAAAGTAACAAAAAAATTGTATTTAAGACGCTAATTTTAATCCAAGAAATAAAATAAAAAATAAATCAAATAAAAAAATTAAACTTTCCTCTCACTCATTTTTGTTATTTGTCAATAGAAACTAAATTTTTTATAACTTTTGGTTTATAACAATTATGAAACTTTGTGAAAATTAACTATACAACACTAAAAGCAACTATGAACACTTCCCGAGTAAATAAACTGCATCTTGTAATATACCTACATATTTCTAATATTTAATATGCAACGATAGTACTTTGTTGTTACCTATTAAATTCATTTATCTGTAATTAGAAAAAAAACAAAAATGTGGGATAATGGCCCTTACATCACAAAAATTTTATCAAGTCTAGTATAACAATTTGATGAAAAGGCGAATATCCTACATTCGCCTTTAATACGTAACCACTTTTGGATATTCGCCGTTAAGCCATTGTCATATTGGCCTTACCTGTGAAAATAAAAATCTGATATTTTCACATAACAATATTAGTGTATTGAATATTATTTTTTCATTAAAATCTCATTTTTGTAAAAATGGCTTAATACAAAACAGCGACGATATGACGTTTCTGACTGTTACTTCCCACTTATTGTTAGTCAGGTTTAGGATCACCTGATCTAACGATTTTATATGATTTTGGCCGTATTGCTATGATACGCAGTTTTGGTCGTAGGATCCCGTACCTACTATTAATTTAATTATTTTAAAAAATGTTGCTTTAATTTACATTTCAAATGTAAATACCACGTAATTAAATCGCATAATAAATGAATTTTTTATTGAACAAGTTACACTTTAATTCAACTTGCATGGCATTGTTTTCAATTAATTCAACTTTATTTGTGATATGCAATTTTTTACAATTGGACCTAATCAATCAATTTATTGATGCTTATGATATACTTGATATATTAAATGAGTGTACCTACCTAATTTAGTTTTTTTTTTTTTAGTTAAAAAAATTCTTTTAATATTACGGTTTAAAAAAAATGATGAATACCCAACCTCTGACAATCTTCAACGTGTGCAAGGATTTTAAAACTTTATTACGTGAGTAAAATGATAAAGCCTGAACAATTAATTACACATCAATTTACAAGTGAAGAAATGTTATTTATTCATTATTAAAAACAATTTTTTCAAAAGGTGAATAAAAACAGAGTATTTCATACTAGGTATAATTTTTTTTACCATATAAAAAAAATATATTTTGACATGCAAGCAAAAATGTTTTTGAATTACTTCAATATTATGGGACAGGAACAATAAATTTTAAATAATTGTAACACATTAATAGCTTTCTTTAATTGGCGGGTGATAATAATATAATTTTGTGACAATGCATGCAAGGTTAAAGTTTTTTTCAAACGTCACGTCGTAATGCCACGCGTTGATTTGCTTTATCAGACGGCGGTAGACAACGTAAAATTTGATATTTTTGTCATAAAACATCTAGTTTTTTGCTTTTTTCAAAATTAGTTATTTAAAATTAAACGCCAAGTAAATTATTACTATAATTTTTTGTTTAGTTATTCTTTATTATCTTACCTCTCAACTAGGCCACTCAATAGGGAACTAAAATGGGGTTTACTTGAACAAAAATTTATTGAAATTTGTAAATTGTCAATTTAGAACTGCTAAACAACATACTCAATTTTTGGGTTGCCCTCAAACAAACGCATGAAAAACTAGGAACAGTTAGTAGAAAAAATAAAGAAAGGAGAAGCGACAAAGAAGAGTAAACCAAATAAATTTATTACAGCTTACATCAAATATATTAATAAAAAAATAAAATTATTTCAAATTAAATTAATTGTAAAACCAGTCTTCATCATAACTCGTATCTTTTAAATTATTAAAATTTTCTTTTCTTCAAGCGAACTTTGTAACCATTTTGAGATCGGACGCTAATATCGGCTCGAAGCTTAATGTCGTGAATTGTTCCTTCCGCCTCTATTTCAAATCTTTGTAGGATATGTATCATGACTAATCTCAAAGCTGCGTAAGCATAATGCTTTCCTGAAAAATAAAAATAGTGGTTGGAATGTTCGAACCCAAAACAAACTGAAGAACTACTTTACCAATGCATCCACGTGGTCCTCCACTAAAAGGCACAAATGCGTAAGGGTGGCGCTTGTCTACGGCTTCCGGAAGAAAATGGTTTGGATAAAATTCTTCTGGATGCTCCCAATGATCGGGATTCCGATGAGTGTTAATCATTGGTATTACTACTGCGCAGTCTTTTGGAATAACAATGTCGGCTAAAAAGTTATAACCATTAAATAGTACAACGTTTTGTCACAGAATTTTACCTATCTTAAAGTTTTCTGTAGTTTTCCTTAAAATGACAGGCGCAATCGGCATTAACCGCAAAACTTCCTTGATGCACATATCCAAATACTTCAATTTTTGTAAATCTTCAAGTGTGATACTTTCAGAAGAATTTCCCACAATATTATCCACTTCTTCCGCTGCAAGTTTCTGTAAAAAACTGGAATTATTTACCAAATATGTTGACAATTCTAGACGTTTACTTGATATTTTGGGTTCATTCCAAAAAGTACTATGAGGAAAGCTAGGTTTATAGTTATTGTATCTTCACTCTAAAAAAATGATTTTACAATTATGAATCGCATTAATTAAGCGAACTAGGATGACTTACCGCTACAAACAATGTCAGAACATGATCCTTTAAATCGTCTTCGTTTATACAGTTTGGATTTTCTTTAATGATGCTTGTAATTTGATCTATAATGGGAAGAAAATCGGTTTCGAAGTTATTTGTATCTCTTTTGCTGATTCTCTTTCTGCTATCCTTGATCCCCTAAAATTTAAAAAAATTATTAAAAAGACAACCTTGCTGAAAAATAACCGAATAAAAAAGGTTTAAAATCCCATGAAAATTAGTAAATTTTTTAATTTATGGTAGTATAGATTTGACAATCAGGGGTATTATGTATCACCAACGTTATCATAAAGGTGACAGTTAAAAAATGTTACAAATGTAACTTCAATAAGGTTGAACTAATGTTGTAATCTTGCAATTTTATTTAATTCCTTTCTGATATTTTAATTGACACTATGTCTTCATTTATTGAGAAAAAAGAAATAACTTACTTTTTCCATTATAGACCGTACGTGATTTATTGTAGTACATTGATATCTACAATCAGAAGTTAGTTTATATACTGAATCTGGATGAATCCATGGTCTTATCATACGACTGTAGCATAGTTTATACATTCTAAAATATTTTCATTAAATTATACAGAGAATAATTACTAACTAGTAATTTTCGTACTTGTCTATGTTTTCTAGAACCTCTATATAGTGACCCGATTGAAAATTTAGCTTCATTCCTAATATAATTTCTTAAATGAAATGATATTATTTACGTTTATTGTTGTTAAGAAAAAAAATTAGTACCGAAAATTACATCTGCGATACAATGGTGAAGATAACTATAAACATCAAAAATTTCTCCATCCAAGTGCTTTTCAAATTTTTCCATGAGTATTTCAATATGGATTTTCATGTAATCTAAGCTATTTGACACATTTTTTAGATTAAACAGTGGTTGTATTATTTTTCTATGGTATTTCCACACTGGTCCTGTATAAAACACAGCAGTTAAATTCTTCTTACACATTTTTTTGTTTGTCCTTACCTGAATTACTAACTAATCCGTTTCCCAGAAATGCCTTCATTATATCATAAATATCATGCTTTTGCGATAATTTTGTCGAGGTTAAAATTTTCTGAAATTGGTGTTTACAATTTTACCAAAATTACATTTTATTATATTACCTCTACATAAACAGGATCTTCAAATATAATTAAAAGGTGTGGTCCTAGCCATATCCTTGTTGGTTTGGGAAATTCTTTAATCATTGTTCTCATAATACTTAGAGCATCTAAAAGTTTTTCCTATTACGTAAAAAAAATAAATTAATTAAGAATTAATTACCTGAAAGGCTGCAAAGAAATTTTAAACTATTTCCAAAAATTGGAATTGCAGGGGGACCTGACAATTTGTATGATAAGAAGTATAAGTCCAATCTTGAGTAGTTGTATTTGATTAGATAGGCAACAATTAGAGTTAGCATTAATAACAGCAACATTTTTGTGGAATATAATATTATGTAGATGAAGAACCTGATAAGAAAATGTTAAAAAAGTAAAAATATTTTATCATAAAGTAGGCAATATTTAAGAGGGCTCGAAGAAATGATATGGATATGTAATTGAATCAAGATACAATACTTTCATTGCATATCCTTAAAAGCAAAATTTGTTCGTTACAATAAACTTTTTTCTAAATACCTCGAAAACGACAAGGATGCAAAGAAAAATTAAGGTAGGTACATACAAGGTACACATAAATTTGACTATCCTGGATCCAAAATTCAAAATAATGATAGGATACGTTATTTTGTAATAATACCTGCGAATGACCTACTTAATAAATTAAATGAGTAATTAATTGTGTGACTTACATACCTATGATATCATAATAGTACCGAATGTAATAATGTAACAGGTACACAATTTCAGTACAAGGTTACAAAATTTATAATGAAAATAATTATTGTTTATAAAATAGATCAAGTTTCAAACAATTAATTTGATTTTAATTTTAATTTTTGCTTGGAAAAATTTTGAACTTCAAATCAATGCTCTCAAAATGACACCTTTAGATCAAAATTATAATCCAAATATTATATTATAAAATTCATGCATCCAAATGAAGTTTATTTTAAAAAATATTCGGGTTCGTCTTCTTAAAATTTAATAAATTTTATAATAGTATTTAAAGTTGATTTTGAAAATTAAAATCCCGGAATTTATTGTAAATTCGTCCATGGTCCTAAGACTATAATTATAACCTGGTCAAATTTTAACTTTAGTATTAAACTAAAATTTAACTCAGTTTATGTTAAATGCTAACATTAAAAATAATTAAAAAATGTTACACGTACGTTAAAAAATTGAGAACTTAAAATCGTAATTAGTAGTTTAACTATCACAAATACAAGATAAACAAGAATATAAAGAAAATTTCTTGTATTTTCTAGCACATCTAAATCAGGTATGAAATCGTCAGGTGCTAGTTGAAGTGGAAATTACTTTTCAATTTGTAACCACTCTAGCTAATATGGTACATATGTACACCTACCATAATTAATTCAAATACCAATAGGCTATCTCAAAGATTTCTGTTCATTTTATTTACATAGTTTTTTTTTTTTTTCAAATATATAATTTTTACCTAGTTTTTTCTAGTCGAACTCCCCATTCCCTGACCCACTAAAAGTTCGAGATTACAAATGGGACATTGTTGTCGTCGTGACGTATCAAAAAAATGAATGTTATAGATTGCCATTTAAGTAAAAAACATTTCAAAATATTATTTTTCGCTTCTTCTACCTGAAATATTAAGAATAATTAATAGAGATAAAATAGTGAGAAAACCCAAAACGAATTAAAAAATATTTACGTTATATCTCACGTATATTAGAACTTAAATCAAATAATATATTGACAAATACAAATAACAAACTTAACGAGAATGACTTAAATTAACTTATTTTAATCTATTGTACAAGTTTTCTTTTTTTTAAGCGAATTTTGTAACCATTTTGAGATCTGACGCTAATATCAGCTTGAAGCTTAATGTCGTGAATTGTTCCTTCTGCCTCTATTTCAAATCTTTGTAGGATGTGTATCATGGCCAATCTCAAAGCTGCGTAAGCATAGTGCTTACCTAAAAAATAAAAATAAGTGGTTGAAACTTTCAAACCCAGATCAAACCGAAAGAATATTTTACCAATGCATCCACGTGGTCCTGCACTAAAAGGTACAAATGCGTAAGGATGGCGCTTGTCTACGGCTTCCGGAAGAAAATGATTTGGATAAAATTCTTCTGGATGCTCCCAATGATCAGGATTCCGATGAATGGTAATAATTGGCACTACTATTGCGCAGTCTTTCGGAATGACCGTGTTGTCTAAAAATTCTCAACCATCAAAAAGTACAACGTTTTGTCACAGAGTTTTACCTATTTTAAAGTTTTCTGTGGTTTTCCTTAAAATGATAGGCCCAATCGGCATTAACCGTAAAACTTCCTTGATGCACATATCCAAATACTTCAATTTTTGTAAATCTTCAAGTGTCACACTTTCACAAGAATTCCCCACAATATTATCCACTTCTTCCGCTGCAAGTTTCTGTAAAAAACTGGAATTATTTACCAAATATGTTGACAATTTTAGACGTTTACTTGATATTTTGGGTTCATTCCAAAAAGTACTACGAGAAAAGCTAGGTTTATCGTTATTGTATCTTCACTCTAAAAAATTATTTATAGTTATGATCGCATGAATTAAGAGAAATGAAAAGACTTACCGCTAAAAACAATGTCATAGTATGATCCATTAAATCATCTTGGTTGATACAGTTTGGATTTTCTTTAATCGTGCTTGTAATTTGATCTAAAATGGGAAGAAAATTGTTTTCCGAGTTGTTGGTTTCTCTTTTGTTGATTCTTTCCCTACTTTCCTTGACTCCCTAAAATTTTAAAAATTAATTAAAAGAAGTAAGGTTGAAACAATGTTGTAATCTAATAAGAAATTAGAATTTTATTTGATTTCTTGTTGAAATCAAATTGAAAAATGGAAATGATGATGATGACTATGTCTTTATTCATTGTGAAAAAATGAATAACTTACTTTTTCTATTATAGACTGCACTTCTTGTATTGAAGTACGTTCATGTTTATAAGTAGAAGTTAGTTTATATATTGCATCTGGATGAATCCATGGTCTTATCATACGACTATAGCATATCCCATACAATCTGAAATGTTTTTATAAAATTATATAGTGAACAGTTAAAGTCGTAAATTACTTACTTGTCTATAGTTTCGAGAAACTCAATATAGTGACCAGATTGAAAATTTAGCTTCATTCCTAACACAATTTCTTAAATGAAATGATATTATTTACGTTTATTTTTTTATGAAAAAATTTGGTACCGAAAATTAAATCTGCGATACAATGGTGAAGGTGACTATAAACATCAAAAATTTCTCCATCCGAGTGCTTTTCAAGTTTTTCCATAAGTATTCCAATATGCTTTTTCATGTAATCTAGGCTACTCGACACATTTTTCAGATTAAACAGTGGTTGTATTATTTTTCTATGGTATTTCCATACTGGTCCTGTATGAAACACAGCAGTTAAACGTTTCTTACACATTTTTCTGATTGACCTTACCTGAATTAGTAACTAATCCATTTCCCAAAAATGTCTTCATTATATCATAAATATCATGTTTTTGCGATAATTTTGTCGAAGTTAAAATTTTCTGAAATTGGTGTTTTTAATTTTACCAAAATTAAATTTTATTATGTTACCTCTACATGAACAGGATCTTCAAATATAATTAAAAGGTGTGGTCCTAGCCAAATCCTGGTTGGTTTGGGAAAGTCTTTAAATACTGTTCTCATGATACTTAAAGCATCTAAAAGTTTTGTCTATTAAATGAAAAAAATAATTCAATTAAGCAGTGCTTACCTGAAGTGTTAGAAAGAAACTTTAAACTATTTCCAAAAATGGGAATTGCAGGGGGACCTGGTAATTTGTATGATAAGATGTATAAGTCCAATCTTGAGTAGTTGTATTTGATTAAATAGATAACAATTAGAGTTAGCATTAATACCAGCAACATTTTTGTAGTATATAGATGGAAAACCTGGTAAAAAATTGTTAAAAAAAAACGTTATATTATAAAGTAACATTTAGAAAGAGTCAAAAAAATGATGTGATATGTACCTAACTGAATCAAGATACTGGCATATCTTTCAAAACAAAACTCGTTAATCCACTTTGTGCGTCACAATGATCATTTTTCTAAATATCTCGAAAACGACAAGGATGCAAACAAAAGTTAAGGCACCTACAAGATACCAATAAGTTTGACTATCCTAGATTCAAAATTTAAATAATGATACGATAATTTATTTTGTGATACATATTATATACCTGAGACTGACCTACTTAAAATTACATAAAATTTAATTAAAGTAATTGAGTAATAACATAAAACAATAATGTAGCTGGTACACAATTTTATGGACAAGTTACATGACTCATAATAATAGCATATTATAGGACAAGGTTGTGAAGACACTCATAATAACCCTAGCGTCAAGATTTTATTTTGAAGTGCGAAGCACCGAAGATTATAAAGCGCGGGGGCTACAATGGTCTTCTCAACCGTGGTTTCTATACGATTTTTTCCACTACTATATTTATTACGTTTTAAAATAAACGATACGCTATCTGGTGACAAGTTTTGTACTAGACAAAATGTGTTGGTAATTTTTCACCACTAGGCTAAAACGTGTCACTTCTTGAGCTACTAACCTAAGTAAAAATGACGACTATGTGGCTCAAATATCGCAAGTTTCAGACAATTAATTTGATTTATTTTAATTTATTAAGCTTGGGGAAAAGTTTGAATTTCATATAAACGCTCTCAGAATTACAATTACGAACCCAAATATAACCCAATTATTACAAAATTTGTGTATCTAAATGAAATTAATTTTAAAATATTTTCTAGTTTGTCTTCCTTATAAATTTAATACATAAATTTAATTTATATTAAAACTTCAAAATATCGAGTTATTAATAAATTAAAAATTAATTAAAAGATTTATTGAGCTTTCAAACGATTATTTCGTTCGTCATCAGAATAATATACTCGATATTTTGAAGTTTTAATATAATTTAATATCAACGAGTTAATAATTTATATATTTAAATACATAAATTTAATTTATAAAATTAATTAATGAAATTACTATCCTGGAATTTAATGTAAAATCGTCTGTAGTTCCAGGACAAATTCAGTTTTCACCTGATCAATTTTTAATTTTAGTACTCCTAAACTAAAATTCATCTCAGTTTGTGTTAAACTACATTAAAAATAATTTAAAAAATTTTACACGTACCTTCAGAATTGAGAACACAAAGTAGTAATTTATAGTTTAACTATCACAAATAGAGGATGACCAAGAATATAAAAAAAAATCCTTCCATTTTCTAGCACATTTAAATCAAGTATGAAATCATGAAAATAAATGCATAAGTCAGGTGCAAGTTAAAGTGGACATTTAATTTAAATTATTACCTATAGGTACCATAATTAATTTAAATACTCATAGGCAGTGCCGTAACTAGAACTTTTGGCGTCTATGGCCAAGTACGAAAAATGCACCTTAATTAATTAAGCTTATTTTTTAACCGGAAATAAATGAAGGGGGGAGTTAACCTCTCAAAGTGGGAGTCAAATGTTTACCCGTAATTTTTTTTTTAAATGGAGAATTTTGAGACTTTCAGTTACTTTATTAAATTTAAGAAAAATATACTTAACTTAAATATAATTAAAAACTTTAGAACTATTTAAAAATGAAAAATCTTTAGAATTTCTTTTAGAATCCTAAAATGCTTTAATCCCTTAAATTTTGGCGTTTTCATTGAAACGGCGGCAATGGTTGGGACCACATTGGCCGTACCCTAGTTTCGGCACCGCGCAACACCGTATTTTATTTTTATAGTTTTTTTAAGACACATAATTTTGCAATAAAATAACTTGTTTTCAATATAAAATATTTAATACTTAATTATTTAAATATTACAATTTTTTAATTTTTTCGAAAACAACGCGTGAAGCGTTTCAGAGAAGAGAATGAAGATGGCTGAAAATATTCAAAAAATCTAATAAGTACTACCATAAAGAAATTTAATTAATAATAAATTGTAACTCTTGTATAAAATCGGTAAAAATCTAACACTTATCAATAGAATTCTCTGATCCTATTCTTTTATACTTAATTTTACTTTCCGCGCGCTTGCAATTTAAGCTCTTCTTGGAATTATTCTTTTTATCGGAGAAAGCTTTCAAAATATTAAGTTTGTGTTTAATTTTATTAACACTAATCCGACTCTCTTTACTTACACTCCCACAAACCTTTGGTACACTAGATTGTGAGGAACACTGGAATTCCTCACTCATTTCCTTCTGAACAAACTTTTCTTTTAGTTCTGCATTCAGAGATTTACGCATACTTTCTAGTATTAAATTACCATTTTCGCTTTCGAGATTCCATCCAATATTGGAAACCGATTTCATGGAATCGAGCTTTGAACCATCATCAACATCAAAATTACATTTCGGAGAACTAGAAGTGTAGCTCCACCCAACTTTAGTTATCTTCTTTGTAACTGAATTCTCTCCAACTTCTTTTTCCACAGGATCGAAGTGTTGGATTTTGTCGTAGGGAATTTTGGAAATAATTTCATTATCGACACCTGCAAACGAAACAGTCGACGGTTCGGGTTTGCATTTAAGACGTGGGTTTGTGTCACCGTTTATTTGTTCTTCTTCCAAATCAAAAAAGTGTTCTGGTGCTAACACCGATTCGTAGTTGGTGCCGTAAGTACAACAACACTTTTGCTTGATATAGATTATTTTGGTTTCAGATCTTTGTTTCTCTTCGTGTGTTTTTAGCATACCACAACAACATTTTTTGAAGCAATTTTCTTGAAGTTTAGATCGGATGTCATCCGTTTGGCAAGCAACATCTTGCAAATAATCGCAAGTCGTATCGAAAGACGGATTTATTTGGATCTCCTCGTCCGAAAAGTTTGAATCAACATTATGTTCTAGAGTTGATCGTCTAACAAATTGTTGTTTTGTAGAAATTTTTCGGTGAGCTTTGATGTCGCAGTTATTTTGCCTAAATTGCATACAACAATTTTTGATTTCCGTCCATTTTAAAATTAGAAATAAAGTGACAGGGTAATATTGTTTTGCAATCTAAAAAGTTTTGTGATTTGGTAGAATTAAACCAAATATTTTATGTTTTAACCTTATTAGTACTTCCTGGGTGGAACGGTCTTAGAAATAAAGACGACGAAAAATATTCAACTAAGGCGAAAGCAGAAGCTTTGTTAATTCTGGGTTCACCTGCGGGCAAAACTGCTAACATTCTCATGGTGTCGAAAAGGTTGACAATTAAGATGAAAGATTCTTGAGGTAATTTTGCCAATTTCCTAAAATAATTTCTTGTAGTACTAGGGCAAAAATGAGAAAGTGATTAACTCACTTTGAAATTAGTTCGATCAATTCGGTATTGTATCTTCCTCTTGTTACGTAGCTAACTACGGAGGTTTTGCACATTTTAGTTATATCAGTCCAGAGACAATCGCCTTTGTCGTCTGTTTCTGGCAAAAGTGGAACTGGCAAGAGACCAATAAAGTGTCTTACAACCCATAATAGAGAACCTGGGGTGATTTTGAGTTTATTGATGTTTCTTCCCAAAATCAAACGGTGCTTCAACATAAGACGTTCTTCAACCGATCCTTGAAATTTCCTAAAAAAATCATGTTGATTGCGGAAGGACCTTATTGGTTCCGGCGTTTACCTCAAAACGTCCTGTACTGGTATATTACCAGAGGAGATTCTACTGTACGCTTCAAACATAAAGTTCTAAAATGTAGAAAACCCATAAATGTTTCACTTTCTAGGTCGAGAATTAAGCCTTACCTTAATTCCGTAATGGAGGCCTTCATCAGGAAACACATTTTCCAGTGGAAGTCCAAAATACAACCTTAAAGAAAAATCTGTAATCCGTAATGATTACACAAGCAAACTTACATTTTCAGGTCTTTTTGTTACACGTGTAAATTGAAATCTGTCATTCATATAAATCTGATGTAAGCAATTCACAGTAGCCTTGTCAAGCAGATGCCGATTGTTGATTTACAGAGATCTGTCAAACACTGCTGAACCCAGCCACTTTGATAAATTTTTGGGAAATTTAAATAAAAAACAAATTTAAAAAAATTTCATTTATTAAATAATTATGTTAAAAATTCTCACAAATTACACTAATTGAATCAGAAATGTTCAGCCCAAACATTTCAGAGGCGTTTTGTACTGCATCGTGAATGGTCGGAAATATTCTTAAATTTATTTTACTATTCTTAAAATCACATTTTTGTAACATTTCGTATATGGGACCTATGAAAGTATGAATAAATAAACGCAATAATAAGCAAAGTTTCACCTCACCATTGCATGCTGAAAGATAAATTGTTACGTTAATCATCTGAAATTCTTCAATTAAAGATTTGAGTGTCGATATTCCAGATGGATCGATATAACTGACTCCTGAAAAGTCCAAAACGATACACCTCAATTCACATTTTAATGAATATTTTGTATTGAGTTTGTCATCTTTCACTTCAGTTAAATTTGAGAGGGAATTCTAAAATTTGAATTTGTAGAAAATTGTAAACAAATGGTGGAATAATTTTACTTGTATTTTTGCTACCTTCCTTTGCCTTTTTAATTCTTTTTGGGGATCAATGTTAACCAAACGGTAGAGTTCACTTTTGAAGATGTTCCTTGAAGCAAAATTGATTCCGCCTTGGAAATGGAAAATTTTTACTCCATTTATTTCTTTAGCCTTTAATTTAATTAATTTTGAATTTGTTACATTGGAATCGAAAATATTTACCAGTTTGTATCGCGAGAGATCTAAATAAATGTCGGTTAGAGAAATTGACCCAAGTAGACACGTGTAGGGCTTGAATCCTAAGAAGACCACTGTAAAAAGTGATAATAATATACCAACACATAATCCAATATCGATTCCCACCAAGATAACAGTCAAAAATGTCGACATCCAAACAAACGCGTCCAATTTGCTTAACTTCCAATATCGTTTAAAATCGACAACATTTACAAACATTCCTTTTAGAGAAACAACTATAATGCTGGCCAAAACGCTCTAAAAGTGATAGAATTCTTTAAATTAATTTTCAGGTTTTAAACCTTCATTTTTAAATCATACCTTTGGTAACGGTTCAAATAGCGGTCCAATCCACATTAAAATTAAAACCAAAATTCCACAAGAAACTAGAGATGTCATTTGTGTTTTTCCACCAACAGTTTGTTGGATAAGAGAGCGCGACATTGATGCTGTGAAAGGCATGCAAGAAAAAAACGACCCCATCATATTTCCTGCGCTCTAAAATTACGGATTTTAATTTTGGTCATTGGATTCTGGTAGGTTTACCTGCGCCAGAAGTTCTTGATTTGCATCCACCTTGTAATTTAGCTTTTGGGCAAAAATCAGAGACATTGATAAGCTCATTGCGTATGATACAACCGCTATGGTGAAAGCGTCAAGCACGATGTCTTTCATTAAAGATAATTTTGGTACAAGTGGTGGAGGAAATCTAACAAAATGGATGAAGGTTTTCTAAAGGTTAAAACTTTTTATTTGGAAGACTTCTTACCCATTTGGAATGTGCCCAACGATTTGGACATTGTAAAATTCGTCCAGTTTCCAATATTGGGAGACAAAAGTTCCAAATATCACAACAATTAATTCGATTGGAATGGGAAACGACGTTTTCCTAGCTATTTTTGGCTAAAAGATTTTTACAATATTTAAACGTTTCTACATTGTTGAAAAAATTGCGTATAAAATCCCAATGTATTTATTTAACTTACTTTTATTGCTTCATTATTAATTACCATCACAATTATAGTTATTGCTGATATGGTAATTGCTACGTGATTAACGTCAGTAAAGTTTTCAGAAATACTTTTAAAAGTCTAAAACAATTTTTTAAATAATTATGTTGTATTAATCCAAAAACAATTGGATAGGGGCCAAATGTTTAATTAACTATTATTTGCTTGCTAATGATGCAAATTTCATTATTTGAACTGACAGACATTTTTTTCGGAAAATTTAAAATTAACTCACATTGATGACCACAAAGTATCCCTTTTGTTTTGGAATTTCTAATCCGATAATATCTTTAACTTGAGATGTAAGCACTTGAAATGCAGTTCCTGTTGTAAATCCGCTAATTAAAGTTTCTGATAATAAAGTGCTAATAATACCAAGCCGTAAAACGTACATTAGAAACTAAAATATTTATAATTGTCGTTAAACTTTTTGTAATTAGGATTATTAATCTACCTGAAATAAGGCGACCGTAAAAGTAACGACTGTGGCGACTTCTATGGGGCTGTAATTTTTTTCGGCGCCGATTATCAAGGTGGAATTTTGTGTCATTTCTTTTGAGAAGTACGAAGGGTGGCTGTGTTCCAATACTACTTTTCCGGTCATAAGACATACTATCGCGAAGGTACCTATTAAAAAAATTCTTTAATATTTTGAAAAACCTTAATTTTAAAATTATTTTTTCTAAATTAACATAATCAACTGTAAATACAACTAGATGATATTATAATAGTTACTTTATTATGGTATGAATTTTTAGATGGATCAAAGGTGATTGATTATTATTTTTAATTGAATTTGCGTTTGCTGATTGAAACTATGAAATATATGATTAAAATTTATAGTTTTATTATGCTTATTACATCAGAAGGAATTTAAGTGCACTTTTAATTTTGACTGTACAGTTTTTCCCGGGAGTAATCAAAACAAAAATTGTTGAAATTTGAAAGTCGTGGGAGGTGGAGAGCTAGGTCGTACCAGACGTCAATAGAAGCTTGAGTTCTTCATTGTGACTTAGAAGAAGACCACAAAGTAGGAAAGATAAAGGGCTGCAAGAACAGATACAGATAGAGTACGCCAGAATTTACAAGATTTCTCCACTGGAGCCAGTAATGGAGCTTCAATAGAAAGTGTTCCAAAAGTGAAAGTAAGAAAATGCTAAGAAAATAAACACGAACCTGGATGACTAGAGCTAAGAAAAACAAGTAAATGTCAGAAAACACTCAATTGAAAGAAAGACAATACTCCAAAAATCATCGATGGTAGAAAATAAAACGTTGAGGTTAGAACAAAAACTGCAGCACTGAAGTTCAATGGAGAGCCACTATGAAATGCTCAGAGGTATCAGGGCCGAGGAAAACTACTAGATGGAAGAAATAGAAGAAAAATACCAATACAATCAATAAGAAAATGATAAAAACTGCGATAAATTTTGAACTTCCAGTGAAAAATTATCAAAATTTGTTGACAAATTATGATCGTCTGTGATCTAAAAAGTTTCACAATAGTTACAAATCCTGAAAAATAATAAATGCGATTGAGAAACGTGAAACTTAAAATTAAAAGAATTTATTTATGTGATTTACAAACCCATTGAATTATGTTTTGATGTTCCTAAAAGAAAATATATTAAAACTGGAAAAAATGCCATGTAAATTCCAACGACGGCTGGAACATTGCCAAGCAGGCTGTAGGCCATACCTTTAAGTAAATAAATAATTACATGATGAATTAAAAATTGATTTTAAAAGCTCTACATTACAAAAAGTCATATCGTTTTGACTCTTTCAGCAAGTACAATGACATTGTCAGATTATTTGCCAATTATTTTAAATACCTTGTGGAATGTGCATAATGGCTACAGTTATGCCAGACACTAAATCACCTGGAAAGTCTTGCTTCCATTTATACCGAGGTAGCCAATGCAACACAGGTATCGTTTGTAATAAAACATTTTTTGGCTGACAGCGTGAACAGCTTAATTGACCAGAATCTAAAACTATTAAAAAATTGTAATGTAAGCAAACTTTTCAAACATTTCTAAATATATAATTTTTTCTAAATCTTAACAATAACAATTCATTAATTTTTATCAGGGAGGCTAAAATTTATATTATTTTCCACTCAAATTTTAACTCAAAAATAAGATAAAAGAGTTTTATTGGAACTTCCAATTTTTTATAATAAATGAAAAATTTCAGTTGTTCAAGAAATAATTTGGCACTTGTGAGAAATAAAAAAGCTACAAGTTATTTCAATCATTTCTTACTAATAAGTGGCATGGTGCATTGTCTTGCTTGAAGACCCATTTTTTGTTTTCAAGCAACAGACAATGTAAAAAACAAATTCACAGTCGGAATACTTGTAAGTTTAAACAGATAATAGTTAACTTATTGTAACCGTTACCGTGTGGGTGCATGGTAATTAAAATATAATTGTGCTAGACGCATTTTTAACATAATGAATGAATGCATTAAAAAAAAAAGAAATATCTTTTGATAATAAAACAGAATTCGGCAGTAAGTTTTGTCAATATGAAGATAATATTTTTATAATCAAAAATTAATTAAGATTTCCCAATTCACGATGTGAAAATGAGCCCCATACCTTTCAAATAGTGGAAGAAAAACCTTAAATCATCGGAGAAAATTACTCTGTTCTAATCATCAAATGTCTAATTTTTATAATTTTTGTGAGCTTTTTTGGCAACCTAATAAGTTCTGTTTCAAATTGAATTGTTCCTTAATCTGGGTTATTTTGGTTCGAAGTGATTTTTTAAGCCATCCTGTGAATAATTCGTTCCTTAGGTAAAATTGTTATTTTCTTCTTTCTTATACATGGCACACGAGCTGAACTCTTAGTTTCGCGATATTTTTTCAAAAATCCACTCACTGTGTGTTTATCCCACCCAACCATTTTGCTTATGTAGGTAAGACAACACAAAAATTGTTATTTCTCACATTTCCAGCCCTCAAATTAAGCCGTAAATAACTCGAATAAAAAAATTAAAACTTTTCAATTGGTCGAAAATGTTTACAAAAAAAACTAAAAAATTTTTCTCTATCATAATAATTCAACTAAAAATTACTATTGAAAGCGATGCGACGTGGGCGATTTTTTATGAATTATAAAGTGGAATCTGTTTACATATTAATAGAAAATTTACGGGGCAAGAAAAAACTTTGCAAGCCAAAATTAAATCCAACAGAACCGTTCACGAAATAATTACAAATAAAAAAACTTAAATAATTGAAATTTTTACTCACATTTTTTCTTAGGTTTTTCATATTGAAATTCTTGATGCAACTGCTCTTGATCATAAATATGTCGATCTATTTTCACCCTTTCAAGTCCATTTTCGTCCATTATCTCTCACTAATTCTGAATTTATTATTTACTACGGTAATTAGATCAGGCAAAAACCACTTAAAAGTAAGAAACAATTGGAAATGTCGCCGTAATCAATTTTAGCTGCTAAGTTACGATTATTATAATTTACAATGATAACTGATAAGCGTAATGAACTGTTTCACCTTGCAAGGTATTTTCTTTCAAGCTATCCAATGGCATTTTTTTCCTAATTTTATTGATAATATGAAGTAATTCGGATACTTTTTGTCTCTGTTAGCTAATGTTATAACACAAATTGTTACGTAATTTACTTTAATTTTATTTGCCTGTTTAATCTCATATTATTTTGACTTATTTGTAAATTTCCTCATAAAACAAAGTATGTTGTAAATTACGGTTGTAAATCTTTTCGCGAGTCAAATTTAATTTACCACCTACTTAACTAAATGTAAAATTAGATTGTCTGCAGGTTTAAAAAATTATTCTAAAATATTTTCTATGGAATTGTTTTTAGTCATATCTCAAAACGAAAAGCTTTTCCTTTCTGGGGTTATCATAAAGGTGTACTGGATAAAAATGATTTCAAATTTATTTATTATTAAATTGTTGTTTGAATTATTACTTCATTGTACTACTAACGTTTTAATTTTGTATCGTTTTTAAATAGCATTAAATTATTTTGTTTGTTGAATTTTTATATTACAATTTAAGTGAAAATTGAAAATGTGAAACTTCCTATTTACCACCGAAAATGTCGGACTCAATGTAATAGTTTTATTGACCCCTAACTCAGCTAATGAAAGGTCAAATAAAATGAAACCATAATAAAAAATTTATTTTGGTAATAAAGAAAAGAGTACAAAATTAATGATATAAAAGCTAACACTGGGATGTTGAAGCATTGTAACTGATCGCACTTTTCTTCAATCTTTCTTCCTTTTCTTTTTGTTCGGTTAATCTGTCAACTATCATTTTCAAACGGTGATCCCTGTAAGTATTATTTCTTTTAATAATTTAGATAAAAAGTTCTTGTAAAATACAAACTTTCTTCTCACGTGCCAACAATAAATAAGCACAGTAACTGTACATAACGAAAGTACAAATACCATAAAGAAGACTGAATAGACCGACCCCTGATACATAGCATTCTGTTCTTTTTCTAATTTTCCTACAAACAAAAATTGGAGACAATTACACCACTAAAGACTTTTTTAAACTTACCCTCATAATCATGGATGGAAATGGTTTGATTCATAATATAAGTAATACTGTATATTTGAACGCATCCTATGGATTCGTCCCAACTGTGATATCTGAACAAGAGCTTTATTTTAGCTTCGATAAATTTTCACTGCAAAATCCTTACTTGTTGCAAAAGCATCTCATAACATTTTCTTCGTCTGCACTGCATACCATCCGATCATCGAAACAATCATCCGAACGCACGCACGTTTCGTTATAATTTTTTACCGCGGTAAAACCTCCTCCACCAGCCATTTTTAGATAAATTCGTACTCCACCAAGATCCTTGCTCTAACTGAGGATTTTGCTACTTCTTTCTTTCCGGAAAGTTAAATTCGTGGATATTAATAAACACGCGTATAAAAATAAAAATAGTTTTGACTTCTATTGCGGTTTAAATTTTGTTTTGTAAATAATGTGGAAGAATAATTTATATTTAATTAGCAACATTTTTGTAACTTTGTACAAATTTTGGAAATGATCGGATTTATGTTTTGGAAGAGTTTCTCAATTTATCATTCGCAAGAATTTTCCAGACATTCCAGAATAACTTTAAAATTGATTCTAGTCCACGAATTAATATTATTTTGTAGCTCAGTGGCTTTGATATTTCAGAAATTAATTTAAAATTTATATGGAATTCAAAAACAAATATGTATTTGGAACATTGAGGCTGCACTGTATTTTTTACTTCAGGAAAAAAAATAAATTTGACCTTGTACACAATTTTACCTAGTAGCATCCGTGGAAAAGTATGAGGCTGTTGAAACTTGATTATCATCAACTTTTATGTCCTATTAAATATTGAAATTTATTATGTAGTAAAAGTAAGAATTTTATTCTCGAGCAGTTTGCCAAAGAGTAATCTCAATTTGCAAAAATCCATTATAATTTTTTTTTTTTATTATTATTTTTTTTTTCTATATTAATAATATTAAAATAAAACAAATAATATTGAAATAAATGATACAAAAACTAACACTGGGATGTTGACTGTATGGGATGAAACAAACTCCTCCTCAATCTTTCTTCTTTCGCTTTTTGCTCGTGTAACTCTTCGATTAAAATTTTCAAACGATGATCTCTGTAAATATTGTTCCTTCAATAATTTTGACAACTAAAATTCTGCAAAAATACCCACTTTCTTCTGATACGGTAGCAAAAAACAATCACAGAAACTATGCTAAACAAAATTACAAATACCATGAAGAAAACGGAATAGACAGGTCCCCTAAACATAGCTTCTTGCACTTTCCTTAATCTTTCTACACAAACAAAAATTATTGCGTCAAAAATTACGGAAATTTTAGTAAACTTACTCAGATTATCACGTACGGAAACGGTTTTGTTCATAATGTAAGCAATGCTGTATATCTGAACGCATCCTGACTCGGATTCGCTCCACTGATGATATCTGAGGAAGAAAATTGTTGTAGTTATAATAAATTTGTATTAAAACCACTTACTTGTTGCATAAGCATCTCATAATATTTTCTTCGTCTGCAATGCACACCATCCGATTATCGAAACAATCATCCGAATGCGTACAAGTTTCGTTATAAATTTTTATGGCTGTAAAAGCACCATAAGCCATTATTAGAAAAATTCGTACCACAGCACCACCTTGATTCAACTGAGGATTTTGCTACTTTTTAATAGGTACTTTTAGCAAAGTGCAATTTACGTAGGTGAAAAAATATTAATAAACACATTTCTTATAAAAATAAACATAAGTTAATATTGGCGTTGAAAATTTTGTTAACAGAAGAGTAGTTTATGTTTTGTATGAATTTACTTGTAGCCCACTCAATAGGTACTTTTACCTTACAAAAGATATAGGAAAGTTTATATTTGGCATGATTGTTTAGTTAGGTAAGTTACCTATATAAAATTCCAAGTTTTCGACCTTGAGGGGGTGCTATCTTGGTTTGAAGAGGTGAAAAATCGCTTTTTTGCTACTATCTCGTTACCGCTACTAGATACGTTAATTAAGGTTATTATAAAAATTGTAGAGCGTGCGATTCTGCATATTTTTTGACTTAATAATTTTTTTCTAAAATTAATAGTTTTCGAGTTATAACGCTTTGAAAATGAACATTTCCGTCAATTTTAAAGTATTACTGGTCATTTTGAAAAAAATTTTTATTTGATTTATTAAGTTTTGATAGTATTTTTTTAAGTTTTAAATAAATACTTGTCACTTTATTTTAACAATAGTCTTTTCATTTGAATTCCTGATTATTTTAATAATTTCACAATAAGCTTATTCTATAGTAAAATAGCTATATCTTTTTTCTAAAATAAAATATAGCAAATGGTTATAAAATTTCGAAAACTGCACTAAACGAGCAATTTTTTAAAAGAACTTACCAGGTTAGTGCGATAAATTTTTTTTTTACAAAATGAAGAGTCGAAGTTAGCAAATAAAAAAATTAATTCCTGAGTAGGGCAAAAACATTTTTTTTTCAAAAACTACGGCACCATTAGTTTTATTTTTATTTGTGATCAATAGCAGGGCTACTCAGGATTACGTAACCAAAATTAGAACCTTATAACAAAAATTTCGTACCTGTGGCACACGATAACTCATTTAATGTGTCGTTTTTCACAAAATTCATAAAAGTACGAATATCTCAAAAACTAACGATTTTTTACTAAGGTCATATTTTGATTTTCTGGTCAGCCATAAGCTGGTCTATCAGCCCTCCAAGGATAACGTTGAGTTTTGCGACACACTGTATAAGGGATGATAAGATTTCTAATAGATCTCATGATGCAATTTTTTTATATAGAAAAACTACAACACTTAGTTGCAAAAGAGAGATTAATAAACAAGATCTTACAAATGATATGAGTAAATGAGATGAAGCGGTACGTTTAAATAACCATTTTTTTTAATGAACCTCGCTTGTTTTTCAATATGACCATCAATACTTTGAAATTGACAAAAATGCTTATTTTCTACGCGTTATAACTCTGTAACTATTAATTTTAGAAAAAAATATATAGGACAAAAAATATGCAGAATCGCACGCTCTACAATTTCTATAATAACCTTAGTTGACGTATCTAGGACCGGTAACGAGATAATAGCAAAAAAGCGATTTTCCACCTCTTCAAATCACTTTCTCAAGGTCGAAAACTTGGAATTTTATATACTTACCTAACTGAACAATCATGCCAAATATAAACTTTCCTATACCTTTTGCAAGGTGGAGCTATTTTTTTCGCTCTATTGGCTGGGCTTTGTAACATTTCCGTAACTTTTTAGAATTTCAAGAATGATTACCGACGGTTTGCACTTGGATGGGTGACCGCGTGGTGATAAATGTAAGAATACTGATGTTTCTTTGTTTCCTATCAACTCGCACCTCCCCCGCTTAGTAGGGCATGGTGACGACCTTTACTAAGAGAGTTGAATTGAGAATTCAGCAGTAGAATTAAAGAACAGTTTCGTATTGTTCATGAGGGGGAGGGGGGTAAATTTGACTGCCGGCTGATCCGAAATTATTTCTGCTATGGTTCAGATTTTTCGTTAAACTGTAGTTCCACCATCAGAGAGATATAGAAAAAATAAAAAAAAAAAAAAATTTATTCAAATCATCATACTCATCGTTTGATGAACTTTTGTATGGATTTTTCCTTCCAGTATCGTCCTACAAATTTCTATATATTAGCCATCCACCTAGCCTGAGGACTTCCCACATTTTTTTTTTTTTTTTTTGACTGGCTCTGATTATTGAGGTTACACTGTATTCGCTACTTCAGGAAAATAATAAATTCGACCTTGTACGCAATTTTACATTGTAGTGTCTGGTACACTATCGAGGTAAAGTATGAGGATGTTGAAACCTGATTATTTAACAGCTTTCATGCGCTATTTAAAATTTATTGCTTATTAAAAGTGAGATTATTTTGCCAAGCGAATATCGCTCCGTTTCAAAGAATTCATTAATTATATTAATGAACGTCTACAGTCGTGACAACTTGACAAATTTCTTTTTATAGAATTTAAATTCAAATACTTTGTTTTCTCTGTTTAATTAAAAATCTATAAAAAGTCTCATAATGGCTTAATTAGGTAGTCAATGAAGCAGCTAACGTCAATCATACGTAACTCACTATTCAACGATACGTTGTAACTATTAATTATTTTTTATTTTGCTTACTTGCAATTATTTAATCTTAATAAATTGCATTTCTCATAAAATGTTTATCCTTCTTTTATTGCTTTTTTTCTTGTATCTGTAAAGTATTAGGTATTACACAAATAGAGGACCTACAGTTTAACTTTGGCTTCGAACCACGAGAGTTTTCTCTGCAGTCTTCCAAAATAACATAGGGGTCGACGTTTTACGATTCCGACAACTTTATAAGATTATAACCAAGCTTAGGGGCATTCCGTGATAAGGAAGAGGGTGTAATAAAATGTGACCAGTAAGGTGAGGGTTAGACATGTGGCGTCTACATAAAAATTTATTTTTCCTCCAAAAAAATTTGTATTTGTCGCCATAAATAACTTGAAGAAATTTTAAATTAATAAATAGTTTTCATCAAGTTTGATTTTAGAGTAGTAATGGGGGTCTTTGATTTGTAACCATGGAACATTCCTGTAGAGGAAGTCTAAAGATTGTAACGAACTGTGACAAAAGGAAAAAGAAGGGGTCAAAAAATCGAAATTTAAATTTGCATTTCATATCTTAATAAAAATTGAAAGTAACTTGGTATTGTGCTAATGTAAATAAATGGGTAAAATGAAGTGGGCTGAATTCTAAACTCAAGAGCTAAGCTATGCAATGAAAGTATAAATAATAATTAGTGGTTTGATAAATACCTACAAAAAATTTAGGTAACCAATATTAAAGCGTAAAATGATGGAAAAAATGCCAGTTTTACTCAAGTGCATAAACGTGCATAAATATTTTGAAAAAGATCATTTTTAACTTTTATTTACTTACCTGTTACAAAATTTAGAGGTACGCACGCTATTACCATCAAGAAATACAATGTTATCATCGTTTTGGATACAATAAATCATATCTAAGTAAATTTAATTAAAATAAAATTTTATCACATTTTTTGAAAAATATTTAATAGTCTTCTGAGATTCACACAACAATTTGGAAGTCAAAAGATTTCCCATTCGAATTCGTTTACTCACTGAAATTTTAATAGTGAAACCAACCCACGTATATGCATTCCATTTAATTCTAATTCTCGAGTTTGTTTTTGGTTATTTTATATAATTAAATTGTAAATATTGATCAAGACATGATAACTTCAATATGCTGCTACTATTTTCATTTTGAATTTGTAATAGATGACGATGACAAGAGTCGAGATTAGCTGCTATTTTAGGACTGCATAAGATTTACTTTACAGTTCAAGTTGCCAAAAATTACGTAAAAGCATTGTAGTGCCATCAGTTGTCTTCACCTGGACACTGTTGATACTTTAATCCAAAAAAAATTAACATTGTTTATCAATAAAATCAAAATTAGTCTTCTGGGTAGAAGCTGCTTTATTGACATGAAATAGTAAATCTAAAATAAATTTACTTCTTTTTCAAAAACTTCAGAAATAAATTAAGTTTTCGTTGAAATCCTGCCACATTTACTTACGTACATTCCAAAGAAAACTTAAATGAATGCTTTGTGACAATAATAATGTTAATGTTGAATGAAATAACATTTCAGATAATTACAGAAATTTATATTTAAAACTATTTTAAAGGATATTAAATATAACGTGGCAGCTCCCCGACTAAAAACCGTGTGAGGAAGCTAAAACAACCTCACGACTTTCGTCACGTCAGGACGTGATCCTTTCAACCAAGTCTTGCATTGTTGTTTTTAAATTGTGAATTATTGAAATTTTTTCGATTTTGACGATTCAAATGTAAATATTTATATTCGTGCAAAGTAATCGTGTCAAAAACAATTTTTGCAGTGTTGTGGTGATTAATAAATATCACACGAACATGCGACCGAATAAAAATGTTTTGAAATATCTACTGCATTTTTAGAATTTTTCATAAATCAGTCGAACAGATGAAAATTTATTTCTTTATTTTCAAGTTTAAAAATGAGTTTGTTTGGATGTAAAACGCAACTGCTGCTTAACAGCTGAAAAAATGCCATTTATAAAAATAGTTATTATATTTTTTAAGTGATAAAATGGTCTATTTTCATGATTTGGGCTGACCATATAATATTGTCGTGTTTTTTGTTGAGGGGTAAAATCATTTTGTAAGTGAAAAGTTTTTGATTTAAAAAAATGCGGTCTATGCGTAAATTAGATGATGAAGGGCTTAAATTGCTTGGAAATACCAACCAAAAACTGGCATTGTAGTTGAAAAATTTACCACCTGTTTTTTTTTCAGGATGATTTTTCTAAAAATTAAAAAACGTTAAAATTCTTAAAGAAATTAAATTAAATTATAGGATTTGTTAATCCTTTTTTCTATTTATACAAAGTTTTACATTTTTTTTTTGGCATAAATTCAAAGACATTCACCTACTAATCCAACCGATCGAGTCGACTAACTGGAAAATCAAAAGCTTGAAAGAATTGATTTATTACGGTATTTACAAAAATATTTATCACTTGTCGGATGATATTTTTTGTTATTGCTATGTTCTAATGTAACAAAAAAAATTAATATTTATAAACCACAAATAAAAATTGTCATAGTACGTAAACACGCAATCTTATGAAATAACCATAAATAAAACTAACGGTTTTTTTTACTTGATTAGCACACTTTCACTTCTCATTTTTCAAAAACGGTTTTAAAATATTCAAACAGTGTTCATAAGCTACAATACATTCGCAGTACTGAAAATATGTCACAAAGTCATTTTCAGGCTGAATAGATTTTTGATTTCAAAACTTTCTCGTGTTTTGTCTTGGTTCCACATAAATTCTAAACGACTTCTAAAATTTCAAACTTACAAATTTATTGCTATAATAAATCAACTTTTGCAAACCTTGTCAGCTAAAACAGATTTGTTGTTCTTGATAAGAAAATCTTGTGGATTTTTATTGCTCTTAAAATTTGATTTGGTCCGCTCCTCGGATTGGATTTCATTGTAATTTATATTACAAAATCCCGATGCAATAAATTCCAATGCAAAAAATACTATCTCTATTAAGCTGATGAAGCTCACTCCCAAAAACAATGCAAGAGTTCCCCCAATAGAAACTAAAATTTTGGTCATCACTAAAATCGAAAGACAAGAAGTTTAGACGTCACTTACCAACTAAATCTTCAAACCCAAATAAAATTTCGCGTCTGTATTTGGTGTTGGGGTGCATTATACCCCAACGAAATGTAATTCTTTGGTCAAAATATCCAGATTTCCTTTTTTTAAAGAAAAACTTATAAATTGTTACAAAAAAACGAGTCGGATAACATACCAAATAGTAATCTTTGGAGCTAGTGGTAAATAGGTGATCATTTCGCATGGTTGAGGACACTGACAACCAATCTCAGAAGGTGGCTTGGTAATATTTTTTGCATGATTGGCAACACACAGCATTCCTTTCACGTCGCATATTTTTCCGGCTAATATTAATAAAAAGTGATAGCATTTCAAAAATGGAACCATAAGTTAGATACTCACGCAAAAAGTGGTAGAAAAATGGTTTGCATCCGCAAAGATGTAAGGTTAAACGGTATCTGCATTCAATGTAACAAATGGAAGTGCTGTAAATTTGGACATCTTTGGTCAACGGTTCGTTATCAAAACGACACTTTCTTTGTGATGGTGATAGGCTGCGTAATGAAGGATCCGCATCGGTTTGCTGTATCACATAGTTTATTTCAAACTCTTCACTCTCCATCAAGTAATACGACGGCGTCATGGTGGCGTGAAGCACATCTAAGGAGGAGTGCACGTAAAACTAAAAAAAAACAAACTTTTGAAGAAAAAAAAATAAAGAATGACTTCCACTTACGTGCAAAGTACTTGTCGGGTCCGAATCGTATCTGGCATAGCATAATCCATTTAAGTAGTGGCAATCGAGAATCGGTTCATCTACATTTTTCGAAAAATCTACTCCTTTAACACTGAAATAGCAACGTCACATAAAAGAAAACAATTATTTTTAAACATTTCACTTAAATGCGATAACATCTGAAAATTTATTATTAACAGCAAAGCAAATTCCCATCTCCGTCATAACCAACTTAAACGAAGCCCTCCGTCTGGGATCAAAAGTGACTAAAGTTCCAGAAATTAATGGATGAACCTAAAAAATCGAATTCAAATTTCAAGTTTTCGTAACTTGGATATGAAAACCTTCGCAGCCAATTCCAGTAAGTTAACCTTGTTTAATTTTGAATCATTTTGAAATGGAGCAAAAGCATGGAAATTACTGTAACTTATGTTAGCTACAGCAACCACAAATTCTTCATAATAAGAGTATTTTGGGTCGGAGTCGGTGATTCCCCACGTTCTAAAATAATTTTTATTCGGAACAAATAAATCTAAACTATAATTTCCTTACTCGTTGATATAATCCGCAACAAACTCAGGATCTGATTTTCGAACAAAACAACCGGTCGCCGATGGTAAAATGTTTAACCAATTCCTATAGTCCTTCTGAATACTTACGACAGTTGGATTTGCGTTGTATCTGTTCCAATTTGAAATGGTCAAGGAAGTGGCTCCAGCTAAGGACAGTATTATTGCCAACAGCCAAAAAAATCTAAAACAAATTAAAGTTTATTTTGTTAGATAAATTGTTAAAAGTTATGGTACCTTTCGAGAAGGTGAACGTTGGGCATAACAATAAGTGGAATTCCATGAATGGTTGTTTTTTTAGCAAATACCAACAGGAAGTTATTTACAAATTTTTTCAAAAATTTCCTAATCATTTTAACTACCGACGACAGTACACTTTACATGTAAATGTTTTGTTGATGTGAACTTTAGTAGAAAATAAATTGATTAGCTTTGGTCATTATGTTCTTTCAGACTGTATCATCCATTACGCCGCTATTGTGAGAAAATTGCGATGGAAAGATTAAGAAATACAAAAGGGTTAAGCGATTTTATCGACTTTGACTATTAAATAATATAAGTTGCTTCCAACTAAAAGCTACATTTTTCGTTATTGTAAAATAATTATAATATTGGTTTTTACAAAGCCAAAATCTTTTATTACCATATTGATCCAATTGCTATACAAACATGTCCATCCGTAAAATTTCGTTTGAGCTTCAATGAGCTAACTAAAAACATTCGTTAGCAGAGTTCTTACTGACTAATACGTTCATAAAAATTTTAAAAAGTTGAGGATTAACATTTCAAAAGAGCAGGATAGAAAAGTGCGAAAGCCATAGGTTGAGCTACTATGGGTGCGTTCCACTTAAAGCCCACGACGACCACGGTCGTTCGTCAGTCCAATCAAATAACCGCTCTCGATCTTTAGTCAAATCAAAGAACCACGGGACCACGCTGCGGTCGTCGTGGGCTTTAAGTGGAACGCACTCTATGTGACATAAAAAGTGCTAAGACCGCAGGCCGAGCTATGTTACTCGGGAAAAAAATGGTAAAGGAGGGAAGAACAGGTCAAAATTACTGACATCTTTTATATAGACGACTCTAAAATTCCAGAGTTTATTTAAAGATACAGTGATTAATTTTGCACAAAAATTCAAAATAACATTCTATCTGCATTGGTGTAATCCAATCAACAACTAAAATTTTTAAGGTGCATGTCAGTGGACCCCCCACCTTCAAATTTTTGGATGAATTTGGTGTCAAACGTTAGAGCATTGTTTGAGCCTGAATGAGCTTCCATTATTTTCGTTTGATCCTCAAAGGTCGCGAAGTTATTCGCAAAGAACAAGGGGGGCCTGTAGACATGTTTTGCAATTTTTCTTCTTGTTTTGAATTTTTATGTGCGATTAATGTCAATCGATAGAACTTTGTTTGAGCTTGAATGAGCTTCAATGAGCAAGAGTTAGAGTTAATTTTTTACAAAGTTATGGATAGTTGAAATTTTCGAATAAACTCCGAGCAACATGCATTAAATCTTAAGTTTTTTAAATCTCTTAAGGGTAGTTCACACTACATGATTTATCATATGACTTGTCACATGACTTCTCATATGAGGGATTTTTTACGTTCACATTATATGATTTTTGATATTATAGAAGTTATGGCTTTTATGATTGGCTGTTGTGATGGTATGATTTTAGCCATGACTTTTCTTATGACTAACCCCCTATTCTGTAACTTTTCGTTATCGTTCGTTATCGTTATGGGGGAAAGGCAGGAAACGTAAACCCCCAATAAAAATTTTACGAATAAAACCTCGATTTATTGTGATAAAGCACACTTTAAAAAAGAGAATTAGGTGAGGAAAATGGCCTTAAAACCAACAGTTTTTTCAAAAATCCAATTTAAAAAAGCTCGATTTTCACTGCAAATTTGAAGGTAAATCGCTCGTGATTGGTGAATCAATGCATTCTGTTGTCGGTACGCGTGCAGTTATGCATAATAGTGTTGCACTTGACAAATTTTTAGAACCAAAATTACTTCAGAAAAGAGTTGCTTAAATTTAACGAACGGTAGTTATTTTTTCGCGTGGATCCTACTCGTGCTATGGTGGTTTTCATCAAAATTGACCCTACGCACCCTTCGGGCGCTCCGAGCCATTTTAATGAAAACGACAACTAATTTAAAAATATCCCTAGGCTCGTGGATTAAGGAAATTGTGAATCTTTGAGGGGTGAAACTCGTGAGAGTGGATTTTTAACGCAGGGTAGTTGTGCAAAGAAAAATCGACTTAAAGCACCCCTCGCTGCGCTCGGGCGCTTTAAGCCATTTTTCCAGCACATTTCGGGTTGAAAACCATGATTTTCATTGGGAGTGCACTGTTGCTGCATCCCAATGCAAGTGTCGCTCCGGTTATCCCCGCTCTGCGCAAAGCAAAGCGTCAGATGGGAGGAGCCTAAAAAATATGGCTACCTTAAGGGAAAGTTTCAAATACGAGATATAGTTTACGTGCAATTGAATGATTTTCAAAGTGATTATGTAAGATATTCAGGTTCTATTAGTTGTCTAATTTGAATTTAAAATGTAGTAAGTTGACTTTTTGCCAACTTTCTACAACATTGGGGGGGGGGGAATCCCCCCACTTTCATTCCAGAATTGACTTCTTTAATTTTCAACATTTTCATCCAAACTTCTAATTGATCTTTTCGCTCTGTTTGTCCAAATAAATTTTTGACGTGAACAAAACGATTTGTTTTCATTGGAAAGTAGTGAAAACGTATATTCACGTCTTTATTAGAAGCGCTATCACAACCTTGTACTACACAAACTAACTTTTTTTTAGACTTTGATCGCAGAGGAAACGTTGCAGACTCCATTATTAGTAATGCAAATATGCAATAAATTGTTTTTAATGTTCTAATTTGTAGGAACTTAACGAAAAACAATCAACTCACTACTGTTGCCGTGTTTAGCTTTCCCTTAACCTAGTGAAATATTTCACCACCAGATGTCATATGCTCATTTGACGGATCCCAATAGAATGAATTGATTCACCAATCCCGAGCGACTTTGCTTAAAATTTACTGTGAAAATCGTGCCTTTTTAAATTCGATTTTTGAAAAAACTGTTAGTTTTAAGGCCATTTTCCTCACCTAATTCTCTTATTTAAAATATGCTCTTTCAGAATTCATCGAGGTTTGAATCGTAAAATTTGCATTTAAAGGTCTACGTTTCCTACCTTTCACCTTCAATGTAATGTTCGGTAATTTACCGAAATAGAAATCATGCCGAGAAAATCTAATATTGCAATATTAGATGATTTGAAGCAGCTTAACGTTGTTACTGTTGCTAATAAAGAAAAATTTTATGATCCAATGACTAAAATGTTTTGGGGCTTATCAAATATTTATTGGTCGGAAATAGTAAAGCAATTGGGTAATACTACCGTTTTCCCGAAATAAGAAATTTTAAAAACCTAACGATTTAATGCATGTTGCTCAAAGTTTAGTCAAAGTTTTCAACTATCAATAACTTTGTAAAAAATTAACTTAAATTCTTGCTCACTAGAGGTCATTCGGGTTTAAAGAAAACTATCGATTGACATTACATGCACACATAAATTCAAAATGAGAAGGAAAACTGAAAAATGTGTGTACAACTCCCCCCCCCCCCCCGTCCCCCCTACAATTGTAGTTTTTTACAAAAAAACTTTGCGACTTTTGAGGCGTAAACGAAAATAATGGAAGCTCATTCAGGCTCAAACGATGCTCTAACGATGCTCTAACGTTTGACACCAAATTCATCCACTGGGGCCACTAAAAAGTCGCAAAGTTATTCGCAAAAAACTGGGGGGGGGAGAGGCAGTAGACATGTTGACCCCCCACTTTCGGATTTTTGGATGAATTCAGAGTCAAATGTTAGAGCATCGTTTGAGCTTAATGTTCTAACGTTTGACACCAAATTCATCCAAAAATTCAAAGGTGGGGGGGGGGGCAACATGTCTACAGCCCCTCCACCTGTTTTTTGGGAATAACTTTGCGACCTTTGAGGCTCAAACAAAAATAATGGAAGCTCATTCAGGCTTAAACAATGCTCTAACGTTTGACACCAAATTCATCCAAAAATTTGAAGGTAGGGGGGGGCGGCACTAACATGCACCTAAATTTTTAATAAATTTTTTCTGCAGGACCTAAAGCTTTTGGAGACCAGGAGTCATTGGTTCTATGCGCACCTGTAATAATAATATTTCTTCCAAAAATTAAGCAATTGTTATATTAGGTCTGTTTGGTACCACAGTCCTAGTGCTACACTAACTACACTACTACAAATTGATTGGTGTAAAAAGTGGGTTGGTAATTGTACCACCAATCAATTTGTAGTAGTGTAGTTAGTGTAGCACTAGGACTGTGGTACCAAACAGACCTTTTTTCAGTAACAACAATTTTTTGTTAAAAAAATGACGTTGTTTTAATGATCAAAGTATGTACAATAGGGGAGTCAAGTTTTGTGAAATATTATGTAGGGAGTTGAAAGAAATGTGATGTAGCAAGACGAAAGAGGAGGAAGAGATCAAAAATGTTAGAATTTTACGTGTCGTATTTTATGGACGACCTCTAACCTGTTATTATTAGAATTTAGAGTTACACTGTGTTTCAAATTGGTAGCTTTCACTAACTCAGGTTTTATAAAGAACGAGAAAGCTTCTCTTCCCTATAAGAAAAGTTCATGATCAAAGTTCACTTTTTTAACAATAAAGGCGCTACCGTCGAACTTTCTTGCTAAGAAGCGAGAAAGCTGGACGTTAGCGCCTCTGGCGTTAAAAAGTAAACTCTATCATGAAATTTTTTAGCTCTAGAGCAGTGTTGTCAGATTGGGCGATTTATCGCAAATTAGGCGACTTTTGTAGATAATTTGCGCTTAAATTTTTTCAAAAACCGCAATTTGGGCGATTTCTGAAAATTGAAGTTGCGGTTTATTGCGATAAATAATAGACATTGACATCTAATTTTAGTGAATTGCCATTAGATTTTACACCTAAAAGAAAATTGAGTGACATAGAGAGCGGCAAAGCTCCCTCCTTCCACGAAAAAAAATTTATAATAAAAGTTTGCTTTTTTAACGCTAGAGGCTCTACCGTCAAGCTTTACCGCTAATTCTCCAATAAAAAAGCAAGTAAGTTTGACGTTAGCACCTCTAGCGTTTAAGAGTGAACTTTTATCTAAAAACTTTTAACTCTAGAGAACGCTTACGTCAATTTTCTCGCTCCTCATCAAGGGCGTCTATTGGGGGAGAGGGGCAAAAGGGTCAGCTGCCCCCCCCTGACTCTTGGCTGCTTAATTTTTTTTTAGACATTTAGGGACATTTAGACATAAAAGAGGATCATCCTTGACCATGGATCAAGCTTCAATTTAAACCAATAGAAAACTTACAATAAAATTTTAACTGTACTGATTGGCTTAAATTGGAGCTTGATCCATGGTCAAGGATGATCCTCTTTTATACAACTGGCCCTTAATATTTCACCAGCCCAAGTTTTTAAAATTTTCTAAAACTTGCGGTTTTAAATGATTAAAATTCTTTCATAATAAATTTTTTTTCGATTTTGCCCTCTCCTGAAAATGGTCCTATGAACGCTCATGCTCCCGGTAAAAACTCAATCTAGACAATTACTAAATATTCAGTACAGGCAAATTTTTGGTGGCAATATTTCAAAAGATAGTTTGCACAATTGGCCTAAGGCTATCAACTGGCCAAATGATGACGTCATTAATTGTGCAAACATTGGTTTGAATCCATTGACCCCCCCTCCCTATAGAATAAGTAATTCCAAAGAATAGTAATTATTAAAAAAGAAATATTATCATTATTATTATTGTGTTCACCATACTTACCCCCCCCCCCCGATATAAGCAATGTTTAGTTACGGATCTTCTTGAAGGAAATAAAAATAATAGCTCATTTTCATATCAACAATCTATGTTGTAAAAATTTTGAACTTTGAAATTTTGAAAATCAAATTATTAATAAATTTCAATTTTATTTTGGATTTTTGACATTGAATTTAAATTTTGGCGCCACGTTTTGCGGTTTTGGGCGTTTTTTCAGTTAAAAGTTGGCGCCACAGATTTTTAAAATCTGACAACACTGCTCTAGAGGACGCTAACGTCAGCTTTCTCGCTCCCCAAAAATGAGATGTTGCCACTCTCCAAAAATAAGGTATTTTGCAAAATCAACATTTATTTACAAGGCAGCATGTGATTGGTTAGATTATAATTAGGTTTAAAAATCAATCAAATTTAAATTTAGTTTAAAATTAATCGATATTTTATTCAAAAATTTCGCCTCTTGAACAAAAAATTGCTTTGATTGAGCCCAAAGCTCTGATTTTAACTCTCCCCCCCCCCCCCCCCCATTCTGGTCCTGATCACTAATGTGATCGAGTGGCTCCAGAATCTGGACGTTTAAATGTGACAACTAAGTATTTGAAAGTGTAGTTTGAGTGTTTTTATTGTGTATAATATTGTACCCTGTATATGAATGTGTTGGATTCCATACCTATACTTTGTATGTACCTCTACCTATGTACACTGGAGATATAAAAATGATTTGCCAAAAAATTTCATTGGAAGATAAACCCAACACTTTATAAGATAATCCAAAAGTTTCATAGTACCAACTTAAAAATTTCATTTTATATAAGTATCTAGTAAAAGTGGGAAAAAAGATTTTGTAATTTATTATTTATTTTTAAATTTGTATGTGAATAACTAAAGCAAAAATGGATCAAGATGACCAAAAACGAACGGTATGGTGTGGTAACCTGTCGAGTAATTGCACAGAAGAACTGATTTACGAATTATTTTTGCAAATAGCACCATTGGAAAAAGTAAGTTTGTGTGCAGATAAAGATGGTAGAAAGAACAGTTATGCTTTTATCACCTTTAAACATTTCAACTCTGTGGAATATGCGATCAACATGTTAAATGGAATACATCTATTCGAAAAGAAAATAATTGTAAGAAACACTAATTCAAGTAACTCATCAATGGAAGAGAAAACGAAAACTGAAAATATAAAGCCATCACACTATAACAACAGCTTTGAGAGGTTTGATAGAAGTATCGGAGCAAGTTCAACTCCTGATCAGAAATACGAGCGAAAGAATTACAATACAGATAGACACTCTGATAATCGTTACAATTTAGAAAATCGATCGTGGGATCACCGTTCCTACAACGATCGCAATCGACATTCAAGTTCATACCGGTCGCATCCCTACAGCCAAAACAGTAGAAGAGCTAGATATAACCACGGTAATTCTTACTAAACAGAGTTAAATTTAAATAATTTGAATAATAAAAAATATTTATTTAAAAGAAATTACAAAATAATTATTTCAACACATAAATTAATAAGTTTACTGTAAAGGCACTGCGTCAATTAACAATCAATTATTGTAGCTTTTGTCTCTTTCAATTCGGTTAATGCACGTGATTCGTGAACGAATACAACAAAATCAATGCCCTAAAACATTCATCGCATCAGAAAAACAAAATTTCGTAATGGTAAGGTCATGCAATATAATTAACGTCTTTTAATTTTCTTGCATGAGCTCACCATAAAAAATTCAAACCTTTTGTTTAGCGGCACGAACAAAACCATCATTGGAGGTCGCTGTAACTGCTCGAATTCGATCTCCAAACCTAAAAATCGTTAACGATCTCTCCTTAATTTTCCCACCAATAGGTAATACTTTATTTGAGGTGAATTGTACGTTATGGACCATTTTATCACTGTCCGAGTCTTCTGCCGTTGCATTGTCGGGTAATACGATAATCCTCTGCAAAAATTCTTCAGCCCTAATTTTTTCATTCGGACCTCCGACAATATTTACGATACTAATAAAGCTCTCTCGTGCTGTTTCACAGCTGTACAATGTTTTGTCTAAAAGTTTAAATTATTGTAAAATTCATTAATTGTGATTGTTGTTATAATATTGCAATTTCCTGTGGCGTTTTGAATACTTTCAATGGGAGAGTTTCACTGGTCACAAATTCTTTAAAATAATATATAAACATGAAACTTTAATAAAAGTGCTATTTATACGTATAATTGGTTGGTCTCAAAATTTACCCTTAGATTTTTAAAACATTATTGAAATTTGAAAGAATATTTAAACAGAGCGCCATGTTTGACCAATGACAATTAAGCATGACTATACGCTATCGCCAAATCATTCAGTTTCAAGATTATCTGATTATTATCTTACATTATTTATTTACTATATTATAAAAATTTGAAAATTTTTTCAAATTCAAAATATATTTAGTTGAAATTTTGAAGAATATCATAATTAAACCATGAAGCTCAAATTCAAAATTGATATTTAATTTAAATTTTTGTCGATGTGACAACAGGGCAATCCTGATTGGTTCACTTTCGTGTGACGTCAGAGACCGTAGTCGTAAAACTACCGTCGATTTTATAACTTTTAATAATTTTTTTCTCATGTTAGGAGAACTCAAAAAAATTAAAAAAAATTCTGTAGCTTCAATTTGACCTCTGCTTTCAAATAAACAAATAAAAAAAATAGTGAAACTCGTCCATTGTCCAAAAACCTTTCAAAGAATCCAACATTTTTATAGATTAATTTTTTCTTACATCATTGTAACATAAATTATTAGAAAAAAAAAGAAATGAGAAAATCTGCTACATTATTGAACTACTGCTGTGGGTTTGTGAAAAGGATTTAAAATTAAATTTTAATTTTGTGGGCGTTTCTTTTTCCAGTGCCCCTTTAAAAAATTATTCTGATGATATTTCCAAAATTTAATTCAAAAATAATTCTGAAGAATAAGTGAATATTGAACAGAGATGGTAGAAATATTTTATTTGTGTTTTCAATATGACTGAAATAATCTTGAAAAATTATTCCAAAAATTGAATTTATGCAGACATAAATTTATTTGAAATGACCAGAATAACCAAAGAATTGTAAGCATCCCTATTAAGCTTTAAGCAAATAATGAAGAATAATTCAAAATAATAATAATTTTTGGGGCTTTTCTTGAATTTTGAATGACAAAATCCCCAACAAAAGATTCTACAATACAATATACAGGGTTTTCCTGGTTTTTTTCAGGTTTTTCATGATAATTAGTCAACTTATTAATAGAATAAGGTCACAAGCACCAATCAAAATCTACAACTAACTCAAAAAAAAAAAAATTGAAAATAGGTACCTACAGCCTCTCTAGGGTATTTTAGAATTCTCTTCTTTAAAAAATTTAAATTTACTAATTGCCAGTTTCCAACAATATAATTTTAAATTTTACTGCAATTTAGAAGTTTAGCAATGTTTATACGAAAATAGAAGCCTGATAATTTATCAAGTTACAGTAATTATACCTTTAAAAAAAGCATCTAAGAGGGGTTTGACGGGCCTAGCAGCTTCCCATTCGGCCTGTTGGTTGAGTATATCGGTGGTGTATTTGTACTTTTTACTATTTCCGTTGGTAAATGAACTAACGTAGGCCAACATCGTCGACACATCCAGATTGACTTTATTTATATGCGAGGTAAATTGGGTAGACAATTCAGATTTACTTTTTAAATCAGACTCGTCAGCTTCCAACTCAAAATTTTCAATCCTGCTCCCACTTACTACAATTCCCATCGATTCCAATTGTGTAGCCAAACCAATCGTAATTCCATTTGAAAACACAAAAGTAATCTGTTCATATTTTAATTAATAAAAATTGCAGTTTAGCCCTTAAAAGTTTTAAAACTCACCTTCGGTGTTTGAAACATACACGGATATAATTGGGCACATTTTAAGTATTCCTCCGCCTGATCCAAGACACTTCTGACACCATACCCAGTATCTCCCTTGCAAATTTGACTAATCGATTTTGGATTCCGCGCAATCACTTTAATCCACGACAGACCATCATCATAAACAATATCAACTACAATTTTCCTGTCCTCCAAATTAAAAACTTTATTCAAACTCGAACAACTATCAATACCATTCAAAGTAACAATCAGCGCGCCAAAATGAGTCAAATTTGAACACTGAAGATGCTCCTTTTTAATATTTTCGTCCCTACAAATCTTGAGATAAGATTAAAGGTAGTAATTATAAGCAAACGTCACATTAGCAATTTTCTAACCTTGTTAAGAAAACTCAGCTCTTGAGTTATTTTCCTACGCAATTTTTGTATCCCTTCGATGTCTTTAAATTTGTCAACCTCTTCTAACAAATACTCACCATACGAAATTTTTTGTAAGGCCAAATCACTCAAATCTTCTTCGTTGTCCATTTTATGCGAGCACGTGCGAGTAGCCGGTCGATACGTCAAATTAACAGATGATTTTGACGTTTGAAATTGCGGTGAAGTTAGGTTCAGATTCGCTTTTCATAGCCGTACGAACAAATAATAATATAAACGTTTTGTTGGGCCGCGCTGATACAGCCGGCCGGTTCTGATCCGTCAAACTGACACCTGGTTTTGACGTTTTAAATGCCAAAAAATCGAATCATCAATTTGTACATTTTTGTGGAACGAACATAATATTTGTAACACTCTGTAGGTTACGGAAGTCGGGGAGTAACCACATTTGTTTATTATCTGTGATCGGGTCATTGCATCGTCGTGTTCGTGGGTGTATGTATGTGTGAGTGAGAGGTTAATTTAAAAACTCAAAATGTGCAACGGGGGTATATGTAGTATTTGTAAATATTGCTTTGTAATATGTGCATTTATTTACGGATTTTTTCACATAACTCTGGAAATGATCGAAACAATTGTTCCGGTTGGGCTTTTATTTGTTGCCTTGTTTAGTTTAGCTTTATTTATTATAAGGCTTCCCCAGCCGGATTCCGAGCTTGTGGAAAGTATAATAGGTAAAAATTTATCCGAAAGTATTAACGACCCTGGCGGTTATATCATGAGATCTATCGGTCATCGTGGGGCTGGTTTAGATGTCCCCGAAAACACATTGGCCGCCTTCGATAACGTAAAACTTACACTATTGAAGTTTAGAGTAAGATATAACTGGTTCTTTTGTATTTTAGTGTTTTAGGAAAGGATGCACTGCCGTAGAATTTGATATTACCCTAACTGCCGATAACATTTCCATTATTTTTCATGATGAAAATTTAGAGCGTATGACCGATGAAAACACAGTTATTGCTACTACCAAATGGGAGGATTTGGAAAAAATTAACCTATCGGTTAAGCATCCATTTAGGGATCGTTTTCAAGATACGAGAATTCCAACGTTGAATGACACAGTGGAACAATTACTGAAATCGGGACAACGAATGTTTTTTGATATTAAAAGCCACAATGGGAAGGTAAATTTTTATTAAGTTAAAGTACATTTTAATTAAACTGCATGACATCATAGCGGCGCCTATTTGTTTACTTTTTAATTAGGAAATTCTATTAACCTTGTTTTCAAACATAGAACACAATTAACCGTTTAAAAAAAAGAAAAATGTATATTTTTCCTTAAATAGAATGGTTTTCTAAAACATTAATATTAGTTTAATAAACAAACAGATAAGATAAGTTATATTTTAAAGATTATTGCCTGGGTGGAGGGGCAGTACATCTTTATCAACTGAATTATTGATTGTTAAAGGATTCATTAGCTAAAAGGGGCCACTATCTTTCTTGACTTTAATAAAAAAGAAAATTCACCTGAAACAAAGTTTTTGATTCAGGCCTTAGTTGTAGCCTAGTCAATAGACTTAAAAAGGCGATTTTCTTACAAAAATTTCAAAATATTCTGCTATATCAGATGAATTATAGATTTAAGGGTCTATCAGCTGAAGGGGCCCGCCATCTCTCTTGACTTTAATAAGAAATAAAATTTAAATCAAAAATCGCTTTTGATTCAGGCCTTAGTTGTAGCCCAGTCAATAGACCAAAAGGGCCATTTTTCTTACAAAAAATCCAACATAATCTGCTATATCAGATGTATTATTGATTTAAGGGTCCATCAGATTGAGGGACCCGCCATCTCTCTTGACTTTAATAAAAAATAAAATTTAAATCAAAAATCACTTTTGATTCAGACCTTAGTTGTCGCACAGTCAATACACGAAAAGGGCGATTTTCTTACAAAAAATCCAACATAATCTTCTAAATCAGATGTATTATTGATTTAAGGGTCCATCAGATTGAGGACCTCGTCATCTCTCTTGACTTTAATAAAAAATAAAATTTAAATCTAAAAATCACTTTTGATTCAGACCTTAGTTGTCGCACAGTCAATACACGAAAAGGGCGATTTTCTTACAAAAATTTCAACATATTCTGCTATATCAAATGTATTATTGATTTAAGGGTCCATCAGATTGAGGGCCCCGCCATCTCTCTTGACTTTAATAAAAAATAAAATTTAAATCAAAAATCGCTTTTGATTCAGGCCTTAGTTGTAGCCCAGTCAATACACCAAAAGGGCGATTTTCTTACAAAAAATCCAACATAATCTGCTATATCAGATGTATTATTGATTTAAGGGTCCATCAGATGGAGGGCCCCGCCATCTCTATTGACTTTAATAAAAAATAAAATTTAAATCAAAAATCGCTTTTGATTCAGGCCTTAGTTGTAGCCCAGTCAATAGACCAAAAGGGCGATTTTCTTACAAAAATTTCAACATATTCTGCTATATCAGATGTATTATTGATTTAAGGGTCCATCAGATGGAGGGCCCCACCATCTCTCTTGACTTTAATAAAAAATAAAATTTAAATCAAAAATCGCTTTTGATTCAGGCCTTAGTTGTAGCCCAGTCAATACACCAAAAGGGCGATTTTCTTACAAAAAATCCAACATAATCTGCTATATCAGATGTATTATTGATTTAAGGGTGCATCAGATGGAGGGCCCCACCATTTCTCTTGACTTTAATAAAGAAGAAAATTGACCTAAAACAAAGTTTTTGATTTAGGCGCTAGTTTTAGCATAGTCAATAGACTAAAAGGGCGATTTTTGTACAAAAATTTCAACATATTCTGCTATATCAGATGTATTATTGATTTTAGGGTCCATCAGATAGAGGGCCCCACCATCTCTCTTGACTTACAGTCACTAGATAGATACAGTACCGCAACGTCCGGCCATTTTGGGTCCAAAATAACGCTTTCTCTCTCTCGCACTCATTGGCCGATGATAGAGAGTGCGAGAGAGAAAGCGTTATTTTGGACCCAAAATGGCCGGACGTTGCGGTACTGTATCTATCTAGTGACTGTATCTTGACTTTAATAAAAAATAAAATTTAAATCAAAAATCGCTTTTGATACAGTCCTTAATTGTAGCCCAGTCAATAGACCAAAAGGGCGATTTTCTTACAAAATATCCAACATAATCTGCTATATCAGATGTATTATTGATTTAAGGGTCCATCAGATTGAGGGACCCGTCATCTCTCTTGACTTTAATAAAAAATAAAATTTAAATCAAAAGTCACTTTTGATTCGGACCTTAGTTGTCGCACAGTCAATACACGAAAAGGGCGATTTTCTTACAAAAAATCCAACATAATCTGCTAAATCAGATGTATTATTGATTTAAGGGTATATCAAATTGAGGGCCCCCCAATCTCTCTTGACTTTAATAAAAAAATAAAATTTAAATCAAAAATCGCTTTTGATTCAGGCCTTAGTTGTAGCCCAGTCAATAGACCAAAAGGGCGATTTTCGTACAAAAATTTCAACATATTCTGCTATATCAGATGTATTATTGATTTAAGGGTCAATTATCTAAAAGGGGATCAGCAGCTCTATTGGCTTTAATAAACAATAAAATTTACATCAACAGCAAAACAAAATTTGTCATTGCTACAATTAAATTACACTAAAAAATGTAGTTATAAATAAGAAATTAGATCATTTTGATATTTAAATTTAGAAGCAATTTGTCTGATGCCAAACGCAAGGACTTCAGGAAACTTGCCGTCTTTGGCTTTAAACATATTATAAAAACACAACTCAAATGATGATGAATGTGGTCCTTAACAGACACAAGCAGCATTAAAATTAAACAAATGGATTTTAGACAGAGAGTCAAAGTTTGTTTTAGCTCTCCTCCACAATTATAAAATGGCAGATTCGCTAGTTTTGCATTGAGGGAGAAGATAATTTTCTTCTATATTTACATTAATTTCATTGTTCAAATTTAGATGATCAACGTGATTTTGGACCTCTTCGAGCAGTATCCAGAACTTCATTCCAGTGCCATAGTGACCTCATTTTATCCAAATGTACTTTATTATGTAAGAACATTAATTCAAACTGTGTTTTCTCGTTTACTAATAACGTTTTTGATTTCAAGATACGAAGAGCGAACCCAAAAATCGTTTCTGGTATAATATGGAGGCCCAACATTTTTGCTGACGCTTCGTACAACGCTTTTTCAAGTGTGACGGAAAAGAGAACCGAAAATTATTTTAAATATTTCTTCTTATGTCTGTTCGACAGCATGTATGAATGGTTGCTGAGTCGCTTAACGTACGACATTTTAGGATGCTCTGTGATTTCGCTCCATAAAGACGTAATTAGTCCGTAAGTTGCGTTTTTGTTATTTGACTAGTTTATAATTTTGGTAACTTTGCAGTAAAGTAATAAGGGATTGGAACGATAAAGGACTGAGAGTTATAGCATGGACGGTGAATCATCCAGTCGAGAAGCAGTATTTTGCTCGAATGCTTAAGATTACCTACATGACTGATACTTTAACGGGTGAAACTTCTGCTCATGCCCTTATTTAAATAATAACTTCAATTCTTTGCATATCTAATTAAGCAATATTACTTTAAGAATTTTTAACTGAGTTTTCTATCACGAGGTCGACAATTTTAAAGACTGCCAAATTCTTAACATTTTGTCACTAGTCCAAAGTTGCATTTTTAGAAGCCATACTACTTTGTAATTTTTAATGGTTTCTTTTACCAGATCGTGATCTCATTAATTTTTAAGAATTAATAACGAATGGTTTGTTACTTTAATAATTGAAATAAATTTTATATTTTTGTGTAGGTAATTTTGTTGGATTTTAAAGTTTATTTTAATGGCAGCTTAAAACAAATGTTAAGAATTTGGATTAATAGATCAACGTTTTTAAAGTGTTGTATAATTATGGTCCAGTCAATAGGTATTTTATAACACTAAATTAAGGGTGGATCGGTGGTTAAAGTAATCCTACAAAATCCTTCTCTAAAGGGTCTTATGTTTTATAAATTTAACTGCTTAAGAAACTTTTTTTTATCTAGTATCGTACTTATACAATAACAGTGCTCTGTCTGTTTGTAACGCACCTATGATTGGTTGGGATTAAAAGCAACCAACACACTATATGACTAAAGGTGGCCTGTTATTGCCTGTGCCAGCTAATAACAAAATAATTGATTACGAATAATAATATAGGGGGTCATGTAAATAAAACTTTTTGTGCCATATTTTTGTAAATACTGCCGATATTATAAAAGTGGATCAAATCTTAATTTTAGAGTAAACTTGCATAATTAAAATTATACTGAAATGAGTTCATTTGTAAGTGATAAGTGAGACAAAACGAATATTCTGATTTTTATCAACAAAACAGCAAACATTCAACTTTTCCATAATTTGTTGTAGCATTTGATAGTTGTTATCTCTATTGACTGGATTAATAATTATGCTATTGTAATGTCACGTAAAGTTTAGTCTGGTCATTTAATGTAATTATTTATTTTGAGATAAGTTCAAAATGTACCAATATACCAAAGATGAGTTTATTTGCTTGCCCATATTTTGTACAACATTTTAATTTTTAAGGTAACACAAAAGTTGTATTTATAAAGCTTATTTATGTAAAATAAAATATTTTTACTCATGCACTCAATCTTTAACCTCCATTGTAATCTAATTATATAATTTACCCAAACACTGCACTACTTTTGGATATCTTGAATTGCTTAATAATTAATTAACAGAATAATCAATAAAAATATTTTTTATTAAAAGCCTCAATAAACCGCATCAAATCTGGCAATACTTTCATGGTAAAACTCCCATTTTTACTACTGATTAAAAGTTAGTAAGTTGTCAAGGTGTGACAGAGTAAATGGAGGGCCCCTTTAAGGAATAATTTATAGTTAAAAAATTACACTTTGGGAGGATGATAAAAAAAGCCCCAGGATATTGTGTTTTTTTCTCCCTTGAGTTGGTCAACTGTATAGGTGCGACTTCAGCTGAAGTTGGGCATTCTAGGATGCAATCAGCACCTGCCATTAAGACGACATCTTGAACTTGTCCAGCAGAATTTGAAATCATTTCGGTTTGATTGATTGGATCCATGTATTGAATTACTATGCAAAACAAGTTGTTTTTCTATTGTCGAATCACCTGTCGACCGGTCAATAGAGGGCCCCGTTTGAAAAATAAAAATTGCCTAGTAATAAACCCTTTTTATTACAATTAAAAAGTTACACTTTTCAAAGTTTACACAACATGCACAATTACTAAAATAATAAGAGGTCGATTAAAAAAAAATTAATTTATTGACTTAATCTTTTATAAAATATGAAATTACAAACATTCTTTGATCATTGAGTTGAATGTGCTGGAGGTTTCGACCAGTCGACACTAAGAATGAGATGATCATATCCATAACCATTCAAAGTTGCAATAGCTTTAGCCGCGTCGTTACGGAATTTAAAATGAACATAAGCAAATCCTTTACATACAGCTTGTTGTTTATCCCTGGCTAAATACAATTTTTGAATTGGTCCAAACGGTTTAACAAGATCTTCCAAGTCAGATTCTGTCGTCGAGTCACTTAAGTTAGAAATACGAATAGCGGTTGTGTCGTCCCTTCCTCTTGCTCCTGGCATGGAATACTCCATGCGCTTAGCGTTACCGTCACCTCGCATGCTGGGAGGTAAATATTTTGTACCGGCTGGTTTACCTGCTTCAGCGGACGCTGAAGGTGCAGCTGCTGCCTTTTTGTCTGAATCTGGAATTTTACCACCAGAAAGAACGGTGTCCTTCCAAGGACACTTAGAAGTCCAATGGTCACCGCTACAGGTACGACACTTGACGATATTTTTGTCTCCCAACGCTTTCAAATTATTGATACCTCCTTCCTCATCCATCTTATTATCTTCCTCTTTGCTAGTAATAAACTGCATATAGACATCTTCGCCTACGATAGTGGTAGCTGGGTTAGGTCCAGGTTTGTCATCGGCCGATTCACCAAATTTAGCCCAAGTTTTGCGCACTGCTATACTTTTAGATACAAATCGTTTTTCGATTTTGTAAGTACGAACAACTTTAACTTTCTTTTCGTCGTCGTTATATTTGTATTCGGTTACAATTTTTAAACCGTTTTCGCGCACTTCCGTAGGTGGTGGCAACGAACCACCCTCCAATTCGACTTCATCTGCCCAACTTGATTTCACTTCTTCAGTTGGGGCAACAGGCATTTTGCTTCTTTACCACAATAACTAGTTTTTAAAATTATAAATTCTATTCACAATATTAACCTGAAATATTGATCAAGCTGTGCTAAAACGTGTACGAAGATTCGTCGATAAAGTAGTAAACTTGATGACTTTGACAGATGTCATACCAATAAAATTTTAGTTAGAATCAAAATAACTAATGTTACATATATACAGGGTGAATCAATACTGTGGTTGTTAGAAAGTTTTTGTTGTTCGTTTACTTTCTGAATTTACGTTTGATATTAAAGTTAGTTGCCATTTAATAATAAAAAGTATCAATGAAAAATTTTTTCTAGTACTAGTCATAAGTAGAAGTATTTTATGGTATACTATGGTATTAGTATTAAAAAATGTAGTAGTAGTATACCAATTTACATATAAGTACCTAGTATTTTTTGATGATTTCTATATTGATGCTTTTTTACTAAATATCATATAAGTTTTTCACTAAAAGGTGTCCTGATGAAGGATTGGTTTTCATGCTCAATACAAGAAAAAAAACTGTCAGACGCATTCACACCTTAAATTTATTATAATGTAACTTTGAGACCATAAATATCGACTACCGAGGGGTAAATCACGGGCATAAATGGTGTATACCAGACGTCAAACTTCCCCGGACTACCCAGACTTCCTCGGACTACCCTAGACTTCCTGAAACTACCCGAAACTTCCTCAAACTACCCAGACTTTTTCGGACTACCTCAGACTTCCTCAAACTACCCAAACTTCTCCGGACTTCCTCAGACTACCCGGCTCTATTGAATTAAAGTTTTATTCCTCAGTACCTTAATTGACCTTAATTAGTTTCTTTTACATAAACAAATCTATTATGTCAACGAATTTGCTCTATTTTAAATATAAAAGCCTCCAAGTTCTGTATAAAAATAGTTAACTGAGCACCATTAGCGCCATCTGTTGATTGAATTAAAAAACCATAAATTATATGCCTTTCTTTGTACGAAATCCTATCTATTTGATACGTGCAAATTATGTTAACATCAAACTTTATTATGTTAATTCATTTTATATAATGTATAAGTGAATCCAAAGTTAGATGACCAATTTTCTGCAGAGTAGAGGTGGAGGAAAAACGTGCCAGTGCCTTTGTGTAAACGGACCTGACGGATTTGTGTTTCTGCTGTACTTAAACTATTTTAAAAATGTTTTTTAAAATTGAATACAGAGAGCAAGAAAGTTCGCCTCTTCTATAAAAAAAAGTTAATAATAACAAAAGTTCAATTTTTTAACGTTAGAAGCGCTACCGTCAAGATTTCTCGCTAAATCTTCAATAAAGGAGCGAGAAAGTTTGACATTAGCGCCTCTAGCGTTAAAATAGTGAACTTCTTTTCTGAAATTCTAGAGGACGCTAACGTCATCATTTATTCTGGTCTGGTGCGAAGCACCAGGGCTGTTGCTCCATATCTTCGCAGACTTGAAGAGTAAGGTTGCGGGCTTGCCCGCAACGTTACGTCGGATGATTTTTATTGAGGTGTACCTCTGAAAATTAGCGCGAAGCTAAGTCTTGGCTGTGTTAACCTGTGGGACCTACAGCTTTACGTAGAATCCGAACCACGGAGTCGGATAAATTTTATGGCCGGGTTGGGGATCGAACCTAGCCCCGCCAAACTAGAGTTCTCTCCTTAGCCCGTTCACCTAATTCACCTCCTCTGGACGCTAACGTCAGCTTTTTCGCTCCCTATATACAGTGCGTTCCACTTTTTCTGGGAGGAGCAATTCCAAATTTGTTAACTGAATTAATTAAGAAGTTCCAACTTTTTGTAAATTTAGACATAAAAAAATGCCAACTTGACCAACTTTTAATTGTTTTTGCCAAATTTATAAAATATTGGCGGGATCTACCCCCATCCTCTTTGGGCACGTCTCTGAAAAAACTTTTTGTAAAAATTCAAATTATCTTTTTATTAACCAAATACACCCAGATACATTGTGCGAATTTTTATTAAAAGTCAAAATGTAAAATCTTTGAAAAGTCGCATGAAAAGTGTAATGAGCCACAAGTTGCTTATCTCTGATGTAATCAGAGGCCGCACTAGCAAGATTTTCAGGTTGTGCGAAATCTAATTTTGCCCCCCTCCCCTATGTATAGACTAAACTGATAAAAAACAAACAATTTTTACTTTAATTATTATAAGTCAGACCTCCGAGATATTGATATAGTAGTCTAAGTTTGGATGAGAAACAAATAACATTAAAAAAAAATAAAATTTTGTTTCTGTTATATTCTTGATGATTTTTAAGATTTGTAATTACTAATTAAAGTCATAGTGTAGCTTGAAATTTAAAATACAACATTATTATTAGGTCTGTTTGGTATGCTACACCGAACTACTTCGAGTAAGTTAGTGTAAAAAAATGCAATAATTGATTGGTGTAAAAAGTGGGTTCAGGTGATTTTACACCAATCAATTTGTAGTTAGTGTAGCACTCTACTACTGTGATTCCAAGCAAAGCTATTGTATGCATTGTTATTGTAATAAAGGGAGGAAGAGATGAATAAAGATTGACAAACGCTGATTTAAAGAATATAAAAATAATTAAAAATTAATTAAATACAACAATCAGAGATGTACTCAAGGGGGGTATTTTCAAATATTTTATTAATTTGGCAAAAAGTTGGCTAAATTTGGCATTTTTCATGTCCCAATTTCTTAAATAAAAAATAAAAATTTCTTAATTCCGATAATAAACAACATTATTCTCAAAAAAAAGTTGGGACTTCCCGAGACTTCCCGGGACTACCCAAGACTTTCACAATACTGTACACCAGACTTCCCACGTGATTTACCCCTCGCCGACTAAAGTAAATCGTTTTTTTACCGATTTGGTATATCGTTAATATTTCCAGCTCGGTTAACCGGCTTATCGATGTTTTACTAAAATGTATTAATTTGATTGATTTACTAATAAGAATTTCTATTGTCCAAAGAATTAAGCTGTGAAGAAACATTTAATCCATAATTAATTTTCTGTCAACTACGATAAGAAATGCAAATTTCAATTTATTATTTATTTGTATGAAAGTAATTTATTGACTCTTTTAAAGTAATTGATAATAATGATTCACACATAAATTATACAGCATGGACGCTCATTAGCTAAACATTTATTTTAAACTAAACGAAGTTGACGAAAATTGGCCACTTCGTCAATTGAGTTGCAGTTTTTCAGTTGAAGGCTAAAATGAAGATTGTCGGTGTTATTTCCATATCAATTATTGGATTAATGTGTGTGGCCCCATCCCTTCAAGTAAGAAACTTGATTAATTTTTGCTTTGGTAACAGTTAAATGATCAAAATAGAAATATATTTTGGGGAAAAGTTTGGATTTTGAATGATGAGGAAAAGAAGATGGTCGAAATAAAATTATTTTACTAAAAGCCATTTTTCCAGCAATCCAATGATGAGGTGAATTTTACCCTTTACTACGAACCGTTGTGCGCCAGCAGTTCGGATTTTATTGTGGAAGGTTTACAACGTTACTATCTACAAATTGGGTCCCTTTTAAATGTTACCCTTAATCCATATGGAAATGCACATGTAAGCATAATTTTAATTAAGATAATAAATTTGATTGTATTTTCTGTTTGTTCATATGAAAAATAATATTTAATTAAATTATAATTAAAATTAAATCCAATAAGATTCGCTTAATGCAATTTATATTAAAATCAATTACATGGTAAAAAATAATTTTTTATTTTCTTTTAGAGAAAGAAAGTAAACGGTCGCTGGCAATTTGCATGTCAACATGGAGAAATGGAGTGTATAATGTCGAAAATCACATCCTGTGTTATACCACACTTAACCCAACGCCAACAGATACATTTTGCAGCTTGTTATGCATTCCCAAAAGATGCCGAAAGTGTAAAAATCTACCCCAATTAAATCCAATCAATGTAATCATGTTATTAATTTTCAGTGCATTAGTGAGTTACCTTTGAATAGTGCCGAAATACATAACTGCGCAAACGGAAAATTGGGTGAAGAGCTTTTGGCCAAGTATGGAGAAGAAACCGACGCCCTTAATCCTCCACATACTTACGTTCCATATCTCATTTTCAACGGCGTATACAATGCGGAACTTGCAGATAAAGGTAGAGAAGCCTTCGCCAGAGTCGTTTGCTCACTTTCTCAAGCAAAACACAAACCTCCAATTTGCCGAAAGTGATTTGGAATATTTATCATCCATCAAATAAACTGAAAAAAATCTAAAAGTAGTAAAATACAAATAGGTAATTTAAAATTTTTAAAACAATGTTTATGTGAAGAAATATTTATTTAAACAAATAAATTGATTAGAAAAAATTCAAATTAAACTTTTATTTATCAACAAGAACAAAAGCAATTGATTAATGGCCAAAGTTTTTTTTTTAATACAAAATTGTTTACCTCTTTGTTCAGACTGCATAACTTTCCCATAGTTAAATACTGTTTAATTTTGATTATAATAATAAAGTTAAGCCCCGATATCATAAAACATTTAACGAGCTGTTAATACTGACGAATGATTTTTATTAGCCGGTTAGTGCTAACAGAGGATGAGTTAGTTAGTTTTTTCCCAGACTTCACTGATTCACCAGAAAATCGGAATTGGATTCAGTTTCAATCGATTTTAGATGTTAAATTGACATTTGATGTTATGACGTCGGTGTATGACATCACGATCACTGCTTGAAAATGTAGTAACTTTTTGCTCTTTTGTAAATGCTTTATTATTACTTAGAAATTACGTCATTAACTAACTTTTCAGGTTTATGTATGAGAATGACGTGGGTTACTTTCCATTGTATGAGAAAATATTTCGGTCTTGAGATGACATTGAGAAATTAACTTAAAATATTTGTCTGATGCTTCTGTCTAGCTATTCTTAAATTATTTTATGGGTTATAAGGTCATACCCATGGTCGATTTAAGCTGTTTTTTTTTATCATATGGTATAAAATTTATAATATTTAAAAGTTTTCTTAACAGTTCAATTACGACGCCAGCCAGTTGAGCTGATTGGTTCACTGAAACTCGTGAATGGGAATGACGCGCATGAATAGATTAAAAAATTTTTATCGGTTTCATTTATAGTTATTGTACGAATTCCGAAAATCACGCCTGTTGAAAGTTTTATTTTTAATTCAATCATTTTATTCCTTGTTTCAGTCTTCCAATTTTTCATCAATTTATCTGTTCAACTTAAATTAACGTTTACACTTCTGCAATCTTTGTTTCCCATTATTATTATAAAAAATTTGATTACAAAGTACATCACCTCCTTCACCAATGATGACCAAAGACGGAATCCTTAGCTAGAGAAAATAATAAAAAAATTCCTTTAATAGGAAAGTCGAAGGAAAACGATCTGATTACTTACATTTTCCCGATAAAATTATCTTACTTTTCACTGAAAATGTTTTGAGGAACCAAATTCATTACATTAAAACAACAAAAGCATATTAAAAAATATTTTATCATTAATTAATTTTATATCAACTGCGATAAGGAATGTTTATTTATAATTCTTTGTAGTATGGTAATTGACTCTTTGTAAACTGCTATTTGATAATGATTCAAATATATAAACTATTTAGCATTGACACGAACATTACATTTATTTTCAACGTAGTGAAGCTAAGTTGCAGTTTCTCAATTGAAGGCTAAAATGAAAACCCTCGTCGCTATTGCCATAATAATTGGATTTTCGTTTGTGGGTTTGTCTAAGCAAGTAAGTAATCTTATTAATCAGTAAATTTCACAAACAAATTAATTTATTGACATTCATTTTTCCAGCAATCTGATGAAAAAGTGCATTTGGCTCTCTACTACGAACCACTGTGCCCCTACAGTGTGGACTTCATTGTGAAAAGTTTAGCTCATTATTATCCAGAGCTTAGCACCATTTTGAATGTAACCTTGAATCCATATGGAAATGCCGAAGTAAGCATATTTTTAATTCGGAAATTTTTGATTTTGCTTTCTAAATTGAGCATGCACATTGCACAATGTTGAAAAAAATTACAATTAAAATAGAAAAATTGTTAAAATTTCTAGTGCGATGTTGTTGTCTAAGGCCAAACCGCATCTGCATGCATTCTGCATCTCTTAGGGTGGCTAGCCATTATTTCCAGTTCGAGGGTGGGATATTTTTTGAGTTCTCTTTTGCTTGGGTGTGTGTTTTGCTGATAACCGTAAAAATAATAACTGATAGTGACTGGATAATTTAACCAAAATTAAAAAAAAAACTGCATTATTTGTATAATAATTTTTTATTTGCTTTCAGAGAAAGAAAGTAAACGGCCACTGGGAATTTAATTGCCAACATGGTGTCAATGAATGCAAAATGGCTAAAATTATAGCCTGCAGTCTGCAAGATTTAGACCAACGCCTTCAAGTAGAGTTAGTAGGCTGTTTTACAAACTTAACATATGCCGAACAGGTAAAATCGTCTCTAATTAAAAACAACTACTTCAATTTTGTTCCTAAATTTTTAGTGTATTGCCAATGTACAGTTGAATTATGCCGATATTCTTAGCTGTGCAAACGGTGATATGGGTGATGAACTGCTTGCTAAATATGGAGAAGAAACTGATGCTCTTGTTCCCCCACATACTTTTGTTCCATATCTGGTTTTCAATGGCGTATACAATGAAGACCTTCAAACTAAAGCTCTAGCTGACTTCGTCAAAACCGTTTGCTCACTTGTTAACACAAAACACAAACCTTCTGCTTGTTTAAAAGATGATGATGGTTTGATAACTTTGTCGTTTAACAAAAGATAATTTTTGAGGTCCAACTGCTAAGTGGCCGATCCGGCTAATATAGTAAATAATTTTGAAAAAAATCTATTTTTTGATGCAATTATATACAATTGTAGATAAATAAAATAAAACTCCTAAATAAATTCTCAATAATATGAAATATTTTTTATTTTTTATAAAGTTAGATTTATAAAAGTCCTATGGCACAACAAGGAATTTGAAGATTAGCATATGTTTTTGCCTCAACAAATAGGATAACAACGTCTCGCCGCTCAAGCGGTGCGAGAGTGTCCGAGAAGTTTTGGGCTCAAGAATTTATTTAATAAAAAAACAATTAGCAATGTATACGACAATGTATGCTCATTCACGTGCCTGAGACGTCTACTTCTACGCGTTCCGTGTCCTTGTGTAATGTACTGTAGGTGTAATAATTAATGTGTTTCTTTGGCTTTTTCCTGCTTACCTAACCTGTCTTGTAAACTTTGCGTGTATGACGCAGCCGTATTTACGGTAATGACGTCGACACAAATATCAGGATTTACCACAGAGTATGTGAATGTTTACCGGAAAGCTAAGCCAAGAAATTCTGTACAATCCGTGATTTAAACCCAGAATTTCCGCTCTATACTCAACCAACGATCACCTCACTCCACTGTTGTAGCTGAAAAAATTTATAGCAATTTAAATTACAGTTGTAGCACAAAGGATCGTCCATCAAGAACTCCCGCAATTTTTTTCGACTTTTTTTTATCTTTTCTCTCCTTTTTGTCACGGTTGGTCCCCTTACCTTATTTTTTTAAAATCTAACTTGATGATAGCTATTTATTAATTTAAGATTTAAAAAGTATGTGGCACATAAACACATGAGGGGGGCTAACGGCTAACTAAACATGAACGTCTAAAATTTTGTAGGCAATTTTTGCAGTAAAAATTGATACATACAAAGTGCCTATTTTATTAGTACCAATTATTACAAAATTTTTTATGTGATTACCATGGACTTAGAAGGATTATGACCCGCAACTCCCTACCTGAAAGCTTAAAATTTGCCAGCTTTTTATATGTCGAGAGTCCCAATTATTTTGTCTTTTTGAGCTACTAGAGGGCAGCAAGAGCAACGCACACAGCGAATAGCATACAAGAACAGTTTATTAGCTGTAAGAATAAAGTTAGCCCCGCCTACTTCGAACGAATAGGAACGGAACGTGTAAACGGTATGAGGTACGACTGAAATTGCATCGCATGCAGTCACTGGCCCCTGCTTCGTCAAACATGTGAATTTAATTTAAACTTTTAAATTGATTTATTGATGGAGGATCCTAACCGGACGTAGTGGCGTTGTCAAAATTGCTTTTGCCGGTCGCTACACAGCGCTCTGAACCATTTTGATTACCGCTGTACCTATCCAACTTAGAAAAAGTGCTACTAAGAAGGGGGTACAGTTCTCTGTTTTTTTGTCAAATTTAAGCCAAAAATTAACTATACGATGGCGTAGGTCCTATTAAAGGTGCTCCGTCGGTCTCCACTCTCCACGCGTAAGAATAAATTTGGGTATACAGACAGAAGACACAACAAGTCACTAGAGTCGCTTTTCGAACAAAAATTGCAAATTTTAAAATCAAGTATTAGCTAAACTATTTGATATGCTGCATTCTAAAAACGCTTAATTTGAATGTTAGCCTATCAAATTAGGCCACCATGTTTGAAAACCATGGTGGGTAATACCGATTATCTGACTTATTTTTAAAGATAAGAACAGCGACATCAAAAAAGCCGTAAATAACCATATAAATTTTCAACATTAGAACAGAGTAGCACTGAGGACCAGACCGCTTCGCTGAATAATGTGTACGGTAATTCAAGATTAGCTTTAACAAAATTGTATTTGCGACAAGATGTGTCTGGTTGAAACGGTGCATTGATTCCGCAACCAGCATCGATATTGAAAGATAAGGGTGGATGATGTGTATCCTCCTCGATCCCCGTGAAAGTCTGTTGTACATTAAAATAATTTATATCCGAAATAATTAAATCCAGCATACGCTCATTAGCATTAAAAACTGTGTTAAACTGAGACATGGCAGTTGTAAACTGAAAATTCCTTAGCAGTGTCGCTCTTCTATTACTAATCAAGGTAGAAGCAGTTCTAATTCTAGGTGACGAAGGTACACTTTAGTTATGAGTAACACTTTAGTTATGAGATTTGAACCCATAAAACGTAGTTTTTTACAAACAATATACCATTTATAGAAAGAGTTCGGTACATTTATATGTTTTTTTTTTCCTTCTAATCTCATAGGTAAAGGGCGGATTTATATGCAGTAACAGACCCGTCTAACGGCAACACCTCTTAAGCAATTGGTTAAGCAAAGTCTATTACACAGGTCATCAAAATCAAAAAAAAATTTTGGTGCCGAGATATTGTTAGTTGTTTTGTGTTAGGGTTGCATTGGCAACACTAAAAATATTTTTTATTTTTTCCCTACGTGTCATTTTGGATCTACCCTCAGTTTTAAATATTGGCTGTAATCAGTTCTTGCGTTTGCACAATTTGCTTTCTTATCGATACATTTCTAAAAATAAAATGATTTTATATCATGTCTTCATCGCGAAGAAGTTGTCTCAATGATCCAAATGTGTTTTGTTACATTTGTGGTGAATACACAGTTAAAAAAAAATCTATTTATCTAATTACACAGTTAAAAAGTTCAGAAAACCTATAACAGATTTTATAAAAAGTACTTATTTTTCTTACTTTAAGTCGGAAATTGTGGATGAATACAAGCCGTGGATACCCCAAATTGTTTGTAAAATGTGCCGTGAACACTTGAGACAGTGGATCAATGGTTAAAGAAGTCGTATGAGGTTTGGAGTGCCCATGCAATGGAAAGACTTGGATTTGGCTAGAATACTCTGACCACATTCAGAGAAAGTATTTGTTCCAACAGTTTCTTCTATTCGTGAACCATCATTTGAAGAAAGTGAATAGCGCCAGTGCTTTCAAAGGAATACCGTCTACATCAGGTTCCCCCTCCCCACCCCACCTATGGACACGTCCTTGTAAACACCAATGGAGTATTTGTGTTGATCTAAAGCAAAACTTGACCAATTCCCAGACAATCTTGGATCCTACAGCAAAGAACAAGGGGAGCGGTTTCACCAGGACTTAAAAATTATGGAAAAAAGGTACCAAGGCCGATGAGATCAACATTATGATGGCTGATTATTGCTGGGGGATGCAACGTGATAGTCCCACTACACCTCATTCACAAAAGTCGAGAAAAAGAAAGATTTTATATACATAATAATGTAATTAATGTTGTTTTTTTTTTCTATTAATGTAATCAGTATACTAGTAAAACTAGTGTTGACCAGTGTTATCAATATAACACTCTTATTAGGGCTAATAATCGATTTTTATTGTGATTAATATTAGTCTATACCTTAAGACCTGTCGGTTATCGCATATAAATCCGCCTTTTACTCATAGGTCTAGCTCAGTCATGTCAAACTCGTTTACCACCAAGAGTTTATTTATTTTTCAACGTTTATCATAAACCAAATCTGCAAAATTTGTTTGAGCTGGTGGGCGCGGGCCGCAGAGAACTTGTTGGCGGGCCACGTGTTTGACATGCCTGGTCTAGCTTAAAAATGGGTTTGTTCATTTGTCTTGCACTAACTTGAATTGTACACGTTTATAAGTCGTCACTATACAACTTTGTGCAGTATTATTTTGCACTAACTTGTTCGGTTCAAGTTAGTGCAAGTAAACGAACAGAGCTAATGGTAACCTATTATTATGATGGTATTATCAGTTTTACAATTTTAATCTAAAAACTTTTCAAACCACATTTCATTTAAGGCATAAAGATCACTCGATAGAGGTTAAAGAGGCAATTAATAATTAGAGATGAAAGCGGGACGGGACGGGATATCCCGCGGAATATTTTTGGTCCCCTCGAGAGATGTTTTCCCCTTTTATTTCATAATTTAACTTATCGCATATCTTTTCTACATACATTTACTCTAAGCAACATGCGTTATCAAAAAAATTAATTCGGGCTGCATCGTATAAAATAAATTAAATGCGGAACTGCGGAATTCCGTCCCACCCGGGACTGAGTTGACAGACTAAATATTTAAAATATCTCGCGGGAAAAAAATATCTAGCGGGATATCCCCCGTCCCGTCCTGTCTCGCATTCATCTTTAATTAATATTATCCACGGCTGCCCCCTCTCTATAGACGTTGCACCCTACTAAAATATATTACAAAGTTATATAGATCAATAATTACTTAGTATATTTTCATAAATTTTTAAGTACATTCAGATATTTTTAACTGAACTAGACTATTGGAGTTCTACAAGTTAAAGAAATTGACTTCAGTGTTTGCTATGCAATTCCAGCCATGGTATAAATTTAGAAATTCTTGTGTACCAGTCCGGTCTTCCATCTGCACACGGATTGTAGTTAGCTGCTGCGATTGCAATTACAAGATTTGTTGATACCATCACTAATGGGCCACCTGGATCACCCTTAAACAAAAACGGTTGAAATTAAATGGCACTTATATTGTAGAAAAAAACTGTCTTACTCTGCAAAATCCTTTTCCTACTCCATCATTCGCGCAAACGATACTATCCGGAAGCTTGGGACTGCTGGATTGTTTACATACTTCATTAGTGATTGTTGTTACATTTACTTTTTTAAGATTGTTTGATATATCAGTAGTATTGTTCTAAACAAATATAATAATTATTATAGCTGCCTTATTAGAACATTAAAAAGCAGTGACGGCATTAGACTGTGCCAGAGAAACTCTTTAAAAAAATTTTATACAAAGACACACGAAGTCACAATGACAATTGTGCCGCAAAAGGTAATGCTTAAACTGAAAATTTTTAGCAATTTAATACAAATAATTAATAAAATATTTTTATAAGAGACATTTAGTTGACTTCATAATAATTAGAATGTCAACCTGTTGTTAAGAAAATTTATCTTCCTAACTAACAAAAGGTCCATTTTCAAACCCCTTGAAGTGACCCATCATTTGCTATTGCTATTACAATGTCAACTATATCTTTAGGAGACCAATAACTTACATTGATATAACCCCAACCAGAAACCGTTCCAGTAGTACCATTGCTGATATTAGTTGGTAGTAAAATGGCAGGTTGAATATTTATATTTAATTTAAGACAATGCTTTAATTTAATTAGTGCAATATCATTATTTACAATACTGGGGTCGTAATCTTCAGGAATCACAATTTTTTCAACACCAATTCTCACACCACCAGTGTTTAATTTAGTAGTTCCTGCTAATACAGAAAACACTGTTATATTTGGTCTAAAACAAATATTTCAAAATTTATAAGTATTAAAATTTGCTTTAATTTAATTACGGTGATTTTGCGCAACTTGCCGTTGTAACAACCCAGCGATGTTTGAGAATGATGCCTGAACAAAAATTTTTTCATTATACTGAAGAGATACTTGATAAGGTATTTCATTGTCTTCTGCATCAACTCCTCCTGCTATAAAGTTGCTTGTATGGGCATCTAAAATTAATCTTAAAAGATTAAAAAATACGTTTAATACTTTGAAAGGTTGCAAAATAACCAGTAGCGACTAGTGAAAGAGAGCTCGGGAGCATCGCCCCCCCGAGTATTTAATCCCTCTATAAATATAAAATAATTGTTTAAAAATTTGTCTAAATTGAAGTAATATGAATTTGTTCTTTCGTAGACAAATTTCTACGGATTATTATTCTCCTATAAAAATATTGTTTATAGACTTTTTTTGGAAGAATTTGCAATGGACTTTTTCCCCTCATATTTACTAGCCGCATCTGGCAATAACCAATCAAATTTAACTATTAGAAATCAAATCAGTAAAAAAAAATATAGAAAAAGAATAGAGAAGAAGAATATAGAAACAGCATTAATTGCAAACAAGAAACAAATAATATACAACATTGCATTCACTTTGTGTAACTAACAGTAGAAAAGCATTTTTGAGGTGGTGTGCTTATATGTACGGAGGGCATATTAACATTCCTTACGAGGGGCATTTTTTTGAGGGCCCATTTAATTTAATCAACAGATGGCGCCTAGTTAAATATTTTTATAAAATAAGAAGAATTTGCTATATTTAAAATATAGCAAATTCGTTGAGATAATACCATTCTATAAACAATATTCTTGATCTTAAGCTATTTTGAGTTCGTATTGAGTATATCAAAACACACTCACTTACAAAAAAAGATAATTAAACTTTAATTACGAATTGTGTTTTTATAAATAAATATTACGAACTCAAAATAGGTTAAGATCAAGAATATTGTTTATAGAATAGTATTATCTCAACGAATTTGCTATATTTTAAATATAGCAAATTCCTCTTATTTTATAAAAATATTTAAGTAGGCGCCATCTGTTGATTAATTTAAAAGGGCCCTGAAAAAAATGCCCCTCTTACACTCTCTCGCAACCGTGGTCAAAAACTTGTTTTGATTGGCTGAAAAGTACCATGCGCCGTAGGTACGTGTCTTCACTTAGCATTTTTATTTTGAATTTTTGTTTGACATTTCAGTTATCACATAAGCACATATGACATAACCTCATTTTTTTCAAATGCGTCTGCTCTTTTGTAATTTTATCATTACATTGTTAACTATATATTTTATTAATTAATTACCACTAGTTAAAAACTTATCAAGTATAGTATTAAAGTGATATTTTTAAAAATATTACATTCTTTCTCCCATGGTATACCTACTAAAATTTCAACCGCAAGTATTTAATCGTTTAGTTATAATATAACTAAAATTAATCATATTAATCAATAAATTCATATTATGAATTCCTTATTATCAGAAAACTTACGATCTTTTAAAGTGGCTTTAGAATATTCTTAAGGTGGCAGATCAATAGGGGCTGAACTTGTGTCTGGTTCTATTCAAAAACGAATAATTGTAGGAAGTTGAAATTTTCAGAATATACGTAAAATATAAATTTACTTTACATAAGCTATTTTCTATTTTAAAACAATTAATATAAAAATCTTTTTTTTTTTAATTTTTATAAAATAAATTTTTGTTGTAAATATAAAATAGCTTATGTTATGTAAAACCATCTTTTATGTATATTCTGAAAATTTAAACTTTCTACGGTTATTCGTTTTTGAGATGAACTTGACACTAGAATTGAAGCAATATACATGAAATTTCAAATTTTAACCAATCAGAAGTAAAGGATCGATTAATATCAATAAAATACACCAATAAAATATCATTAAGCAACTAGTGACATCTGTTGAATATTATTATCTACTCCTATTGATCTAGGACCTTAAATAACTAGGGCAAGTTTTTGACGCCAAATGCAACATCTACTGAATAATATGGAAGTTTTAATCCCAACAAAAGCGCAACTTTTCACATTACCTAATTTATAAAAATAGTTAGTTACATATCTAATACATATAAAAAATATAAAATAAAAATTCCTAATATTCCTGTTATTTCCAAAATCAAATGTGGATTTATAACAAAATTTTCCAAATATTGTTGTTTGAACCGCAGCCATTACGAAGTTATTAGCCAATAGTTGAAAAACAAGTCCAATTTTTAGTTGAAATTGGTGGCAAACGTATCGGCATCAAAAAATTTGTAAATTCGTTAAGGCACAAATGATATTCAATCGTTTGACACCAAATTCAATTCAAAATTCTACTTGAAAGCGTTAGTATATCTCCCCCAAATATTTTGTAAATAAGTCTGTTGAAGCTCAAAAAAAAATTTAGAACTCTTAGGTTGCCCTCCAACTATACTCAAACATTTGACATCAATTTTACACAAAAATTCACTTTGAGATGGGATAAAAATAAACTTGTTTACTTATCGTTATTATAAAAATATTTTCCTAATACCTATAAAAAATATAAAATAAAAATTCCTAATATTTTTGTTATTTCCAAAATCAAATGTGGATTTAACCCCCTTCCTCCCGTTACAAAGTTTTTGCAAATTACTCCGCGAAAATTGAGGCTCAAACGAAAATATTGAAAAGCTATTGATGTTCAAACATTTAACACAAATTTTTCTAGAAAATTCGATTTGTACTACAAGTACATGTTAATTTTAATTGTTAATTCAATGTTAATTTGACGTCAGGACGACAATAAATAAGTAAAAAAAACTTAAAATTTATAAAACATATTTATTAAGACATACTGTAGCAAGACAAGAAGTCATTGAAAAGAATAATTGCTCCATTGATTCAATTCAATCACTTAAATGTGTGTGGCTTTATGAAATTCTCAACATATTTTATAAAAATTTCGGAATTTGACCATCCGCTAACTGCAAGCACGAGAGTGTCCCAAAGTACAAGCCTTCTGGTACAAGTACAGCACTACTTATTATTATTGACATAACCTACTATAACATATAGTATAACCGTCCAAACGTAAAAGTTAAAATTCAACACTATGAGAAAATAGTTAGCCTTATATGTCCATTAAGTAATACCGTATGCAACAAAACCATTGTAAATAAAATTTACCTGGTAAAGATGTGGAAGTTAAGCGATTAAATAATACATCATCTACCTTAAAACGCAAAACGTTCAACAACAAACACATAATCGGGCATTTATAATTTATTTTATGGTGAAATGACTTCTATCCGTTAGATGGATAACCTCTTAAAACGAAAAGCGATACAATTGAATATTAGTATTAAAAACTCAATGTCTCAAAGTACAAGCTGTCCCAAAGTACAAGGATCTCCCCTACTATATAAGCACTTAAAAATTTATTGAAAAACACCTGTAATTACTTTTTTTTCACTTTTGAAATTTAAAAAAGAGTTTGTTCCAGGAATTTCTCCTTTTAAGGTTTAAAAATTAATATCAAATCAGTGAAGTTTATGATACTGACCCCCTGCTGATATGTAAATGGCAGCAATTGCAAAAAAGAAACAAAGTTTTAACATGGTTTTAACGTCGCATACCGTATAACGAAGGGTTTAAAACGATCTGCTTATATACAAGGTATTATGAATTATTTAAAATAAATAGCAAGTTAATGTTAATATAATAAATTCATGATTATTTATATAATACATATATGAAGTAAATTATTTATTTAAAGTAATTCATAGTATAATTTTCAAAGTTAAAGGCTTAAAATATTTTACATATACTTCAATTTTATATACAGCTATAATTATTTTTGGAACTTCTTGTATAAGTATTTCATACTAGGTACTTATCTACTAAAATGTATTCGCATAATAATTATGTTGAAACAGGGATTCTCAAACTGTGTTCTCCAAGAGCAGGACTATTTTGTATTTTATTTCAGGTAGAATCAGAGATTTTAAACTCTTACCTCGATGAATAACTGGAGGATCGAAGATGTAGCTGAAAATAAATTTTGCCATTTGGAAAGAGACAAAATAACCTTGATATTAGGATATTTTAATTTAATTATTTAAATAAATACATTTTCGGTTACCCAATTAAGTATTTTTTAATTAAAGTTTTTAATTTAAATAAAAAAATTATTAAAAGACCACTTTAATAGTTACTCTAGCAAAATTGTAAAGTTAGAATATTTCCTTGTTTACAATTTACAAATAACAGCTAGTTTCATCAATTGATGTATAGGGGATAATGGTAACGTTCATTTAAGTTATAGTTTAAACAGTGGCGGATTTACCACTTATGAGGCTCCAGGAGCAATTCAATTTTGAAGCCCCTTTTACAATAGTTGCATTACTCATTTACATTACATTTACAGTAATGGTTTTTAACTTCCGGCTTCCTAACACAGAAGGGGGGCCGTTAGCGCCGCAGGCAATTTTTTTTTTAAAAACTACCTAATTTATATTGGAATATTTCACCTGAGATCTTGTTTTAATACTTAAACTACATTATGGAACTTTTCATAAAATTAGTTCCATCAAATTTTCACTTATTTAACTAAAACTTTCTGATAAACTTTTGAAAGTGGTTTTTTTAAGTATTTTATCAAATTAACATTGATAATTCTTGTACCAATAAGTTTCAATTTTTATAATTAATACAACCTAAACGTCAGCAAACCTTAACATACGTATATCCAAGCAGTCTCACTTTTTTAATAATTAAATAAATTTTTTTTTATTTTGAGAGCTGAATTTTGAGGCCCCCTTGATTTATAAGATCTGAGGCGCCTATTTGGAAATCCGCCACTAACAAGAAATTTAAAAAAATTTTGAATTCCACCACTGACTTTCAATAATACTGTAGGTACCATAGAATATGGATCACTACAATGTATGTACTATGTACTTATTAACAGCTTTTCATACAAAAAAATAATTAAATAAAATAATTTTATTTTGAGAACTGCATTTTTAGGCCCTTTGGATTTCGGAGGCCCGAAGCGCGCGCTTCCTGCGCCTAATGGGAAATCCGCCACTGAGTTTAAAATAACTGAATTGAATGCAAAACTAATATTGACATCATTAAATGGTAAGTGCAGGGAATAGAACCAGAAACTTTTTTTACCTATCCCGTACTAGCAAAAGTTTAAGAAGCTCTGCTAAATTCTGAATAAGAACAAAAATTTGTGTATAACCTAATCTAAAACGTATAATAGATTGTTTTAATGAATATTATCGTGGTATACCAAGTGTCGATAACAACCGCATAAATCAGTAAGTCGCGCTTCCAGCACAAAGCATTATACTTTTAAAATCTATATAATTATCTTATTTACGAGTTATATAGGTATAGTCATATAAGGTACCTTATCTTAATGTTAAAAAAACAGGAAACGATTTTACTTCCTTAGACTGCGATTATAAGTATTTCCAAAAATTCCATTAACCGCCGAACTTAGCAACAATTTTCTCTTATAATAATATAATTTATTATAAATTAGTATTACTCTCTCTATCGTAGTTATTAACTACTAATAAGCTGTTAACAGCTAACAAAATAAATTTATTTTATTTAAATTTTGCTTTAGTAAGGGGGGGGGGAGAGACCACCGGATACTAAGATCTGTCACATCTTTCCTACAAAATTGGTAATTTTTGTCCTTTCCCCTGCTAGACAGAGCTCGTTTTACATTATTTTCTATATTACAAAATTACAATGTTAAATCATTTTAATGAAACTCCATTGCAGTAAAAACTGAAATAAAAGTAAATTTTTATTTAAGTAGGTACTAATGGAAAATTGTATTTGAATTTATAACTTGTACTTATTTTTTAATTTGTACTCTTCTAATCGCTTTTTGTTATTTTTAAATAAGTATTATTTGGGAAAAACTCTTTTTAAAAACGATCAGACAACACAATCTTTGTTTATCCGATTAATTCTGACTCTTAAAGTGAATTTTTTTTAAACCAATTTCAATGTAAGCACCAGAATTATAATAAAACACCTTAATAAAATAACAAAATGTTGACGAATTTAATTAGATAATATGAAAATGGACAATTTTCTGCTAATTAACTTTTACCTTCAAACTAACAGTTTCTTTTTATCAATTGTAATTTGTTACTCTAACATATTTCAATTGATAATTTATCGTATTCTTTGCATCTACAAAGGAGTAAATTAAAATAAATGTAATTATTCAAATGAAATTCAAAAATATTTAAAGAAAGAAATGTATTTCTTTCTTTGCAGGTTATAACAAAAAACTCTATATGCTACCTACTTAGTTTCAACTTGCACGAATGTCGTAAAATGAATAAAATGACTACTTTTCTTCTCTATTATAAAAGTGGACAATTTAATCCAAAATCACCTCTTTCTGCTTCTCGACTATTGCAAATTATTCCTTCATATTCAAATAGGTCCACTGTCCTGTCCGTCACTCACCACTACTTTTTCCCACCTTCTTGACCGCGTTCCAATTCCGCGTCGAAAGAACTGCTCATCTTTAAGGCAATCCACTAATCGAATCCAATTTTTTACTTCTTCATAAGAGCGGAAATGAGCCATCAATAGAAAAAAATTGTAGTCCAAAACAGCAACGTATTGAGAGTTCGGCGGATGGGATAAAACATTCCATTTCAGCGTTTCCAAGTATATGTACCAATGCAAGAATAAGTAAAAACTCTGGAGGACAAATTTAAACCATGGGATGCCACCACACTGAAGATCGTATCTGAGGCTGAAATGCAAGGACGTGCCCAACCAACTTTTTTCAAGAGAAAAAAATCCCAAATTTGAAAATTTTTCACTGAATTAGTTCAAAATTGCCACCTTTTTGTAAGTTTTGCTTTTTTGTAAATTTAAACATAAAAAAATGCCCAACTGGCCAACTTTTGGGTATTTTTGCCAACTTTTTGCTAAATTTCTAAAACATTGGGGAGGGGGGAGCTTCCCCCATCACCCCATAGGCACGTTCCTGCTGAAATGCCTTACACAGAGATTGTTAAAAGTTTAAATACAATTGCATTGTACTTTTTTTATGCTTGAATGGTTTTAGCGGTGCTTTCTGCGGTTTGGGTTATATCGGTCTAGGTTAGGTCACCAAAATATGATCGAGCTGATTCCATAAGAAAGCTATGAAGCTCTTACGCCGCAATGACTATGGCGTATCAACTGATGATTGACTACTCTGCACGAGATTTTCTATCGGAGGTGTTTCAAACGATATTCGTTTCCTGCAGGATGCACACACATACAAATTTGAAGAACAATTCCATTTTTCAGCTAAACGTTTAGAAAGTTTTCTTGTATTTTTAAACTTTTGGTGAACTGGTAAATTAAATGGATTGCAGCATCGATCACCGAAAGGAGCCATAATAGATCAATAAAAATGATAAAACTTTTTACCAAACGTAACTCACTACGTAATAATTTAAATTGTTATCAAATATTGCTACAACTAGGTGGAAAGCCCGTCCACGGACGGGTAGCTAGCCGTAGCTAGGTTTAAGCGGTTTAAACGGTATTATTTATATAAACGGTATTTAAGCGGTATTAATTTTAAAAAAAATCAGGTAGATCTCTCTTTTAACGTTCTTCATTAAAAAGAGTAAATTCTTAATACTGACAATTTTAATTGTTGAACGTCTTCACGTTTAAAAATGATGAAGATGATATAGCTGACTCAACCACGGACGGAGGATTAGATGAAAATCCATTCATCCTTGATAAGTGAGAAAGCTTTTCTCCCCCATAAAAGAAGTTTTCAATAGAAGTTTACTTTTTTAACGCTTGAAGAATAACCGTCCAGATTTCTAAATAATTCTTTAATAAGAAAGCCAATTATAGCTAATTCTTTAATAAAGGAGCGAGAAAGCTCGACTTTAGCCCCTCCAGCGTTGAAAAATTAAACTTTTTTTATAAAATGTTTTAACTCTAAAGGTCTTTAACGTCAGTATTCTTGCTCTCTATAAAATAAAACTGATTTGGCATAGTATGGACAATTTAATTACTACCCCAATCTAGAAAAACGGATAAAACGGATAAAATATTTTATTAACATCTTTAAAATATAACCCTTTAATTGTGCGGTATTAAAAATTTACATCAAATAGTTTGATGACAAAGTTTTATTTGGTGTTTAATGAAACTTTGAGGCGCAAAAGGAGCTAAGGGGTTTATCTAAAACAATGAGATGAAATGAAGTTTTATGTAGTTTAAAATTTGTTTCTAAAAAATCTTTCTCTGACCAGGAGGATATCTTTAAAACTATAAACAATCAAAAACCTGAGGATCTCGGGTTAATGGAAAGACATTAATAATAATTCTTGGACAAGGAGAAAAAATATTTTTTGCAGTGGTCAAAAACGTTATAAGACTACCATTATTCGGTTTCGTGTAACAAAAATTGTAGTTTTCATAAAACAAAAGGTCAAAGGTCATCCTTGCACAAGTATCCTGTTTGCCACATGCGCTTTTCATTTATATTATCACTATGGCTCTGTTATATTTAGAAAAGAACAGAATATAGAAGCTAAAGCGGGCGTGGTCTTACTTATAAACAAACAATTTGAACACTAAATTCTTATTTAGGGGAAATGCTACCGTACACTAAAGGCCATAAAGTCATACTATTTCGGCACTCGGATTGTGACAAGCCGGATTTAATTCACATATAAAAGATACGAAGGCAGAGGAGCTTTTTCTAGCAAAGTAGGATCTATGCAATTTCCACTAGTGATTCCCCTCAGCCGTCCCACATTGAGCCAAAAACTCCTCTCAAAATGAAAAAGTTGAAATAAAATTTTTAATACTATCGAATATAATTTTTTGTTAAAATTTGACTAAAAATGGACGGAATCGGGAAAGTTTTGTCTCAACATGGGACGACTGAGTGGGATCACTAGTGGAATTTACATGCGTCCGAGGGGTATATCACGTGGGAAGTTTGGTGTACAGCATTGTGGAAGTCTTGGGTAGTCCCGGGAAGTCTTGGGTAGTCCTGGGAAGTCCGAGGTAGTTTCGGGAAGTCCGAGGTAGTCCCGGGAAGTCTGAGGTAGTCTCGGGAAGTCTGAGGTAGTTTTGGGAAGTCTGAGGAAGTCCGGGGAAGTTTGGGTAGTCCCGGGAAGTTCGAGGTAGTCCCGGGAAGTCCGAGGTAGTCTCGGGAAGTCTCAGGTAGTCCTGGGAAGTCTCAGGTAGTCCCGGGAAGTTTGAAGTAGTTCAGGGAAGTTCCAACTGTTTCTTTTCTTAATTATGTTGTTTATTATCAGAATTAAGAAATTTTTATTTATTTCTGAATGTTATCCTTGTCTTTACTATCGATTGCAATCGGCTGCAAGTCAATTGTAATGTTGTAGATATATGTAGCTCTCGATATAACAGTAGATAGTGAACTAGAGATAAATGCGGAACGGAATATTCCGCGAGATATTTTTTAGAAAAGAGAAAACGTGACAGTTCTTTTGACGCCATTTGTGAGAAGAAAGATAGCACTCGTACATTGGATCCATCGATCTTTAGATCACCATCTAGTGTAATAATAGATCGTTGGTAATAATAGAGATAACCGGAATGCATTTTAACATTCCTTACACTCTCTAGCAACCGGGGTTAAAAACTTGTTCTGATTGCCTGAAAAGAATCCTGCCCATTAGGTACTTGTCAACACTTAGTATTTTCATCATTTTTATATTTAATTTTCATCAGCCATTAGTTTGTGTATGTTCCCCCGCTGAAACCGCAAACCGCAAATTGCTTTTCCGTCGACAAGACGCGGGATAAATTTTGCCGCCGCCCTCAGCGGCAGGCGGGAACGTAATGTGTCATGTGCATTACACTGCTGGCGGGTTTCAAGCATGCCGCTAGTTTTACGTTTTTGCGGTTTTCCGCTTAATATGTCATTAGTCATTACACTAATATGTCATGAGCCTAAAGGATATTGACTAAGCCTTTTCCGCCCTTGTGACTAAAGCCCGTACAACACGATGCATAATTTTACAGAAAATTTACATGTAAATTTTCATAAAAATATTATGCACCGTTGCATACAGCAAATTTACCAGAAAATCTTGTGCTAAATTTTCATATAAATTTTCATAAAATAGTTGTAAATTTGGAGGTAAAAGTGCGCAGTAGACGTTTTCCCGTCCAGAGTTTGGAGTACTAGTGTTGCCAATTTTTAATATTGGAAGTTGTTCAACGGTAAAAAGCTACCATTTAGCGCCTATCAGAAATTTTAGTTTAATTAAAATATATTATTTGACACAAAATGTGATAATTTGTAAAAATTACCCAAAAAACCATTTTTTGTAAAAATTGCCTGAAGTCCGGCACTGATTTATACTAAAAAACTTTGTAAATTTCAAAGTTGGCAACACTGTTTTGTTTAAAAAAATAATTAGAACAAGTTGTAAATTTGGAGGATAATGTGCGCGGTAGATTTTTGGCAAAAATTGCCGAAAGTCCGGCACTGACTGACACTGATGAAAAATTTTTTGGAAACAGTTGGCAACGTTTTTTCCAAGTGTTTGCTACTGATTACTACTAAATGACTTCAAAAATTGTAGAGTTGGCAATACTGGTTGTACAAAGTTGTAAATGTGCGCGTCAGACATTTCTTGTAAAAATTGCCTAAAGTCTGGCACTGATTTCTACTAAAAAACTTCGTAAATTTTAAAGTTGGCAACGCTGTTTTGTATTAAAAAAATTTAGAGCAAGTTGTAAATTTGGAAGAAAATGTGCGCGGTAGACTTTCGGCAACAATTGCCGAAAGTCCGGCACTGATCAACACCGATAAAAATTTTTTTGAAAAGAGTATGGCAACGCTTTTTCCAAGTGTTTTTATTCAGAAATTTCTTTGCTTGTGGTAACCGTGTTCCAATCCAATAACAAAAAATAAAAAAATATTCATGGCCTGAAAACGAACTTTTTAGCAGATTTAAATAATTTGTTAATACGCAAGCGCGCATGCTAAATTTATTTTAAAAAATTGCAACGTTGCATACAGAAAATTATTTTAGCTGCATAAAATTATGGCAAATTTACATGAAAATTTACATGTAAATTTTCTGTAAAATTATGCATCGTGTCATACGGGCTTAAACGTGGTATTTTGAAAACCTCTTTCTACCTCCTAAACGGGTCACGTAGTATGGGTACGTTTTCTTACCGTTGGTGGCGTCACCATCAGTAGCAACCGAGTCAGTATCAGTGTTGTCAGATTGGGCGATTTATCGCAAATTGGGCGACTTTTGTAGATAATTTGCGCTTCAATTTTTTCAAAAAGCGCAAACCGCAATTTGGGCGATTTTTGAAAAATGAAGTTACGGTTTATTGCGATAAATAATAGACATTGAGATCTAATTTTAGTGAATTGCCATTAGATTTTACACCTAAAGGAAAATTGAGTGACATAGGGTGCGTTCCACTTAGACCCACGACGAGCATGGTCGATCGTCAGTCCGATCAAATAACAGGGTTTGATCTTTAGTCTAATCAAAGAACCCATGGTCGCCCATGGGCTTAAGTGGAACGCACTGATAGGGAGCAGCGGCAAAGCTCCCTCCTTCCACGAAAAAAATTTATAATAAAAGTTTGCTTTTTTAACGCTAGAGACTCTACCGTCGAGCTTTACCGCTAATTCTCCAATAAAAAAGCAAGTAAGTTTGACGTTAGCACCTCTAGCGTTGAAAAGTGAACTTTTATCTAAAAACTTTTAACTCTAGACTAGAGAACGCTTACGTCAGTTTTCTCGCTCCCCATCATGAGCGTCCATTGGGGGGGGGGGGGGCAAAAGGGTCAGCTGCCCCACCCGGCTCTTGGCTGCTTAATTTTTTTTTAGACATTTAATATTTCGTCAGCTCAAGTTTTTAAAATTTTCTAAAACTTGCGGTTTTAAATGATTAAATTCTTTTATAATAATTTTTTTTTTGATTTTGCCTCCCTACTAAATATTCAGTACAGGCAAATTTTTTGTTGCAATATTTCAAGAGATAGTTTGCACAATTAGCCTAAGGCTATCAACTGGCCAAGTGATGACGTCATTAATTGTGCAAACATTGGTTTGAATCCATTGAACCCCCCCTTTCCCTATAGAATAAGTAATTCCAAAGAATTGTAATTATTAAAAAAGAAATATTATCATTATTATTATTGTGCTCACCATGCTACCCCCCCCCCCCCAATATCAGCAATGTTTAGTTACAAATCTTCTTGAAAGAAATAAAAATAATAGCTTATTTTTATATCAACAATCTATGTTGTAAAAATTTTGAACTTTGAAATTTTAAAAATCAAGTTATTAATAAATTTCGATTTTATTTTGGATTTTTGACATTGAATTTAAATTTTGGCGCCACGTTTTGAGGTTTTGGGCGTTTTTTTAGTTAAAAGTTGGCGCCACAAATTTCTAAAATCTGACAACACTGGTCAGTATAGCATTACGTCGCATTACGTTGACAACATTACATTCAACATCAGTGTTGTCAGATTTTTTGGGCAAATTTTGGCAATCAAATTTGGGCAAATTAGGCGACTTTTGTAGATAATTTGCGTTTAAATTTTTTCAAAATCCACAAACTTCAAATTGGGCGATTTCTGAAAAATGAAGTTCGGGTTTATTGCAATAAATAATTGAGAATCTAGGCGAATCTAGATCAATCTAGACATTGAGATCTACTTTTACTAAATTGCCACTAGATTTTACACCTCAAGGAAAATTGAGTAACATAGAGAGCGGCAAAGCTCCCTTCTCCCAAGAAAAAAATTTATAATAAAAGTTTACTTTTTTAACGCTACAGGCTCTACTGTCGAACTTTCTTGCTGATTCTCTAATAAGAAAGCAAGAAAGTTTGACGCACCTCTAGCGTTAAAAAAGTTTTATCAAAACTTTTATCAAAAAGATTTTAATTCTAGAGATTGCTATTATCTCAATCTAGACAATTACTAAATATTCAGTAAAGGCCTTGCAGTAAAGGCAAGTTTTTGGTGTCAATATAATATGAAAAGATAGTTTACACAATTGGCCAAAAATTATCGACTGGCCAAGTGATGACGTCATTAATTGTGCAAACATTGGTTTGGATCCATTCAAATGCCCCCCCTCATAGCATAAGTAATTCCAAAGTTAAAATAAAATAGTATAATAAAAATAATAAAATATTATTATTATCGTGTTTACCCCCCCCCCCGCCACCGCTATGAGCAATGTTTAGTTACGGATCTTTTTAAAGAAAATAGTAGCTCATTTTCATACCAACAATCTATGTTATAAAAATTTTGAACTTTGAAATTATGAAATTTTCAAAATTTTGAAAATTAAATTTCAATTTTATTTTGGATTTTTGACATTGAATTTAAATTTTGGCGCTACGTTTTACGGTTTTAGGCGTTTTTTCAGTTAAAAGTTGGCGCCACAGATTTCTAAAATCTGACTGTTCAACAGCAGTTTGAATTATTTCGTGTGTTTATGTTGGAATCTGAACAAAATCGGTGATGATGAGTAGGAGGCTTCCCCTCATGGGCGTCCATAAGATTATTTTCAGCGCGGAGCAAAATAAAAAAAAAATTATTATAAAAGAATTTTAATGATTTAAAACCGAAAGTTTAGAAAATTTTAAAAACTTGGGCTGGTAAAATATTAAATGTCTAAAAAAATTAAGCAGCTGAGAGCCAGAGGAGGCTGCCAACCCTTTTGCCCTCCCCTAATAGACGCCCATGGTTCCCCTTGTTAGTTAAAATTGGCAAAACAAATTTTAATTATTGAACAATAAATTTATGATCTTTGTTATTTAATACGTACAGAATTGTAAGTCAATTAAGGTGCTACAGAATGAAAATTCAGTTTAATAGAGCCGGGTAGTCTGGGGAAGTCTGAGGAAGTCCGAGGAAGTCTGGGTAGTCCAAGGAAGTCTGGGTAGTCTGAGGAAGTCTGAAGAAGTCTGGGTAGTCCGAGGAAGTTTTGGGTAGTCCCAGGAAGTCTGAGGAAGTCTTGGGAGGTCTGAAGAACTTCGAGGAAGTCTCGGGTAGTCCTAGGAAGTCTGAGGAAGTCCGAGGAAGTTTGGGTAGTCTGGGGAAGTTTGAAGTCTGGTGTACACAATTTATGCCCGTGATTTACCCCTCGCATGCGTCCGGGAAAAGAAATTAAAAGTTACGCTTCTACAATTTTTGTTTAAGGTGGGAGACTGTGACAAATCAGATACGTGGGTCTGTTTCTTAGGTCGTAAAATTGTTTTAAAGTTGGTAAACTTTTTTGGTTGGTTTCTTATTAAATCACCGATTTATGATATAGCCCAGTCAAATAAGCATTTGACCTCGAAATGAAAGCAAATAAGCTGAAAATTTGCATAAACCTTTATTATGTAATTCTATAAGTTGTCTCAAAAGTCTCATAAAATCTCGTGTCCGAGTCACAAGATATTGAAGGTCAAAGGTCACAAAAATCTTTTTTTGAAAATAATATTTACAGATATTATTCATAAATAAGACATCCGTTTAATAATATTTAGTTAATTCATATCAATAATCTGATATTACAATGAAACAGTTTAAATACATTTTTATTATACCTATTTTTATTTACCAACATTTATCGTAAATTTATTATAATACAAGTTTAAATGTAAGGGAGATTATTTCCTGTTATTTGCAATATTAATAGCAAGCATGCAGCTTAATATTCTTCTTGTTTGTCATCGTCATCCTCTTCTGGTCGCTCAACTTGAATATCCAATTTATTGTTATCTTCCTCATTATCTGTTATATGCGGCTCTAAAGCTTCAAGGACATCCAGTACATACTCAATTTCTTCATCAAAATCATTTGGATATGATAAAGCATTGATGCATACTTGTCCATTGCAAAGACCACAAACTGAGAAACATTGCAACCCTACTTTTGTTCATCCACAACTGGAATCACAGCTTTTCCTCTTTCAGGCAATTGCAAAATATCACATTCAGCAGTTCTTCTGTTGCTAGTGGTAATATTGTCGTTGTAAGGTTTCATTTTGCAATACCCATCCTCATTCTTGGGGTTCTAAATCATTTCCTATCCAAGTTTGGATCTGGTAGTAGACACGATTAATGTGCTGTCGAGCTGCTGCACTTGTAGTTGGAAGATATGATAACTGCACCAATTTTTTCAGTCTTGTTGATTTGATGAATTGCGTATATCAAAAATTGTCAATACTATATTCTGCTTGTGGAGCATTATATATTGCTAAAAAGGTACGTACTCTATTTTCAAACAATGTTTCTGGAGGGCAGCGTTCTTGCTAAAATAGTTCAGCTGACTTACATAATAAAGGTTTACGCAAAATTTTCAGCTTATTTGTTTTCATTCTGAGGTTTACCTCTTTTTTCTGCTTATTTGACTGGGCTAATAATTTTGTAGTATTTTTGTGTAATTCTTTTAAATAAATTTTGTTTTTTTGTACGAAAGTTTTATTTATGGTATATATTTTATCGGACAATTCCACGGAAAATTGTTAATTTCAGCTACTTTAGTAGGAAATTGGTGAACCAAGTTCAGCCACATTTGTGAATTAAGGTAAGAGATCCTGTATTTTCAATAATTTTGATCCTGATTTATGCAGAAATAGCTATTTTAAGCCTGCTCGTCTTATTACTGTAGTTTAGACCAACGTACACAAAAGTTGCACATAAACTTTGTAATCGTGCGTTTGAATGGCTTCTACTTTTGCCTCCAGGACGTAGAAGCGTCGCAGGTGATTTGATCTTTGTTAATATGTACCTACAGTTTGATTGGATTTCGGACAAAGAAGCATGAAAATACCGGAAAAATTAAAAAAATGTTTCAGGATTGTAGATGGGTTGAGGTTTTACCATTTCTTTGTTAGACAAGATTTCCAATCTTTTATGCGATAAGGGACTTTGTGTGATGTGATAGACAAGCAATCATAAATTAAAAATACATAATCATAAAATCGTATTATTTCATTTGCTTAAGTGTTCATATAATTACATAATTTACTCTTTAATTTTATATATGCAATTTAGTCAATTTTTAATATGGTGATATTCATTTATAAAATATTACCTATTATAAACTGAACATCCTTATCATTATTATTATTACATGGAATATTAATTTACTAATTAGTTAAAAATAACTTTCTCTGAATTTCCATTTATTTGTTTATACAAATAGTAAAATATTTATAAACTTTTTTGCTTTTATCATAATTTTTACATAAACTACGTCATAAATTAGACCACCAATCTGCAAGTTGTTTAGTTTCATGCAAAATTGTGTTATGGTTACACGAAACTTAAGCAATAAAAAAATGCAATAAGGTGGTAAAATCAGAAATGAAAAAAATATAAATTCACGATAGAGAACGTAGAGTCAAGTCATATAGGAAGTAAATAGTAAATTTCATCAAAAATTCTTCTCACGCTATTTGTTTTCTTGCGTATTCTCTAGTTTTTAATAACCCTACCCTTCCATAAAAAAAATTTTTTTGGAGCTGTATGTCACCTAGATCTTGAATTTTGGTATCTGTCAAAAGTTTTGGTGTTTTTTGGAAATTCTAACTTTAATCATAAATATTTATTAAATTGCCTTAGAGATAAGGCATGCTTAATTTATTCAATCCTGTCATTATTGATAGACAACGAATACGTCGACTTGAATACACTTCAAGTAGCTGTAAAATTTGTAGAGCGGTGTCATCGGTGCCCTTAAAAACTAAAATAAGTTTTATCACGTCATTTAGTATTGAAAAGTGGTTTAGACAACTTCATAATGAGAGTTTGCTTTATTGTGTTGCTCATACAATTTTTGTATCTAAAAGATACAATTCAAGTAAGTAATCAGTTTTTTTACATTAAAACATTTCGTAATTATGTACTACTAATTTAAATTATTTTTATTAATTAGGTGTTGATAATATTTTTAAATTAATTTTCTGTCTTACTATCACTTTTTTAGTCGTTTAAAATTTGAATTTTTGAAAACTTCTAAAGTGTTTTTTTTACATTAAATCATAATGCGGCTAATTAGTAATTACTAAGATTTTATGAAAGCAGGCAATAAAGTTTGAAATGTAATAGTGTACCATTAAAAACAATTAAATTAATTAGCAATATTTACTAACAAATCGTTAATTATTTACGGATTGTATATTTGAAAATTGATTGACCAAAATTGGAAATTAAATTAAATTTAGCGATACAAAGTATTCTTAGGGTATAGTGGGGTAGGTTAGGACACGGGGCACATGCAAAAAAAACTTTGAAAAGTTTCATTGTACCAAAATATCTAAAAAATTATACAAATATTAGTTATGAAAAATTAACCAAACTTAACAAATTAATATGAGATTTAAATTGAAAATATGAATATATCGCAGAATGACAATTGCAATTTTTTTTAAAAGTGACATTAGTAACATTGACATTTAAAGGTTCAAATTTCATAAATTATCTATTTATTGTTCAACATTTTCGAGAACCGATAAGGAAATACTAAACTTGTAAATGATAAGAACGTAGTTATTGTAATCATCCTATTATTATTTTATTTTGCAAGCAACAAATATAACACTTCTAAAAACTAATATTAAAATTTTGATTTCCCATATTTAGGCACCAAACGATCAACTGAAGGTATCGATATACTACGAATCATTATGCCCGGACAGTATAAGATTTATCAACAGACAACTCTACCCTGCTTATGAAAAAATAGGATCACATCTCTTGATCGATTTTGTACCATACGGAAAAGCAATTGTAGGTATTTGTTGTTTTTAAATTTTGCACAATTTTAAACAAAAAGACATTTTCACTCTAGCATGAGAAAGTCAACGGAGTCTGGAAATTTGAATGCCAACACGGTCCAAACGAATGCTGGGGAAATAAAGCCCAAGCATGTGGATTAGCAAAAAGCAATATCCAATGCAAAGATGTCAATTTTGTTGATTGCGTGATGAGTCAATCGAATCCAGCAAGCAACAACGCCATCGAAAAGGTAACCGTTTTTGACTTGTTTTGATTTTTTATCTTTTATCGTTTTTTGTTTCTTTTAGTGCGCTTCAAACTTGGACGTACCTAGCCAAACTATACTGGATTGTGCTAACAGTGCAGAAGGAGATGAACTGCTCGCCAAATATGGCGACCAAACACATGCAGTAGATCCGATTATTACCTTCGTACCTACTATAGTTTTTAATGATAAGTACGATTCAGACCTCCAAGGTCAAGCCTTACGCAACTTTTTGGACACCGCTTGCAGCCTTTTTGAAAACCCACCAAGCGGTTGCTAATACTTTTAGTTCCTTTTTGGTTTTCTAAACTTTTTTAAATTGTTCACTTTAATTATTGTTAAATACTGTTGAGTATTATTTATATGTTAGGTATTATAACAATTAAAAAAAAATGTTTAGTTATTAGAAAAAATTTTCCAAAACGTCTCCCTTAGGTCGGAAACAAATCTAAGTACAATTTTTTTCCCTACAGTTTCAAAAATTTGTTTATGGTATTTTATTTAATTTTTATTATAAATTTGCCTTTTTAATATTTTAAATACGAGGTATTATTAGGTCATGAGAAAGCTATTATAATAAAAAAAATTGTCGTTCTTTGTGTAAAATCATAGTACGTATTCATTATGAATAATTAACTGCAATTAAGTATAATTACTTTATTCCTCTTCGAATTATATAACAAATTTTCTGAACAACAGGAATTTTCACACGCATACCTGCGGTTGTTATTCAGGGTTCAATACGGTTATAATAGGAAAAATATTTTTAACAAACTGTTATAAGAAACTTGTAACTTTTTTATTCGTTTAATAAATATTGATTTGAAGATAAAATTAATTTTTTTAATGCATTTTTTGTTGATTACATAAGTACCTATCAATTTTTAAGATAAAAATACCACTCTTCTCACTTCTCATACTTACTTCGTAAATATATACTTTTAATTATCAATATTAATTTAATAAAAAACAAAAATAAAAATTTTTTTTAATTATTTTTATAATTTTAGTTAATAAAAATTTAACAATAAAATTGTTATAATTTTGCAATGCAAGTATTTTATTATATTAGGTATTATTGCATAATTTAAAGGTCAAAGTAATACAACGAACGAAGTTCCTGATGGTAATACAACAATAGAAAAGCTCTTAAAAAGATTTATTTTTCTTTTTATCGGTTTTTCCCCTATTCTATCGTAGTATTACCATGTACTTATTGGGATCTAACGTTAAGATTGCAGCGCTACGGTGGCGGAAATTTAACTAATCCTGAAGACATCGAAGGATTTTACAGAACTAGTTAGAGTACTAAATTTTAAATTTTTTTGTTATAAAGTTGAATATTACATATAATTACTATAAATAAGACTAGAATACAAAGTTAAAAATAGAAATTATGTCTCTAGCTGAAGTTCTAAATTTTCCGCTAGACGGCGTTTTCTTTATCTGCATAGAGAGATTTTCAATAGGGACAATCAAACTTTGACAGTGTGTAGCGGCCATGTGCGTGAAGCTATAGTTGTCAAATTTGGAGATTATAATAATTAATATTTAGCAAATCATTATTGAAAGTTACAGTGTTGCACAGCGCTTGAAAATCATTAAACATTACTAAAATTCGAGCAAAATGTCAAAAAAATGGCATTGGGTATGTCGATTTTTAAGACATCAATCGTCTGCGGTTTATTTGCAAAAATCCGTGATTTCAAGTAGTCTCACAAGAAAAAGACTAATGGCTTATCTCGGTAACGTTTTAGAAAATCAAGATAACCACGGCGTCGACTTTGTCGTGCAGGAGATCCATTGTTGCTCTGCTATCTGGCACTTATCGTCGTCTTGTTAGAACCACATGTCGCCAAGATCCATGTGTTCCAATTTAGGCTACAAACAACTTACTTATCTTTGACCTGTACCTCTAGCCAATGGCAGATGTTTGTTCAAGTTTAATAATTTTCACGGGTTATTTAACACTGTAACTTTCAACGATGATTTGCTATCAATTACTGTAACTTCTAAATTTGACAGCTGTAGCTTCAATGAGAGGTGAGCTATGTGAACGGGCCAAAGACCGGACTCTAGGTCATACGTCCTAGGTTTGATCCCCAACCCAGCTACAAAATTTACCCGACTTCATTATGACCCTCTCCTCTCGGAAGACAATGGAAACCGCCGAGAGTAACCTGTCAAGAGAACCATTATGGTCACAATGCTTCTGTCAAGAAGCAAAACGATGAGAAATAAGCTTCACCAACATGGCAACTATACACTGTCAAAGTTCGATCTCTGTTATTGAAAAACCCTATGCTTGGTTTTATGCACACCATTCATTTATCTATCAAAAATTTACCAAAAAAGTGGACAAATACGTAACTAAGAGCCTTGTGAAGGTGATGCAAGCTACCTATGTATTTTAAGAAGCAAAATAAGCTAGAGGGCTTAGCTACCCCCGAAAATAGGAAAAACAATTAAAGATTGAGATAAAATTAAGTATCATGTGGTTTTTTTATGCTGGGGGGTATTCCATACCCCCCAGACCCCCCGGTTTCTTTACATTTTAGGGAATCTAGAGGTCTTACCATGTTATCTTAAAATTAAGTATTGTGTAGTTTATGATCTTAAAAAAATCTTGCCTTAACCTGGAAGGTATTGTTAAATGTAAGCAATAGGAAAAGTGAAGAGTCTGTAAGTAAAAAAAGATATTCTTTCAAGAATTAAATTTGCGTCTATCAATTTTGAAAATTCATCTACTTCTTCATGTTGGGGGCTATTCTATACCTCTAGACGTCCCCCGGTTTCACATTAGTTTCTTCACATTTTAACGGATTCAGCGGCCTTAGTAATCTTAAAAAACAGAAAAAAACACCCAAAAAATTGATATGAAATGAAGTACCTGGAGACAGGGGCGATCCTAGCAAGGTTTTCAGGTGGTGTGAAATCTCATTTAGATACTAAACTGATAACATACAATTTTTTACATTAATTTTTTGAAGATCCTACATGTAGTATGTGTGGGGAGGAGGAAGAAACTCCATACCATCTGCTATGTGTATGTCCAGCTCTTGCCGCCGTAAGGCATGAACACCTAGGGAGTCGTTACCCGACTACCGAGGAGATAAGAAATTCACCCATCAATAATGTACTCAACCTTGTTGAGGACTTGAACTTGTTGGGGTAAAACTAGGAACGCGGGGTACAATGGGCCAAGAGCCTAAGTGCAAGTGGGAGTAACTTTTACAGACCACACCCGTTCAGAAATAATAATAATAATAATACATTAATTTTAACTCAAAGCTCCCAAAGATTAGTAGGTACTATAAAAACGTCAGGGTCAGCTTTTTCTCGATATTTTTTGTTGCTCATTTCACTATATTAACAGGGCCTCGGAAAATTATTTTATCTATTGTTGTAGGGTTAACGGGCAATCACTTCGAAATATCATCATAATTAGTATTTTGAATAGGTGACGGTGATGATATGCCTGGAATACATACCTTCTGCTTTAATATTTTGAATTACAGATGACATTCTAGAAATAGCTAAATCTTTTTGTGCATGCTGCTCTTCATCTTTATAGGCTTCGTCTGAAGAACCTTATTAAAGAGGTTTTCTTCCGTCGCGTTTTGAATTAGTTCTGATAATGACGGTTCAGATGACTTCTCAACTCTCAAAAATTTTTTCATCAATTTTGCAGTCTCTTCAGTTTTGCCTTGCCTTTTTTGTTTTCTTTTTCAGCTTTGTGCGCTTAAAAGAGAACCGGTAATAAAACCTAAAACGTGCAGAAGAAGAAGAAGCTTTGTGCACCAGATAGTGCAGGTACGGACATTGTTACTAAAACATCTACTAAATAGAACAACCTGTTAGGATTTGAAGCCTATTTTGGACATCGCTCGGTGCGATCACACCGCTCGCACCGCCTTAAGGCCGCCACTGCCTGGAGAGTAGATACGTTTAAAAGTAAACAATCGGAAAACCGGTGAATTCTCACGTAAATGTCGTAAATGGGATTAAAAAAGCAAGAAGCCAAAAGTCACTTTGAATGTTAATTTGTTTTGGCTTAACGATATTTTTAATATTGTATAGGATGAGCCATAAAAGATTTCCTATCTCAAAACGTTCACTGCGTTTGAACGATATGTCCGAGCGGGGTGCGGATGGTAGGGGTTAGTAGCTTGGTTAATGGAAATTCAGTCAATTTACTAAATAAAAATATATTTAAATTAAAATAAACAAACTGTAACTTTTGATGAATGAAAGGTTTTTTGATGGTTTGCTTTCGGATTTTCTGCTGCTTAATAGCTCAAATTTTGTTTATTTACGTGTCTATTAACATGAAAATGGGCTTCGTCCGAAAGGAAAATATTATTTAAACTCTGAAAGTTCTCAAACTTTGCTTTGACAAAAACACGGCGTAAATTATCGTCATTTGGCTTTAGTTCTTGCACTAGTTGAATTAAACATGAGTATAATTTAAGATCTTTTTTTAAGTGCGCTGCAAAGATGATCATGTTATGGCTATCTGAGCTGATCTTTTCCGAATTAAAATTCGGGTTTTCTTTGTACAGAAGATCTAACTTTGTTAACTGCTTCCTAAGTTTTCATTGACCTTAGACGTCCTTGTAAATTTTGATTTAATGTTAAACCTGTACCCTCCAACTTTCTAACCCAAGAGAAAATCGAACTTTTCTGCGACATTGATTTAAGTAATATAATCCATATTCAAAACGAAATAAATGCCGAACAACAATGAATAAATTGCTATTTTTGTAAAAATGTTTTACACAAAATGAACGCTACTCACACGTAAAGCGCTCCATGGTGAAAACAAGCTCTCAATATTCAGGCGCCTTTTGTCTTTGGTACGGCTATTAAAAAGGAGCAAAATTTTTGGTCATTATTTTTAGAATAAATCACATCATAATTCCAGGTGTTTTTTCAGTTGAGTCGGCCTGCAGAGCTCGAAAACGTTGTATTTTCCACCAATACAAACCCACATCATAATAGAACCTCCACCATCATATGGAAAACACTGAACTAACGTCGTTCTCAGAAGGCCATTTTATCTAAGCATTGTCCTATTGTCCCCTTAATTCTACATTTTCTTTTTTTTAGAGCAATTAACTTTGCTACCTCTTGATTTTTGTAACACTTTCAGGGTTGCAAAACTTTTTTGGCACTTGCAGTTCACTCGTAATTTGACGGTTACATTGATGGTCAGCAACTACCAAAAAATGAATTTCAATTGGAAGTTTTTTTGCTTTTGCACAGAAAAAAATGTGTACTTAAAAGTAGAACAATTTGTGCCTAGATTGTCTACAGGTACAAATTGTATAAAAATTTAGCACAATTTGTGCTATAAAATAGTACAATTGCGCTCGAGATGACTGAATTTGACTAAAATTAAGTACAATTGTACCTAATTTTCACCCAATTTGTACTTGTAGACAATCTGGGCACAAATTGTTCTACTTTTAAGTACACTTTTTTTTCTGTGTGGCTTTTTTAATCTTTACACGATAAAACTTGAAAATAAGGGTACTTTACAGAAAGCGTAAAATAAGAATGTTATTTTCTCCTGAGAAACTAAAGAGGAACTAAACATCCGTTGCATTTATTAATAAATAAAGTGCAGCACCGTGATATAATAACAATAGAAAAATAATGGAATTGGGTTACATCCTGCAGGGAATTGCACCTAAAAGCGAAAGACAGTTTTCTCATATATACCATTATTTATGGAAAATTGCATGAAGAAGGAATAAAGTTTACGGGTAGACAAAAATTACAAAAGTTATTTGGTAAATAAACAAAAATACTGAGAAAACTAATGAAGCAGCTTGTAATTAGTTTTTGCGATGTACGAGTTTTCTTGATATGAGATTTAAATGCAATTAAATTTCACTCAATAATTAAATCAATGATAATTAGTTAGTGTTTCTTTTGGACAAAAAAAATGAATAACACAGGAATCCCTTGTGGTATATAATTTAAATATTATTTTCAAACAATAAAGCTGTCATTTGAAGGTTACAATAATATAATATATTTAATTGATAATAATCGATCGACAACATTTTAAAAAAAATTAAACAATAGAAAAATAAACTGGAGTTTCTTTTAGCCGGATCTAAAGGAGTTTTCAAGGTAAACAATTCAAATATTTGTATAATTTAAATCTTTATTAATAATAAATCAATACTTTGTATACATTACAAAATTTATCTTCATAAATAAGTTAACATAATGCAAGTTTTATTGCGCTTTCGTACCTGCAAAATGTTAATAACAAATTTGTTAAATTCGTAAACGAATCGATACAACTACACGACATCAAATGAATAAAGTGTGCAGAAAATCTTCTTCGTGCTAATAAGAACTAAAATTAAAATTTTTCAATTTCGAAAAGTTATAATTTAATTTATTTCTCCGTTACGTTACGGGAAATCGCCCAATATACTTCGATTATATTCTGATAGTGCGAATTTACGTTTTGATTGCTATATATTTATTTATCTAAAACTACATAATTTTGCATTTCCATTCGATTTTGCATGTGAAAACTTGGTTATTTACAGTTTCCGGAATGTGCAAAGTGATAAAAGATTAAAATTATATTGCCAGGTCGTAAAAACTACTAAAATTTTTAATTTTTTGAACAAAAATTAAAAAAAAAATTTATTTAAAAGAAAAAAATCATCAAATTTAGCTTTCGTGTTTCAGATATGTGCAATTTTAACTAATTAAGCCAATTTTTATTATATCAAAGTGTACCAGAATTAACAACACTTTTACTATTATGGTGCATTTCCATAAGCCCGTGCAATTTGGATAAGGAGAACTTTCTGTTCTGTGGAAGTGACGAGGTTTTGGTACAACCTTAATATGAAATATTAACAATTTCAATTATTTATTATCAAGCACATTGTTTAATGGAACCCTAGGCCAAATTATTAGGAAGTAATCGGAACGTGCGATGGAGGTAGCTTTTGGAAAATCTTCTCCATTGTAATTTCACTTAGTTCTTGATCTACTGGTGTGCGAGTGTCGTACAAGGATGGAGCTTGCATTATTATACCAGCGGTTCCACCTATACATGCAAATGTATATAGCCAAAGGAAAAATCTGTCCAAAACCATAGAAACAAATTTCCATTCTTCCACAACCTAAAATAAAAATAAATCGTTATTAATATAAACTTATTACTAAAAGAAGCAAAACTTTGTATGGGTAACTTTGTGTTCTCAACATTGTGGTTTATGCTTGCAAATGCTTTTCCTTTGTATATAGGTGCTTGTATTTAGATAATTAGTTTCGTTTTGCAACGATGCTTTACAATTTTAGTTCAATGCATTTTGGTTGTTTCTTTTTGCTGCAATTACAACTACCTATCTGATATTGGAAATTAAGTTTTGCTTGATTACTCCACAAGTAACTTCGATGCAGTCATAGAAGTTTTAATTGCATTCTAAAACAACTTGGTTGACATTAAATAAATTTGAAAATCTCTCGATCAGTATATAGCATTTTCATCTATACGAACCCTCAAAGAGGACGTTCACAATACGTAAATGGAAAAAGTCAAATAGAAACCGAAACAAAAAAGTCTTTTGAAGAAAATTGGTAAAAAAATGTTTGTACCTCGTTATCCTTATCTGCATCGCGAATATGTTGAGCAATAAACCTCACCCCTTGTAACGCCGATATAACACTGGCGGATAAATTCTTCGGTGTAATATTGGAAGTATCAGTCACTAAAAAATAATTTTTCAGTATGTTAAAAAAAGAGAACCGTTAACTTACTCGATGAATGCGCTTTCATTTTATTATCATCGTGATCGGGATTATGGAGCAGAAAACTAGGATTACTGGTAGTTATCTTAAAATCAGATGTGAAAGGTTCTCCCATACTCAGCCTAATAAAGTTAAATTGAAGCACATTTCTTATTATGACTTCGGTTAAAACTTACTGCATGTCCATGTCGTTGGAAGTGTAACCTCTTGGTGGTTGGTTATCGTCGTATTCGGGAAGAGCGTACGTTGTTCTTCTCATGATCAAAAGTCGTGGCATTAACTGCAAAAAGAGCTTGCGCATCCATGGAGACATTTTATGAGTCGAGGGCGATCTGCAATAATGAAATTAAAAATAATATTGATTGAGGTTTTAAGGTTATGGAAAACCGTAAAGTTTTTCGGTCGATTTTTGCGAGTAGGTACGTAAAAAGTGATTATCGATTAAATTATCTTAATAGCCAATTTAAGATTAGCGTATTCATTGGAACAAATTTAATTACCACTGCTGCTGATCGACTTTTCGGTGATTTCCATATTATCTATCTGTTGAATTTGAGCAAAACTAATTAAATGAACTTAGATTATGTATCTACCTACTCGAATTTTTATTTCATTGAATTAAATTTGTAATCTAAATTTTTGTACCTACAACCGATTTGGATAGGTCACGCCAGTGTTGCATAAATCAATCACAAAATCCATCCATTAAACCTGTTATTATAAACACATTTTGGAGCTTAATTTTATGATTGATTTGGAAGTTGTATTCAACACCGGCATCCTTTATACAGGAAATACCCGTACATAATTTCCTATTTTGATCTCGGTAACTTACCTGAAATGAACGTTAAGCACGCACACCGTTACCCATATAGATGACGTGACGATAATCATGGTAAACAAGAGATATTTGCCCAAAAGAGGAACAGCTAATGACGTAGGTGGAATAATTTCTGCTAATAACAAAAAAAATACCGTGAGCGATATCAAGATGGATACACACAATGTCACTTTTTCCCCCGAATCTGATGGTAAATAAAACACCAGGACAGTTAAAAATGTTATTCCCACGCAAGGTATTATTAAGTTTACTGTGTAGAAAAGCGTTTTTCTTCTCATCGTAATTTTGAAAGTAATATCTGAAAATAAAAAAAATGTAAAAATATGCCGAAATAAGGTTAAACACAGTTTATTAAGAATTTAGAATTCCGGTCACTCGTTAAGGTTGATGTTTTTGTTAATTGTGTAATTGAATCACATGGTCGCTAGCCTAATTTTTACAACTTTTAAAATTTTGGAAACGAGCGTTGACTATCATCATCATCAAGAAAAGTCTAGATGATTTTTCAAGATAGTTTTTTTTTGTATATTTTCCACACTGCCGGTTTGTACAATTTTTAATTGGTAAAAATTAGCGTTATAAAACCACACGTTAAGGTTTAGATAATCTCCTATGGCGCAAGTAGAGAAGACCGACTTAGCGATTTTTGCATTTCAACTTTAAAGCCGGTCTACCTTTGGATATTAATTAGGTCATTCTAAAAACACTGGCTTAATTTTAGTACAAAAATTATACTCGAGTTTACGTATCTTCAGGGCATTTTCGCATTATTTTCGCTGTTCTTACTAGGACATAAATAAAATAATACAAAACAATTCCTTTGTTTTCTAAAAACAATCTTCAGAATGTAATAACAAAATTCTTGAAAATTTGCGAAAAATCAAGAAAAATAAAACTTGCTTTATTAATTTCATTTTTATAATATAAGATAGGCAACTGAAAACTATTATGTACTAGAAATTTTTACTTCATACTTGATAATTTTGTTCGTATGCTACATTTCTTTTAAATTAGTTGCAAACTTATTAAGTTTGCATTTTATGCTTGAAACTTTAAATATTTAAGAAGTTTTCCTAGTCTTTTTCCAACTTGAAAAGCATTTTTAGATTGTAACCTAATGCTGCGTCCACACATCACCGAATGTTCGCTGGAAAATCCGACCAATCACGTTACTTTATTCACTCGCCTTCGTCTCATCTCGATTGCCAAACAAGAATTCCTTTCCCGAATATTCAACGATTCCAAAATATTTAAAAGGATCGTCAAAAAACCTAGAATTTGAGCGGCAAATGTTCGGCGATGTGTGGATGCAACATAACAAAAAGTAACTCGCACAAACTTTTACATACCCGAATAAGGTTCTACACAACAAGGATAATATTCCTCGTTTCTGGTTGCAGGAACTGCTAATAAATCCCATTCGACAGAAAGGTAAAACTCAGATAAATCGATTCCAACTTTTACAATGTTTGTTCCAGCCACCTGATCTACATGTTTCAGGTCGACCTAACAAAAAAGAAATAGGAATTAGTTTAGGGATTCACTTCATCATAATTTGTAGGTTTTATAAAAGAAACTTAAACGTTACTTTTTTATAATGCGTACGAACCACACGTAACACGTAATCCCGTGTCATAACAAAATTTAAGTTAGGGTTCCTGCGGGTTACCGATTTTCACTTTTTATAAAAAAGGGATAATCCACGACTTTTAGGTTATAAAAACCATAACATTTTGGTATGTTAACGCAAAAATTTTTTTAGTGTGATCTGATAATAACCTCTTTATTACCGCCGATGTTTCATTGTTACTTCTTTATTACTTTGTAGAACCGCGCAATATCAAATGAAATTATGTCTTCATTAGGGTTTAATGATATAATAAAAGAGAAATAGGTAATTAAATTTTAGTGCAATAATGTAATCGCGACATAAATTTTAATTTCCATTCGGTTATTGAAAACATAAATTTTATTTCAACTACCTGGAGGCCGTTGTAGGTCCACGATCCAAATTTCATAAGACAACTTTGTTCGTCAAAAGGAAAATACATAACGTTTATTTCACATGATGATTTATAAATCGACGGTGGTCTCCAAACTACTTCCCCAGTATACGATAATACAGCTTTCGTCATTAAAGTCACCTCGTAATTTCCATCGGCACTAAAATTATATTAACAAGTAATTTATAACGTTATTGTTAAATTTAATAATAGTAAATTAATTTTCGTGCATGCGCCCATAATTTTGATATAATATAAAATTGTAAAATACGGTGAGGATTAGGTGTATAGCAACTTGACGCGCTTGAATGGATTAAAAATTACCAAATGTATTGTATTAAACCATTCTTTAGAAAGATATTTAATTTCAAATGGAGTCATTCAAAAATATGACTGAAAACTTTTTTGGAATCTTGAAAAACCTGCAGGTTACAGTAACAAAAAGACGAGAAGCAACAAAACCACTTGTAATGGGAATAAAACTTAATCAATTTGCAATGTAAAACACATATATCTCTGTAAAGCCAGGCCAATCTATCTAACAAACTTAGTTAATTTGCGGAAGTAACTACAGCATTTCGATAGGTTGGATTTAGTGTGCTGATCATTTCAAGCACTTTTGCTTCTTTTGCTTTTAAGCAGAAGAAGTTTACTATCACACTGATAGTTTTATTTATAGGTATCATCATAGGAAAAACTTGCTGATGGAGCTTTGATGACTGAAACGAGAAACTAAAATCTGAATTTAATATTACATATTTAAATAAATCAGGTGATGATAGTACAACGAGTTGTTGGCGACGGAAGATGAAGTGAAATTTTTTTCCCAATGATCTGAATGACCTCATTGTTGATCGAGGCAAATATTAGTCGAAATAATCGTCAAGTTACATAGATCTGAGTTGTTTACATCAAATGTTCGGCGATGTGTGAATGCAGCATTATAGTTAATACCATGTAGCCTCCGTTAAATCACATCAATCGATTATTAAGTATATTTATGTACTGTTAGATTGAAACAAAAATTTCAATAACCAAAATCGTTAAACCTTTTAGCCACATGTGGCTAGTGGCTACTGCATTGGACACCACTAAATTAAACTAATCTAAACAACATCGATTTCAATTAAATTTGCTTAAACTAATTTGATATTTTCAAAACATGAAATATAATTTGTATTTAGTTTACTTACTTATTAAAAAGTACTATATCCGGAAGCCAGATATGTTCGGAAGGAACGTAAAGCTGTTCCACCCCTCCGTATTCTTCCGGATTCCATTTTAATTTATAGTCCGACCATTTCTAAAAATAAATATAAGAAAATATTTAAATAAAAATTATTTAAACGTTTTTCCAACAAAAGAAAGCATATTACTATATTACCCCGCAGGATATTTTGGTTTATTATGAATTCAGGATCATTTTTTATATTACAAAATGTAATTTGATTTAAACTTAAGGGCATTTTTTAAATAAAAAAAGTTACAATAAAAATTTTAATATAGTTCTAATATTTATTATAATCCTTAGAATATAATTTTATAAAACTAATTTAAATTATCCTACTTAATGAAATAATAATAATTCACAAAAAATATAAATTTTTATTTTTTCTAATACTGTAAAAACGTGCTCAAACCGAACATTACCAGATAGATTAAATTTATACGCTATGCTAATTAAAGACTTATGCAAACAAATGCAATTAATGGGGTTGACTAAGTTTTAAAGATAATAACTTTGTTGACTTACCCTGGGATAACTTTTTGCATAGTTTATTTATTTATTTATGATTTTTGTGTAACAATTGACACTAATAAAATTAATATTAATTTATTATTATCTGCATAATTGAACTACTGTAATATTGCACTTAGAATTCAATTTTCACATGATCCTGAGAATGATCATTACAAATCAGCAAAAGTTCTTGATTTTAAGTAAATGTGTATTTTAGCTCTCCTTGAACAAAAATATCTTGTAAAAGTGGTTCTTCGTTTCACTTAATTTTTGTGTGACATTTTTAATAATAAGTAAATGTCGTATCATATTTAATACAGACGAAATAGATAATTAAAAATCGTGATAGTATGAATACAAATTACAAAAAGGATATAGCCAATCGGAATTTTTAATTTAAAAATTGTAATAGGATACTTTGTCAAGCAAGGGCTGAGGATAATTAAAATCGAGATACCCATAATGTAAATCGATTTGTCTTTTTAAATTATTCAAATTTATCTTTATAAATAAATAAAATGAGTTCGACATTTAATTGAACGCTTTTAATTGCATTTCGATAATCCGGCTTTAGAGATTCATTTATAATACTTTAATCTATTACTTTTATTTCTATACACCTGTACATTGAGAATTTAATTTTAGTTTTAGAATCATTAATTACAGCTAATTTATACTAGAAATCAATTAAATCTCCAATTTATTATAACTTATTACAATCAATTTAAGTTAAATATTGAATTTAACATATTAAACGTTGTTTTATTTTTCCTGAATAACAAATAGCTCCATTTAATTACTCCGAGTTTAAATTAAGGGTTATTAATGTTTACCTAATTTTGATTTATTAAAAGCTCAATAAATTTGTCATATCGGAGCAAGAATGCTCGATAGGTTAATTACAACAACAGAAATTTAATTTTGTCGGCTAAATATAACAAAATCAGTCTTGGTATGAACAATTTTCAGATTATTTGATTTAATCCTTGTTGTTTGTTTATTATCAACTTAGTTTGAGTGCAAAAGTTTTCAAATACACTTAAGTTTAATGTATCAAAATGTTCATTAACTTGAAAATTAGAAGCTATCAATAGTTTAGCTTAAAAGAGTGAAATTGAATTTGGGAGGGAATTTTTCCCCAAGTTGGAAACATAACCTCACTTTTCTCGGTGTGATACATTTTACGTTTAATAACCTACTTGGGCTAATTTTCAGATATTTGCTATTTCAAAAAATATTTAAAAAATTCAGTTCTTACCTGTACGACCCACAAATTGGTAGTCATAATCTGATTTTTTAAATTCATCTCAATTAATTGAGAAAGCTTTAACCCCAGCCATACAGTCAAAGTTTCCGAATTATTACTCACAGGTCTAATTAGTCGATTGTAATTACTAAGTAAATCATCATACAAACGTTTCGTGTCGGGATTTGCTTCAACTTGTTTAACACCGGCTAAAAAAATTTTTATTGCAGTTTGAGCGGAAATACAACAATTAACATACCATAAGCACTACGAACTGTCAAAACAAACAAACAGATTATTAACAACAACTTAAATTTGAGAAAAATCATTTTGTTATTATTTGTTACGCCCACCCTTACATCATGCTGCCTCCATCTGGACCAACCCTTACTACGAGATAAATCAATGAATAAGCGCAGGCTCTGATCAAAATTATGGATTTTAAACCGTGAACATATTTTTCCAAAATAACAATCAAACTAAATTTTAATTAAGTTTAAATGACTATTGCAATCGCCGACTGAAAGTTTAAGTATGCAGAGTCAGTTAAGTAATTGAAGAAAAATGTGATTATCGAAAAGTTTTCGTAATCTTTAGTTAAACTAAAATTTTTCAGTGGTTAAATTTAATTAGATAAAATGTTATTTGCTTACCATTAACATATTAGAAGTATAATATCTAAAGTCGAATCAATATGAAACCTGAAAGTTTTAATTTACCCAAGAAAAATAACTTTTTTTGCTAAACAAATTTTAGTTCGATAGTTTTCAAACAGAAAATTGTTTACAAAATTTTTAAAACTGTCATTACTTTTGTTTCTCTGCTCACAATCCAATCGTGGATATTTTTCTAATTTTAATCTGTTTTATGTAAAGTGAGAAAGAACACAATTTTCTATATTTCCCGGAAGTTTTAGAATTGAGTAACCTATTCTAATGTAATCATAGAAAGCTGCAATAAAAGCCTCGTTTCTGTCGAGCAAGGTAAGTGGTACTTTGAAAATTTTCGATCATTACAAAATTATTTAAATGGAAATAAATACAGATTTCGGGCATTTTCTCATTAATTGGCAAGTAACTGTAAAAAAATTGTATAATTCGGTAAAAAAGAAATGAGTTTTGAGAGGTTTTAAAAATTCCAACTTAGTTGCATAAAGTATGCCATTTCATAACCTGTTACATAAATAGCTATTTTGAAATTGAACGACTGAGTTCCTACCTGGAATTCCTTGTACAACTTTTAATCAGAAATACATATTAGGTAGGATATTGTAGTATATAATGTAGGTAATGTCAAAGATCAAAGGACCGAAAGCAGGAAATTGCATCCATTGTCAAATTTTGTGCTTAATAGAGAGGAACTATAGGACAATTGATTTCAAATGCTACACTTACACCACTTCACCTCGCTGAGATTCTTAAATATTTTCAAATGGCTGTAGCTGTGTAATCTTTGTCTAAATCAATTCATTGAACTTTTAATAATAACAAACTTTATTAATCCAAAAATAACTATGTATGAAGATGTGAAGTCTACATGTTGATTATTATATTAAAACTCTCGCAAACTAAATACAAACTAATTTACCTTAATTATATTGTATAAAATTTCTGCAAATTAATCTCAAACTATTAATTAAACGCCAAATTTATAAACTATTTTAATATACGAAATGAAATTTAGGGGTAGTGTAGAGGGAACATCACGAAAGTATCTTGAAATTATTAGTTTAAGTAGTTTTATCTCGTATAATTCAATATTCCTGAAGTTTAAATTACAATGATAGAAAAATTATGGAAGATAAAGTATTAAACTTTCTGGCTTTTAAATTTTAATTAGTAATTAATCCCTTAATTAAAACAGGAGCTGTTTTAATAAATGTTTGCAAAAAGTTGAAACTCGGATGAGAATTTTTACAAAAAATTGTAGAAACAAGAATTTAGAAGCATTAAGTTCAGCCAATCCATTACACTTGAAAGTAATGCATTAAAGTATTAATGGTGGGTCTCAAAAACATTAAATAACGAAAATTTAATCTAAACTTAAATTTAACTAACCAATAGAAAATGTTTGTTAGCATTAGCAGACGACCTCTATTGGTTGATTAAAATTTAATTAACCTTCCTAAAATCAGGAACCAAATGACTGGTGACTACGCCGCAGACTTCCTGGGTAGTAGCTAATGTTTTACTTTCAACCCATGAATGAAAATTCGTAAGTTTAATATGTTCTTGGTTCGTTTTGCCCCTGATTCCCCTGATACTCTCTTGATTAGCACAGATGATTACCTAATTCTTCAAAACTAGTAAGTTTACAAACAAAATTATAAAAGTTAAAATGTGATAACTTTTCCTGGGTAAACTAAATAATAAAACTGCACACGAAATATTAATCGAGAAATATTATCTAGAGAGTCTCTTCAGAATGTAATTAAACAGCAATATGATCTGACACTACAGCAGTTTCAAAAGCCATTGTCTCGTGTTTGATTCCCCAGAGGGTTAAATTACCTTCCAAGTTGCTGTCCCTGTATGAACAAACTTATTTCAACTAGACTAGGAAATACACAAGTAGAGAAAACTACAACCCTTTGAGAGTAAAAGTTGAACAAATAAAAAGTAAAGTAAAATAAAATAACTCATTAGAAGAGTAAATTGAGGAGTTAAGAAGCGTAAACATTTTAGTGCGTGCAAGTGGCACCAAAATTTGCAAGTTAATAAATTTGAATCCAAACATATAAATGCTCTTTGCTTAGGTAACTAATTTTATTTTTGTAGTATATAAATGTATAAAACAGATTTATGTGTAATAAATTTGATTTTGTATTATGTGCAATTTCAAAACCAAGCGGCAACGTAAACTGTGCAAGTGAAAAAGCATAAATTAACATGAAAGATGAACTTCAAATAGAAACACGCAAACGGTAAGCAAGTTTGGGTCAGCATGGAATATTTCTTTATTAACTATGTATACGGTACGTGAATTTGATAAATAGACGACTTTGTAAACGGGAGATATTAATTTCCCTAGATGTTATCGCTTATTGGTCCCATGACGACGATGAGGACCGGTCTTTGTTAATTTCCCTCACCAACCATTTCTTTATCATAATTATAATTATCAAATTCCTTATGAAGATTTCTTAAATGATAATTAAAATTTAATATATTTTTTTTATTATGGTACCAAGAGGCTATCAGGAGTTCTAATTTTCTGATGAAGACATCACCAAGATGGTGAAAGAACAGTCGCGCCTTGTTTGTTAAAATTTTTATTACTTTACACTTTCCTTATTACTTTAGTATAGAATTGTGTATGCAACACAAATTGCTCCAAAAGTCTGCACCACTGCCTCGATGGCCTACCGAATTAATGTAGGCGACCAATTATTATGCTTGTGCGTTATCGGTTTTAGAGCTAATTAGACCATGGTCTTTTGCAAATTTTTTTGCAAGTAAAGTTTCAATTCAAAGAGTTGTTACTTTTTAACCCTTAGCACACCACCCTCAAGACCTCGCTCTTAAGACTACGCTGAAGCAAACTTACTTACTCCGCTGAAGCAAACTTACCACCAAAATGTAGATGGCTCTTTCCATCCCATAAATGTAAATCAAAACTGACACAGTGTTATGAAAATATAGGTAAACGATTTTCCACTTTTGATAGCAGTTTTCCAGTTTATCATGATCAATTCTGGATGATAGCTATTTAATAGTATGTGCAAGAGATTACAAAACTATCAGTTAAATTTGAAAGTAATAAAGTTTTAAACCACGCTAACTAGAAGAAATTATAACTTCACCTATTAATTGAACTTGTGAAGGTAAATAATTAATTCCGAATGAGTGCAGCTTCAGTTAGTTAACTTCCATTTGAAAAAATTAGCTGTCTTTAACATCTCATCTATTCTTAATAATAATATCGATCCATGTTACTCGTATTGAAACTGATACTCTACGTTGTATTAATTAATGGCATAAAAATGAAGTTACCATGGAAAATTAAAAAAAATTTTTATAAAAAGGCTGTTAATGTATTGAAAGAAAAGTATAGATACATTGTGATAAAATTTAATATTACAATATTTTACCCTTGTTTTACTAACGAATAATCTAATAAATATTGGAAAACTTTACCGCTTTCCATTAAATTAATACTCTCGATATATTCTGGTCTCAACAGTTTTCTTCGTGTAATATGAGAAAGCACTCCTTTAAATAACGCTTATAGTATGTTAACATTTTTTACTTTTCATTTTCAAAATTTATGTATATGTGTAATAGCGTGCAGTGTAAAATGTTACCTACTTAAATTTTAAAACTGAATAAACTATATAATCAAAAACGCCTAACATACAATTTTTTTTTATTGATTTTTTGTTAAGTACTTTTTAATAACGGAAAGTTTTAAAATTAGACTCTTTCTGGTTTATATTAATAGCAACCCAATCGTTCAATTTACTAAATGCTTTTCAGGCTAATGAACAACGGGTTTTTTTCGTTGTATAAAACATTCCTGTAAAATTTTAAATATTTAGTAATTTTATAAATAATTTTGGAAGTTTTACGTCAGTAATCGTTTATGCATACTATAACGTCACTTTTGTTAGTTACTACGTCGTTGAAAATCTTTGAACTTCAATAAGTGTATTTGTGCACCAATCGGTGCCGGTAACCATAAACAGTCAGGTTGCTTTCTTACCTTCTGATTATTGATAATAATATCTCTCAATGTCTCAATTCTCAATTGGAAACAGAACAAAACAAAAAAAGAAAAGTATTAGTTCTTTTGGACGCTTTGTTTCCTTGAGAAACTTTGTAAGAATCACTTGTTGCAGGTTTAATTTATAAGAAGTAATTCTGTTTCAGAAAATTATTAATTTAAGGAAATAAATGGAGTAGGTACCTTAGTTTACAAAATGAAAACATGTTTCGCATACAAACAAACACGTTTAGGAAGAATAATTAAATATTTATGAGTAGTAAGATACACAAAAGCGCAAGAAGTTTATGTTGCATACAAAGTACGTACATAAAACAAGAGCTTTAAAGTAATAAATTACTAAGCAAAAATGTTCATCTCAATTACCATCGCCTGGCCAGTCAGAAATACAAAATAGAAACCGCATGCAGAGAGCGGCGTGCCCACGAAATTAATGAGAGAGCTTATATTTTAATACGACGAAGCTTTCAATTAACATAATCCAAAGATAAACAGTTTACAAAAGTTTTATGGCAGCTTCGCGTTTGAACAACGCGAGCTGCATATTTGTATTAAATACGCGAATTGCTTTTTATCCGTAAATGCATAACTCAAAATATAACTTTTGCAAACATTCTACCCAAATAATTACACTACACCATTATTTCAAAAATTAATTTTGGTGTTTTAGCTGAATTATAACTTGATAGTATGCACACTTATAATTTCAGATTTTAATTTTTCTACGCTACCCCATAAGGTACAGATAAGATAGGATCTTATTAAGCTGCGCCTGACCTACACTTTACTGTGTGTGATTTAAGCGGCGTTTACATCAAAGTCGTTGTCTTGCCTTGCTTGGACAAAAACTAATCAGACTAAAGTTATTCTTTTAATCCTTTAATCTGATAGGTCCTTGCGAGCTTCTACCTAAGCAAGGCAAGACAAGAAAAATTGGCTGTTTACATCTACATGACATCAGTGCTTTTGTATAGCAAACATCGGTATACAAATTTATGTTTGAATCATGGAAATTTACTTAATTTACCATCAGTTTCAAATGCATAAACAATTCTTATTCTGTTGTTGCACGTGCAGTGTATTACTCAAAAGCTGATGCTACTTCTATCGTCAAAGTTTCACGTGCAAACTTCAGACCCATAGTTTTTTTTATATAAAAAAAGTTGTAAAACTGAAGATAAATAATTTGTAAACTTAAAAATTAATTTAAATTATACCTACTAAAAAGTTAATCTATTGATTAATGTAATTATACGGCACGATATAACTTGAAGAATAATAATTTGCAAACAAACAGCTCTAACGGATATTAATCAAGAAAGAGAACTTGCAAGTAATTTTCTTAGGCTTGGTTTTACAATGCAAATTTAGGCATGGTTTTAAGTTTAAGCCTCGAATTTGGTCAATAAGCAATGAGATTAAAACTAATTATACAAAAAGCTAGGCTGAACCGGGCAATGTGAAATAAACCTTTAATAATATTGAATTATTAAGTTTGTTATAATGTAAATTACTTGAGCATATAATACGCGGTATAAAATTTTAGATGTTTGAATTGCAAATGGAATCGTTTAATATTTTATTAATATCGGTAATTTAGGGGTAATCGCTTCGAACTTACACAACTATCGATTCAAATGGAATCATTTATTTTGAAAGCAATATTTACACATTTTTAGAGAAACCTGATTTGCTAAATTCTCTTCTATTTGCCGAACACATCTGCTTCAATACATGTATATCTAGTGATTACGTCATATGGTTTACTATTTCATTTAACCCAGTAAACAATAATAATTAGTTTTTACTCGGACATATAGCAAAAAAAAACCTTTTTCACAATAATATTAAAAGTTTTACATCGTCTTGAATGGGTTGTTCCTGTAAAATTAAGAAACCCTTCGAGATTCTTGAATTTTTTCTAGTGACTGGTATAAAATGGTAAGCGACTGGGGTCCGTTGACTTGGCCCCCCCAAGTTAAAATTTTTTCTCAAAAAGCTAGCTCCCAAATCCTTATAGCTAGCACCAGCTAGCACCCAAGTATGAAAGCTAGCACCGTTATAGTTTTTCTACAAATCGATATTGAAACCGTTGCACAGTGGGGTATGTGGCTTCCAAAAGTGGCAATAAATGAAATTCTATTTTATCGGATTTATAAATTGGATATATATTTTTGGGGCTCTTAGTAGTATCTAAGAAACACTTTGCATAATTATTTGCACATTTATTTACTTAAAAAATGAGTTTATTTGAAAAAATTTAATTTATCGGAAAAACACAGCAAGAGCTTTAAAGCTTCCAAATTTGGAAAGTATGTATGTAAATACGTCTCAAGTAAAACATGAATATAGCAAAGCTCAGCAAGAAAAATTTTTAAATTGCAATTATCATTATTATCTGAAAAAAAAACTAAATTTAAATTAAAAAAAAAAAAATAATTTGGTGTCAAACGTTAGAGTATCGTTAGAGCTTCCATTATTTTTGTTTGAGCCTTAAAGGTTTCGAAGTTATTCGAGAAAAACTAGTGGAAGAGCTGTAGACATGTTGTGTAATTTTCCTACTCATTTAAAATTTGTATGTGCAGTTGATGTCAATCGATAGAACTTTTATTTATTTAAAATATTTATTTATATATAAATTAGCTTTAGAGAGCAAAACTTTAAGTTAATTTTTTACAAAGTTATGGATAGTTGAAATTTTTGACTAAACTTCGAGCAACATGCCTTAAATCTTAAGTTTTTTAAAATCTCATATTCTAGATATACAGGGTACTGAATGAGTTAAGCAAACATAGGATATTAACGTGTAAAAACTTATTTTTGCAAATTCCTGCTTTCCTAATTATTTTTAAAAAAAATTGAAAAACACAAATATAATGTAGAAATAAAAACTACGAGTGATAACAGCATTAGATTTTATGTAGCTTTTACTTAAAAGGTCAAAAAATGCTTTTGAAATTGTTAAAATTTTTATTTATCAGACTGGCCATGTAATTTTCCAAGGTAATATTCCATTTTATGAAATTAAAATTTAATAAAGTGCAAAACTGTACAGGGGTGGCTCAATTTCGATCCTTTTTATAGAGAAATTGGTAACTATAGGAGATATCAAAAAATGAATGGCGCATCCTCGATTTCTTTTTTTGGGAAAATCTCAATGGCAAAAACCAGAATTTGCTATCTTTTTTTGTTTTCGAGTTATAGCCAAAAATTCGATAATTAGACTTCTATAAATGTCGATATCTTGGTTGTTTTTGAAGTTACCAAAAAAGTGTTAACACTTTCTTCAGACACTTTTTTAAGGGCAATAAAATGAGATAAAGAGATTTTAAATATCTAGGTTAGTTTCCGAGTTATAACATAAAGTTGTGTTTTTTAAATAGAAACCATAGTGGACTATGACATTTTTAAATGGCGTTTTTTATCTTCTTTTCAATGATGTATAACATGTGGGGTCTAATATTTTAGTTTCATCCCATTTTATTAAAAAATGTAATAAAAATAAAGAAGAATGAAAAATTTAATATAATAGTAATTGTTTCTAGTAGATAACAATAAAAAATATTCAATTCTTCACATCTTCAGAATTTGAAGTTCTTACTTTGAAATTAAAACTAACTTGGTAATTTCAAATTGCTAACTTCAAAATCACATATTCAGAATTTGAAGATCTTAATTTCAAATTATCAAATAACCTGGTAATTTCAAATTGCTAACTTCAAAATCACATCTTCAGAATTTAAAAATTTTAATTTCAAATTAACAACTAACTTGGTAATTTCAAATTGCTAACTTCAAAATCACATCTTCAGAATTTGAAGTTCTTACTTTGAAATTAATAACTAACTTGGTAATTTCAAATTGCTAACTTCTAAATCACATATTCAGAATTTGAAGATCTTAATTTCAAATTATCAACTAACCTGGTAATTTCAAATTGCTAACTTCAAAATCACATCTTCAGAATTTGAAAATTTTAATTTCAAATTAACAACTAACTTGGTAATTTCAAATTGCTAACTTCAAAATCACATCTTCAGAATTTGAAGTTCTTACTTTGAAATTAATAACTAACTTGGTAATTTCAAATTGCTAACTTCTAAATCACATATTCAGAATTTGAAGATCTTAATTTCAAATTATCAACTAACTTGGTAATTTCAAATTGCTAACTTCAAAATCACATCTTCAGAATTTGAAGTTCTTACTTTGAAATTAATAACTAACTTGGTAATTTCAAATTGCTAACTTCAAAATCACATATTCAGAATTTGAAGATCTTAATTTCAAATTATCAAATAACCTGGTAATTTCAAATTGCTAACTTCAAAATCACATCTTCAGAATTTAAAAATTTTAATTTCAAATTAACAACTAACTTGGTAATTTCAAATTGCTAACTTCAAAATCACATCTTCAGAATTTGAAGTTCTTACTTTGAAATTAATAACTAACTTGGTAATTTCAAATTGCTAACTTCTAAATCACATATTCAGAATTTGAAGATCTTAATTTCAAATTATCAACTAACCTGGTAATTTCAAATTGCTAACTTCAAAATCACATCTTCAGAATTTGAAAATTTTAATTTCAAATTAACAACTAACTTGGTAATTTCAAATTGCTAACTTCAAAATCACATCTTCAGAATTTGAAGTTCTTACTTTGAAATTAATAACTAACTTGGTAATTTCAAATTGCTAACTTCTAAATCACATATTCAGAATTTGAAGATCTTAATTTCAAATTATCAACTAACTTGGTAATTTCAAATTGCTAACTTCAAAATCACATCTTCAGAATTTGAAGTTCTTACTTTGAAATTAATAACTAACTTGGTAATTTCAAATTGCTAACTTCAAAATCACATATTCAGAATTTGAAGATCTTAATTTCAAATTATCAACTAACCTGGTAATTTCAAATTGCTAACTTCAAAATCACATCTTCAGAATTTGAAGATCTTAATTTCAAATTATCAACTAACTTGGTAATTTCAAATTGCTAACTTCAAAAATCACATCTTCAGAATTTGAAGTTCTTACTTTGAAATTAATAACTAACTTGGTAATTTCAAATTGCTAACTTCAAAATCACATATTCAGAATTTGAAGATCTTAATTTCAAATTATCAACTAACCTGGTAATTTCAAATTGCTAACTTCAAAATCACATCTTCAGAATTTGAAAATTTTAATTTCAAATTAACAACTAACTTGGTAATTTCAAATTGCTAACTTCAAAATCACATCTTCAGAATTTGAAGTTCTTACTTTGAAATTAATAACTAACTTGGTAATTTCAAATTGCTAACTTCAAAATCACATCTTCAGAATTTGAAGATCTTAATTTCAAATTAACAACTAACTTTGTAATTTCTAATTGCTAACTTCAAAATCACATTTTCCGAATTTGCTTTATTATTTATGCTTTATTATTGCCAATTGCTTTATTATTTCCGACTAACAGATATTTGATGGGCCCCAAAAATTTAGCCATTGGATCATACATTTTTTCTTATTAGCAACAATAACAACGTTAAGCTGCTTCAAATCAATATTAGATTTTCTTGGCATGATTTCAATTTCGATAAATTATTCGATTTTAAAAAATTTTATGTTTGTAAAAAATATAATATTGCTTATTTAGATAAGTTCTATATTCAAAGTATGTAGATTATAAACTTAAGAAATTTAAAATAAATCTTAAGATTCAACGCATGTTGCTCGGAGTTTAGTCGAAAATTTCAACGATCCTTAACTTTGTAAAAAATTAACTTGAACTCTTGCTTACTGAAGCTCATTCAGGCTCAATGGATACTCTATCGATTAACATGGATAAAAGCACATATAAATTCAAAATGAGAAAAGAAACGGAAAAACAAATCTACATCTCCCCCCACCCCAATAATTTTTTACCAATAACTTCGCGACCTTTAAAGTTCAAACAAAAATAATGGAAGCTCATTCAAGCTCAAACGATGCTCTAACCTCTAACGTTTGACATCAAATTTATCCAAAAATTCAAAAGTGGGGGGGGGGGAAGCACTGACATGCATCTGAAAAACAAAAGATTAAAATATGATTAATAACTTTACTTTTTCTTGCGGATAATAATGATAATTGCAATTTAAAAATTTTTCTTGCTGAGCTTTGCTATATTCATGTTATACTTGAGACGTATTTACACATATACTTTCCAAATTTGGAAGCTTTAAAGCTCTTGCTGTGTTTTTTCCGATAAATTAAATTTTTTCAAATAAACTCACTTTTTTAAGTAAATAAATGTGCAAATAATTATGCAAAGTATTTCTTAGATACTACTAAGAGCCCCAAAAATATATATCCAATTTATAAATCCAATAAAATAGAATTTCATTTATTGCCACTTTTGGAAGCCATATACCCCACTGTGCAACGGTTTCAATATCGATTTGTAGAAATACTATAACGGTGCTAGCTTTCATACTTGGGTGCTAGCTGGTGCTAGCTATAAGGATTCGGGAGCTAGCTTTTTGAAAAATAATTTTAAGTTGGGGGGGCCAAGTCAACGGACCCCAGTCGTACATAACTTAGAATGAGATGATTTAGAATAATCGAAGAAAGTGAATCTGCAATTATTTACTTACTTAGATTTATTTATTGGGGAATCTTTATGCTATTTATGGCAATTTTTGAATTGCTCTGAGCTCCATTCTACAGTTAACTCCAAATTAACCTAAATCTAAATTCTATAAAAACTTGGTCTCTTGTTTCTAGAACACCCTATATAATATTATTAAATTTGTTTTTTTTTGGAATAAATCCTATGAACTACTTTGAATCATTAAAGTTGTAAGGAGTATGAGTAGAATTAAAAATAAAATTATTTAAAGTGAATTTTCTAGTCCAATTTTGAAACAATATTGTCGTATTTCAACAAATACAAAATTTCAAAGTTTTGATTGTTAATTCATCATACTCTGTACAAAAAGTGTTACGTTCAATTTTAACGAATAAAGAGATTAAATTTACCATTTTATAATAACAAAATTGTAATGTAAACTTCTATAATGTATAATATTATACATGCAGCAGTTTGAGCTGGAAAATAAGGTTCAGCTGATGCTTTTTAACTAAGTATCTGAAATTTATTTGGAAGTTGTATGTTAAAATACTTGAACGAACAAAAATAAATAAAACTTGAGTTGTTGGGGAGGCACATCTCAACATTTTCCTTCAGTTTCACTTGATAATTCTAAAGATTTTGACTTGGCGCTTAAAGTGGAAGTTCCTGTTGATGATGTGCAACACAAAAAGGTAGATCTAAGCAATCAAACATCAGACATAACGTTCGAATATTTCTGACATATAATGATCCGTCATAATGAAATGGAATTGTGTGTGATTGTAAAAATATGTCAAAAAAATATACGTTTAAAACTGAAAGTGAAAATAATTTTGAATGTGATTCTCCCTCAACATCAAATTGCAATTCTGCAAATAGCAAATCCAGTTTATCCGTACATTTATCTAATACAGAAGGTTAGAAACTTGTAATTTAATTTTTATGATAACAATTCACAACGAGTAAGAGTTTAAAAGTTTAACTTTATAGATGCAAAAACAGGATCCAGCAATAACAATACATTCGAACATCAAGTCCTGACGTCAAATTCTAATTCGCATTCAAATATTGCGATCGAAACTTTAACAAATGATAGAAGTTACAATGCATCTCATACATCTTGTAGTAGTTTGGATGAAGATTTATATGGAACCAGCGAAACGTTTAATAAAAATTTAAATTCAATCAAACTAAAATTGCAAGAATTAGAATTAATAAATCGTGAAAGATTTAACTATAATCAATCGTCCTCGAGAAGTGGGACATCAGAAAATGATAACGCATATTCCTCTAATTCAGAAGGCAATTCCAGTGACTCCGGTAAAGTTAAAGGGTACCTTTCTACCAAAAATGCTGTATTTGATCTCGACGAATATATAATAAGCGAAAAATATAACTCAGGTACACCTACAACTTACAGGTCATGTTTTAGTCATACACCCATAACACCAATTGATGAATTACCAGCGCTGGAGGCAATCCAGGAAGTCGAAGAAAATGAAGAGGGAAACGATTATTCTTCGTTACATTACGAAGTTCCTATTAAAAAACTGTGTTTGAGAGCCATTACACCAAGATTTGAAAGTTTTCATGCGATCCCACAAAAATCTGATATTAATTTGAATAAGGGAGATTATACAGACAGTGCAGTAGAGACAAAAACGTTACACAAAAATGTCTCGAACTCATCGTCGACAAAAAACTCTAAACCTTCTACGTCTAAAACACTGGTTAGTAATATTTCAGCATTTGGAACTGACAGCTCGTCATCGAAAGAATATAAATATGCTAATTTGGTAACTCAAGATGATGACAATTTGAATGCGACAAATTCAAACCAAACTAAGCCAGAAGAAGAGATCTGCAGTAATAATTCGTCTTCATCAATTTCATCGATTAATTCACACTCGAAATCGAAAGAAAACTTTATAAATAAAAATTTCTATAAAATAATACAAAAAATGGAAAGGGAAAAGATTAAGCCTGAATCTCTCAAAAATGTGAATACAGAAGCAACTTCAGATTTACATCTAAACTTACCGTCCAGCATAGTAGACGATTCTTCCAGTTACAAAAAATCTCCAGTAGAACCAAACATAATAGTTTTAAAAAAATACGAAGGAAAACGCAGAAAAAAGTATTTAAAAAATAAAGTAGGTCCGGATTTGGAATCACAAGGATTGGAAAATTCGGACTCTTGTAGTAGCAGCATGAGCAATGTAAACGAGATGACTCGATTGTATCAGCGATATTACGAAACTACACCTGAAATGTCGAGCAGAACAAATTCATCACCAAGTTGTATACTATCGGCATCCAACCGCTCGCTAAGTGTTAAGTCGAAATCCGAAACTCAACATATAACGAAATTAAGCCAACGATCATCCGCGCCATCCTCACCACAAAGTAATTTTTCAAAACGTAATATTATCGATTCGTCGGTAATCGCCAGTTTGGATGTACCAACAATAGGGCAGCAACAAAATTACCATTTTCCTTCTATCACAAAAATAACAATATATCCTGATATATTTTCTAATCGAGCGTTTAAATGTGATGTCGATATCGAAAGCGATAACCACAGATCGGAAAGTAGTGACAAAATTACGCAAGTTCAAGTTCAGTATTCCTGTTATACAGATAGTGCAAAAATGCTAATCAATTCACCTACTATCTCTCCTATAAGGAATGTAGAAACAGTGATACAAATTAACCACGGTTATGGAGACTTACGGCCACCCAACAGGGAAATTGCAGAGTGCACTCATTTTAAAGAAAAGTCAATAAGGAACACACAGTCCACTGACCTCGCGTTTTATAAACTTCCATCCGAATGCGATTCAAGTGAAGATTTAGCTAATAAACGTATAATGGTTAATACGACACATAGAACGATTCCACAGGACATAAGCGCCGAGAAAAAATGTAAAAAATGCTGCTGTTTTATTTTCTTTTCAAAACGAAGTCGACGTTTTTTTTAATTAAGCACTCATGGTAATGTAATTTTAAGTTTTATGTTTTTAAATTTTTTATTATTAGCTTTAAGGCCTACATAAAAAGTAACTGAAATAAACGAATGATTTTAATAATTTCCAGTTAAAAATTATTTTATTTATGTGTTCTTCGTCGCGATTTGGTTAATTAGACAGCATCGACTTACCTTTGTAGCCAACCAACCTCTGTTGCCCTTAATACTCACCCTTCGGCTATTAGTGCTAGGTTAATAGCATAATTTTAAATTGCAGTTTTAATTAATTTATAAAGGTAAGCGAATGGTTAAACGGTTAGCATGTTAACGTGTTAGTCTCTAGTGAAAAGATTCACACATTCAATTCCCATGGCGTATCATCTAATTTCTAATAGAAAGACTTTTTGTTCATCACATGCCTGGTCCTAAGTAATAATTATTATAATGGCCTGAAAGGATCCCCGTAACAAAATAAAATGAAGCTATTTTCAAATAAATATTTAAAATAGAAAATAGGTAGACATCAATATGGGATAAACTTTAATTAAATACTCATCATTCAATGTAATTTTGTAAAAAGACTGTGGAGAAGTTTAGATCGATAAAAAAGAAAATTTTACAATTATTAGTTTGATAACTAATTTTGCGTTAGTTATTTTCCGCAAAATTTGTTACAGACGCTTTTTTGTGTAAGTAACTAAAGGGATGAAAGGTTTGGTTGCGATACTACACCCATTGCAAAAAATTCTAATATCTTTCTACAAAATGAAGTCCTGTTCACTTGACAACTAAAATTCAAATTTTATAAAAGTTCTTGTAATTTGTGATTGTTTTTCACAAAGGTTAAAATATTCATCAAAGTTCAGGTTTAAAAAGTAGTTCGAGAAGATGCAAAAATAATTAATTGCTTTTAATGTAGTTTTTATTCGTCGCAGAAATGGACCTGGTGAATTACCCATTTCTGCTGTCCATTTACCTACACGGAAATATTTTTTCTTTACATTTTTGATATAAATTCTACACATTTTCTATGTTAAAATCATTGCAAAAATTTAAAATTGTAAAATATGTTTAAATAAAGCTATTATTTTAAGAATAAAATATTAATTTAGTTTAATTTCCAAAAATTTAATCAAGAAACTTCAAAAATTTAACACCTGCAGGCGATTATTCAATCGTTGCTATGATTGCAACTTGCAAATTACTAAGATTGGTTAAAAGAAAAGGCCTCATTAAAAAACCATTAAATTTTAGTTTATAATATTTAATTTTCTTTCAAGAATTTATGTTAACCTGAATCTGTTGCTGAAATTGTTCAGTATCGTAGGAATTGAAGCAAAATGTTTTTGTTACTTGTCGAGTTTTATAAGTTAAAAATTATATATTTTTTGCCTTTTTATTTAAAATTGAATTTTTGATTAGGTGATTCTTTAAAGTAAATTTTTTGTCAAGATCGGTTGAAAGAGCTGTACAAAATTTGACATGAAGTAAAAATTCAAATAGGCTATTAATGGGGATTTTGTCAATTTTTTAAAGGCGGGACCGGGGTTGGATGATTTTTTCAACTTTTTAATAAGTTTGAAAGTTGAATTGTTTTTAAAATTGTCAAAGGGATGGAGGTAAAGAGAGAAGTGACAAAGTATAGAATTTCCCGAGGAAAATAATTGCAAAAATTGAAATTTATAGATGTGCACTGAAAATGGAATAAGTCAAGATTAGCCCCCATACTTTTATAGCAGTAGTTACAAGAAACCAGGATACGATTACGAAAAGGCAGAATTCAAAAAGAGATTGTCCACCACACAAAATAGAATTAACATACAGTGAAATAGCATATAATTTGAGTGGTATTAGTGAAGAAATTCTCAAGCGGTTCCACGTACCAGTCACCCAACAGCGAAAGAAGATCGAAAGGGTACTGGAGCCATCCAATCCACGACCATGAACCATGGGAGGGGATTTTAGTCAGTAAAAATCAGACACTACCAGAAAATCTGCTGGTATCTTTTGAAGAAGTCCCCCTCCCCGCACTGATGAGAAAAAAAAGCATATAATCACGAAAGGAAAGTGGATAAAGGTGGAGCAATAATAATGAATTGCCTCAATAATCAGATTGGGCTAAAACTGGAAAAAATATTTAAGGAATGCTATATAAGTGTCAAATACATTATCTAATTTTCCAATTTTATTGTCAACTTGCCGTGATGAAATTGGTACCAACTTGCACCAAAGATGCAATGAATCAGTGATCGGAATTCCATAATGATGGAATATCTATAGGCATACGGAATAATTTTAGTTGTTAATTTGTACAGTTTGATTTTTGAAAATTTTATTTATGTAAAACGTGTTATTTTATCTGTAAGTTAAATTGTAAATAGTTGAATTTTTGGAAGTGGAACGGAGACCTGCGCACCGCGCAACAGTAAAAATTTGAAAAAAATTACAACTTCGGGGGGGTGGAGAGTAAAATTTTGAAAAAGAGGTCAAGGGAGCACAAAACGGCTCAGAAGTGGCTTTTGAGTGTTTGCGCCCGTAGGCGTAACACGTATCTTGTTTGAAGGTGCTATAAATGAGAATCAAAGTGTTGAATTATTGAAAATAAGTTTCCTAATTGTGATTATTTTACCTGTATAAAAATTGAGACCGTGGATGTGAAATTTAGAAAAGCCAAGCGGTAATTTTAACAAAATTGTTAGAAAATTTTGTACATGCCTTGAAGTGCAACGGTTCAACGTTGGAACGCCATGATGCCTCGTTGTAGATGGTAAAATTTTTAAACTTTATTTTCGATTATTTTCTTAAATTGCATCGGAATATTTCTCTACGTTTTGAAATCCAAATTTACATCTTTGTAATTCGTAATTGCTATAAGAATTACAAAACTTTAAATTTATGCGTGCATCTGCCTGTGATTAAATTCGTTGACCACACGACAAACACATTTGATGCATAGTGGACAATTCAGTTATAACAACGAAAGTGCAATTATTTTATGTTAAATTTTGTATGATTTTGTAAATAATTTATGTCTCGTTCGATAACTGTGAAAGTGCAGGATAGTTTTGGTTTAATTAAATGTCACTTTCACGGTTATTTGACCTATAGGAATTTTTACTGTAGTCTTAATAGGCTTCAGAGAAGGTCTAATCTTTTTGTTTTAATTATTTATGGGATGACTGATTTATTCGTCAAATTACACTTTGTATGTTATTATTTCATATGAATTTTATTTATCCACCACATGAGAAAGACCCATCATTGGGACATATTACTCTATCAACTGAGCTACCGGGTAATTTTTCATTTTTTGTAGAGGTATGAAAGAAACCTTAGAGAAAAATTTTCAGTTTCTCGCAAAAGCTTTCATATCATTGCAATATAATGTTAAAATTTTGGATAGTTTTTGATATTTTTGAAAAACAAAAGTTTAATTTTGGTACGAAAACTTTGGAAAATTTTATTTAATCAAGTAAAAAGATGGAATAATAAAAATAGAAAATAAAAATTTAGAAACATGATCGAGTTTTTTTCAATTTATGCAAAAATTAAAAATAAATTTGACTTAAAATAACTAGAAAAATATTTTTTGATTAAAGTTTATTTTTATACAAAACACAACAAAGTTTCTAAAATAATTTGTTATAAAGCTCTAACTTACCTTAAAAAGTCAAAATAAATTTAAATATTCATTTTGAAATTTTTGAAAATTATTTAGCTTAATCAATACCTGAAAAAGTAGCACAAATGTTGAAAAATTCTAATTGTTAAAGGATTATCAGGGCAGTAACAACGTGAATTTTGTATAAATTAACAAATTAATCACAAGTGAGCAAAACAATTGGCGATAAACAGCCCCTCCCCGCTCCTTCAAACCAAATGTTTTTTAAATATTAGATATTTTTTTATACAATTAAAAACATAGTTAAACTAAAAGAAACTTTCAATTTTAATTTAATAAAGAGCAAATAATGAAGCAGAATAATTTAGTTGTAAAGAGTGACCTTTGACTCTTTGCTTTTTTACCCCATCGACTAGACACAGGAACATTTAAAATTAAATATTAATTTTTTTGTTACTTGAAAATAAATAATGGTGGTTTTATAACCTTTCTGTCTACTTTAAAAAAATAATTTTTTCTTTTTGCAATGTTTGACTTTTGACTTTCCTTAACTTTTCCTCCAAAAAAGCCTGGTTTTTCAATTGTTTACTTTTAAAAGTACCCACCAGGCCAGGACAAAAAATTTACAGATATATAAACTACACAAAACTAAGTTTTATTTCACATTTCTAACTTCTCAAAATGCTTAAAAACCGGGGGGTCTGGGGGGTATGAAATGACCCCCAGCATATGGACGAGATAATTTTTCAAGATTAGTAAAGACACAAATTTTTTTCTTAAAAAAACATCTTTTTGTTTTCTGCAGGCTGTTGTAATCCATACCCTCCGGCTTTTCGATTGTTTTCTTTTAAAAATATCCTCCAGGCTAGAGAAAGATTTTTCCAAGAATATAAACTACACAATACTTTGTGTTATCTCACTTTTAAGCGTTTTTTTTTAAATTTTCTAGTTTAGGGGACTAAGCTCGGTAAACCCCTTGAAATTTGAAAAAACCAACGGTTTGGGGGGTATTCCATACCGCACAGTATATATAAGTAACGAGATAAGATTTCAAAATTAATTAAGAAGGGCACTTTTTTCAGGGCTCTTTTAATTTAATCAACAGATGGCGCAGACTTAAATATTTTTACAAAATACTAGGAGGCTTTTGTATTTAAAATATAGCAAATTCGTTGAAATAATACTATTCTATAAACAATATTCTAGGTCTAAGCTATTTTGGGTTCGTAATATTTATTTATAAAAACACAATTCATAATTAAAGTTTAATTATCTTTTTTTGTAAGTGAGTGTGTTTTGACATACTCAATACGAACTCAAAATAGCTTAAGACCAAGAATATTGTTTATAGAATAGTATTATCTCAACGAATCTGCTATATTTTAAATACAAAAGCCTCCTAGTATTTTATAAAAATATTTAAGTAGGCGCCATCTGTTGATTAAATTAAAAGGGCCCTGAAAAAAGTGCCCCTCTTAAAACGCAAATTTTATTCCTGAAAATATCATTTCGCTTATTTGAGCTAGGGGTATTCCCTACCTCAAAATTTCGATAGTTTACTTCTAAAAGTCTTCACCAGGTCAAGGGTAGATTTCCTCAGGAATATGAACTACGCAATAGGCACTTAGTTTATCTCGTATTTTCCAGTTTTTGGGTGGCTAAGTCCGCTGACGATGTTTGGGAATCGGGAGACGTCGAAGAGCGTTAATAAAACCGAATAATACAATACAATTTTTATGAAAATCAGGTAAAACGTTCAAATAAAATAGATTTACGGTCTGTCCTGAAATGTAAAGAAATCGGGGGGTCTGGGGGGTATGTTAACCAATGAAATTGCTTTGAATAAATACTAAATCTCGTATAATTTCCTTATTGTGAGTAAGTCTTTTTTCAAAGCAATTTCATTGGTTAACATTTAAATGTCATCCGTTTAGTGCAATCGTTTTACATTTTTCTTAAATAAAACAGAGTATAACTTTTCAAAATTAGAAAAAACGCAAATTTCATTTTTGAAAAAATATATTCTTGCTCACTTAAGTCTAGGGCATTCCTTAACGTAACCCCAAACTCCCAAATTTTGATAAAATGAGATGAAACTAAAATATTAGACTCCACATGTTATACGTTATTGAAAAGAGGATAAAAAACGCCATTTAAAAATTTTATAGCCAACTATGGTTTCTATTTAAAAAAACACAACTTTATGTTATAACTCGGAAACTAACCTAGATATTTAAAATCTCTTTATCCCATTTTGTTGCCCTTAAAAAAGTGTCTGAAGAAAGTGTTAACACTTTTTTGGTAACTTCAAAAACAACCAAGATATCAACATTTATATAAAAGTTTAATTATCGAACTTTTGGCTATAACTCGAAAACAAAAAAAGATAGCAAATTCTGGTTTTTGCCATCGCCATTGAGATTTTCTCAAAAAAAGAGATCGAGGATGCGCCATCCATTTTTTGATATCTCCCATAGTTACCGATTTCCCCATAAGAAGGATCGAAATTGAGCCACCCTGTACCTATTTTTCGCAAACTATTTAAAATTGACTAAACAATTTTCGTTTATAATATTAAAATTCTGTCTATCAAATTCTAAATGCTTCTTGCCAAATGGACTTCCCGATTAAGTCTATAAAATTAATAAAAGTCAGGTCAATTAAAAAATCTCAACATTATCAAAAATCACCGGGTTACGATCTGATAACAAAAAAGATTTTGAAAGAGCACCAGAAGGTGCTCCATCATAATATGGTCGAGAAGATGTGGCTTCCAGGTTTAATCTCCAACATTAAATTGACTTTACCTTATCCTTATTGCCAACTACTGCAGTCATACCTATCTGATAGACACGTCATCGTGAAGTACGGAGAAGCCCATTCCAATTTAGTTTCTAAAAAATCAGATGTACCATAGGGTATAGCCTGCTTCGCCCATTTTTGTATCTTTTCTACACCCTTTACTTACCGGCCAACTGTAACATCAAAATAATAATGTACTTTTGCTGATGACACTGCAATATTAGCTTGACATCACGACTGAACAAAGTGAATAAGTGGCTGAGAATGTGGCGGATTAAATCCAATAGTACAAAATTTACTTTCAGTAAACAACAATGTTCTCTCGAAATGTGAGGAAGTGTGCATCTGGATAGAAGCTTTCCATGAGCAAAACACATTTGAAAAAAAAATGACTTTATTAGGTCTTATCTATGGCAAAATGTACTGGCTAAAGAATGGAAACTGCCACCTTAGCATGACTAATACACTTTTGATATACAAAGCCATCATCAAGATTGTTTGGACATATGGCATACAGCCGTGGAGTTCTGCCAGTGAAACAAACATTTTAAAACTATAGAGATTCCAGTCCAAAACTCTTTTGTTCGAGTAGTTTGCAATGCACCGTGGTTCGTTTCCAATGACGTCATACATCGTAACCTAAACATGCTTAACTTGCGAGGACCTGTTTTATTCCTGAATTAGTATTCAAATTTGATCGTCTAATTCCGCTTATGTATATACTGGATCTAAATATTAATTTTTTGATGGAAAAGAATATTTTCAAAAAGTTTGTGAAATTCCTTTGTTAATATTACAAATGCATAGGTACCTCTATTTTGTCCCGAATTCCATCCCAATTTAATCCAAATAATACAAAAATTTTAATAAAAATATCATTCCGAATTAAATGAAAATAAAATTTATTAGCTCAATTTGAAAATTATTGATGTCATTTAGTGCTGCCACCTCTTTAGTTGGATGAAAGTTATCCACGAAAACGTACGAGTAGAAATTGTAGCGCAAGTCAGCTATATCGGTAGTTGGTTCATTTCGTTTGTAGTTAGAACAGTTCGCATCGAACATTCGTGCGGTTGTCAAATGCGAACTGTTGGTTAGTTCGATTATGTTCTCGTAAATTAAAACGAAAACACTTCTGCATATTATTACTTAGATTAGTAATATGCACATACTTTAATGAAATAAAATATGCTAGAAGTAATTTTGTGTTTTAAATTGTGCAAGTGTCACCAGCAATCTGGTGGAAAGTGTTTTGTAGAAAGTGGGTTTGCTGTTTGTAAATTTCGCAAGCCTTCGTATTTCGGTAAGTTTTTCCTTCTTTATTTATTACTTTTCGAAAATTATCTAAAACCGCTAAATGTCACCTTATTTTATGAAGATATTACAGGATCACAACTGTCAAAAAAGTTAGGTTAGGGTTACCATCCCTTTAAATGTGGTCAAGATGTAAACACAAACGCTAAATATTCGTGCCGTAAAAATTCCAAGTGCTCGTAAAAATATTTTTTACTGGTCACTAAAAACCTACATAAAAAATTACATTCGAAACGTACTTGAAAAATTTTCAAAATCGATAATGCCCTAATTTTTGTTTTTCAACATTTTCCGTTTAAATGTTGTTACCGCTTCCACACCCTGAGTTTATAATACCTATTATCATATGGGAAGGGAACTGCTGGATTTTTTTAATCAACCAACGTGTTAAGTAAAAGGTAAATAAAATGTTAACTTCAATAGCCACAACGTAAGCGAAAGTTACAAATAAACAAGGCCAATAACATTTTAACCTAAAAATCTTACAGTAACATTGTGAATTACAGTTAAAATAATAGGACATTGATCTTGCTTTACCTACTGACACATAATTGTCTACCTCTACGCAACCGGTCACAATTTTTTTGTTGGTCATTTGTTTTGGACGAGTTTCATTTTTTTAATAATTGAATTACGTTATCGGTGCCCCCCCGCGGTCTTCATTTCCTAGCTTCTTATTTCTGCAAGTTTCGACAAGTTTAAAAAATTCGTTCGGTAAAATTTATTATTTTGGATTAAAGTTTTTTAGGGCTCATTTATTTTGTGTCTTGTACGAAAGGTATTTTTAATTTCTTTTTAATTCGCGAACCGTCTGTAAACATACCATTCACGCCGATCCAAAGAATTTTTCGAGTTAAATTAGAGACGACAGATTTTCTACTATATTCATCACACGAAATTGTTTTTGCAAACACGAAGTCTCTCCAGATTTTTTAATTCATTATTTATGAGTTGGAAAAACTTCGCTTTGCGGTTTCTCGATTGTTTTATCGACCTCTACATCGAACAAACTGGTAGATCATATAACATGAAATGCAATCGATTGTTATACGAATATGTAAGGATTTTCTTTCTACCGTCCAGGAAAATTCTACAGGAAAACTTTCGTCTAAGTTTGTAAGAGATCCTTTTTTTTTGTATTTGCCGTTTTAAGGAAAATCAAATATTCATGAAAAATTTACTTTACCAAATCTACAGTTATTGCAATTTTTTATTATTTTATCCACATAGCACACATTTTCAATTCCTCCATAGCTTTTCTCTTCCCAGTTGAAACTTTCATGCATAAATTTTTTGTAAGGGATAGTTGGAAAGATAATATAATAAAAGTTTGGTTGTTAGCATACTAATGTTTTTATAATTGGTTTGGCTTGAATATCGAAGATTGAAAAATCTCGTAGAACTTGGAACTTTTTTACATTAAAGGAATTTCAACAAATTTTACGTTTTGGACTTCCGAAATTGCAATTTAAACCGTAAATTGTCGCATTCCTAAAATTTTAAAGGGTTCCACATTACATGTTTATTATGAAATATTTTTTAGCTTTTCCGATTTTCCAAGTTTTCGCTCATTTAAGTGCGACCGCCGCGATTTTCGGTCTTAGTTATTTAACCTCATTTTATTTTTTCAACTACCCATATTCATGAGCAATCTATCCTGTTGAATATAAAAATGTAAATATCAACACTTTAAGGTCATTCGAGCACCATTGAAAGTTGTTATTTACGTAGGTCAAATAGTAGATAACAAAAAATATTAGTTTGAATTATTATCCGGAACAAAACTATTTTCCATTTGAATTTTTGAAAATAAAAAAACAAGGTCTTTTAGATACTATCTTTTTCCATGGCAATATTTTGCATGTGTTCCCATGGATATGTTGCTCTCATTTGTATTCTTTCAAAGCTTCTTGTATCAGTGGGTGACTGCCAAAGCACACGTCAACAATAAAATTGGATTCCTTGCTGGACAAATTGATCTTTTTTATATTGCGTGATTTTTCGAAGTTGCCATAACGATCTGACAAGCGGAATACCGAACCGGAACATCGTGGTTACTGAATAATGCAAAATATAATCAGTTTTAATGTTGTTTGAAGAATTCCAGGCAGAAATTCTTTTCGTTAGATAAGGATAATAATTAGCTTTCTATACCGACGCGACGCCAACATCATGAACTATTTTTAATGGTTAACCTGCCAATTAACCCTCTGGTAATTTCATAAGCGTCAAGTTTTTCATTACTCAGCCAATACGCCTGAGATTTAAATTTGCGTCGCAGCGCGGAGGCAGAATTTTCACGTAACACGGAACAATTTATTCCGGTTTATCAAGTTAAACTAATTTTTCTAAAAAATTATAACAATAAACTAATCGAGTTTGATATACTAATCCGATTGGAGAGTTTACCGTTAATTTAAAAATAAATTGCTTTTTGGGTTTTTAGAACTCGGAATCGTCGAAATCAACTTTCTTTTGAATATTGAATATAGAAAACGAATTTGAAGCAATTAACATATTTATTTCTTATATCACAATCGAAATAACAGTTGCTTTTAAATTATAGGTTCTTTTAAGACTATTAAAAAGAAAAGAAGATACCGGAAAATTAGGAATTTTAGACTAATTTCGGTTTGAAACCGTCGCTCTCTTACATAATACAGATTCTATGCACTTTTTATTTTTTTACAAAAAAACTGCTAGCCGCGCCCTTATAGAAATTTTTGTAAGCTTGGTCCTGCCATGAGGTGCCATTTTACGGATTTTTTATAACAGGAAACCTTAATTGTTTGTAATAACGCATTTGGTTATTTCTCATATTTTAGGCACTTAATCCCTAATTAAATTATTTAATCAATTATATCATATCCGTATCCGTGTCTTCGCAAGAGTTGACGCAAATTGGTTTTGGTTCTTAGAAAGCACTACAAGATTTTATTAAGTCCACGCAATCGACGAATTTTTCCACCAATTTTCCCTAAACTTAACAAAATGCAGTGTGCACTTGCACCATCTATAGAAATCGTAATAACTGGAGGGTACAAATAATATTCCAATCAGAGCACGTTATTTATTTAGAGATTAAATTCTAAAGCCTTGACTCTAATTATTCGTACTGCAAATGAAGTGTATATGAGTATTTTTATTCTACTAATTTTTCAGTCTTTTGCAATATTATTCTTGGCGTTTCTATTTTCCTAATAGAATTTAATGCTTCCTATTTATGTGTACAATCTATTCAACCAGACATGGAAAGCCAATTATTTATATAACTTTGCTTGAACTTGTCTCACTTATTCAGTCAAGTGCAATTTAGTCAATTGCACCATCCTCCATGGGTAAAGGATGTATTTGGACACGGCCGGTTAAATAAATCTTACTATTTCGGACATTCTTTGGTATTTTTGATCTTTACTCTTATTTAACCTTTTGTTTTCTATACAAGATTTTGTATGAGAGGGGGTGAAATTAATAGTTGCTCTTGGGAAATATTTTGAGTGGAACGCATAATTTTCCTACAAAAAAGTCCCATCTTATTTAATAGTTTAGTCACCGATAGCAACTAAAACTTACTGCTCCCTCCATGTCAACTTCTGAAAGTAAAAATTTACTCTCAAGGACTTTTTCAATAAATTTTTATCCATATTTTGTTAGTAGTATAATACTATAAATCGTTAACTGTGTAGATTGCGGTGCTGAAGGCTCAGGAATCTAACCCACCGTTAGATTATTTTCAAACACATTTTTTAGAACTACTTTAGAATTGAACTACTGTGTTTACCTTGTGACCTATAAGGGGACCTTTAAATTTGTTTATAATAAATTTAAGTGTTAATATTCGCCATTTCATTCAACTGTATAATATAGAGCAACTTAAATTAAATAATGGTACTACAACTTTTTTAATGTGAAATTGCCGTTTCTAATTGGTATTTAATTAAAATGGTAGCGTTGCGTCCATACAATTGACCCCTAATTATCTAAAATTTCGTAAGTAGAAATCTGTAAATTTTTATTTAAATCGAGTTCAATTTCTAGCAGATTTCCCGTTATGTTATTCAATTTTTTATTTGTACTTTTCAATTACAAAGCAATAAATAGGACACCAGTTGTTTTAAGTAATAGTTAATATTTAATTTTCTCTAGTATATTTATGATTTCTTTTCGTTGTTTACAAGCTGCGACAATTTTCTTCATTCATTTACCACACACAAAGAAATAATCAAGAATATGTGTGTTAAAATCAAGTATTTGCGTGTTTCAGTTTGAGCCTAGTACGTTGCATGCTTAAAATTAAGTATTGCCTGCTTAATTAATAGTTAAAGATAGATTTAACGCATCAGTGTGTTAATTTTTAAGAATTGTCATACTTAAATTTTACCAACTAACGTGCTTGAATTTGACATACAACTGAGTTGTCTTTTAAGCTTTTATATACTTAAATACAAGTAATTAACGTGGTTGAATTTGACACACAACTGGGTTGATTTTAAATACTTAAATACTAGCAATTAACGTGGTTGAATTTTGGAGGGAGGTATTTCACAGTTTTCAAATTTTAAAAATGTTGTTGATAAAATAGCCAAAAACATTATATTTGCAAACCTATGCGTTTTAATTCAAGAAGTTATACATAAATACTTGAGTTTTAAACTTAGCAAAAATAATTCCCATTTTCCCAATTCCCATTTCCTGTAAAAAAACATACTTATTGGTTCTTAAAATAAAAAAAAACTATTAAGTTTTGATTAATAAAAATTTATTTATAATCAAAGTTATACATAAAATATTCAATATAAACTTAAACTTTATAAACCTATAAGGCTATAATAAAATTAAAACTGAAAATAAAAAATTAACTTAAACCTTATAAAGTGGTTGAATATGTGCTTTATCTGTAAATTTTTTGAAAATAAGTTTTTTCGTGATTTTTCTAGATCACATTATCAAAAAACGCACCTGAGATTTTTGAGAATCCTTAACAGTCAACTTTTTCTTCTTATTTACAGTTGGTTTTAAAATGGCATGGAGGTTGATTAGTGTTATGTAGTCCTTTGTAGTATCTGAAAATATTGAAATAATAAAATATATTTTACTTTTTTAGAAGGTGTTGTATGCCTTACCTTCCGTTATTGTATCATCTTGAATCCAATAGTTGCAAGAACGTTCATCTTTAATTTTATTAAAAAAGATACTTAAGGATTTCTCTTTAAATTTTTGTCATTTTTTTAACATATATGCTGATGTCCCGTTTTGAACATCAACGAAAAGTTTTGGTTTACCTGAAAAAAATTATTTAAATATACTAATACTTTACATGAGATTATGTCGTGTCCTACCTGAAAATTTTTGAATAATTTGATATTCAAATCTCCACATTATGAGAAGATTTCTAACTTTTTCAAAATTATTGTATTCAGTAGGGGCATTATCAGAGTCAATAATTGTCAAGATAGAGTTGATCAATTGTTCACTTGGTTTGTAAATCACACAAACACTTTACAATATTATTAATTTATAATTAACGACAAATAACAAAAATTTCTAAATCAGACTATACATCACAGCTTGAGGTTTACTAATAGATTAAACTTTACTGGGTGTTTCAGACAAAGGTAGAATTGTTCGTTTATCGCATAAAATAACTATCCAATAGTAGAATTTAAGTATTCATACTCAAACTTTAACTATGTGCAAGCTTAAATAGTATCTTGTAAGAATTTGCTTACTCGTATTTAATAACTGCAAGGTTAAATGGTATCTTTTAAGAACTTTCATACTCAAATTTAAGTATTTGCAAGCTTAAATAGTATTTTGTAAGAATTTGCTTACTCGTATTTAATATCTGCAAGGTTAAATAGTATCTTTTAAGAATTTCCTAACTCAAATTTAAGTATTTAGATGCTTAAATTGCATTTCAAGTATTTACATACTTAAATTTGAACATTATCTTTACTTATTTATTATTTCAACTATTACGTTCTTAACTTTTAACTAAGAAATAGTTAAAATCAAGCATTTTTAAACTACTATTTCTTAACCCCCATATAGTTAACCATTTACTATGCAAAATATCTTTGTGTGCATTTATCAGCCTAGGGGGACTACCTATATCATGATTGTTCAGATATTGAGCATTACGAAAACAAGAGAACTTAATAAGTTTTCCGAATGTTTGTTTTGAAAAATTAAATATTATTTCAAGATGATTCGAGAGGAAATTCTACGGGAGGTTTTAATATTAAATATGTGTAATATGTACAATCCCACGGGAGAAATTTTAAGCAATTATACAAAATTTAAGTCGGTTTGTCTGGGGTACTTCATTAGTTTCCTGGTTTTCATGGCAATTTTTTGCTTTAACAGACATTTTTTAATTACATCTGGTCACGTGCCACAAGTCCATCGTTCAATAAAGTGTTTCCCAAAAGTGTAATCAACAACGTTTTACTAAATTTATGATTGATGAAACAATGTATATAACATTAACTTTTTGATATACCGCAGAAGTAAAGCAATCACTCAAATTTATTTCATTTCTTTTAGTTTTTGCAAGACAAAAATTTATTTCTGTCGGAGACAAAAAGTAGAACAATAATGACAATCAAATAGACTCCATAAGTGTGCCGAAACTTTTTACCAACCAACAATAAAATTTTCACTTTTAGTTAGGTACTTAATTATTATAAATAGTTGACACAACTAACAAATTCATACATTTTTTTAATTAAAATTGGTAAAACGGTGATGTTGCAATATTTTTTTTTAGTTATTTATAATTAAAGCTGTAATACAAGATTGACACTTTTTGCCATTAGCGACATAATTGTAATCGTGTAATCGATTTATGAATCCATCAATTAGCAAATAACCCTGGTCATATAAAGCCTCGAGGGAAATTAATGGTTTTTAATTGAGATTGTATATTAAAAAATGCAAGAATAAAGTTTTTCGATTCGATATTTTATACCTATAACTTATAAGTTATAGTAATTATTTGCAATATTTAAAATATAATTGTAATTTTGAATGTCTGTTTATTTGAAATTAATACGCAATTTAATTTGTAAACGTAATTTTCGAGTTTATTTTACAAATTGGAGCATAATATACCATTTAGGTAAATAAATTGAATACCTACGGTTACTTCGTCCAAATTTGCATAAATCGGATGTGTGTACCTGAGCAGATTTTTTTGTGTAGAAGAAATATTTATATGTGTGTATTATTTTAAAATTTTATGAATTTGAATAATAAATATTGCGATTGGTATTTTTTTTGCAGAGCATTAGAAATTAAAAAAGAAAAGCCCAGCTTAGTAAATTATTATTTTCTATTCCACTCTTATTATTATTACCATTTGTTTCCAACTTTATCTTAGACTTTCCACGTTTTCTTCTTTTTCTAAATTCTTACTAGTTCTTATCAAATGTGTAGATTGTAAAAACTGACACTAAGCAGAACATTGACATTTGAAATGTTACATCCTTGTTCTTCTTCTCTGTTTTATTATGTTCTTCAATGAGGAGAAACTAATCAATCAGGGATTTGCAGTACGATAGACTAATTTACTTATTTGGTTTCTTATTCCTGGGTATACTTAATTACTGTTACAACGTCGATCATTTATCTTCTTACTTGTATTCGTTTACATAAATTAAAACCCTTCTTGCATAATAATAGATGTCCATTTTTGATAGTAGTAACCGCAATATTTAAAATCGTTTGGGGAATTATGACATTAAATTAATTTTTTCCCAGAATGTCCGAAAGTGAACTTAATTACCGTGGAGAAAATAAAAACAATCAAAATTAATTATTAATTATTCATCGTTCGTATCAGCAGTGTTTACCCTAACTAACCCTTAGCTTCGTCACTGGAAATGCTCTGGTTTAGGTAGCTACATAAATTTTAACAAGAATTTATCAACGTCAATTTGCTTCATAATTGACATCTTATATAACGTAAAAAAATGCACTTCGGTTTTTAAACCGTAATAATTTGAAAAAATTAATTGGTAGGCAGAGAAGGTTAATTTTTTGTTGCGTTTCCGATTTGTTTAAGGTAGCCTTGGACAAATTGACAAATTTGGATCAACCGTAAAGCCCAAGGAAGTATACACACAAAAGTGCTTTACTGTGAGATTGTAAGGATACAGGATAATGCAATGGGGTGTATAAAACGGTCTAAAATTGAAGATTAACTGCACGATCGCTCGTCATCCAAGCGATAAGCCTTCGTAAAATCCAATCCACTATCGAACGTCAGACTACTTTTTAATACAATCATGACTTTTACTATAGAATTTGGTGGAAATTTTGTTTTGCAATTCTGGCAAATGTACATAAAACAATAATCGACCCAACTGAAAATTGTTTTATTAAAATTTCCTTGTTTAGACAAGCAAAGCGCATCAACCATTTGGTTCTCTGGTTCCTGCGGAAAATTTATAACTTGTAATAAAAATAATATTTTTTATTATTCATTACAAGCTCTAACAATGTTAACTTTTGTTAATTTCCCACGAATAATCTGCAATGTGACTTCATATTTCTAATTAAAATTTAATAAAGCTAATAAAAGGGAAAAGTAACGGAAAATAGATTACTGTAGTTTTGTAGACCATCTGTTCTTAGCGCAAAATCGATAAACTTCTTGGCAATTTTCTCAAATATTAGTCACGATCTTGATGAACCTCTTATGCATAATTGATTTCCTCCCAATTGAGCATTGCAAAAGTCAAATTTTAATTAACACTTCATTATTTGGTAATACCTAATTATAAATTATTATTGTTTTGCTGTTATTAAATAGCCATTACGCTCGATTTTATTTCGAGTTTTATTGCCAAATTTAAATGATTTTACCATTTTTGTTTGTAATGACATATTTATGGTTAAAATTAACCAAAATCGTGCAAAATTGCACGAACTATGGCCGTATAGATTACAATCAAATCCTAAAATTGCACATTTTTGAACCCAATAAAACATTTCTTGCTCTCACTCCACATCATTTCCTATTAAATTAACAGTCACGCAATATCAAATAAAAATTAACTTTTTATTGCAGGTTTCATAATTAAATATGGTTTGATGAAAAACTATGCTGTAATTTTCTAAGTTACACATTTTTTTTATGATTTGTTTATTTAGGGTGAAAGGGTATTTTAATTTTGTATATAACCGCCCGCCCATTAAAACCCAGCAGTTTTGCATGCCCCATATATTTTATTGAAGCAATAGTTTATTTCTTGAATTTTCCAACTTTGTAAAACTTTAATGAATATGTCAGGCACGAGAACTTTAAAAACAGTTTTTATTATTTTCATGAAGCTAGTTCTAAACATTTCCGGTGGTATCCATTTAGAAATATGGCGAGTCTGTTAAGACTTATTTAGTTGTTTGGAAGAGCATCGTAGGAACGATTTTTCCAAGTTTGACACAATTAAGAGTGTTGTTCCTTTGCAATGACGTTTTTCTCAATGTAAACTTTTTCAAGTTTTTCATGGTTTGGAAACTGTCAGTGCTAATTTTATAACGAAGTTAAGTGAAGTGTTTACGTTATTTTCTATAAAGGAAAACTAGGTCTACGTTAAATTTGGCGACTAAAGGGCAGGGGGTCGATGGTAAAGTTGAAGATTTCAACGAAATTCTTTAGCGTTGTTATTATGATTTTACTCTAAAATTCTTGTCGTTAACTTTCAATTGATTAAAAACTTTTGGTTTACCTTAACTACTAACTAACTGAAGGAAGTGTGAAAAACTTGGAATTAACATTCAGCCACCGTTGATAATAGCATGAAGAACAGATTTTCCGTTTAAAAATGAAGGTGTGAAAATATAGAAAGCTAGACTTAAAATTTTTTTGTGTGATTCTGCAGTCCCAATAGATCCAACTCAAAACCAAGTAGATTTTAGAGAAAAAAAATAATAAAATAGGATATGACGACTTGATGTTTTTGAAAAGCCTTTTATAAATTCACAATGGTAAATCGAACGAATCAATTTGGATTAATGTGAAAATCGATTACATTTGCATTATATTTATTAGAAAAGCATAAGGTGTGGTACAAATTCGGTAAAATAAATTAAAAAAGTTTGATTATTTTTAAACACTTTTTTCTCGATTTTTGCACTCTGTTAATTAAAACCACTAATTAAATTTAATAAGAGTGAAAATATTTCGGCAGTGTTTAATGCATATTATTATTTTAAAAGGAGCGTTTTTATTATTTTTAAAAGTGGAAAACGATACTTTGATACACATTTTTATTTGTAATATAACAAAAAGTCGATTAAGTATGCAACGACAAAGGAAACTTATGTGAAATGGATATGGTTGGCTGAAAGCATTCATTTCTCTGTAATTTCCATAATATATCAAACTACAAAGAAAACTTCTGCATTTTTTTAAATTCATAACCGAAATTTCTACAGAAATATCATTATTGAAAAAAAAAATGTTTTGTTAATTATTACATGTTTTTGGTTATTCTATAATTACGTCGATATTGTGTTTATTTGATTGATGTTGACTTAAATCCAATTTGAGTTATTTTAATTTATTTGGATTTTGAATTACTACGACAGAATTGGCTTGTTTGCTGTTTGGAAGTTTTAGAGAAAAAATTCTTTGGCAATTTAAAATTTTATAAATTTTTTATATCCACAAAGCGTTTGATTGATAGAATCGAGGAATAAGCGGAAAAGTGCCTGTTGGCGTGCACTCTCCCGTTATTACCTAACGAAACCGGCATTAGCGGTTGTGATCGAATATATTTATTTTTCGTAAACCTTCTCAATGTGTAAAAAGTACATTAATTCTTGTGCTTTTTCGTTCGGTATAGGTGCGTCGAACCGTGAGAATTTTTGCATCATTGAGTACAGGTAATGTTGGGGGATGCTATTTAAATTAAATCATGTTTTAGGATAGCAAGCACACACTACATTTGGTTTCGAAATCTTTTTTGTATTAGGAACTCGACTTTGAAATTTAATTTAGATTACCTGCTGAACCATAAAAGATAAATAGTACGAATTTGGAAATTTGTGGGATTCAATTTGAAATATCTTTTTTTACATCATCTAATAATTAGATTGAGATAACTGACACATGATTATCCAATCTTCGTGAATATCAAATTTTCCACGGTGATTATCTGAGAAAATTTCATTTTGAATTTTGTAATCTAATTTTATGCTATTTTATGTTGGTATGTAATTCTAAAATGACTAATTAACTTAGTACTTTACAAAACTGTGAAATTTAACTTCTCTCGAGGAAACTACTTATATGGTTTTAAGTTCAAAGGTGAGATATTTAATTAGGAATGAGCATTACTTCTCTCACTAGAAACTTTGTAGCTTTTGCTTGCAGCAAATATTAATAATTAATGTGACCATGTTGCCATACAATGCGGGATTCTGTAAGTGGTGAAAATTGTAATAGTGTTGGTTTCGTATTTGTTAAAAAGTAATTAATCAACTTTTTTGTACCTTTTGAAACTTTAAGCTGCTATTGTGATAGAGTTGTGCTAGTGAATTACATTTTTTGTTTCCATAACGTAATGAAGTTTTCTTTTAGTGTGATTTTTTATAAGAAACCTTTAGGTTAGGGTGCACTCGGACCCTCGACTAGACCTCTTACTATTTTGTTAATTTTGAGATTGGTTGGCATTCTTTGTGGTTTTCGATGCAATACTCATTTATCTTTGTCTTTATCGTACAGAATAGTGTTACGCATTTTTTGTGTTATTTTGCCTCATTCTGGAGATGGATCCTATTCGTCTTTGAAGCTTTGAGCTTATTTACTTACTTATAATCAATACATGTTTCGATCTTATAGATCTCATAGAAGGAGATTCCTGGTTGTGAATGAATTTTGTATTTGCCTGATTATCCACGAATTATTATCAAATCCAAGTAACTACTTATGACATATTCAGTAATACACGATGCGGTATAAGTTGACGTAATTGTGGAGATTAAATCTTAAGCGGTAGAAAAATATCATTCTTGGTTATTAGTCATGTATATTGATCATAGTAAAACGGTAACCATAAAATTCTTGGTTTAAAATGCTCGCAATAAAACAGTAATCACCCATCAAACTGTTGATTAAGTCGATAAGTATCCAGAAAACTGTTCAAAACGTCGCCGTCGACGAATGCCTGTACACTAGATGCAGTAGCTAATAACGTTGCAATTACATTTTATACAGATTGCTAAAAATTGGTATTTTACTTCAACATTCTACGGTAATCAAACAATCAATAAAATTCCTGCGTAAACGGAAGCAAAACATGTTATAAAGAATAGCTGATGATCAATTAGAAATATCATAAAACTGAAGGCTAAAACACCAAACAGAAAATTGCCTGAAGGCTATAATTCTCTACCTGTCATAATATCTCAACTCACACATTGTCGTGCGTATGTACAGGGTGCGAAAAGCAAATCTGTCGTGCAACACACGTCAACCTTAGAAATTTTTGTAAATCACAGAGAAATGATAAAAAGTTATTAACGAAATGAAAATGTCGAGCAGTGTTTACTAAGTTCACCTGAGCCATTCTTTCATCTCCCAGTCTTCCAGGACAAAACTTCTGGATGTAATATCCAACTATAATAACAAGTACTATCGAATTTTACTGAAAAACATCCAATGAAAACTGAAAACCATTTATCTGTCTAACCAAAAGCTCATAAAATCTAGCAAACTTTCCACATTGTCGTTTAGACCAACAACAATTTTCTTCAAGTTAATCATCCATTACTTAACTACGGATTAAAATTATATATTAATTTTGCTTGCTTATCTAGTTTCATCTAGGATGTACGTTATTTCCACTTTGTACTCTGAAATTGGATTTCGTTGTCGCATTTTATTTAGTTTTGTGGCGGTGAGGACGTATGTTTAAAGCGGAAACTTATGTAAATACGAATTGAATTTTTAGAATTTCCATTATAGGTTCACTTTTTTAAATGACAGTTTCATCACAAATTTCGTTGTACATTACTTTATGAGGGCAAGCCAAAATAAATTGAGGAATTTAATGTGTAATTGTTTCGGTTCGGCTAAACGAACCATTTTCACACAATATGATGAAGAAAATTAAATCATTTGTATGGTAAATACTATACAAATTATTCAAATAAATTTCTAACGATTTTTTAACAACAACCGTATTAAAGTATTATATGTAAATTGGATTAATTTATTAAGTCGTTCGCATGAATAAGTAATTTTGAACGTTTTTTTCTCTCTATTTTACGGTTTTATTATAAACGCTTTGGTATTTAAGTAAAAGTAAAACTTTCATAAACCAACAGCAAAGTAAATTTTTGTTCGATGCATTGTTAAATGTTCACCTAGAAAAATGTTTTGATTACAAACCCGTGCGTAAGAGGAGGTCCACTTGATCCTGCCGTTAAAGATAATCTACAGATAATTTATTCCTCACAAAATGGACAATTTACTGCGGTTCCTTTTATCGATAGCGGAAAAATAATTTTGTTCTGCATTACTATTGATTTCAGTTTGATTTAATTTTTGTGGATTTATTATTTCTTTTGGAGGGCAGCCAATTTGAAGACTTAACTATTTTTAAGTTTGCGGATTTGGTATAAATCTTTACAATTTTTTCAAAGTAATTTCATATAACATACAATTTCAGTTATAATTTGTAAGAACCTTTTTGTGTAAAGTTTCATTATATAACTTATTAAATGTGGTTTAGCCTTACAACTTCTCTCACTGTACACATTTCAGAGTCGTCCTTTCATAACCGAAACTAATTTTGATTATAGCTATGTTTGGTGTAAAGCAAACCACTTGGCTAAAGCATTACGTTTTGCACTTGGTAAAAGTTGCGCTTATACTTTAAAATCGAGGTTAAATTGAGCGAGAAAAACATTTTTGCTTGATCATTATAAACAGCGGTTTGTCCTGACTCCCTGTGTACTACAAACTCTTAAAAACTACAGGACTCGTGGCGACTGTACCATATAAAAACATTCAAGACGAAGTGATGTACGTCTGAGTTTACTAGTAGGTTTCTTCATCATAAACTTTATGGTACTAACGTTTTTTTTCTTTTTTATATGAAGGAATTTACTTCACTTTTTTATGTTTTAGAAACTCCGGGGAATCTTAAATTTTTATTAAATGGTGTTGATGCACTTAACATAAACAAACCAAGAGAGTGGTTAATATTTTTCGTATTAAAAAAATTACAGAGCTATATTCTACATCCACAAATTCAAGTTAGGGTGATTTGTTTCTTCCAAGCAATATCGGAAACCTATTCCGTAAGTTTGCTATATGGAAATTTTTTATTTTTGTTTTATATTTTTTCGTTGAAGTTTTTATTGATTATTCAAACTCAATATTGACTTACACATAATAAAAACGGCAACAATTTTTTTAGTATACAACTACTTGGACGCTTTTCTCGTGTCGGTGGCTTCATTTAACGATTATGATGAGTAAAATATATAAAAATTCCATGATATATATGACAAAATATAAAAGATACGTCTTGTTTTATACGTTCACGTTTTTTTTTGCATGATACTAATAAAGAAATACTACGCACAGTCCAATCGGAATCGGTAAACAAGTTATTTGATGAAAATCAATTTTTTCAAATTGTTATTTATAATTGCATTTAATTATTCATGGCGATTTAAAATTTAATTTAATGGTAACTAAACTCAATCGATTTTAAAAGAAGATACGGCTTTTGAATCTTACAGTTGAGACTTTCAGCGACCAGTGTAGAATAACAATTGGCGTTGAAAGAGGAAAACTAAACTCACTTTGGTTTTAAATGGAACAAGAGAAAGACCGTTCCATTATACGGATTTTTTGAGCGTAATATTCGATTAACTTTTGTAGAATTGTTTATTCCAGCTTTATACATTTTTGTATGATATTGAAGTACAAATTTATGTAATCATTTTATGTATGAATGCAAGTGTGCATAAGTTTCTGTACGCTTTTCCCATAGAACCATTAATCACGAATCCGCACTCATCGAAAGTCAGAACGTGAAAGGTAAAAAGTTTTATTTGATTTCGAAGCTTGTCTTTTTTGGGACGCAAGGGGAGCATACTTAATTATTCATGAAAATTTATTTCTCAAATTCCTCACACGAGCTTCAATCCATTCTTATTCCGAAGATGGTAAATAAAACTTTGAATAACCAACTTAAATCTCAAACGTGCCAACGAATCGAACTTTTGAATCCAAATTTTTATTAATTTTTTTCTATTTTATTTTAACCATGTTGTTTTTTATTTTAATCTCCGGATATGTTACTGTCGTTATCGGCGTGACATTGAATTTTGTTATCGAAGCGTGGGATTTCGGAGAAATAGGTACGCACTTTGGAACTCTATATTTTGAATCCGTTTCCTAAATATGAGAGAAACAGGAATTGAATTCAAAGATTTAATTGCCTGTTTCTGCTCGCTTTCATCACTTCATTCCGCTATTGTGTACTGGGAATTGTGTCCGTCTTTTTGTGGTTCATTGTTCATGTATAGTGACAAAGAAATGTCTAACGATCTTTGCAGATATTAGTTCATCTCGCCTGTACGCAAGAAGTCGTCCATTATCTTTGATCTTTTATTACTGGACGTAGTCGAATTTATTTTTGCAGTCGTCGACATACAAATGACAGGCAGGAAATATATGGTTTATAACAATTACTACTTTCCTTTTTCTTTTGGAAGTGACGAATGCTCGAAATTTTTTTCCAACTAAACAATACGAAGTTATCAGCATCAGTAATTAGATGGCATTGTATTAGAAATATTCCATTCATTTTATCTCGTATTTCATAACTTTTTATGACTATAACGAAAGGATTATAATTATGTAGCAGCAAATGTCGCTCTAGTTAATTGAATATTGTGTAGTTGAATTAATATAAGAATAGTTAACACTTATAATCCCACAGGAGATTTTCTTCTTTGCAAGCGTTTAAGATTTCCTTTCAAAGGGGAATCGTGGAGCACATGAATATTCACGAAAAATTATTTTATCAAAACAAATGTTAATCAAGATATAAATAGAAGTAAATGTTTATCCCTCCCTACGTGAACATTTTATTTTCAGTTCGTACGGGTAGCAAAGTAAATAAGTTTGTTAATTTAAATTTGTTTTAGATATTTGAGAATAAAATTCTCTGACATATAAAGAAATTCATTGTAGTAGGAATCTTAACAATTTTTTTTCCTGCAACCCCACGTACTAGATAATGTTCTTTTGTATTCTCAACCCCCAAAGTCTTCCATTTACGAAAGTGGCGCCCACAAACAAAAAACCTTTGATGGAAAGAAGCAAAATAAGTTACAGTACGATTTAATTTTGATTTGTATGCCAAGTCCAGCCACTTTTTACTCATTAAACCATTTAGACCCGTAAAGATTTACGAATTTTAATAAAAACGTTGTTACTAACAATGGACGCTGGTCCGGTACTTTAATAAAATACGAAAGTGTATGTTAGGATTTAAAAAGGTGAAGGCTGAAACAGAGCCAAATAAAACAAATTATTTATAAAGCCTTCAAAGGGCGAATCTTTGCTTAGGTTAACCACATGAAGTACAAGTTTTAATTTATTATATATTCTATATTATATAAAAGTAGACCCAATTTTGTGCGTGTCGAAATAAAAAAAATTGCGTGATACTATCATTTATTTATTTAGGGAAATATCCTGTTTACAGTGACTTTCCCATTTACTAGGTTCAATTACCTAATCAATTTTGATTAGTTTGAATCATCAGTGTAATTGACGAAATTGTTATCAAAAAGGTTTAATTTTCCCGTGAAAAATCGAAGATTTTTATCAGCTCTTTCGAACAAATGTGTGAAAATTGAAATTTATCATGGCATGCGTTTATTCGTAATCTTGAATGAGAAAATCTCATGGACACCCACATTGCGACATCGTTTACAATGCTGTAATTCATGTGGGAAAAATTCTAATTCAAAATTTTTTAATACCATCATATACGTTAGAAAAATTTCTGTGGTTCCTATGTGAATTTGACTCTATAGGCAGCCGTTTTTAAAAAGGTCAAGTTTGAAAAATTTGTATGCCTTTGTAGGGGTAACTTGAGTTTTTCTCTTTCGTATACAATTTAATGAAGAGCACACTTTTGATATTTTTCAGTGTTGGTGTCTTGTGGTGAATCAAAAAAAAGCAAAAAAAGCTCTTAATTGTTTTACTCATAATATAATGTTATGAAAACTAAAGTTTTGAACCTGGAACGCACTTATTCAAATTTACTGAACCGTAATTTACGGGTAGATTACATTATAATAATAAACTATTAAATTAATCTTTTTACTCAATGTTTTCGGAAAGGCTGGGTTGTTTGGTCGTACTGCTTTGACCAATTAAAATTTAAATCATAATCTACACGAACTATAATCTGAAATAAAATTACACCCATTCTTGAAAATTTTTTTAAGGTTTATTTCAATTGTAAATCAATTTATCGTTTAATTACTGTTATGAGTTAATAAAATCAGGCGTCAAATATTACGAGTAATTGACCTAATAAAAAAATAAAGTTGCTATCAAGAATTATCGATGAAGTACGCGGATCTATGTTAATTGTGATAAGTTTTCATTTACCGGTGATTTTTGATTAAAAACGCCAGATCTTCAAAAATTTCATACATTCGAACTTGTAAAAAAATTATAAGCGTTAATTGGAAATCTTACAACCCACAAACAAGACTTACATTAACGGATTCGTTAAGGTACTTTTGATTTTGTTGTTGGTTTTTCATTGAGACCCTGAGGACGGTCCTGATCGTTGTTGGTCTTTGTTTTATTGAATTTGTACTAATGGATCTACTTGTAGATTACTTAAGACCTTCTTCCTCAATTAGAATTTGTCGTTATAAAATCACCAAACAATTAAAATTTTAGGTCCAAATTTTAGAAAAACTAATATAAAGCTGTCGTTATCCAAAACGAAATCTTATAAGATTTTGCGTTAAAAAGTGAAACCATTATACTTTCTTATAACCTTCTTTTGAGTAATTGCCCAAATTTAGCTATTTCATCTAATAAGTGCTACTTCTTATCTGGGTCCATAGCTAATGGAATGGACCGTTTTATTTTGACTCAATAATTCATAAGTAAGAGCTGTTATGCATGAGAAACTTGTAATTACAACTACACTTTATTGTTAGATCACTTTCTTCACTTCACTTTCGAAACTCTGCATGCATATTATTACTTCATATGCGAGATTTTCCGATATAAATTACGTTATGTTGCATAAGCGTCGCGATGGTAAGAAAATAACTAAAGGGCAAATATTCTGTATTTTATTATCCACTTTGAATAATTTTTGGAAACAACTTTAAGTTCTTTTTGCTGGACGGACGTCTGCGGTTAAAGTCGTCATAGAATTATACGCTCGACAATAGCGACTGTTTATAAACCTTTTATGGTTTGCAGTCAGCAAAGTTTCTTGCAGAAAAATCGCTGATAAAATGTGAGATGCATTTGACAGGGGCAATTTGTCGCGGTTTTCGCTCAAGTTGCAGATTATTGCCATCAGTAAAAGTTTGCAGAACTATTGTGATAGTCTTGTAAGAAAAATTGGTAGTAGTTCCGAAATTTCCAAATATATTTTATTTCATTCTGTTATTCTTCTTTCGACCAAGTAAATTATTCGGTTTTTGAATCGTAAACGTTTCTATTTTAGGACTTTTGACTCACGAACGGTTTGTTTTCCTTAAAATGGAATTCTCTTGCAGGTGACGACTGTGTTTGTGATCAAGTGCTCACCTGAAGGTTATTATACTTTGAAACAGACGAAAGTGGTTAACGTAAACAAACAGTGACTTATTAATTTAATATAAATCGATATAAAATGGAAAATGCCAGTTTAGTTCTTACTTAACTTTTTAATTATCATTTCATTTAAAGATAATAATTTTGCAATAATTCCACTTTCATTTTTGCAACTAATTAGCTCGTTTGTTTTACTTAAAAATCAACTTAAATGTTCAATTAGATTTGAATTGACAATTAGAACTTTTTATGCTCGATTCGAGGTCGGTTTGATTACAAAAATGGGTAAATGTCGAGCTTGTCAAGGTTCGCGTTTTGTGGTACATTCTCCTCAAATATTTTATTGTTAAATTATTCATTTAATGTATTTTTTTTAATTTCGTGTAACGATAAGCTTTGTAACAAACAAAACAAAATTGTTCGCGGTTTTGAGGTTTTCTGCTCTATTTTTTTTAAATGAGACTCGAGTTTCTTTTGCTTGAATAAAACTGGAAAAGAAGGTGTGTGCGCTTTTCTGAGCCTGTTGGGGGTTTTTATGTAGGATCTGCTCTATTACATTGTTTTTCTCGTATTTCCGCAACCGTAAGCTATATCCATAACATTCGCAGGTGATTGCAATGGTTACGTTTTTGTTAAAATAATGTAATATGTCGAATTTCCGAGGAAATTTTTCCTGAATATTCCTATTACAGAAAATGTTTTTGAGCAACTCAATTACTAGGTTTTGTCATTGTAATATTTTTACTTTACAAAGTTGAAATTGTTTCAATGCAGTTGCTGCTTTGCATTGCTTACATTTTAATGTGCATCCCATTAAAACTTTATTCATGCAATTTCGAGTTAAGGACTGGTTTATTGATACACGAATAAAGTTCAGTTAAACGGACCTGCCGGATAAGGTGTAATCCCACTTTATCCTTCTGGACTAGAGACGTTCGTGAGAAAATTTGCACAATTTCTCTAGTACCTCGTCCGCACGTAATCTGCTTTTAATTTTTTTGGGGTAACTAATTTTTTTATTTTTGTTTCAGGTAAGTTTCAATACCCATCTTTAATTTCCGTTGTTTGTAAGAAAAACGTAGCGATGATGCGGCAAGTTTGGTAAGTCGAAGTAGGTATTATTATACGTGTGTGGAATAGGAAATACAAAACCAATGCGTGAACTGAATTTCATAGTTGGTCTATTTGTAAACATAAAATGGACGTGTTAACTTGTTCGGGAATTGCCACAGGCAATGTCCACGTTCGGGTTTGTTTGTGTCACTTTACCTAATATGTTAGCCAGAAAGGTGTTGTTCAGTCATTAGTAATTAAACTTGTATAACACATTGTAGCATGACAAAATTTTCCCGGCCGCACTAAACAAGTTTCCCAATAACCACAACCTGCTTTGAGAGCTTATGGTGGCCATTAATTTGTTATATTTTTAAATATTTTAACAAACTTTCCTGTAAATTCATCCGTTATTAATTAAATGTAATTGTGGTTTTCTCTTTGAATTTATGTTTTTCTATTATATTAATGGAAAATTCATAGAAGATGTAGAAACGAAATGTGTTCAATTTTTTTTGCTTCCATTTGAAAATTAATTTATAAGCTATATCCCGGGGTTAGATTTACTTTTTATTCTACTGAGTATAGCCGGACGATTTAGCCCAAAAAGTGAAATCCAAATAAAAGTAGATACCAAAATTTAACGAATAATCATTTTCGAACAAAATTTATAGAAATGTTTGTAAATTCTACGAGCTGTAGCGGGATGGTAGATTCAGATAATCTAAAAAAATGAAAAATTGAAAATCCTTAATTCTCGTTAATTCATTCATGCGCGTTAAAAGCTAAATTCATATTTGAATCAAAATCATGGTAAGAAATTTCAGCAGGATTCTTATAGAAGCAACTCAGTGGTATCATTAAAATATGGAAAAAAAATTGCATGCTGAAGTTAAAATGCCGAAAAAACTTGCGGTTAGTCGCCAGGTTACGACTGGATGTTCCTACCACCAATAAGTTAATTTAAGCTTCCTAAAAAAGCGATCAATTTCATTGTGATTCGTGATTCGACCGTGATAGGTGGAAAATCTCAATCGAAAAGGGAAACTTTTTTTTACGGTATTTTCTTACCCATCATCGTTAAAGCACCCGAGTACCGATGCGAAGTCAAAAGCCTTTCTGTCATCTATCTAATCTGCCAGGAAAGTTCTTCCAAAAAGATCATGACACTTTACATGGTCATCGTCAGCGATGGTCGAGCTACTGTCATAGTACTTTCCAATCTACTCTACTAATTTAAATGCATAGGTCTGCTAAAGATTAAGGAAATTATTACTCTGAGGGTTGTCTGAGTGAGTCAGAATTATTTTGAATGTTGTTAACCCCGAAATGTACGCTTACTTCATGTATTTCTTGGTCTAGTGACCCATTTCTTTTTTACAAATTGGAAACGTTTGTACTTCGTGCTTTATTTTATACAACGTATAAAAATTAGAATTCCTAAGTAATACATTCAATTTCCTTATCGTTTTTGTTCCATGTAAATGATGTGTATTATTATACAACGCCACTTAAACGAGTATATTAACAAACAGCAGGAAAACATAAAGGTACATACATTTAAAGTTGAAGGGTGGAAGGAAGTGTAACTTATCTTATTTCCCTTTGTGGGGTTTGAGGAAATGCATTTATAAAACGCAAAGTCAAGCGTAGAAATGCGGATATAAATTGTAATGCTGTATTACGAATGCGCACATTAAGCTCGAAATTCATTTGGGCTGCATCATTGTATTTAGTTCGAAGTTGCAAGCATAACTGAATTATTATCGTGTTAAATTAATTTTGTGCAAAATCAATGCAAGCAAGAATAATAAAATAAGCGCATCCGTGCATTTTTGCGTTGATAAATGTGGTTTACTTGAACCCTAAATATTTCTAACAATACTTGATTTACCGGTTTCAATTTAACAACACGTTAAGGATAAAGGATGTTTGCATGCCTGCACCTTTTCGTTTACTATAATATTTACACGGCGTTAAATTTTTGATTCGTTTCTTTGATTACGACTTCTTTAAATTGGGCTCGGTTTGAATTTTTTATCGGAGCATTTTCGTCCTAACGTCCTAATTTTTTACCACAGAAAATATAAATTCACGTTTATGTCCTTAATGGAAACGATTTTATACGGTCACACGATCAAGTAGTATAAAAACTGTAACTTTAATTTAAAAAATAATATATTCCTTGTTATTGAAGCACATCACCTCGTAACCTTTACATCCAAAAGCTTTCCACAAGTTTCCGATTATTGTGGATTACTGTAACCGTATCTCGAATGAATTTATCTGTCGGTAACGGAAACTGATAGGATCTTGTTGAAATGAACGCTTTTCAAGTTTCATTTTGTTACTTCTCGAGTGCACTCGTGAATTTGAGCACGTATCGTATTTTGTCAAACCGAAGAGGGTTTTAAAAGGAAATATTTTAAATGGTGTCATCCTCCTAAATTTTACTTCATAAAATTTTTAGTAATTTTAGATTTTAGCACCAATTAGTTCGAACATTTTTCAAACAGAGTAATTTTTGCCTCAGTTTTATATTTTCGATGAAGCTTTCCCGGCGAAAAGCTTTGGGCTATCGATATAGGCATTTTAATGTTACACATTAAAACTCTTAATGAAAATTTTTTGTATTGTTTTCAGTTAATTGATGGTAATTACACCAACTTTTATATATTTTTTATTATTGAGTTAATCATTTTTCATTTTTAATCTGAAGTTTGTTGGACGGCTCCTGTAACTTTTCAAGAGTTTATTCTGACCCAAATATAATGTCGAGTATACAAGAAGGAAACTAAAACTTTTTTCCTGCATTGGGATCCTAGTTTTTGCATTACTCTATCGCTTTATTAGTTTGCTTTCCAAGTGGCTTAATGGTTATTTTTATGTGACCTCAGTAAAGCGTCATCTGTTACTTTTCTTATTTCTTGAGCACACCTAAAGTGAAAACTAAGCAGTTTAGTGAAAATTGGTTTTCTATCGGTGCTGGCGAAGTAATATCCTGAGAGATGTTTAAAATTTTGACGTCCTTTTTGTTAACCTAACGTAACATAAAATGTTAAAATAATGAAATTTTAAAACAATGAAAACATTGAACTTTTACTGGTGGGTTGAAATATGTAGTTTTCCCAGTCACTGGATAATTATTTGTGACGTGGTTGAGATTAAGCGTTTGAATTGTCTATCCCGTACTAATGCGATCCCGTTATCCGGAAATCAATCTTCTTATCCTGAAGGGATATCTAAATGTCCTTACAATGCGCGCAAGTAAACGTTGTTCAATATTAAATAGCAAAGAAAATTTATAATTATTGAAGATTGATCCATTAAAACCCGGTAGAAGCTACAAACAACCTATAGGAACATACAAAACACAAATTAGCTGAAGTCAGAGATGTAAATCTGAATAAATTGTCTCAGATAATTATGGAAATACAACATGAAATATCACAGTTTGAAAGCAGTTACAATAGTTAAATTTCCCTTGATCATTTATTTACATCAAAGAAATTTTTAGGTTTCGCTCAAATGAAATGTTGAAAATGATAAATAGACGTAACAAGGATAGAAAATATCTGTCGGAATTTATGCCATGATATTGAGGAATATAAAACAAATTTTTTTTATGAACATTTATTAAGAGAAACGCTTTATTCTGATTCCAACTGTATCTCGAAAATGGCTAGACCGACTTAATTTTAACGAAGCTTAACGAAATTGTGACCATTTAAAGACTGTATGTTGCTTATCCGGAATTAAAAAATTTTAGTTAAGAAAGTTCAGGAAGGAAAAATTAGATAAACCGTACAGCCATTTTCGAGATACAATTCGGAATCGCAAACACGTATATGCTTGATGCTGATTCAGAAAATGGCGAAAACTTTTAAACAGTAGCTTTCGTTAAGCTAACGGTGTTTTTTATTAATATTGTTTTACAAAATGGTGACTGCTGAACCTAAACCTAAATTTTATGTTTTGTTTTTCAAAGGCTTTTGAAAGAACATTGCGAATGCTTTTAGAAAATTTCAGAACAATTGAATTCATTATTATTACGTATTATAAGCATCAAACAAGAAGTCATGCAAAATTTAAATGTTAATGTTTAATTTATTTTAAACCAGAAGGAGTATATTGTGGAAACTTCAACCTATTTTGTGCTATAAATTTTAATGGTTTTATGCAGCGGTGCCGGTGGGGTAATTGTATAACATTTTTTTGTGTTCCAAATGAAACGGTTCTTTGTAAACTAGATTAACTTTTTCGAAAGAAATTATAAACGGTCTTTTATAGTGTAGGATGCATCATGATATCATTTCTAGGTCGTACAAAACCTACGCAAATAATTTCGGGTAAATTAGTTCTTTGGATTTTTTTTAATTAACAAAATAATATTACCTAAAATATGGTGGTCTTCTGATTTTGCAGTTTGTTATCCTTATCAGCTTATCACACACACGGGAATTTCCAGTTTAACGTGGGCACCGAATATTGCACTTTGGTGGTTTTCCATTGCCATCTATAACAAATAGATAAAACTTTGTGAACTCGGTGGTAGTTTTTGTGTTTTAAAAATTTGATGTAGGTGTCGTTTTCAGTTACCTGCAATAAATCATAATTAAAAAAATGCTGAAAGGTGCTTGTTTATCTTAAGAAGTTTTTCCATTTGTTGTTTAATTTTCAAAAAGTTTAAGAGTTTTCCATCTTAAGGGAGATATAAATTCATGACAAAACCTCGTAATCAAAGTTTTAATGCTTAAGTGCTTTCGAATAACCGCGCAAATTACATTCGTATACACAATTAATCATCTTGGGTTCTATACTTGATGACGTACGACTAGCGACTTTTTTTATCATAAGAAACTTTTTATAATCGTATAGACTCTGGCAGGATACTTGACGTCGTTTATCATGAAGTTTAAAAACTGTAAAATGTGTATACGGAATATGAAGTGTGTCCCTTTATAAAGTTGTCGAATTTTATTTTTTGAATATTATACGACGACTAATAATTTAGCGATTTTGAATTAAGCGACGTCTGATGCAAATACGTGTTTGCATAAATCAACATTGGCAGATGTAAATTGTTCTTAGATGTGGGTTCTTATAAATGTATCTTCATTTCAGCTCAAACACATTTTCAAAGAAGTATAGCGGTTAACTATCATATCTGTCTTCTCTCTTATTTTGGATGTAAAACGTAACGAAGAGACTGTCGTAAATTTTCTATAAGTTTTCCCTACCGTACCTTTGCCAAAAATGGATACATTTATCTTGATTCGCTCGAAAAATGAATCTTACTTTTATAAAAGCAGAGCAGCTTCGAGAAATCCCCTAGTCCGAATTGGGCAATTTTCTAAACGTGCAAAATTTCTCTTTTCTGTAATAAACATAATTTCGTGTAAATATCTTACGACGCACTTTTCTCGTTACATTTTTTCGTACATAAAATTTTTTTGAGGTAAATGGAACCTACAATTTTTTTTCATTGTTGTTGATAAAATGTAAAAAGCCGAAGAAAAGGTGATGAAATATATTTAGCTCGTTAACTTGAAAAATATTTAATTAAAATTGAAAGAATATAACGTCCAAATTTTATTATTATCAATTTTATTTTACCAAATTTTATAGTCGTCGAAACTTGCTAAGAATTGTTCTCTTGCATTCATTTTATAAATTTTATAGTCTTTTGAAATAATTTAAGAGAACTTCTGGAAGGCATCATCAAATGCTAATAATGCTATGTATTTACATTTCAAAGGGTTGATATACACAAAATAGAAAGTAACTGAGGTACGAGAATATTTAGTAAAGGAAGAATTATTCCGTTTCTTGCCATCAGAAGTTCCCCTATTTTAGCAGGTTTTATTTTTAAGTCAAATTTTATCGCCTCCATTAGCTTTATTATTAACTTTTTTTGTACTTTTGGACAAATATAAATTCATTTTTATTTTCTCCGAGCAACACCCGTCTTTTAACCTGAACAGGATTTATCTATGTCGGGTTATAGATGCATTGCGGTATTTATTCGACATCCGGAAAATTTATAGTGGAACATTTAGATGTTAGGAGTGGGGGGGTAAAGTATCAAATGTTTAAATTCTATTAACAACACTTAATTCTTATTGATCTTGTGACGAGTAAACAAGCTTGATGACATAACAATTTTTTACTTTATTTTGGACGGGGTGGAGCGAAAGTACTAGCTACTAAAGAAAAAATCAGATGTCGTTTGGGGGTTGAACTTCAGATATATAGACTAGAAAACGAACGCGTTGATCACCCCCAAGGGTGAGCTCATACGTACAGGTGCTTATGTTATTGTTGACGTTGAATGTAGGAAATATTTAAATTTTATAATTTATACAACATCTTCATGTTAACCCATCTCACCTATTAATTTATGCATTTACAAAAAATTCCACTTTTTTGTGTAATGGTAAGTTAATTTTCATAGTCGCTTGTAAATACATTAAAGTGAATTCCGTTAATTAATTATGATAGTTATAACGTTAACATTTTGTTAGAATTCGCACTTCAAAGTGCTTTGGTGTGTATTTGTTAGAAAACGGAGTGTTTAGCAATTATCAAGGGAAATTGCATTGTTTGAATTTCATTAGAGGTTGAACTACCATGAACTACTGTATAGGTACGAGTATACTACCTATTATGGTTTTCAAAAATTGTGTTACTCATTTCGGAGTTCCGGTAAATATTTTTTCGCACTTTTTCTGAAAATAGAATTGGTGAATATAATTTACGTAAGGGTGGTTTATACGTAATAAAAAAACAATGGTCAGAATCAAATGGGGAGCCCCCGTACATTACGGTGATGTAACATATTAAATATTGAATAATAATTATATTTTTATAACCCCAACCGGAAAATTTTTTGCTTGTAAAAACAAACAAAGCACGGAACAACATAAATTGCTATGATTTATTGTTGTTTTTTGTTAAATTGTATAATTTTTACAGAATTTATTAAATAAATTTTAAGTGTTGGTGTAATAAAAAAGTAATTCTTAAAATCGATAATTCTAATTAAACGAATAATATTGCTTGTTGGAAATTTTTTGTTAAATTTTATTGCTAACGCGTTAATTAAGTTTTTATACTGTTTTTTGATATTATTAACTCAATAAGTGTTTATCGACGCTGCATTATTTAATTAAGGTGATTGAAATATAGCAAGGTTACTTTTTGTTTCGGTTTGTTTCGTACTGCAAAGTTAGATTTATTTCGTATATTTGTAATAATAATTATTTGCTTGCTTGTAAAATTTTACGTTTTATTTTTAAAATGTTTGCTCGATTTGAAAATTGGCGTCGTTGTGTAAGCCAGGCACGAATTTTATCGTCTTTCCATTTTATGTCGCTTTGACGTAAGGATTTAGATTAGGTGGTCGGTTTGTCTAGGTGTAATGAAAGGTTAGGAATTTGTTTGATTGTAAGAGTAAATCACCTCGTGCCCTACCTACATAAATTTAATTGGTATTTAAGGATTTGTGATTAATCGGGCGTGGTGTGGAAAATTCTTTTTTTATCGAGTCCTACTTGTGCATACGATAGCACTTCAGCTTTTCAATACCGTAACTTTACCCTAATTTTAGGTGTTACATCTCATCAAACGATGGAAAAATTATGTTCTATATAGTTATTTTAGCATAGCACGTCAGAAAAAGGAATTACCTCGTAATTTGAAAGCTACACAATTTTCGTTTTATAAGCATAGTCGCAACGTTATCTGAGATGCATAACAAAATTTACAATTTTGGATTAAAAAGAACGAATAAAATCTGATTTGAAAGCGCACCCTGGAAACCAAACCGGATTTTGAAATTCTGAAAAAGGTGGGAGAACAGGGGGGCCAAATTCTCATGTAACATCAAAATTACTCTCGTCTAGGGGGCTATTCTTAGCGCTGCACTGCTACCATGGTTTTACAAGTTCCACATTCAGGCGTGTAGGAGCAGGGGGCAATTGGACCCCCAAAATTTTTAGGTCTTGCAGACGAAATTAATTAGAAATTCTAATTGTAGTGCGCCATTAAAGTAATGTAGTAAAGGTGATTTTTTTTTAATTTGTGCAAAATTAATCACAAAGCAAAAAGAAGGCGTTAAATTGGCAAATTTATTTTTCTAATGTTTAAAAGGGGTCGTCTGTAATAAATATACGAACTTTTTTTTCCAAATTTTTGACCACTTTTATGTCAAAATTGGTCTTCTCCTTCCCGAATAACATAGCTCGGACTTAAGCCGCCTTTACAATCCTGACGGACGAACCCCTAATTACTCTTTTTTTTTTATGGTAGAAATCTAACATGATACTCATTTTTGATAGATTCGGCATCCTTTTAATTGCATTTGTTTAATAAAATTCAAGGTTTTTGAATGGACAACAGGAATCTTGTTAATCCATTTATGTGCGTCTTTAATTGCAGAATTCTATAGACTGGAACTGTGCTATGGACTATTAGTATATCTATATAATACCTACCCTATTTGAATTTTGCCTAGAAAGACTAATGTTGGGGATCTAATGCCCCCCCCTTCTTCTACGCGCTTGCCGTTTTATTCTCTCATAAGATTTACATGAACGCGTGCTAGTGACAAGTTAATTAACAATAATTTTAGAGGTGTTTACTGGTGAAATTAGTTTAAATCATGAACAATTACAGTTTAATACGAATTATGGGAACTAAACATAAACAAAGCAATTGATGATTCATCACTTGGCTAGTCTATTAATTGAAAAAAGTGAAAACATCTTTTTTATTTGCTTTGTTGGTTCCTTGACAACATAACTTTTTTTTTTGATGTTTATGCAAAAATAATCATATTATCGAAAAAAAAACAAAAAAGAAGCATTAAGGGGTAATGCCAGTCTATAGTGACCTAAAAAATACCATAATTTTGATAAGCTTTGGTGACGATACAGTAAACGCAATACATAATGCGTTTAAAGGACTTTATTGTATGTGCTTTGAGAATATTTACAATTTTTTATTTAACTTTTTTTCACGAAACGGTGTCGCCACACCTCAGAAAATGAAACCTTTTTTTAAAAGTGGTGTTTCATGGCTGGAAAAGTTTCTTCTCTAATTTTCGACTTTAAACAAAAACTTTTTGTTTGCATTTTTTGAAAATACTCGAGGGGCATTACCCCTTAAATTGGCAAAAATGACTTTTAAACCAACGAGTTCTGGAATTTAAACTACATATTTGTTCAATATAGACGACCGTGACTTTTTTTCAATTTCTGTGCAAAAATAATCACAGCATCGCAAAAACATTTTTTAAATCGAAAAATATTTAAACAGCCAAAACCAACTGTCAGAAAAAAATTATTAAAAATAAATTTTACGTTAAAGCCAAAAGTTAATTAAAAGCCAAAGTTGCGTAGAAAATAGAAAAAAAATTCGAAACTTGATAATAATATTTTAAAAACGAAAAAAGCTTAAAATAATTTCAAAAAAATGGCTTATCGTTTTTTTAACAATGGCAAATTTGTTGACAGTGTCACTTGGTAAAAAAAAATGTAGCCTTCCACCGGTAGACGATTGCTCCCACCCTTTTCTTTGAGCTCATAAGAGAAATGTCTTTGTGGCTTTTCTTGGTTAAATCAGAGATTTACTATTGAAAATTAAATTTTTTATATTTCACAATTGGCTCCCTTAATATTTTAGACGGTTCCGCGCGCCTATCTAAAACTGGTAAAGAGCTCGCCCGATGGAACTCTTCCATTTGTCGACCACATTTTCATTCTTAAACTACCCCTATATAATTTTGCAATAAAATATAAAACGTTCGTGACTTTTATATTTTAAACAACTAACGGTATCAATCAATAATGTAAATATACTTTTTCAGATTCTTGTTATCTTGAAAATTTTCCACGTTTTAAGCAAACTTGTTTGTATAAACGTTGAATCTAAGTGAAAGCCAGGATTAATCGCTGATAATTTTCGATCATAGTGGTTTCTATATACACGAAAATGGATCTGGAATTAAGTATTAGTATCGCGAATAAAAGGGCCCACTTATGTTTTATCGTTGTAATTAATCTTCTTGTAAGCACATTCAATTTCATTCATTTTTAAGTAACTCGAATTTTTCAACTTTTCAGGTCAAGAATTTCAATCAACATGAAACTGTTTACTAGGGTTATTTACACTTTAGTTTAAATAGTTTTCTGGGTTTGAGTTAACATTTAATTTTTTTTTAACAGTTAGTAGTAAATGTATCGTTTGGTTTGTTAAGCAAACTTAATTGATTTTGTGTCGCTACAACGGAATATTTTTTCTAGCCATTTTATACATTTCTCAATTCTACGGGTGATCATGGGCGTCTGTTAGATCATTTTCAGGGGGGGGGGCGCCGCAAAATAAAAAAAAAGTTATTATAAAAGAATATTAATAACTACAACCGAAAGTTTAGAAAATTTTAAAAACTTGGGCTGGTGAAATATTAAATGTCTAAAAATAATTAAACAGCCGGGGGGGGGGGGGGCAGCTGACCTTTTTGCCCTCCACCATGCGGGTGATTCAGTTATTGAGTATTTTAAACATTTTTATCATTTAATTTGTACTTTTATGATATAGAACTTCATGTTTTTCAGTTTTTCAGCGTGAATGTGTCAATAATTTTGTATACCTACGTTTAGTAATTTGATTTTCATTTTTATGAACATGCTTTTTACGGTATATTAAATAATTGCGTATTGTACGAGTATAGTCGCAATTTAATACGAAAGCGTATACATTAATTTGTAATTAAGTAAACAAACAATTTAATTTTGCATTTGATTGAACATAAAATTAATTCATTTCGATGGATGAATCGAACTGAGTGAGTATACAGGGTGAATCGATCAATCCAATTTTTCTTTTTCAATAATCTACATTTAACGAAATTTACTCTAGTTAAAGAAGATTTTGTTACATCCACTAATTAATTAATTTATTAGTCAGATTAGATATACCAATAGGTACATTTTGACTTTGACCCGATCGGTGCGTTTGATATTATTATATTTTGTGATGCACTGCTGAAATTAAATATAGAGCGAGGATTAAAATTATTGAAAAAAAAATGCTTTGATGTTTCTTTTCAAAAACCTATAGGTATTTAAATGTGTATACAATTAAATTGAGTTGCAAAATGTGACGGTGATGAATAAAATGAAAGTGTAATTATCTCGATGTAATAAAAGCTTTTCAGACGTATAAAATTTTGTTTGGGTATCTGCAATCGATTTAGGACAACCAAAAGTGATATTCAATAGCTGACTGACTCGCGTAGGATTTTATTTTCATGCATTTGCTGAAAAGAAATGTCGGTGTTCTCTAATATCAAAAGCAGAACATCTTTATGCCGTTTCTTTTTTTGTAGGTGATCATTGAGTACCCTGTAATTTTATAGATGTAAACTGGATTCTTTTGTGTTAACAACATTAGATTTATAAAAATCAGTTGACGGGGTTAGCTGTGTACCGCAAGGTTCTGTACTTCTTTCGCTAATACTTCTTCAGCCTAAAGAGTTTTAGTACCACCGTTTTAGATTGATACGGCCAGTGCGAGTTATCACTCACGAAGTGAAGTGAGCAAACGACCAAATATGATTAATTGTTGCTTAATTGATATATTAATAATTAAATTGTTATCAATCTCCATTACACCATGTTGCACTACACAATAATTTGATAATGCGTGTAATTGATAAACAACTTCTGTTTTTGTGTTAATCTTAATTGCGTTTTTTCTCCCATGAAGATAAATTATTAATTTCTTTATGCCGATGTCGTTAAAATTTTTGTGTACATTTAATTAGTGTCGATAATTTTACGATTAGTAACGTTTCTAACTGCAATCTTCTCGTATCCTTTTGTTCATATTATAAGTAATTTTTGTTATTTTAAAAGTTTTCCAATCACATTTGAAAAACCTGAAAATAATTTACTTAAAATATTCAGGAAGTGGTGGCGGTTTCGTTGTTCTTATTTTTAATAAATTTTACTTCGGCAAAGTTGCATTATGAATTTTAAATCAGGTTTAAAAATTTGCTAAATTGAGAATTAAAATTTATTTTTCAAGAGATTTAATCCGCTGATCAGAAATAAATTGGAGTTATCATTTTTTTTACTAGGAATATTTTTAAAAATTGTCGACCGTTTCGTAAGTCAACGGCTTAACTGTTCTCAACACTTTGTAAATTGTAATCTGTTGAGGTACTTCACGATAATTTATGTTAATTTAGGCTTTTAGATAAGTAATTTTACATAATTTATTCAATCTTGGGAATATTTGCAGATAGTGCAAACAATGCAGATGTCGATACTATTGGGGGTTATGGAACATTTGTAGATATATCTATTATTATTGAAGTTATGTGGTTCATACACGTGTTTACAGATAATTTCAGTCTGCAAGCAATCTCTTGACAATAGCCAAGCTCTACACAATTCCAACTAACCAATATCGATAAACAAAGAAATTTCCAATACTACACCAACCAAGTGTAGTTTTGCAGTTAAAGCTGATTTTCCACAGACTCCGGTTTGAAAATTCACTTCTTTTTATTTGTTTATCGTTGCTAAATTAATATTGCTTTTAGCTTTCTGGGAAAATTTTCATTCTGTTTTCCTGTATTTTGCTAAACGCGCCTAATGACGTCGGAATGAGCTCGAGCTTTTGTTCCTTATTAAAATTTCTCAAGCTACCACAACATTTTTACTTTCCTTTACATAACATCCCCATTCTTTATACAATATTAAAAATATTTATTTTTATTCTTTCAACAATTATGTGATTCTCTAAAGCCGTTGAATTTTCTGACATTTTAACTCCGAAACGAGTAATTGTGTTCCCTCAATACAAATTTATACATCTACGCTGATGACGTTTTACAAAAGCAGAAAGAGAATTGAAAGGACTAAATGTTCCGTCTTGATTAAAATTTGTAGATTTTAAGAAATTTTAAAATAACAGGGCAAACGAATTCGACCCTTGCGAACTAAGTTTCCTTCCTGGCAAAGAATTATTTCCAAGATTTGGATCAACAAGTGCATATCACCAAGTTTACCTTAAAAGTAATCCTAAATGGTTTTACCGCAGTAACATCGTAGAGAGTGGAAATTTGTATATTCATGAAACTTTTTGTTTTTCGGAATATAAAACTTTCGGTGGACGAAAATGTAAAAATACTAAATCGTGTTTGTAAAATTTAAAAAATTTAGAAATCCAACCTTTTTCCACATTTAAATCCCAGCTTGAACTGCCCTAATCCAATCGGCATATACTACGTTTCACGATTTCCTCGCAAGCTTGCCAATCGAAGATGTTGAGAGGTTTTATTTAATTTTCAAATTTTATCCGCGGATTTTTGTAAATAGAAGAACACGAAGTAGCGCGAATAGTTAAACAGCAATAAATAACATGGGTAATGTTAAAAGTTCATTCATTTTGCTAAAGATAGCTTATTTTGTAAAACTTCCGCGAGCTGCAGTTGTAGTAAATTATTGAATGGGGTTTCCTATTTTGACTTGAGAATCGTAATTTTGTTTACTCCCTGTTTTAAGTAGATAATTTCGAAGTAGGGGAGTTAAGTATGTTTTCATTAATTTTTTATGTATGCCATTAAGAATAACCGTGCATAAAGTCCTGTAGGAATTTTCCCGGGGGAATACTTTGCAGGCACTTTTTGCCGTTTTTACGATTTAATGTGTTACAATACTCTCGAGTATTATACTTGGTGTAACTCCCAATTACTTTTTAATTTGGGAGTTTTGGCTTCTTTTACGTTGTTTTTTATAAGCACTCGTATATGAGGGTTGTATAGTCTTTTTATCATTCTCTAGGTGATAGTCCGGCGGTGAAATTTTCAAATTATGAGCAATTTTGAAGTACCCATTATCGTTAATTAATTTTTGAATTATTTCTGGATAGGATTTAAATTATTAGTATTGTGACAGAGATAAATTATACTACTGGGGTCTGATTATGATTAAGAATGATGGATATGGATGATCGTATTGGATTGCGTATTTGCCAGGAAAATTACTTCGAGAAGACATCTTTTGTTTTGTAATTTTGATTTAAAACTTCATCACAAGTTGGGTTTATTCTTTTGTTTTAATAAACAATTACTAAGTTGAATTATAATTTATGCGCTTTTTTTCTCTCGAGGAATCGTGAGCAATTTGACCTTTTATTTGTTATTCGTGATTAATAAGACATACAAAATCATTATACTTGAATCTAATACATAAACTTGTCGATTTGCATGCTTAATGTAATACAAAAGTTCATGTAATTTATCTTATTGTGGAAATTTCACGAAAAAGAAAGAAGTTTATGGAATCACGACAACTAAGCTGTATAATGTAACGTGGGGGTGCGTGTTAGTTTTTTTTACCTTAAATTTTGTTTTTGTTTTAATAGTTTACAGTCGTTAATATTTTATTAACCTTTTATTCGTAATTGAAGAGTTTTTCAAGCTTTGAGAGTTGAAAAATGGAGTAATGTTGTTTATCTAGGTGTTGTTGACTTACAAATGCCTTGGATAATCGCATCGGAATTCTCGTGTGACAATATTTACAACTTGAAGAAATCGGAAGGAAGTCTACAATTTTCAATTTATTTTGTCGAGTGTGAAATTAATTTGAAATTTACATATTACTTGTAAAAATTACTTGGAAAATAACAGTTTTATCGCTAATCACTAGCACAAATTATATAGTCATTAGTAGCTCGAGACTTTTATAATGGTTTTTCCTTGTGTTATTATTTTCTTTCAAGAAAATTTCAAGTAATTTATATTTTGAATTATTTATACCACAGTAAAGTTTCGTGGTTATCGTAATATGTAATTAATATTAATGGCAAAAACGTTTTAAATAAATAATAATAATCAATTTTTTCGGTTATTTTTTCTAAACTTATTCGTTATTTTGTGACAACGTGGTCTCTTGAGAGATTCCTTTCACTTCTCATATTTTTATTTTTAGAATCAAAATTTGCTCAAAAGTAATAGAAAGAAGAATTTTTCATCAGTAAGCTGTCTCAATGACGTTTCGGTAAAATTGTCCGGTCGAATTCTGAAACTTTTTTATATAAAACTTGATTTGGTCGTTGACAGTATTAATGATAATAATCATCAAGTTAATTAATTTCATACAGGTGAATCGAATTACAGAAAGTATTAGTTTTATTTTATTAAAGACCGGAACAGAAAACTACATTTATTTTAATTTGTAGCTTTTTTCCTCGGCTTTCATTTGATACATTGATAGTAAATATTTATAATAAGATATAATTTATTGATTTAAAAAAATATTGTTTGTAATAACTCGATAACGAATCGGCAGATTTCTATGTTTTCACATAGAAATATAGCATTTATTTATAGTTTTCGATAGGATTTAAGATTTTAAAATTGTAAGTGGTGGGCTTGGGGTGAGTAATTAAAAACGCAAAAATTTTAGTACAACGAAGCTTCAACATGTAGCGAAAACCGGTTATAAATGTCACAGTTCTTTTTACAATTTATAAAATAAACTACTCTGTATGTAGCTCGGCCTGCGGCCTCACACGTTGCAAAAGAGGTGATTGATCATCAGCTAACCAAAGAAAGAATTATCAAGATGCTATGGGTTTTTCTCTACGTATTTTATATAATAAAATTTTTATTATAAAAAATATAAAAAGTATTCCAAGTGGTCCTGGTTTATCTTTCTAATAAATTGTTTAAAGACAGACTGGGATTTTCCAATTACTATAATAAAAATGTATAAGAAAAGCTGGCAGTTTAAAAAAGTTTATTCCAAAATCAGGAATAGGATACACTCAACATTCAACATAAAAGTTGACGTTTAAATGTGACGTGATATATTATGAACATCATACGCAAATGGAGCATCGATAGTTCCTGTAATTAATTTGAATGAATTATGTTTTCTCGAGTTGTACACATAAACAACCACCAACTTATATAAGGGTTGATTTCTTATCATTTTTGAACCCGAATATTATGTTACTAATAAATCATCTAAAGTTTAGCTATTTCGGGAAAAACTCAAACGAGTTTCTCAAGGTTGTCTAAATCAACGAACCCTTCTGCAGGATTCCACCCTAATCGTATAATAATCTTCGACTTTTTTTGGATTTATTAACCTCAAATGGTTGCGAAAATTCTAACGACTGATTCGCAAATTAAGTTTTTATTATATCAAATTAGTTCCTAGTTATCCTGAAAGTAGATGAAGGATATAGTTTTCTATATTTCGTGCTCATAAATAAAATTAATATTCCATTTTGACACGATATATTTCCATCATGAATTAAGTATGTGTTTTTCTTAGCACAACATCGGTTTGATTTCTTAATGTTACATTTATGCTAATTATTTTCAATTTTACTGTTATAAATTATTGGAAAATAATTTGCAAATATGTAAATGCCCTTTTGTTTGATATAAATTGCGTTAAAATAAACGCTTAATTTAGATTGCAACGTAATTGCATATATTGGCGCGTTCGATCAGCAAATTGGTAAAACTGAAGTCGGCTGGGTCGTCATGCCGGTTTTTGCATTTTGGTTTCACTTTTACTAAATTTTGACAAATAATGTTAACAAATTTAAAAAATCTGGTTTTTCTATTGTGACCTCATCGATCATTTACGTCAAAACTTTATTTGACGCGTTCCATCCTTATTACTTAAGGTAAATGTAGTGTCAGATTAGAGATGTAAACGTAATTTAATTAACTTTAACATTTCCCAGGATGTTACGCTAATTCGAGACAATTAAAATTAATTATCACGTGTGTTGAGGTGGAAGTCAATATAATTTCCTGTTAAGTTTCAGCACGAAAATATTTACAAAGGTATCAAATTACGAGAAGATGGATAAGTATGAGCTAAAGCTCGATTCTCACTAGGAACGATTTAAATTCAAAGTGAATTTCTTCAAATTTTAATGTGAAATATTAAGTCGACGGTTGTCTAAATTTTATCCACCGCCCGTGTTTACATGAAACATGTTTAGAAATGTGAAGTGTTAAGGGAGTTTAGTAACCTTTACACGTAAAGTAATAAAAAATTAATGAAACGAATTGTCACTTGTAAGGGCGCTGTGAAAAGGGACATTTAATCCCTAATCTTTCTTTATAGATAGATTTATTTTTCTTTTTCTTTTTAAGTTTACCTTTGTGAATTTATAAAGACGTTTTTCAATAACTTACATTCAAGTTTTGACAGTTGCTTTGAATTGAAAGGGCGCCTTTTTGTGCAACATTTTGAATTATATAAACTGAATGAAAGGGGGTTTGCGGTGAAACTAAAAAAATATATCAAAAACTTGTGTTATTTAACTTAAGGCACGAGCTTTGAATTTTATTTTTGTTCCTTTTCAAGTTTCCTTTCGTGTGCAGACTTCATTACACACAATTTTAATAATAAAATCTTTTATATAATGTTATTATGAAAATTGCCCTTTATATACGATCTTCCCAGTGTTTTAACAGTAAAATATTATAAAATGCTATTATTAAATGTCAACAGTTTTTATATAAATTGGAGTGTTACTGTAAGTGGCATTTTCTCGATTAAAGGATATGTTGGAATTAATGCGAGCGGACGTAGCCGATCCTGCATTAAAAAACGCCAGCGCAAGGAGGATCTCAGTTTTATCTTTTCGCTTCGTTGGTGGTTTTTCAATATTTTACGAATAAATCAGTTTGATATACACAGAGGGTTGAATAATTGAAATCGATTAGAATAAAATCCTAATAAACGTTACTCTTTTTTAATTGTTTTGCAATATATTAGGCGATATCGAACAAATTTTTATTTTCAAAATTATCAACTTGGCACTACCAAGCGTAATTCTTCTCATCCGGCAGTGAGGTTACGGTAGATTCTCAACTTATTCAATGAAATTCACCCTCTGGAGTCAAGTTATCCTGTAGACAACCATTCATCTATTACCCTCCGACAAGAACAAAATGGATTAGTTATACAAAATTAACTGCTATTTATTCGTCTCACTGCGTAGTGGTGCGGTTTGGTCGTTGATTTATTGGGCAAACATATCATTGGGTCGGAGCAAAATTTTAAAACGACTTGCCGGCAGCGGCTTTACGGAAATCTGCCTATTATATGCTTACCGCATTTTTCTCTGCTTGAATTTACCATTTTACTCAGTTCAAGATGTTTGGGCGGTGAATTTTGATAAAAGGTTTATTTTTTTACTGGATTTTGCTAGATATGTTCGTCTGCTTGAGTGCGGAATGGTATCTTAGAAAAGATTACATTGCGTAAGATGGTTTATTTGTATTAGATCGAGTGCTGGAGTGCACCCAATCAAGTTTGCAAATGGGATAACATAACTTTTGCAGATGCATCTTATATTTGGTTTTGCATTCTGAAACCAAAAACCTTCCAATTACAACTTTTGTTACCTACCAAAATTTTATTTGGTTTGAATTGGGTTCTTCTTTTTGCTTGGAAATTCCAATCAACCTTTTGTTTCTGAGTAAAGCATATTAGAGGATCTTTTTCAAAAAATCTACTCCATATTGCGCCTTCGAATACTAATAAGGAAATGGCTACACTAGGATCGGATCCGTTCCGTATTGGTCGATTTTGTCTGCAGAAATTGATCTGGAAATTGATCTGGATTTCGTATGCTTTCATCTTTTGTGACGAACGAATCGGATTTGATGCAGTCACAAGCTAAGGTGATCATTTCAATTTGTTCTCCTAATTAACTCAAAATTTAGAAATACCATTGTAAAAAAATATGTAATGCATAATTTGGTATTCGTGAATAATTGAAGTGTTAAATGAACTTTTTCATTACACTTCCTACATTTAATTATCAAATTGTTTGATATGCTAAACACCAATCATATTTTGTTAATGGAGCAGCGCTGGTGAAAATCTGAAAGCGCAAAAGTTATATTGAAAAAACTTTGTTGCCACGTTTCCCAAAGGACAAAACTAGTAGCGCAAAGCAAAATTAAATTGAGCAGTTCCTTAAATCTGTAGCATGTACAAACTTTGATGACTGGAAGTTGCACGAATGATTTTCAACTACTTACTGATTTGTTGCACAACTTTTAGGTCGACTTCTTGCTAGAAGCTCAGCTAAGCGATTACATAAAGCTTCGGGGTAAATTTAAATGCAGTTTCAAGTTAGAATCTAATTTATCTTAAATACCGATACGATATAAATATAAAATGAGGTTGTGTGTGTATTTGCGTACCTATAGATAATATTTTACTTTATTATTTTATTTTGCATAATTTTCGTATTCATAACTTTATTATTATTGCAATATTGCCTGTGTTGCATCAATTATAATTCATATCCGCACGAGAATCAATTTCATTATAACTCAATTTCTCTTTACAAAGCTAATTGAAAATGTTGTAGGTTTTATTCAAAATTCTGTTTAGTAAATTTAAGTGTGCGTTTCACAAAGTAAAGGAACTTACATTAGCCACAAGCTTGGAAATTCCTTGTAAACGAAAATACCTGTTTTCCGATATTTGGAAACGTATTTTATTATTACAATTTTATTTCCTAGTTCGATTCCATAATTTATTAGATAGGTAAATCTTGTATTTGTATCCGAGCAAAAGCAAACTGCATTGTTTTATGCAAATACAATTTCTTTCTCTTTGGGGGCGGCCTGACACTAAAATGATTTGAGATCCCCCTGTGAAAATAATCTGCAGGAAAAATTAGTAAGTACACTTTGGTGTGGGGAAAAGCTTTTTTTTTTCGTTTGCCTTAGCTCATTTTTATTGCGTTTAATTGCCTCGATAATGTTTTAATTTTACACTATATAATTATGTTTATTATATAAGTGCCCACAAATTATATGATCTCTTAAAATTTTAAATAAAAGATGAAGCAAAATTATTCAATGCAATTGAATATAATATAAGTTGCTAACCGTAATTTATTTTCGAGGAATGGAAACCAATGGCTTATTCTGTCCATTAAGTATAACAAATTCAGTCTACAATTTCCACTCAAAATGTAGAAGTGGGTTCAATTCCTACTTTTTCTAATTAATTCTATGGATACATCTGAAATTGAAAATAAATTATTTTTAATGAGTCGGTTCATGCGGAATTATCCTTTCCAGTTCGTTCCTGTTTTTTGCCGCTGTCTAAAAATAATATTCACCTTCAGGTATTGTTAAGGCATGGATATTCCAGGATAGTACGTTTCGTCACCGTTATATTCCGAGGGCGCTAATTTTCTCGCTTTTTTAATGGTGGAGTGATTACCGTAAAAATATTGTGAACCACCCAACCTAAAATTTCGTACCAGACTTCATTAAAGATTGCGCAGTACTTTTAACTAAATTTACTAATTATGAAAATTATTGTTGGTAATAATTTAAATAATAAAGTTGAAGTTGCCTAATTAAAATAAAAGTCTTGCCAAGTAAACGTACAAGAGCGACTGTATGCGTGTAATGCTTTCTCTCACAAGTTCAGCAATGAAGGGTTTCTGAAATGAAATATGTTTGGAACGCCTACGAAATTGTAACGTTTATATTTACTACATCAAATTTTGAAATTTATCTAACGTTTACCGTCCAAATTTAAATGATTAAATTATATTTAAATAAGACATGCGGATATTTACACGTGTGTTAATTTCAAGATAATTGCTACCCGTGTTAATACAATTTAATGATAAAATGAAGTATGGGTAGAGAATGAAGCAAACAAGAAAATTGCTGATGGCTGCTCTAACAGGTAAAGATTAATTTAATTCAATTTGGGAAATCATACAAAGCGATGACATCCACAGAAAATCTAAACGATTCTTTTGCAAAGAAATTTTCTTTTATTGCAAAACTCCCAATTAAAGATCAAATAATAAAATAAATATGGTTTAAAAAATTGGTAGGATATAAAATGAAACTGTGCAAGAGCAAATGAATTAATGACATAATTCAGTGCAATCATACACGGGGGGGTATAACAAATCTCATAATTCCATTTAGAAAGACGTACACCTGAGACAATTGAGATGAACAAATTGGGAAAATTACAATCGATCAAATCAAGCGTGATGTGTGGTATTTTGCTATTGTGAATAGAATCGGTGAAAAAGAGAACGAAATATTTTTATACGTTTTTGATTATTGCTAAGATTTTTTTCTGTTAAGGGTTGTGCTTAAATGCTGCAAGGCTGTGGACAGCTAGTCATCGGATTGCTCTTCCGTGTTTAGTTTTCATACTTGAGTGACAAGTTACATTCTAATTTTGTTTATTGTTGTTTTTGTAAAATCAGTTTTAAAATTTTTGGAACTATACCATACATACGTCACACATTTTTAATCTAATAGCAAGAAAAATCAATTAAAACACTTTTTTTTTTAAGTCGCAACAGATAAATTGTTTAGCTCTCATTTACACTCCTACGATGTTATAAATCACTTATTTTACGTCAATTTTCGAACACAATATAAATTAAACTTCTCTCTTTTATAACTTACTAATTTTATCGGTTTAATTTATTACTATTATTTTATTGTAATATAATCACAAGTTTATATAACATTTTGATAAGTGCATACTACCAGTCATGACCTATGGACTGGAATCTAATACAACAATTACGTAAATTAAAAACTATGAAGGTTAAAGACGTTATGGAAAGGGTGGCGGATTTGAAGTGGATTGGGCGGGGGATGTGGCAAGACAAAGTTATGATAGATGGGCAAAGAAGGTCCTATCATAGAGAAATTGACAAAATAGATCTCAGGATCCTGATGCGTGGAAGAAATTGGAGGAGGCCTACATCCAAAAGTGGATAGACAAAGGCCGAAAAGAAGAAGAGAAGCGCCGTCTAGTGGTTCAACTTGGAGGTATACGGTTAAGCTCTACTTCTATGTTCTACTTCTACGGTGATATGAGGGACAATTTTAACGAAGTGATTAACAACTACATCTTTGTATCACCTTTATGTGATTGACAATGAGCCTTTCTGTAATTTTTTTTTCTGGTAATCGTGATTAATATGGTAATAAACCGTTAGATTTTTCATGGGTTGAGATCTTTCATCGGAATTTCGGCGAGTTTATGATAGTAATCTATTGACGTCTTCAACGATTCTTTTTCTATTAAATATTTATTACCAAATGCATTGCATTATAATTTCTATATTAATGTTATATCTATTTGCATGTCGAAGTATATTTATGTCAGGTATTATTGTTTTATGTGATTGAATTTTACTGTTTACGTAATTCTATTTACATAAAACTTCAGGATTGATTAATAACAAATATTCGCTATTAAGTTCCTTTTGACGTCACCGACCGACGGTATATAAATCTCGAAAAGTTATATAGGTAGTATATAAATTTTATTAGCAAGAGCGCACTATAGATAGAACTTTACTTTGAAATAATGGAATTACAATAATTTGAAGTAGGAAATAAATTTTGCAACATGTTGACAAAACAGTTTTGAACAAAATATTTTGTAATTATTATTATCAATCTGCTTTTGTTATAGTGATAATAGGTTCTTTTCAACCGAAGGTTCTAGAACGGTACTTGGACTGTTGAGCATGCGCGTTAATAAATGTCCTTTCCAACCACACAAATTACTAGTTCCAAGTTCTGAAATTACAACTGAAACGTTTTCCAACCACATTCGGGACTGTAATAGAACAGTCATAGAACAGTTCTAACAGTCTTTGGTTCTAAGCAGTTACAAGTAGTCAGACGCAGACGCATTGTCGCTGTGTTTCTAAATTTAAATTTGATAGTTAGCAATTGTAACGACAATTCCGATTAAGCTCCAAATATATTACATTTTTTTCTCGATATTTAAAAAAATCACAAATTATTAATTATTATAAGTTCGAGAAAAGAATGCATAATGAAATAAAGTTAACAAAATTTGAATTTAAAAATTCAAAATCGTTTAAAGCTGTTTTTATTATTTTATTATTTTATTACTGTTTTACGATCTAGTAGCTCGTACATCGATGAAGATGAAGGGTGGCATAAACCCTAGAATAGTTTCGAATACAATGGTTCTAAAAAATATGTAGGTATATAAAATAGAAAATTTTTACGTACTAATTTTTACTTTTTTTTGTGATTTGTTAACTTATTTTTGTAACGTTTTACAATTGAGTTAAGCAAACAAAAAACTACAATTTTTTTTTACTCGCCAGAGTTCCACTTTGTAGCTGTACCATTGATAAATCGAAAGGGTAATTTTAACTTTTCTTAATGCTTTTTTGCAGCATTTCCGAGTCAGTTTAAAAAATAAACCTTTTCATGACATTAGAAAGTCCATATTTAATACAATGGTGAGTTATATTAAAATTTATATTGATTTAACTCTTCTACTTCTTCTGAAAAGAAATTTTTATTACTTCTTAGTCGACCCTGCCCTTCTGAAAAACGTTAACAATAACAGAATTTTTCAATCTTTTATTTATATCTTGTTGGGTTGTGCCTTGATATTGTAGTGTGTTCTTGAGTTTTTGACTTGATTTTTGATATTACTTTGAAGATGTAACAAAAATTAACTCAATTACCTGTCTGAAGTTGAAGAAATTAAAATATAATAATCAAATCAAAATGATTTTAAACGAACAATTGTTAAACAGCAATTTGTTAATTCAGCGTTTGTTAACTGTTTACCTTTACAAAATCACTTTTTTGCTTATCTATGTATATATCAAACGTCAACGCCTACTACCACCACCACTAATATTTTAAATGGTTCTAGAATGGTCCTAAAACCTTTTCAACTTGCAATTTGTGAACTGCAGTAATTTTACAATATTCGTTGGCGCACGCGCATTTAACTGTCCCATTACAGGTTGTAAACTGTAACAGAACCATCGGTTGAAAAGAACCTATTAATTATAAGCAACATTGAGTGACCGTAGCCTATAAATCATATTGATAATAGTAAAATACCTAACATGAAAGGATAATTAGCAATATTAAAACAATACATCAACTAATAACCAGTTTTATCAATAACATAACTTGATCAAACTGACAATATTAATGGTTCTCATTAAGTGCAATTAATATGCTCTTACCTACATTTCGTTTAAATACATTATTTAATTTTACTGTTTCTCCGGTCATTTCTCTCGTTTAATCCTTAATTACAAAAAATTGAAAAGTTTAATTAAAAGTTTTTTATTTACCATTCTTACTTTTACTATTCATTATTTACGTTACCGTTGAAATATCAGATTAAAATCAGATATCTGTGATAGATTTTTGCTGAAACGGTTTCTATTCTTTATATATCTCTTTTATATATCGTTTTCATTAAATCTCTGATAGAAGATTTATGTATCTGGAAAATGTCAGCCCGTAATTAGTACATAAATCGGCCAACTTAATCATGTTGAAAATTATCTCGTAAATCTAACATTTTTTGTACATACTATAACAAAATTGAGTATCAAAAATTGTTTTTATTTAAATCTATTGACAAGAGAGGCAAATGCGAATAATTTATTATGTTGTGCATATTCATCTGTTTATTAACTTGCCTTATCCTAGCATCTTTAATAATTTTCCGCTTTTCATTGTTCGGAAAAATCAATATCAACCCTAATCTTAGTTTCACGTTCCTCTAGCTTTCGGTCGTAAAATTGCCTAATCCATTGTTTTAGTCTATTTCCGTCTCTATTTAATCAAATTATTAGGTCTGTAACTACTTGAAAATTTTCAATTGGTCTTAAATGGATGGCCCGCGTCGACACCATTTTCTAGGTTATGTAACATCCAACTGTTTTTTAACGGCAACTATGCGATGCCAAAGCCTTGAATGCTTCAGCAAAACCAAATTTAATTGATATAATTAACTTTTTAATTGCATTTATGATTTATAGTTCATTCAAATACTCTTAAACAATAACCTGCTATAATTTGGAATGGACGTAAAAGATAACAAATTAATTACTACGATTCGATCACCTGCTCCTAATTAAAGTAAGCAATGCTAATTTTGAAATTTTTTATTTACCAAAAAATTGATCAGACTTTTTAATAGATAATAAAATAAATGATTAAATTTGGTGTCAACATAAAAATTATCTTGATTGTTTTGTATTTATTTGTCTATTATATAAATAATCGTAATATGTGTAAAATTAATTACGTTATAGTGGAGTTGCTTTATGAAAAATTAACAACCTGAAAAGCGTGTGTAATTTTAAATTCTCTTTAGTCTAATTTCTAATCATTTTATAACATTAATAATTTTATTCGTGGTTTAAATCTCGTTTGAGATATCAATAGTACCGGTCCATTTTCTGGCTTCTTGAGGAACATAATCGTAGCTGTAAAGCTACTAAATTATACATATTTCAATTTTACTTTTGTTATCATCCGAAGGAAATTTATTGAACCTACAATCAAAATTTCTAATATCGCCGAAGCGAAGTCTTTTCATTCTATGTGTACTGAGAAGTTCTGATTAGATCGAAAACATGACTGACATTTGCGATATCTCCAATTGTGACAAACTTATTAAAGGTGGATTTTGTTAACGTTAATTAAAATGTAATCTATGATTAGATTTAGCTCACCAATAGAAAATGTTTATTAGCGCTAACAGGCAGTTTCTATTGGTAACTTAGGTTTATCATAGATTAAATTTTAATTAATGTTTGTAATTCATTTGTACATTAATAATTTGGTATCGGTTCTATCTGGAATAGAGCTTGACATTTAATTCAATATTGAAACATAAAATCCTCAAAAATATCCTAGGCAATTAAAAAATGCTACTGTACAACCTGGATAATCTGAACTATTTAATTAATGTAAGACTGTTCGAATTATCATAAATTAAGCATTATCTATATTTTGATTTATTAATGTATTAAAAATTTAATCAAAACAGTTTTTTTTTATTGAATTAAAAAGGGTTCTATTTATCGAGGTTACACTGTATTTGATAATAAAACAAAATTGCTTAATAGCTAATAGCGCTGTGGCTAAGCTACTTCTTTAACTTACACTTTTTCAGCTGCTACTTAGCTATTTTGTCGATATTAGCAATGAAATTTGGCTTACATTTCTCTGTTTATTCCATTGATTATTCTTGACTGATTTTCTTCTACTTTTCTTAAAAACGTACACAAATTACAAGCAGCATTAAGGAAAATTCATTCTGTCTAAATTGGGGATTGTAAAAAATAAGTTGATTTTAAGTTTTCTGTAGCAATTAATGGAAATTGTTGGTATAAAATTTCAATTAAATCGACTTGTAACTTTGTAAAGAAACCTAATAAATCTTCCGACCTCTGCTTTTGCATTAAAAGCGCGTATATTTTTAAAGAATTTACCTCCTGATTTATGCGGTTAAATTTTTTATTTACCCGTTTTGTTGAGATTTTTTCAGCAAATTACTAATTGAGTTTTCAATAAGTGCGCAGATTAGGCAAGAAATGTTAAATTTTTGGAGAATTGGAAGAAATAAATCAAGTTTTTGTGAGGAATTGTTAGATTTTTGTAAAAACAGATTAAGGGCTTGAAATGTTGGGAAATAGGTACTTCTTAATGTGGTTTATTTTTTGTTTCCGTATAAGCCTAAATTACGTACTAATCCCCTTATTCGATACCAACCGCACCGTATTTGTTCGGAGCGTCATTAACGTGATTATTCTTTTACATTAGTCTAGTAAAGTAGTCATCAAATGTATTAATCGATGATTTAATAACCATTAAATCAAAAAGTTTGTATCACTATGATTATCATTACTTTTATTAAGTGTTTCTTTGTGGAAATTAGCTATTCAGTGTTTCCTAATAATTGTATAAGGTGCTCAAACGTGTATCACTTGAGAGTTACCTTCAATTGTTTAATTTTACTTTAATTTCATGTCTGCATCCCAAAATAAACTAAGAAACTTTCCAAATCCATAGCTTTTAAATAAAAAATAATGAATAAAAAAGAAACGTCCGCTTGGTTTCACTCGAACGTTCGTGGAACGATTCGGCGAATCATTCTTGAGAAAATTCACCTAAATAATCATAATCTGTCGCAAAGCGGTCATCCATCCAAGTTCTAGTCGATAAAAGCATTCCTTGGATTCTTTCCTTTTTTCATCACCCACTGTCCAAAATTTTCTACAATTTAGAATTTCATGCGTTTTGAGAAATGCTGAGCTTCAAAATATTTAATTAAGCAAGAAAAACAAACGGGGCATCGCGCCGGTCTTTAAAAGTTGCTGATTATTTGAACTTTAATAATTATTTTTTGGTTCATTTCTTGTTTACTTTTATATTCGTAACCTGTAAATTGGGGCAATTAAGCACCGAACATTTATTTTTAAATGAAAAATTTCTTAATTTAGCTGTTACTTTGAAGCTTAAATTCATCCCATAATTTATAATTAATTTTTTTATAATAACTAAGAGGAAATTTAGTACTAAAAATTTGGACAATTGCTTTTTATTCCTATTTATTAGAGCTTGAAATTTGTATTGTAAGCACCACAATGTGGAACCGATAACATTTTTAAGGCTAAGTTGATTGTAAAAGGGATCTAAATTCATTGATTGTGTAAGTGTTTCCTTAATTACACATTCGTAGTCCCCTCGGGGCAGAGATTCCAAAAACTTTGTTCTTTAAACCATTTCGGTTGCTTTCACTTTTAATTTTCTTTCAATGCGATTACGATATTGGGAACATCTGAGGTTCGAATCGCTAAAAATTATGATCAAGTCGAGGAACTGCTTTTCTTTTTTGTTTCTTACTGAAAATTTAATAACGCTCATGCTGTTATTGTATTTACAAGCACTGTAGTTTTATTTTTAACTTTGTAAACTTTTAATGGCGGATTATCTACAACACAAAGCTGTGAGGCTGAGATAAAAGGGTATTAGAACTTTAATAATTTAATTAAATAGTTTTTCATGTATGTTAAATGAGCATTCGAATTTATTAAAATGAAAATTCTTAAAAAAATACTATTAGAAAATTGAATCTTGCGTATAGAGAAAAATCGACCTGTTTGCTTTTATTGTTAAATTTCATAAAGCGTTTTTTGAGCTTTTCTCAATTTTCCGATTTTTGGATTTATTAGATCAAATCAAGGTTTCTTTACTTATTCGTGATCTCCGCCATCGCTTTAAGTCAATTTATACTTTTAATTTGGAAATAAATTATTTTGCGACATTTTCGCCATCGTCGGACGGCGGAAAATTTATTCATACGCACTTAGAATTAGAGTTATTCCTGA